>CM072058.1:5000000-6250000 GCA_036785405.1 Coenonympha arcania | reverse complement strand
TTACTATTGCAATAATTACAAGACGGAGAGTTCACTATTTTCATTCTATGTAAATGTGCATTAAGGCGACAATGACCCAATCTTAGGCGACATATGGCTGAATAATATTTTCTATTACTATAATTAGTTTTCTTATTACAAAACCACGGGTTTTTATTTAAATCATTATTTATGCATTTGTACCATAATCCTTTTCGCTCATTTTCAGGGGAGTTCCTCATCTCATCCCAATGACTTTCCATCTTATTTATCAAATTCTTATTGATATCAGTGTAAGGAAGGGCAACACTTGACTTTATTTGTCTGATGTTCTGTGATGTATTTATCGTTTTTGCCAAAAAGTTGACGTTTTCATTTCCAATCACTCCACAGTGTGCCGGGACCCAAATGAAAGCAATTTCATATGATCTGTTCAGCTCAAGTTGATAAGTTTTCTTCATAATTTCGTAAATTAAATAGTTAGTTTTAACATGAAGGTTACAATTGTGTATCGATGTAAGTACACTCATACTATCACTGGCAATCACCCATTTTAGAGACTCATCTTTACAATTTTCAATGTATTGCAACGCTGACAAGATAGCAAAAGCTTCAGCTGAGAAAATACTTGTATTAGAATGTATTCCTTCTCCAAAACCCACTTTCAATTTACTATCATAGAAGGCGACAGAAGTACAATGCTCGTTCTTGGCTGCATCTGTATATAATATCCTATAATTTTGCTATTTAAATAGTGATTCATTAAATGTCTCCTTCGAGTTGAGGGAAGGATCTATTTCTATATTACAGTAATAGTACTTGCTTTGGTATGTTCCTTCAAAGCATGGCCAGGTGATCTCTGTTCTGTGAATGTTTAAGGACCCAAAAAACTGCAGATAATCAGAAAGTTCATGAAGCAAGAACAAGGATTTTTTGTTTGATATTACTGATTGAGAACTAATAAGATTACTTAATAATTTATTAGATTTTATTGAATAAATTTTTAGTAAAAATCTATTTTTTAAATAATGAAATCTCACTCCAAGTGGAGGTATATTACATTCAATTTGCAAAATATTTATAGGTGTTGTCTTAAATGCCCCTGTTATAAGGCGTAAACCAGTATTTTGAATGACCTCCAACTTTTTAACTAAAGTTTTATTGGAAGCATAGCATAATGCTCCATATTCAAAATGACTTCTGATTAATGACTTGTAAAGGAGTAATAAAATTTTGGGATCGGCACCCCAGTATGTTTTAGCTAATGATTTTAAGATGTTCAGAGCTTTAAAAGCTCTGGCTACTACATAGTCAACATATTTATTGACATATTGCTGGTAAAGAGAACCCCTAGGAATTTTACCTCTGATACCTCTGTTAATTCAGATTTATTATAGTAAATTTTTACTGGAGGATGACTTTAGATTTCTTAGAGTTAATATTTAAATCTAAATAACCTAAATACCTCTTTAATCTATCTAAAGATTCATTAAGTCTAAATGCTATTTGATTTATACAATTTCCAGATAAATATATAACTAAATCATCTGCATATTGCAAATTACTCGTGAATGGTCCTAAATTCAAATTTAGCTGTTATATATACAATAAAAATATTAAAGGGCTCAATATTCCACCCTGGCATACGCCTTTGGAAGAGTATCTGGGCCCATAAAGATTTCCATATTTTACAAAAACTTTTCTTTCATATAAAAAGTTATAAATCCATTTAATTAATTTTCCAGGTACACCAACTTTGTTGAGTTCTTCACAAAGTATTTTAAGATTGACATTATTAAAAGCACCCTCAATGTCTAGAAAAACAGAGACAAGAAGATTATTTTGAGCAATTGACTTTTGAATATCCAGCTGCAACAAAGCAATACTTTCCTGAGCAGATTTTCCCTTCCGAAAACCAAATTGATTATATGGTAAGATATTATGTTTTTCAATGAAAAATTCAAGACGTTGTTTTAAAAGCTGTTCAAAAATTTTACCCACGCAAGAAGTAAGGGTTATAGGTCGATATGAATCTTCATGAAACTCCTTTTTATCGGGTTTCAAAACTGGTATCAAGCAATCAACTTTCCAATCTTCAGGAATGTGATTTCCTTGCCATAAATTATTAAAGATTGCACACAAAATTCTAACACCATTTTCATTTAATTTTTTTAATAAAATATATGGTACGCCATCTAACCCAAATGCTGTGTCTCTCCTGCCATGCACTGCCATTTTTAACTCTTTTACAGTATTAGATTAGATTTTACAGTATTATTAGATTTACTAGAAAATGATTGAAAGAATTAATATTTTCAGCATAATGAAGTTCTTCGAATTTGACATAGTCTGGAGTGTACTTATTTAAGAAATTCATGATCCAATCATTATTATTATTAATTTTTTTTTTACATATATATGTTTTATTAAATTTTTTCATTAAAGTCCATATCAAAGACATTGGAGTGTTCCGATTGAAAGAATGACACAATTCAGCCCAACTATTCTCTCTTTCTCTTTTTAATGTTAATTTCTTAAATGCTTGCAATTTTTTGAAGTTTAAGTAATTATCAAGACTTGGGTCCTTTTTAAAAACTATGTATGCCTGTTTACTATTCTGAACTGCAATAGTACATTTGTTATTCCACCAAGGAAGACATGACTTTTTTTTACGACCTTTATGGACTTTATTACTATTTTGAGATTTGCAATGGGGAATTGATTTTTGAACAGCTAAATGTAATAAATTAACAAAATTATTATATGTAGTTAAAGGTGAATTGGAATCTATAACAAAGTTACACAACAAAGAATCAAGTTCTTTTTCAAATATATCCCAATTAACACTTTTGTAATTGGGAAACAATGGCAAGTTATTACCTTTGTCTGAATTTCCATGACTATTGCAACCAACAAGTAATTTTATTATTGCAGGTAAATGATAACTTCCTAAAGGATCGTCGTGTAATGACCAATCGCAAGTTAATGCAAGAGATGGAGAAACCAATGATAAATCTAAAACATTGGGACGCCAAGTGAGAGAACCAACAGTAGTTGGCTTACCATTATTAAGAAGAACTAAGCTATTATCATCAATGACATCTAGAAGATTTCTACCTCTACTGTTTATACTATTACTACCCCAAATAGTATGATGGGCATTAAAATCACCCCCAAGGATAAATGGCTTGGGAATATTTTTAATCAACATGTCTAAAGTGTTTTTATTAAAATTTGCAAGAGGTGGACTATAGAAACTCAATATACTAATTTCTTGATCATAAAGTTTAATCCTAATACAAATGTTTTGATGATCACTATCACAATATGTATCTATTTTTGTATATGATATACTGTTATGTATAATTAGCGCAACACCATTATGTTGGCTACCTATATCTTTTCTTTCAATTTTATAACCTCTTATATTGAATCTATGTTCAGGTTTTAACCAAGTTTCACAAATTATTGCAATATGTATGTCATTTTCATAAAGAAACTGGGATAAAATATGTCGATTACTTAATAAGCTCTGAGCATTCCATTGAACTATATTTACATAATCCATTATTTTTTAAATTGGGTAGTTTTTTTACTGAACGTTTCGAGAAGAATATTTTTCACATTATTAGAACTAATAGGGTTATTGTCTGTTTTAGATGATACAATTTTGACAATCGATTCTACAAGTAAATTCAAAAAAATATCTGATTTTAATACATTTTGTAGTTGTTTGTAAGGGTCATTTGTTGTTAATTTAGGAAAAGATTTTTCATTAAATAATTCTGCATATGTTACAGATCTTGACTTCATTTTATTTTCATTAATTTTCTGCTTTTTAATGGGACATTCACCTGATACTGCTATATGATTCCCATTGCAATTAATACATTTTGCATTTATTTTGTCAACTGAACAATTTTTAAAATTGTGATTTTCTGAGCAAATGGAGCACTTCACGGAGTTTTTACAAAATTTATCAATGTGTCCATACTTCAAACACTGCAGACACTGCTTGACTGGAGGAATAAAAGGACTCACCTCGTGTCTCCATGAATCCAAATGAATATAGTCCGGTAGCTGGGTCGCTGCAAAAGTCACAGCCACTGTTGCTGTGGGTTTGTATTCGGTTCTATCATTTATAGTTACCCTTGACATAAGTCGTCTGACTTGAATTACATTTGTTGAAGACAATAGTGAAAAAATCTTTTTGTTGGAAAGTTCAAGAGGAACCCCCCTTATGACACCCGTGATCTCCGTCGAAGCAGCTGGAATACTAGGTTTCATGTTGACATTTTTGTGGTATTTGTCATTATTTAAAAATACGTTAGCATTAATTGCTAAATCAAATACGATTCCAATTTTGTACTTGTTGATGGTTTTTAAGTACTTCACACCATTAACACTATACTACGTCTTAAAGCCGATGATATGGCGAGCTTTTCATGTTCTCCAATAGCCTTTTCCGGAATATTAGATGAAAGGAAAACTATGTATTCCTCTGCACGGCCGTTGTCTAAATATTTGCGAGTATAGTTCTGGATTCTGAACGGTTTGTACTTCTCATCATCATCTTCAAAGTCACTTGAAGACGACACCGATTCATTAGTCGGCGACGACTCTTTTTTACGTTTTAACTTGGCGCCCCTCATTATGGGGGCACCGGAATGCTATTTTTACTAATTTTTGTGCACTATAAGCGATATTAATAAATTTCTTGAAAATTTGTTATAAAAACGCGCCTTTTCTCTTCGACCGTTCCCGCGCTTTTCTTTCCAATGACAATTGTTGACATCAAGTTGACATTTCACAATTGCTAATGGTATTTGTCAACTCCACGTGACAGCCGCCTTGACAGAAACAACCACTGACGCCAACTGCCAACGGTCGTTAACGTTGAGAAATCTAGAAATACAAACATTTATTTGCATAAAAAAACTTAATTAAACAAGATTAAGTTTTTTATTTCATATCTGTTTATTTAATTTCATAATTAAAATGTTTTAATACATTATAATATAATCGTTATAATCGATAAAAATAATTTGTTATAAAATTCCTGAGAGTTAGTTTCCGAACAGAGAAAACTGCGTTAGATGTAAACAAGCAATGTAAAGCAAAAAGTGAAATTCCGATGACTTTCGCGTTGCGGTTTCCACGTCGAAGAGCAATGTATGCAATACTGGTCAAATCGTAATTTTTGTGCTGCGTGAGCATCTCGCGTTTGTCTTGTGATTGTAAATAACAGTAAAATAATTTATTTCAAACGGTTTCGTGTTTTTAATTTATTGTTTTCAAAACTATATCGTGGTGTGTCAGTGGAATATACAATATTTGTGAGTTTGTGCCAATTTCGTGTGCTTATTGATAACGTTGTCAAGCTCAGCTGGTTGAAGGAGAGGAGCGGTAAAAATTTCGCCAGTTTTTCTTTAGTCACGGATAGCACATTTTGTGCTCTATTTCCTCATCTAAGGTATGCAGTTATATTTTTCTTATCATTGATTTCCGAGAGAGCACGGGTCTCTGTATTGAGAGGCTTAAAAAAATATCTTTCAGTTGGGTAGGTACCGTTTGAAATATACCACGTGAATATTTCAGATTATTATCTTTTAGTAACAATGAAATTGCTAAATCGTAAATACAATTTATTTACGCTGGCGTTATGGCCGTGATCCAGATTGCGTGTTCTGTTATTGCGCGGGAACTTGCGGTATTTTTAGTTTATTAGCGGCAAGAGTCTTTGAGACGCGTCGTTTTGTTTTCACTCTTATTTTATAATTTTTGCAAAGGCCGTGAAACCGTAGCTCGATTTTAAACTAAGTATGGGAACGAGACTTATTTTGAATAAATAAAAAGTAAAAAAAAAAGTGCATCAAGATGAGTGAGAAAGTGGAAGCACCTGTTGAAGCAACTCCACATCCTCCTGCACCATCGTCAACATCGTCTGACGCAGCTTCAGTCAGCACCACCGCATCTACAGTCCCCCGATCTGACGTCTCAAGACCTACAACCTTCACGAAGCCTTCAGGACTCAAGCCACCTACCAAGATTGGGAGACTATGTTCCAACTCAGCGCCAAAACCTGCAGTGCCCATCTCTCCAAGAAGCGGTGAGCTTTTTTTTTTTTTTAACTTTTACCATATTCTTATGCTATACACAAATCTTATTACAATATTTTGCATTCAAAAGTATTCCATGTCAAAGAGAAATTATTTCACGTTTATTGTGAATTCATAATTATCAGTTAAATTACTAATTGATTGATACAAACAATTAAGTTGTTTAAATAACATAATATTGGAAGGCAGAACCCGAATTCAAACTTTACATAATTATTATTTAATTATGTATATAAGTATATTAAATACAAACTGCAATTGACAGATATCATTACTAGAGTTTATGAGAATGCTCCTTTTATCGTTAATTAGTTTCCAATCATTAGTCAATCAATGGAGTTGAAATTGGCTAATCAATCCAGTCACTTCTGAATAAGTAATGGATTTGACTTTACTCATTGCTACTGCCAATCTCATTACATCCAATCAATCTTTGGTATTAGGTTCACTGAGTAGTTAGAGCTTCATTTAAGGACTAATCAATTTATAAACTTTATTAAGGTCATTTTAGTATTTCATTCAAATACTTATGTATAAAGATATCAATTATTATTATTAAAAAAAAGCTAAGAACACAAGTCAAGATGTTTGTGTTAGGCTTAGGAGTAAAATTTTTAATTAATTATGTATGAAAGATAATTTTACTCTAACCCCCTTACAAATAAAGGTGGAATATTTATACTCTCTTTTGTCAAATGACTGATGACAGAGAAGGATATAACGGAGTATAACTATTCCACCGATATTCCATGTTTATTTGTTAGGCAGTTAATGTTTTATTACTTCTGATTGCATACTTTGTTTGACAAAGTAATCTACCTTCTAATTTTTTTATGACTTATTGTACAGATTGAACCTAACTATTACAAACTACAGTCTATATCATATTATTTGGCAAGAGTTTTTAGTGTTACTCTCCCCTTCTTTAACTTTCAAGTGCCATAAATTATGGTCATAACTCAAAATAATGTCCAGCAATAAAAGTAACAAATTTTTGTTACTGTACATGCTTTGCAAACTTACTCATGCTATGTCAAGTCTTGCCCTGTTATTTGGCGGCATCTGAAATGTCACAATCTAAACTGCTGGGCAAAGATTTTCTCGCAGAATAAGAGGAACGGCCATAGTTCACTGCTCTGGCCACGGTGGGTTGGCAGGCTTCACATATCTTCCAGAACATTGTTGTGAACTCTCAGTCTGAATGTTTCCTCACAATTTATTTCTTCACCGTTAAGCTAGTGCTATTTAGCTTCCGCAAACATTACTCTGTAACTTCAGAGATGTGTGATGCGAACCCCTGACTCCTTGGATCCCCTGATAGGCAAAAGTCTGAATCAAATAGCGATTGGCGAAAACATAGTACCTAAGTGGCAAAGACGTGGGGTAGTCACAAGTCAACTTCCTTAGATTATGCTGCATAAGATAATAAGTAGGGGACTGGGCTGCATGTTACGTCGAAGATAATAAATGTCGTCATTTTCACCTCTAAACCACTCGTCACTTCTGGGTTCTGACTAGCCTATTCATACTGTACTGCGTTCAAACAAACTTTCGTAGTCAAAAGTTTTTCTGTCTCTTGTTACTTGTTTCTAAAGGTAGCTTAGTCTTTCCACTGAAAGGCTGAAATCTGTACACTGTTAAGACGTCAGACTGTACAAATCTCAGTCTCTGAGAGACTGAGGTTGACATCGTCTCAAGTGTATAATTAAAATTGTAGGTTCAAAGAGTACGACTATGAACAGTATCGCATTAGGTCATTCATAATGTCAACTTATTTATATCTATGAGGTATACCTACACGGTGACCTCAGCTCATTAGACCTCGCGTTGTCGTTGCGTTGGACGCAAATCTAATCAAAATACGACGCCATCGCCACTGCCGTGATCCGACAAGGGGTAAACCGGTTGCTTAATAGCCAAAATTTATTGCAGCTATATTTTAATTAGTTGTTTGGTATAAGAAAGACTAACGCCACCTACTGTTTTTTTCTAATTGCCCATTTGGTGAGTAAGTAGGTATTATGCAATATCCTTCTTTTGCAAAAACACACAAAATTAATTGGTTTCCCAAAATTAAGCGCTGAGTAAGTTTTTCTCTTCAGTAATAAGACGACTTAGCTCTGTGACGCCTACATTTAATATAATATGTCCATATTCCATGTGTATTATGTGCTTTTATGCTTTATGTCGTGATCAGGTCAGAGGTTACAAGTTGTCGCCAGTCACATTTTATTGCATTTTACACGAATCCATTGACATCAGACTTTCGCAACCACTGGCGAAAAAGGATAAACCAGTTGCGGATTTTGTTTGGGCACATTTCCACCTAAGGACATTAAAGTTTACAATTGTAACTGTACCTGACATATTCTATATAGAATCTAGAGGCATATTGAGTGTTACCTATCATTGTCTTCTTAATGTGGAATCTCGACAGTCGACTATAAACTAATCAACTCCCATTATATCAAAATAACCATGTAAGAAGGTATAAGTCGCAACACCATCAATCAAATAATGCGATGAATGGAACGTAATTCAGAAATCACTTCTTAATCCAAGAATGGGCCCGCGTGAATTCTTTAGAGAAAGCGTTAGATTTTAGAATGTCAATTTTTAACAATACAAATCATGGTTCCCATTGAGTTTCACCTGAAATTGACTTCAATTTGCCTCGGCGTGTAGGTAAGCATCGATCGGAGGCGTCGATTCGTGGCTAATCGACGATTTCTCTCCAACTTGCGTGATAGCGACACTAAAAACGTTTGCAGCATGCGGATTGCGGGCGTAAAGTCAAGGGTTTATAAGTTTGTTAACCTTTTTAAAATTAGCATGCAACATTGGGAAGTCTTCTGTCTTTGGGCTCCGTTTTTGGCTCCTGATATATCATCTATCATCATCATATATCTATATTGCATATACCTATATGTAGAGAAATATGTTAGGCACAACCGTGCTGACAGTTGACACCAGAATAACTTCAGAGCGGCAGTTATTCTTAGAAGACATTCACTGTTCACACAACATGAATGGCGTCTAAATATAGGAGTTCTGAAGGACAAAGTCTGTTGTTAAACTATCCAGCGGTTATGAATCTGCATAGATGACGTTTTATAAATAGCTTGAAAAAAGCAAACGTCGAGCCGCTATCGTGATGCAGACCTGCATAAAACTGTAAAACTGTAGTTAGTTTTAGGATTAAAATTTCACTGACCGCAATTCAATTCTAGATCTTGGTAAAATGCTCTGGTAGAGAGATGCACATTATAGGCTATGGGTGTGCACTACAGCCAGACCTTATTATTATTTATTTTTTACTGTAAGTATACAAGTTAGTACTTGACTGCGATCTCACCTGATGGTAAGTGATGATGCAGCCTAAGATGTTATCGTAATAACTTGGAAGGGTAAGTAAATTTACCCCAACGGTTTCTACAAGCATCGCACCGGAACGCTAAATCGCTTGGCGGTGCGTCTTTGCTGGTTAATTAAATAAGTTATTAGGTACTTATACATACGAACATACAGCTTTATCCAAATATAGGTATTATTATCCTTAGCTTTGAATGCCTATCACTTGGAAGTCGGTAATAAAATTACTGTCTGGTAGTGGTAGGTACATTTCTACAGGACCTCAATCACTTACATTACATTTTGTTCTTTTTCGAATTTATTTCAGGTAGGTACTTAAATGTATAACGTTCTAACATTTTGAATTCTTATCGCTACTCTTCGACAAGTAGTTACTTACGACTAGTAGGTATAATCCGCCAAGTTTTGACATCACTTTTATTTTTATACGCCAAGATAGTGATCCAGTTTGAAATGAAAGTAAGTAAGCACTCGCTGTTTACTGTTTTTTGTAGGCCAGATCAGCAGCGCTGGCGCAGGCAAAAAATTACATCCTGTTATGCTGTACCTAGTTACAGATTTTACCGGTTTCGCGGGCCGACCTTCATCTGTAGATTTACATAACTGATAAAGTCGTAACGATACCGTTACTCCATCTCAGCTAATAGGAAGCCAGGGATTGCTTAATTAAACAGCTATTATTTTAATTAATTGAGCTATACTTAAAGATAATATATATTATTATAGGCGTATTAACGATATGTTCAGAACTAAGTTCTACGAGTTTTATCAGTGTGTTAATAAGTATCATTATAGTAAATTATTATCTGTGTAAATCAAGATCAAACGACAAGATATTGGACATAGTTTTATTTATGTATCTAGAACAACATAATGGACCAAATGATTCTCTTTTACTTTATGTTATCTTATACTTACGGACGCCTGCGGCTTCGTCCCCGTGAATTTTGGGTTTTCACCAATCCCGCGGGAACCATGGATTTTTCCGGAATGAAAAGTAGCCTATGTGTTGATCCAGAGTATTATTAATATCTATCTCCATTCACCCAATAATCAGTTTAGTAGTTTTTGTATTAAAATATAACAAACATCCATACGTCCATAGGTGCATAGTGCATTCAAATTTTCGCGTTTATAATATTAGTAGTAAGTATATGATAAAGTATCATATCACACTGTAGGTAAACATCAAAAGTAAGGTTGCCGAGGCCGACAATTGTTCAAAACATATTTAACCTATGTTAGAAAATCGTTAAAGTAAGTAACGCTTTGCATCCATGAATTCCGTTTATCTCCAATTATTAGTACATTCAAAGTGCATAAATCACTTTCTCCGTCATCTAGCATGACGATGAGCATTTTACAACTGACCATTTGTAAAAGGCAAAAGCGTGAAAAAGCTTTTACAATTCGGAAATGTTGGTGATAACGTAAAAGTATACAGCCTGGTAAACTTTAGCGTTCACGTGTAATAGTAGGGGAGCCCAAGGTTATGCGAGCGCCGTGGGACCTATTGGATTTTAAATATTAGATGAGAAAAAAAAATATGATGTATGCTATTTCAGGGGTGTGGGGTGAAAAGAAATCGTGACTGAAATTTTTTCTCGAGCGCGTCAGATTTTCATACAATCTTGATCTTGTCTTGATGTGCTGACCCCATAATCTGACAATTATGTCGAGGAGTTTTCATCTGCCGGTTTAAAAATTTTATTTTTAAATTTTTAACCCGGTAGATTAAGGAAATTCCTGGTCATAATTGTCTGATTATGGGTCAGTACGACAAGCATATCAAGAAGAAGCGTCTGTATAAAAATCTGATGCGCTCGAGTATCCTTTCATGGATAGATATTTTATTTTTTGAAAACCTGTATTAGCTTCCCCCACCACTGTAATAGCAAACTTCAGATAACCTCTTTTTCATTTTACCGCCTATTATTTACAATGCAGTAGGTCTCAAGTAACTACCGACTTAGCATCGTAGGCTCCTCTACTATAAGCTTTTATGCTCCATTGTTAAGCAATCACCAGTTAGTAATGAACTGCATGTCGTACAGGACGTCCTTATGTTTCCCGGATCCGCCCTCATCCGTGTTATTTGGTTCTTCCACTCAGTTTACAAGTCTCGTTGGCAAGTCTGTGTGAATTTTCATCGCACAATGTGGCTGGTCAATGATTCGGGAAATGCACGATGATAAGAAATAATTTGGTGTGGAAACACGTGTAACGTACGCTTTTTAGGCTGCATTTTTGGCAAGCAAGGAGATGAGCACTTTACTAGTTATCACATCGTACATAGTTTTTTAACGACGTCTTATTGCGATAAATTATAGATTTTGCAATTAAGTTTTTTCTGATGACAAAATACAAGGCAGGAGCCGTACCTAAAGGGTACAATAATCCTATTGAGCTCACTAACTTCCGTATCTGTCTGTTCCCATACCTTTTGATGCATCATGTTCTCAAAATTGTGTAAAACCTGCTGTAAGTTATGGTCTTATCCGTACTCATTCGGAGAATTATAAACTCGGCGTCAAAAAAATCGCACCTTTCAAAAAATCTACTTCAAACAACTTTAGACCTTATTTGACATCAATAATGAGGGTCATGTTGCATATCCTTTGAAAGGTGATGAAATGGAGTGTACAAAAACAATTCAATTGATTATTTTTCTTTTACTGGAAGAGCACAAAAAAAGAAGAAGAAAACACTTACAATTTTGCTCCTTAAACAGCCGCTAGTTGCGCTACCTTTTGCAGGTATAAAAGGGTCAATACAGGTTCAATCGGGATCAGTCGCTATCCAACCGTTGAAGTGGACACACGAGAAGCTCATTCCCAAGAAAAATACCCTTGAAGATGGATACCACTGTCGATGAGGCCGCCCAAGTGATTGCACTACTGCAATCAGGCATGCGGCAGTGTGATGTCGCTCGGCAACTCAACTTGAGCCGTTTTTCGGTTCGAAGAGTGTACCAGCGTTTCCTGGAGACCGGTGGCTACGTCCGAAGACATGGGTCTGGTAGACGTCGCTGCACCTCGGAGAGAGACGACCGATTCATCGTATCGACATCTTTGAGAAATCGCTTCTTAAATGCTGTTGAGTTGCGACAGCAGCTCCAGGCAGCTAACAGAAGAACCGTGAGTGTGTCTACGGTTAGACGAAGGCTGGGGGAGAGGAAAATAGCGGCGCGAAGAGCTGCTACGGGTCCAAAATTGACCGCAGAGCATCGGCGAGCCCGCTTGCAATTCGCTCGCGAACACGTCAATTGGACCCTCGAACAATGGAAAGCTGTTCTCTTCTCAGACGAGACGAGAGTGTGCCTTTTCTGCAACGACAGACGCAAAAGAGTGTACAGAAGACAGGGTGAACGTTTCGCCCAAGCCTGCATCCAGGAGAAGGTGGAATATGGAGGCGGTTCTTGTATGTTCTGGGGCGGCATGTCTGCCGACGGCAAAACCGACCTTGTTTGCGTCTCCCGGGCTCGAGGTGCTCGCGGGCAAGGGTCGCTGACTGCTCACCGGTACATCACAGAGATCCTGGAAGACCATGTGGTCCCCTATGCCAGTTTTGTTGGCGAGGGGTTCACGTTGATGCATGACAACGCTCGCGCTCACACTGCAATTATTGTGCGCGACTACCTTCAAGATGTTGGGTTTCTCTGTCATGCAGTGGCCAGCGAGAAGTCCAGACCTGAACCCGATTGAGCACCTATGGGACCATTTAAAACGCAAGGTTCGGTCTCGTGATCCCGCTCCTACGACTCTCCAGGAACTCAAAGATGCCGACACTATCCCTCAAGAAGAAATTTTAAAATTGGTAAGATCCATGAGGGATCGTATGGAAGCCGTCATCAGGGCAAGGGGGGGTTAACACTAGATTTTAGATTAGTTTTAAGATCATTTTTGTATTCTTTTTTGTGTAATTAATCTGTTTTAAATTAAGGCTTAATTAAGGATTTTTACTATTTTATATACTTCTTTTTTTTGTGCTTTTCCAATAAAAGAAAAATAATAAATTGAATTGTTTTTGTGCTCTCCATTTCATCGCCTTTCAAATGATATCCAACATGACCGTCATTATTGATGTCAAATAAGGTTTAAAGTTGTTTGAAGTAGATTTATTGAAAGGTGCGATTTTTTAACCGACTTCAAAAAAAAGGAGGAGGTTCTCAATTCGTCGGAATCTTTTTTTTTTTATTTTTTTTATTTTTTTTTATGTATGTTCCCCGATTACTCGAAGATGCGTGGACCAATTTCGTTAATTCTTTTTTTGTTTGATAGGGTATAGTCCACAGATGGTCCCATATTCATTAAGTCAGGATCTGATGATGGGATCCTGGAGAAATCGAGGGAACTCTTCAAATTTTATAAGCACACTTGAAGTGATTTGGGTATTGTTTGAAAGAGTAATTTTTTCGAGGTAGTCTTATGGTCATTAGGTCAGGATCTGATGATGGGATCTTGGTAAAATCGAGGGAACTCTTCAAATTTTGCTAGTATACTTGAAGCGATTGAGGTATTTTTTATATTTACTATTGCATTTCCTTGCAGTCATCAAGCAATGACTGTATTCATCAAGTCAGGTCATCAAGTCTGATGATGGGATCTTGGAGAAATTGAGGGAACTCTTCAGATTTTAGAAGCATACTTCAAGCGATGTGGGCAATTTTTCCAATGCCTTGCGCATTAGTTGTTTTCCACTAAAAAGTATAAAATAAAATGGAAAACTCTTTCCAAAAAACCAACTTCAAATGCCACTACAAAGAATGAAATAATTTTTAATGTACACCAATTCGAAGTCGGGCAATGTTTCGTTCATTCAATAATAGTCCTTCGTATTGTCGATAATTTTGTCGTTTCTTTGCACATCAAGTTTTATAATAAGGACTATTAATGATTGAACAAAACATTGCCCGACTTCGAATTGGTGGACATTAAAAATTATTTCATTCTTTGTAGTGGCATTTGAAGTTGGTTTTTTGGAAAGAGTTTTCCATTTTATTTGACGCCGAGTGTATTTCCCTACTTCATTGGAGTAGTCAGCACACCTATGGCTAGTAAGTAGTAAGTAAAAATAATACCTTGTTGTAGTTCTCGGGGTATAGTTAATGTGAGGCCTAGTTGTTCAACAATAAAAAATTCCAATGTCTTAAAATTAATCGACTTAAAAAGACCGTCCCAAATAAGATGTAGAGTGGTGATGTGGTAGGGTACGTACGTAATCCTGAGATTAAGTACCCACTTCGTTGTCAAGTAATTAGTGTTGCATTGCGTCTTGTACAGGACGTCGTTATATTGATCCGGATCCGCCCAGCTAGTGTAGTAATACAGTTCCTTTCACAAGTAGGTCGCGACGCGGCTATGAGATTCTTCGCGTCTTCTGTTACCACTGCCAAAAAGTTTACCTACTTATTATGGACATTTACGTCTAGAGAAAAAAAATATATATTTTCGGGCTGAATGTACTTTAAGCAGGTGACTCAAGTAATTAGTTATTGCTCCACTGTAACGGTAACTGAGTACTTAGTTCTGTCATGCTCTGACGGTTCGCTAATTATGTGTTTGGTTGACAAAACTTCACAAAAGTAACCTTAAATTAACTGTCTGACGAGCAACCCGTCTTTTAGTTACAACACTAAAAGTAAAGGGATGAGAGACGCTTTTAGGGTAACTAAAACGTTGAGTGTATCTGAATAAATTATCTTAACAAGTCCTAGGCTTTATAAATAAATACTAGGACTAGATAACTGATAAATATACATGCATATTAATATTATATACATTGAAAATCATTGGAAAAGATTCTTGCTCATCACACAAACATTTACCAGTAGTGGAAATCGAACCCACGACCTCCGACGCAGACGGCAGGTTCGGTCGTTAGATATAATTACAGACTTATTAACTTAACATCTTAATAATTATGATTTTTTATGAGCTTTCTCGTATAATTATGAACATCTCTCGCTGTGAACAGCCTAAAAAGTGAGATAATACTTTGAGCCCATTCTATTTATCAATGTCAATATTGCAATAACTACTTTCGAGCGGCTCGTTGCTCGCTGGTTTCCCCGTAACGACGTACTGACTGCACGAATGCTCGCGGTGTAACACGTTACATTACACCTCGTAACGCCGGTCAGTTGTAATCAACACAAGCAACAAAGGCAATCTAACTATTAAAATGAAGTTATGCGAATTGATAGACACACCAACAAAAAAACGAAAGTTTTCAAAATAATTCTTGTGATAGTTATTAATGCAACGTTACATGACAATAATGTCACTAAAATGATGTATTTTAGGTTTGGAGTTGTGCAACCTATTGTGTTCGTAGAGCCATTTATAAAACTTTCTCATAATAAAATTAATGTAGCTACAAGAACGTACCTACCACGAATAAGTAACCACTACTTATATTACGTGGTTATTGTTTTTTTTAACTATCAAAGTAATAACAGTACCTGCATTAAGTATTCCTTTCTTCAGGCTACAATTTAAGATGCGGATTCAAATCCGGGAAACCTACCTATTGGGGTCATTTTCAACTGACTTCAAAAAAGGAGGAAGTTCTCAATTCGAATGAAAGTTTTTTTACGTTTTTGTTACCTCTTGTTACCTTAACTTTTGACTGGGTGAATCGGTGTTGATGATTCTTTTTTTATTACAAAGCTGACGCTTCCCATGTGGTCCCATTTCAATTTAGTCCAGTTCTGATAATGGTATCCATACCAACCATATAAGTGTTAAATTTTTAATTGAAAGGAGTATTCAACAGTAGTTTGATGGGAGTTGAAGTCTAATTATTTATGCCCAGCACAAGCAAGCCTTAGGTTTGCATATTAAATTTGGATTAAAAAAATACCTAAGCGAACTAACTTTAATAACAAGGATCTAGCTCAGAATAAGTTGTTATGGTTTCACACAATCTGACCATAGTACATGTTGTTATTAGACAAATTAAATTAATTAATCTTCTTAAAAGCCAAGTAGGTAGTTATTTATGAGTCAGACGCTGCTTGCTGAAAACCCATAAGTTAGCGACTGCTAAATGATTAGGTTTCATTAATCAATGAGGTGTTACTGCGAATGTAAATTAATACATTATTGTATGTAATGAGGGCTATCGAAAAGGCTTCCATTCGTCTACAGATATCTATATGTGCAGAGGCAGACCTGCCAGCAAAATTTTTATGATCATTTCATATAATACAAATGTTAACGGGACTATTCTTTCAAATTAAAATAAGTACAGATACAACTATTACCTCTGTAGTGATTATAGATGTCATACTTACATACGGTACAGAGTAGATATCAGTCCCCTTAAACTTAAATCACCTTTATTCACATAAGAAACCTAAGAAAAGAAGAGATCCTAATATGAAAATCAGAAAAATCCACAAAATACGACACTCTTACATAAGATATCAGACCAAAGTATCCGACGTGACGCCCTATCCAATGCTCTCAATTCCAAATGAAAGTGGGCCGGCCATGTCGCTAGACTCACTGACGACCGTTGGACATTAAGACTGATGAAATGGCCAGGTCCAAAAGGAACGCGGTCAAAAGGAAGACCGTATAGTCGGTGGGAGGAACGTTCAAAAAAGGTGTAGGAACTAACTGGATTACGATAGCCAAGGACAGACAACGCTAGCAGTCTTTGGGGGAGGTCTTGACCCGCGAAGGGTTTTCCGACGATTAGTATTTAAATTTTATTTTCAACATTTTTGGTTTTAAATTCTACATTAATATTTAACACTAGATTTATAAGATGTAAGTATATCAATAATAGTACCTACGTTTGTGGTCGGAAAAATAAAAGGCTTTTTTAATTTTATTTTATTTGTTATCGATAAACGTGATACTAAACCAACGGGTATTCTACACGTTAACAATAGTCAGTTTGGAAATAGCAATCCTTTGGAAAAACTCGCTGTTAGTTAGTACAACAAGATGTAAGTGTACTGCTCTAAAATTTGGAACTCGTTAATTAAGTTCTTACTTACTGCACCTTTAAGTGACAACTCGTGTAGACATCAAAGCTTCCGACTTTCTGATGCACGTCTGTTTCACTCGATTTGTAATGTGGGCGTTGTTATTCAATCTGACTCTACTTTCTTTAGAACTGCTACTTTTATGCAAATGCGCCTCAGTTATCTAAGTATGTAACCAGGCTGCGACCCGTTTTAATGTAAAGCCTCTGATAGTTACTTCACTAATCCTTGATAATGCTTGTAAAGACAAACCTGTGTACAGAACCGAGCATTATGTTCTCGTAAAACGAGTATATAGAGCATTCCAAGAAAAAAATTAAGATATGAAAAGACACATAGAAGGAAAACAATTTACTTTAGTGGAAATTGGCAAAATCTTAACATGAGATTAGTATCCGTTGATTTTGCTAAACCCGAATGCAACGTGTGAAACTGTGAACCGAATGCGAATTTATATCGCAATTTTACCTTGAAACATGGTAATTCTAATATTAATTACACTGGTGATTTAAACTCAACCTTTGCAATCGTAAAGGCTAAATGCAAATTGATCTTTAGCTATAATAAATAAGGCAGTAAAACTAAAAACATCGCTTTATCTTGTGCCTGCAATTATTTTGGGGAAAGAGATCCTGTTTCGAGACACGTGAACTCGATAAGAAGACGGAACATTTATTTCTTAAAGTGGTAGGTACTTATTTTTAAATTACTGCAAAATCCAACTTTTCAAATTAAATCGAATATAAACTAAGAAACTTATTTGAAAACACTAATTAAATTCATAACTTACTTGATACAATGTATCCTCTACCCACATAGCTAAATCTATTCATATATTGACCTCCATATTACTTAAGGCATTATTTAATTACAAACCATTCAATTCCAAACATTGTCGAGCTCAGGTGATGATTGTCACCGAACCATACAGACCGTCTACCTATTAAATGGTGATCAATCTAATCAAATCGTTATTTAGGATTCCGTACCCAAAGGGTCAAAACGGGACCCTAGAACCACTATTACTGAGACTTCGCCGTCTGTCCGTCTGCCACTTGTACCTCTTGAACCGTGATAGTTTGACAGCTGAAATTTTCTCAGATGATGTATTACTTTTGCCGCTATGAAAACAAATACCCGTGCCTTCAAATCAAGAGTGAATAGGCATCTTCTAGGCAAGCGCGTTCAACCTTAGACTGTATCATCACTTTCCTATATGTATAGTATAAAAAAAAATACTTCATTAACAGAATAAAATATAAATTTAAAAATAAATACTTAATAAGTAAAATAAAAATAAAACAAATATTTAAGGGGGGCTCGCATACAATAAATATTTTTTTACCGTTTTTATAAATAATTAATCATCATCATCATCATCATGATTTCAGCCTGCAGACATCCACTGTTGGACATAGGCCTTCCCAATCGCGCGCCACCACACCCTGTCCTCAGCCTTACTCATCCAGCCGCTTCCCGCCACCCGCTTTATATCATCAGTCCAACGAGCTGGGGGTCGACCTACACTACGCTTAATAGTACGCGGTCTCCCCTACGACAAGCGTGACCTGCCCAGGCCCACTGCCACTTCAGCGTGCTAATGGCCTATTAAATAATTAATAATGGTACGGAACCATTCGTACACGAGTCCGGCTCGTACTTGACCGATTATTTTAGTTTTTTTTTGTAAAGTATTTGATTTTATTTTTAACCGACTTCAAAAAAAAGGAGGAGGTTCTCAATTCGTCGGAATCTTTTTTTTTTATTTTTTTTATTTTTTTTTATGTATGTTCCCCGATTACTCGAAGATGCGTGGACCAATTTCGAAAATTCTTTTTTTGTTTGATAGGGTATAGTTCACAGATGGTCCCATAGTCATCAAGTCAGGATCTGATGATGGGATCCTGGAGAAATCGAGGGAACTCTTCAAATTTTATAAGCACACTTGAAGTGATTTGGGTATTGTTTGAAAGAGTAATTTTTTCCAGGTAGTCTTATGGTCATTAGGTCAGGATCTGATGATGGGATCTTGGTAAAATCGAGGGAACTCTTCAAATTTTGCTAGTATACTTGAAGCGATTGAGGTATTTTTTATAGTTACTATTGCATTTCCTTGCAGTCATCAAGTAATGACTGTATTCATCAAGTCAGGATCTGATGATGGGATCTTGGAGAAATTGAGAGAACTCTTCAGATTTTAGAAGCATATACTTCAGGCGATGTGGGCATTTTTTCCAATGCCTTGCGCATTAGTTGTTTTCCACTAAAAAGTATAAAATAAAATGGAAAATTCTTTCCAAAAAACCAACTTCAAATGCCACTACAAAGAATGAAATAATTTTTAATGTACACCAATTCGAAGTCGGGCAATGTTTCGTTCATTCAATAATAGTCCATCGTATTGTCTATAATTTTTGTAGTTTCTTTGCACATCATGTTTTATAATAAGAAGGACTATTAATGATTGAACAAAACATTGCCCGACTTCGAATTGGTGTACATTAAAAATTATTTCATTCTTTGTAGTGGCATTTGAAGTTGGTTTTTTGGAAAGAATTTTCCATTTTATGTGTTCATTATTTCGAAAGGATTGAACCTGTATTTATATAAGTTCATGGTCGTCACGTTGACACGATTAATTCCTCGTTTATGACTTTGTTTGTGAACAGATAACTTCGCATATCACCACAACGCATTACTTTTTGTTTCTGTATAAAATTTTTACAACGTAAACATCTTATTAATTCTAAACACAGCCTCGATTATACATTTTAAAACCTCAAACCACATTCTGTAGAATTTTTAAACAAATGTTCTGTTCTGTACCTAACTGTCCAAGATTTCTTCTATCTGGAGCTAATTTTTAATGTGGATTCAGGTCATGCTTATCACAAAATGAATTTTCATCGGAACTGTCCTGGCCATCACAGAATGCGAATACATAGCAAGCTAAGTAAAAGCTTAAATAAAAAAAAGACGTGCGCACTCGGAGACTGCCGCGGTAAAGCTTTTGCATAGCTGTTTTTATCAACTTATGCAATTATAATTATACAACCAATGCCACCTAGAGACGAGTTGCTGAACTAAAGAGACAAGCGTGATATTTCAAAAATAATAAGTATATCCATCGATAGATGGCACAACTAAAAAGTATCACCGCTGTGCCGGTCGGAGGGGGGTGTTAGGTTATTTTCGTTACGGAATTTCTGGATTCGGTCTCCACGCTCAAGGCCCTATAAGGCGATAGAAGCTATGCAATAGCTTAAAACTTTAGTTTTACTATTTATTAAAATGTAAATGGTGTATTAAAAGCATTAAATTATTATCGGAGCAGCATGAAATCGTTAATTTGACAAGGAGACCAATAAAAGTTAACGAGGCAGTTAGTGAATTTCGTAAGTTCGAGCGTACGACAAATTAATTGAAACGATTCGCTTCAAAGTTGTCGTGACTGGCGTTGCATTGCCGTTCTTTTATAATGGAATGCCTGTTCCAAGCAGTGGTATTAGATTTGTTTAAATCGTGACATTCGATTTCGAAGTAAAGTTCACAGAGTTTTAAACCGCAGACACTACACAGTAATAAGCTAATCTACAATGAATATTTTGTATGAAAACATTTAGCGTCATCAAAACAATATGCACAAGTTCAGTACAAATCTATTTTCCAAAGACCCCGTTAGAACTCCTATATTTTACTCGTATATTGGTAATTTACAACTTCTTCTCGCTCTCAATGAGTTCGAGACGTACCTTAAATTCAAATAAGTATCATTAAATCCCAATTCCCAACGCGCTAGTTATTTGTGACAAAAAATAAACAAACCTGCCACTTGCTGGCTAGTTGTCTGAATTGACAGGTACCGTAGTTGCAACTACCACTATAGTAGTCAGTCAGTTACTAAACATTACTATCGTAACTAGAGTGTTTGCTCAGGGCGCAAAAATAATTGTTCATTTGCTGTCACAAGCTAGTTTGACAACGTTGGCATTGAAAGTTAATGATCTGACCTTTCTGTATCTTAGGGTGGCCGCTATTCCAATCCTTATTAAATATTGATGCACACAGATGCGCCTCCTTGGTTACTTTCTGTAACCTCTCGCTGTGGTTACTTGTTAGTTAACATAAAATTTGTTTTATTCAAAGCCTTTTCCTTATCTTTTTATTGGCGGCACAATCTGTCTGAAGTCTGAAGATACTTGAATTAATTTGTCCCATACAAAATATTTCGCCATCTTTACCTGCTACGAGTAAATCGGGTTTCTTTGTACATTTGCTACATTCAGTTTCTTAGAATTTTGTTAATCAGAACTGTTGCGCAGAATGTGCAATACATTCTGTGATGTGCGAATTCACAAACAATTATTTTCAACAAGTGGAAAATTAAAAAAATTTAAAACACCCACGACTTTTGCAGACTTGTAATTGAAAAAGGATTAAATAATTTTTTTGAAACTCCCCGACTAAAGGAAAGTAAGAACTAAGAACCTATCAGTATAATTACAAATCCAAGAAAATCCGCCGGAGCTGCTGTGTTTTGCCTATGACGGTGTTGATGGTGCGGTTTACCAGTTGATGACTAATTCAATTTCTTGATACTTCTCATATAACGGCAGTTAATCAATACTTACTAATTACATTAATTGATATTGGAAACGAAAATAGCAATGGCAGCTCCGACGGATTTTCTTGGATTTGTAATTATACTGATAGGTTCTTAGTTCTTACTTTCCTTTAGTCGGGGAGTTTCAAAAAAATTATTTAATCCTTTTTCAATTACAAGTCTGCAAAAGTCGTGGGTGTTTTAAATTTTTTTAATTTTCCACTTGTTTTATAGTTTTTCGATTAATATATTAATGTAATTTAAATTATATTATTATTAAAAAATGAAAATTAATCTTCAAACTAGCCATTAGCTCCTCTAGCAGCGTTTGAAGGCATCATCCCTTCCAAGTCATAAAGAGACGTTTATTGTGGCGCCCCCTGCTGTTCAATCACAAGAACAATTATCTACGAACCATTGCCAAAGACTCACTAATATTTAATACAAAACTGTATCCAAATCGGTTCAGTCGTTTTTGTAATAATTGAGAACATTCGTTTGCACTGTAAATGTTTTTTATGGCGCCCCCTGGTGATCGATGTTCGTAACAACTATCTAAGAACCATCGCCAATGAATACCAAACATTATACAGAAAACTGCATCTAAATGGGTCAAGCCGTTTTTGAAATAAATGGGAACATTTGTTTGCAATATAAATGTATTTTATGGCGCCCCCTGGTGATCGATGTTCGTAACAACTATCTAAGAACCATTGCCGCTAAACACCAAACATTATACAGAAAACAGCATCTAAATCGGTCAAGCCGTTTTTGAAATAAATGGGAACATTGATGTGCACACACAAACAAACAAACAAACAAACAAAAATATTTTTGCATTATTGGTTTTTGTGAACAATTTAACATACAAACAAACATAACACCTCATTAATAAAGTAATGTACAAACGGTCTCTCACCCTAAACGCATATACCCGTACTCCGTTCCGTCGTGGGTAATAAAGATCGTGACATTAGTGACTTTTACTTGAACGAGCGTGAATAACTAAATTTTTACTATATAACTATTTCCATTCGTTTATTTTAAAATTTCTCTTCAGGTTCTTTTCCTAGTTTAGACTTTTCCGTTTCTACTTAAAGTTATCGATCAAATAATTGCGTTATTGATCCATACATATCATTATACATATCCATCCTGAGTATAAGATTTATATTTGACAATCAAAATCATCGATGGCGACGAATCAATACAAAACATCTTCATATCTTTACTGAAGATATTCAATGATATGTACAAAGACTTGTAGATACATACAAAGGTTATATATATATATATATATATATATATATATATATATATATATATATATATATATATGTTTACCGTTTCAGATTATAATTTGATTTGGAATAATTTAAAACGTCTCAGCTGATAACAGTAGGTACGTTTCGGTGGAATATGGTACTCCTAAAATAAAGAGGTAAACCGCAAAGCGAATTTTTGCGTCGCAAATAATTCAAGGTTTCTTTATAAATATCGTTCAAGTGATATCATTTACACGTAGCTCTAAGACATTATTCATACAATTCATATTTTTGCTACGCGCAATACCCATCCGTTTCTGTAAGGGACTGTACGTGACTTTAGATTAAACAGAAAAATTCGACCCGAAAGAAATTCGATCTTATGAGCTCTCACCATGTTATACCTACTTACTTTGACAGGACTTTGGTAAAATTATGCAGGTACTAGGTACCTACGTGTTTTTTTTTATAATCAACGCGAACAAACGAGCGGACGGGTCACCTGCTCGTAAGAGATCTCCGCCGCCTATGGACTTTTGTGATGGAATCTCAGGGTACGTGGTTGCAGGAGTGGTTGAATTGAAATAATAAATATGTATTTGATACTTGGTTTTAATAAACTCACAAGAAAATACAGCCGACACGCCATTTGCAAAATCAAGAAAAAGGAAGAGAGTGTTGCCAGCCACAGATAAGAAAAATCATGCATCATAGATAAAGTTTTTTTAAATATAAAATATTGTGACATTATAATTTATATATTTAACACCACTAGCACCACCACCACCAGTACCAGTTTTATTTTTGAAGTACCAGAGGAAGTGAATCCCGTACTTCCGCCAACGAGGTCCGTCGTGGCAAAGCACAGGTTTTAGTGGGTGCAAGCCCCACATAACCCCTCCGTGTCCCCTGACGGAGGGGTATGCGTCAGGCATTTCCTGTGGGTAAAAAAAAAAAGCACCAGAGGAACTGCAAATGCATTGCCGACTCTTAAGAAATTTGTTTATCCGCCCTTTGATGTGTACATGTACTAAATAATTTAATTTGTACTAAAAATGTATGTACTAAATTATCTAAAAACTTTATTGGTAATTTCTTATTTCACCACAATACCATGCATTATTTATTTACTGGGTTTTAGCTGCGATGTTTAAAAGAAACGCTTCAGTAATGTTGTCATAACCAAAAAAACTTCCACATTTATTTTTTTAAAAAGATTATATCACTTGAAACTATATACCTACATAATTAATTAGGTCTTTACTATTATTATTATTATTTAATAATAGGCTAAGCAGCTTTCGCTGATGCGCTTATATCAATTGTGCTCATTTTTGCTTGCTTCAATTCTTATATCAATTGCTCATATCAATTGCTTATATCAATTGTGCTCATTTTTTTCATGTTTGTCGAGGCGATTTAGCTGTAATGATGTCCTCAGGCAATTTGTTCCAATGTCTTATAACTCTGTAAACAATGAAATGCTTGTAGGGATTTGTGGTCGCCGGCTGGAATTCTAGCCTTAGCCCATACCCTCTTAGCTTAGGATTTTTCTTGATGGCAAACATTTCATTGTAATTAGACATGCTGTAAAAGTTGAATCTTGTATGTCTCAATAAGGTCGCCTCTTTCTCGCCTATGCTTGAGAGTGCTGAGACCAAGACTTTTAAGCCTTTGTTCATATGACTCGACAGTTTTTTTGTAGTTTGTACCTACGTAATATTTTTCGTAAACGATTTCATGATGTAAATGTCATACCGAAGGGGACAGTTATCTAAAAAATACTTGTAACAAAATATATGAACAAAGTCACAGCAATGAAAACAATATGTTACTTTTTAAGGCATACATGAGTCATCTTGATCTTTTACGGTTGCAGCATTTGCAATCAAGAATGTTTATACTTTCAAAGCAGTACCAAAAACAGTATATCATTTACAAGAACTACGTGCCTCCAGCTTCATGCGGCACGTTTTATTCAGCGTTCCAGTCATGCCACAGTGCCTCGCAGTCAAAACAGAAATTCTGATTTTTGATCACACGGTCTCATGGTACGAGTACCTATACCTGCCTGTAGGGTTAATACATGTTCTTGTACGAATTTCGAGTCGACTCGTATCGCACAAACGAATCGGATTCCTCCATACTTTACAGCCAGCGCCATCTGTTGACAGCCGCATGTCAGCGACTGTCCATAGACGGCGGTAGCTGTAAATGTATCGAGGAATTCGATTCGTTTGTTAGATACGAGTCGACTCGAAATTCGTACAAAAACCTGTACTAAGACTAACCCCTTTAGAACTATAGTGCTTCGCTTGTCAAACAACTATACTCGACGCAGCGAACCGTGATCCCTATGACACTGACAGCTAATGTCACCATATAACATTGTAGTGGCGTCACCATTAAATCGGGATCATATTGGGGGCGTCTAAAAATGCCATTTATAAATTTTACGTAGCTTTATACCATTAGTAATGATATTCCGTTGATATTTTTAACAATTCTTAACATTTACAAGAAGTTATGTCAATCTGAATTTATGTTTACGTCCTGCAAAACTTAAGTCGTGTGACGTTTATCGACTAGGGCGGCAAGTATCGATAAAAAAATGTCGGTAATGGAAACGAGTGCAAAATTTTTCAGACAAAATAAATAAATGGGGAGCATTCATTTTCATGATAAAATATATACATACTTATATAGCAAAAACGTGTTTATCGGGTTATGCATTATTGGAAAATAACAAGGTTGGAAACTTTCGTTTTACTTACCTACTTAATCTATGCCAAAAATCTTAAATTAATACAACAACAACAAAATGGACATTAAAAATGCACATTGTAATATTTTTTAAAACATGTTTACCAACGTGGCTTAAGGCCACGCCTTTGTCTAAAAAAAAATTATCGACACGACCAAAGACACGACCCATCACTAAACGAACTGTCATAAGGATCATGGTTCGCCGCGTGGAGAATAAATGACGTGACTTTTTTAAAACAATCGAGTGATTTCGCAACACGCAATCGAACAATAAAATGCTTATAATTCGCACATTTCAAAGAGAACGCCTTTTGGAGAAATCTTACGAAATCCTACTGTTTATCTTTATATGGATTATGGAAAGAAGAGAAATCATACCATACATGTCTGTCCTGTAACCAATTTTTTTAAAGCTTAGAATATATAGAATTAGAAATGAAACTGTTTTGACGAAAACTTCAAAAAACTTAAAGAGTCAACCATAAAAATGTGTGCCTGCGGTACATACCCAATTTAAAACTGGTATTCTATATTCGCAACAGAGCAACATCTCCAAGCTGGATTTAGTTAACTCGTAATGTATCTCATAATTTAAATCTAGATTTTGGAACCGGTCTAACGCGGCCTTACTCTTTACTCTTGATTGACTTCCAGCTAATAGAGTTCTATGCGGAGAAAATGCATAACAAAAGTATTATACAGTCTTATTTCTTATGTTTATTTATGTCCTGTTCTTTTATCTATAGGTACATAATTTTTTTTATCATAATATGGTGTTAGATTCGATTCAGAATGTATAAAAATGGAAGACCTGGCTCATTCATTAAATTACTGACTCACTGGTCAGCCCATTAACCGTTAGTCCTGGAAAGCTCAAAGATTAGAAAGCATTTTTTTAAACCCACAGTATCAAACGGACAATAAAATAAAAGTTTAACAAAAATTAAAACCGACTTCAAATAAAAATGGAAAATTCTTTCCAAAAAACCAACTTCAAATGCCACTACAAAGAATGAAATAATTTTTAATGTAGGTACACCAATTCGAAGTCGGGCAATGTTTCGTTCAATCACTAATAGTCCTTCGTAATAAACAACTTGATGTGCGAAGACAATAATTATTGACAATACGAAGAACAATTAGTGATTGAACGAAACATTGCCCGACTTCGAATTGGTGTACCTACATTAAAAATTATTTCATTCTTTGTAGTGGCATTTGAAGTTGGTTTTTTGGAAAGAATTTTCCATTTTTATTTGAAGTCGGTTTTAATTTTTGTTAAACTTTTATTTTATTTTTTGATTTTTAGTGGTCTGAAGTTCACTATTTTTTTTTTAATATGGGTAGACCTACTAAACGTGCTGCTCATGTGAGACAGGGCCGTTTTAATGAAACGCACAAAGTCAGGGACAAACTCTACCTTCTTGCGTGGTAACTGGTAACTGGTATAAATCGCACCTACATTTTGATGAGTAGCAATAGTAAGTTGATTTTAAAGTTGTAGAAGAATATTTTTTGTTAATTTTTTATTTTAATTTTAAGTGGTCTGAAGTTTTTTTAATATGGGTAGACTTACTAAACGGGCTGCTCTACCAAATCAACGCAGTGGATGAGTCTCGTGAAGTAGCGACATATGGTAGAACACCACCGCAGAGAACGTAATTCCCAAAGACGTCAATAGCTGTGGTGGTTTTCTGCCATCGATAAAAATTGGCGTCGAATCCCGCAACATCGTTGTTTCAGAAGGACTAGTGAATGGAGTGGCCGGCCATTTGATTTTTTTTATGGGTATAATAAAAAAAATCAAATGGCCGGCTTTGAGGAGAGATCAATTAGAGGATGGAGAGCTACCAGAAGCCGTGTATATCAAATTTGATGATGAATCTATTGGGCTTAGGCTAAAAGATAGTGATGGTTGCATACCCATACCTCCATCTAGTACTACTTACGTTTCAGGCATTAAGAGGCTACGGAGATGTGGAGCGCCGAATGCTGCCTCTAATATTAAGCTGGGCGGGCTTGAGAGGGCTGTAATCGACCTTGGCAAAAAAAACTTTGCTAAGGGCCAAATATATGTTGCCCTTAGTAGAGTTAAAGTTTGGAAGGCATAGTCTTATCAGATTTGGACGCCAACAAATTATTAAATAGACCACATGACGAAAGATCATAACTAGACTTCGAAATCTGTCTTCCGACAATGAAGGTCATATGTAATTATTGGTTAAACATATAACGGATCAGCATTTAGTGACGTCACGCATGTTACACTCATGTTGCAATGCAACAACGAACGTAAGCGCATTGAAATTTGATTACAGATACCTAGTTAGAATTTCTGCCACAGGTCGCATCCTTACTGTAAGCCGTTAAGGAGGCCCGTTCCATTGATCATCATCATATTCGGTTACGGCAGTTACTTGACCACTTGACCATAACGACGTTATGGTAGGGAAATATCTGGATAGCCTATAAAAGATTCAGCTGAATATCGTTAATTTGCTCCTAAGAATTGAAGAGTTCCGTTATTTTTTCATAGATCCCATAATCAGAACCTAATCAAGTTTTCACCAAACCATCCTTGAAGTACATTCTTCCAAATAAAACAATAATCATCTAAATCGGTTGGCGTGATATAGAGTTATTCATCTATTTGTCGCGCAAGTACTTAATGAAAATTTAATACTTATATGGTTTTCTCATGGATACAATGATCAGAACTGGATAAAATTAAAATGGGACCACATGGGAAACGTCAGCTTTCTAATAAAAAAAGAATCATCAAAATCGATTCGCCCAGTCAAAAGTTATGAGGTAACAAACATATAAAAAAAAAAAACATACGCGTCGAATTGAGAACCTCCTCCTTTTTTTTTGAAGTCGGTTAAAAAGGGGCGGGAGAGGCTACTTCCCAACAAACCCAAGTGCTCCTTTTCCATATAAAGATACCTTTAAGGCGAGGCATCGGGCATATAGCGGGGAAAACAGTTTTTTTAAACGAATAATTTAGTTGTTTAATCGTCATTCCCGATCTTAAAAAAAATACACAATACACATGAAGATGTCGTCTAAAGAATGTGCTAATTTTTAACACGATAGGATTTACTTTACTCGATCATATAAAATCTTGAAATTGACTTAAATAAAAATTGTAAACGAATAATTTCATAAGGAAATTTGTAAATATGCGCATAATTTTTATATGGAAATATTTGTCTTGAAGTACTACAGAGAACCTGCTAAATTTTGGTGTTCAATTGAAGTCCTGTATTATTTATTTATTAGCAAATTCAAATTTATCCCAGAACTGGAATAATAACCAGCGATTTCAGGACATGCCGCGCCGCCCGCTACCCCGCCAGTATCAATTCGGCGCTTGCCAACGTCGGGTGTGTGTCAAATTTTGTACGCCTGATCTTTCGTTCGCGCAACGGTTAAATAATTAAAAATGGGGGATAAAATAATAAAATAAGAAACCAATCAGTGTTAGAATCCAAGAGAAGTACAGGAAAAGATAACTATAAGAAAAGATATGTAAATTACTCTCTTATTAAAGTTAGGTTGATTTGATTTCGTTATTACGTTATGACATATTATATAGAACACAGATTAGAGAATTGTACAGAATGACTAAACAGCTAAATCTATAAGTACGAGTACTCTCGACCGTTCAAGCGTTCGCGGTCGAGTAAGTGATAATATTAAAAGATAAAAATAAAATATGTTTAACTTCTTAGGATTTGGACATTTAGGAATTTCAATAAAACAAGAGTTTATTAATACTCCGAATTTTAATTCGATGCAGTAAAATGACTTTTCATATTTTAACTGATGATTGAGGATTTCGAAGACGAGTGAAGAGCACAGCCAGGGTATCGAATATAGGTGGGGGGTGCTCGACCAAATGTCATTCAAAACGTCATCCAATTGGCAGTGAGCTGAAAAAAATTTCGAAATGGCGCATTCAAAATGGCAGCCAAACGAATTTTGTCGATATCTCGGAAATTATAAAAGATGGAAGGACGGTTTCTTTACAAGAAGTGATCAGGAGCCGAAGATCTATTCGATGGATAGAAAAAAATTTAAAATGGCGGAATTAATTTTTTCATAGAAAGTGTAAGGGGAATTTTAAAGGGATTTTTTTATAGGCGGGAAATTAGCACGCGGGCCACATGTGGCCCGCGCCTCCACGCGCCCTACTAGTATTACTATATATATAGCTACTCGTGCTGATTCACTGACTGACTGACTCACTCATTGATCACCTCTCCTGAACAATTTTGTATGAAAAAAATTTTTTTCAAGGATGGTGTCGTATAAAAGAAAAAAATTCATTCGGAGGAAAAATACGGAGAGAGCTGATGAGTGAGGATTTTGGAGACAAGTGAAGAGCACAGCCAGGGTATCGAAGATAGGTGGGGGGTGCTCGACCAAATGTCATTTGAAACGTCATCCAATTGGCAATGAGCTGAAAAAAAATTTAAAATGGCGGATTCAAAATGGCCGCCATTCGAATTTCGTCGATATCTCGGAAAGTATAAAAGATGGCCACATGTGGCCCGCGCACCCACGCGGCCTACTAGTTTACTATATATATAGCTACTCGTGCTGATTCACTGAATGACTGACTGACTCATTGATCACCTCTCCTGAACATTTTTGTATGAAAAAATATTTTTTCATGGATGGGGTCGTATAGAACGGAAAAATTCATTAAGAAGAAAAATATGGAAAGAGCTGATGATTGAGGATTTCGGAGACGGGTGAAGAGCACAGAAAGGGTATTGAACATAGGTGGGGGGTGCTCGACCAAATGTCATTCGAAACGTCATCCAATTGGCAGTGAGCTGAAAAAAATTTCAAAATGGCGGATTCAAAATGGCCGCCATTCGAATTTCGCCGATATCTCGAAGAGTACAAAAGATGGAAGAACGGTTTCTTGACAAGAAGTGATCAGGACCCGAAGGTCTAGTCGATGGACAGAAAAAAAAATTCAAAATGGCGGAATTAATTTTTTCATTGAAAATGTTTGGGAATATTGAAGTGACTAAAAGTGGGAAGGCAAATAGAGTGGAAGACAGCACGCGGGCCACATGTGGCCCGCGCACCCACGCGCCCTACTAGTTTACGTATATAAGCAGACAATATTAAAAACAAAACATTTTTTGCGAATACTGGATAAATAATTTTAAGACAATTGACATGTACAGCGTAAAATTGAATGTATTTCAAATGTTATGTTGGTCGACAATTCTGAGAATGAAATTACTTAATCACGTCAAAGTCGAGCATTGTATTTCTTGTGTTGAAATACATTCAATTTTACACTCTTAAGACAATAGACGTAAAGTTCATTGTTCCGTGTTAATTTTTTTTTCTGTTTCTTGCTTCACATCACTAAGTGCGTAAAAACATTACGAGAATGTCATACTGTGGTGACTAACTAAAAAAAACTAAGAAGGAACTAGATGAGTAGAGCTCGATGTGGCGAGTTTGGAATTGTTAGTTGCAATGAGATCTTACACAACGACTGGCTGAATTTACCTGATGGTAGACTTTGAACACTTCTACAGTCTACTGGACCTCATAGGCACCTTGAGCTAAATGGCTATAAATAAGTAAATTAATTCGGGAGTAGGTTTTCTGTTACATGTACAGACTCAAAACATTCGTGTATTTTTAAAGTATAATTAATAATACTTAGTTTTTCAATTTGTTTATTTTATTTTATAACCCCACCATTGCTATATATTTGACTGCAAAACTGGGTATTTTCAGCTGATTGGTGAAAAATGGAGCTTTAAAATTAAATAAAAAAAATTGATTAAAAAATAATAATTGAAAAATAAACAATAATAATAATATATGCTTTATTACTCCAAAAACAACATAAATCGTCTTAATTATAATACCAAGTATACTAAAGTTACTTATCCCAGAGATAGTGCTACTAAATTAATTATTATGTTTGGTTTTTTTATATTTATAATCAAACCAAAAACATCCGCATTATAAATAATCTATCGTTTACAAAAAGTTGATCATACCTACCTACTTGAAGTTCTGAAATATTTTACTCTATGCCACAGCGCTAACATCGGGACGCACGAAACAAGAGTCGTTGCGTCTTACCTACGAAGTGTGAGACGCGCGGGGGGCACCCCACACCTCACCTCCTAAAATCTTGCGTCGCGTGGAAATGCCTCGCCTTAAATCAAGAATAAATATCTTAGAAAGTGCATCTTCAAGGCAATAATGGAGCTCTACGTATTATCATTCTTTGCTCATCAGTCATCACTTTTAATAAGGTTTATTTTAAAAAATCTATAGGCATAACAAATCTTTAACAATGACATTCAGAATTAGAAAAAGTATTGTGACGTCCACAATGCTTGTAGTTACTTAAACGTCTCTTGTGTACCATTCATTAGTTAGCATAACTGTTACAGTTAGCGAAATGCCATTAGTGAATATTTTTACCATAACGATTACCCAGTCGCTACTTGACCGCAATAAGTTTTATGAAATCGGCATTTCCTCTGAGACATATTGAACCCTCGAAGAGTTAAAACTGTTACAAACGTGCCTTCCGTTGCGAACTCAAGGATTGTTTGAATTCTGATCGTCGGTCACTGCTCTGAGTTATGTCAATAATTAATTAATATTCTTGAGTAAATCTTATGTATTTGCTTTTTTTATGCTCCAGTTTTTTTTTGGCTTCTACATTTTATTGTTATGGCGACGTTATTTCAAATTTTATTACTTTTTCCTCTTTGATCGCGTTATCTAACCGTGTTCACGTTTTAACATTTTAAACTAATTCCGAATACATACTAAATTAAATTCTAAGAAAACTTAATATTAAGTACAGGTTTTCATTTTTGAGTATCTAGTCAAGTACCTACTTGTAAATTTGTTTGTATTTATGGGTAATATTAAACTTATAAAGTGACTAAGAAAATACTCATGAAATAAGTATAAAGAAAAGTGTCCTAACGTTGAGATCTGTAATGCTATGCAGGACATGTTTCGTTACGCCCAAGTAGGTGCCTTTCTGGGAAGTGTCCGACTTTATGGAACAGATGACTCGGAAACCTTCTTTCGACATCGACATAACATTTATCATCCACTTAATTTGAGGAAATCCATAACTAACAAACTAACTAAAACCTAACTACCTAACTTAATAACTAGCAAAATAGTATCAAGATTTGACACAGTTATTACAAATTGATTGAACAAACCTCACCATACTCTATCTAGAGATCTGAAAAAAGCTTGATTACTGTAGCTAAAATCTGTTTCTTTTATGGCTACTCAATCTTACAATACACGAACAATATCTATAAAAATTTCGAAAGTATTATACGGCCGAGTAGACTTTATTATACTGCCGTATAAAAACAATACATCATTAATTTCCTAACCTCTCATCGTACGTAGGCGCTGGAGTGAATGCAATTTTGATCTTATTGAAGTTTATTACATAATAATGATCGTTCGTTATCTTTCTCTCGAGTCTCGGGTATGGACCTAATTATAAAGTTAGACCAATAATAATTAATATTGTTATCGCGAGTGAAAGCGTAAAAAATGATGATGTAAATTCGTAATTAATCATCTTGATTAAAATAAGAATAGCACCAAGATAAATGTTTGAGATTTATCGTTTGCGCTTAAAAGTTTGGTAACCAACCAGCTTTCTAAGTTCTAACCTATTCGCAACGCCATGCGCCACGGTGTAAAGTTCAATGATTTCAAAATACTCCAGAACAAATTTTATATTGCTGAATCACGCTATCTATGCTTGAAATGCGTGCATTTGGGTTTTATTGTGGGATGGTGAAATTACTATGGTTTTTTAAATACGTGTTCGAAATTAGGAACTGGTTGCAATATCATTTTTATCACTCCAAGATAACACACAATGTCTTAATCCTTATTGATCAATGGTAATATTTGTTGACCTATATTGTTACTTAGTTAGCTATACATCAAGCTGTTTTACAGTTTAACGGGAAGTGTGTTAATTGTAATTGTTTGTATATAATATGGAGATCCTTCCAAAAAATAAGGGTATTAGAGACAATTACATTAACACTAACTAAAAGATAATATTAACATAATTTGCAATTTAACTTTAACATAATAATTACGTACGATGTGCTTTGTCTTGAAATGCCGATGTGACATTATTTCAGTAGTGAAAGACATACAGTGTTCAATATAATATCAATGATCTGCGGAATGTTATCATTGACCTACACGTTATACTTAATATTTCCTTATCAGACATATTATGTTCAATTTAATTCTATCACCAATTTAATTCTATCACTCATTGCAAAGTCGATCAGCTATAAATACTTATTGATTTTGCGGTTACGTTATTAGTAACTTACTTCGTATTCACATTCTTAGAATCGTATGACTTGCAGCAAACATTTGAACAAATGTTTATTTTTACAAATTATTATAACACATCACACTGAGTTTGTTGTAGTTTTCTTCTCAGTTCAGGGCGCGTTGGAATGGATTGGAATTTGGAACCCTTGTTAACATCGTTATAAGCCGTGAAATAGTTATTGCCTTTAAACAAGTGTAGATGTTACTGTCTCTTCATAAATGCCTTTAAGTTAGGCCTACATATGAAACTTTTAAATAAATTTGATATTGATTAGGGAGTATCACAACTTTCATGTTAATTGCTTATGATTATCAAAATTTTTCCCGACTGGCCGTGAATTTTAATTTTTCATATCATATTATGTATTGTGGTCTATATTCCTGTAACAAATACGCATAAATGTACGTCTTCACTTATTGTTTTGTATTGCAACAAAGATAACAATAAACAATTTTTTTTTCCACATTTTTCTCGTGTTTCCATATCTTCTTCACTTCTTTCATATTCGGGAAACGTTTTGCTGAAAATACATAGTGGCCCCGTATCAGGGACGTGAGACGGACGCGCGCACTTGAAACGGCAGGCGCCAGTTTACACTCGGCAGGCGGGGGATACACGCGTGTCGGTGACAGTCGCGCTCCACGGACCCACAGACAAACAAACCCTTAATACCAACACAGAAAAATATAAAGGAGAGCCTAGTACTTGAGACCAAAACCATTAATTAGATATCTAATTAATAATTAGGACATAAGCTCCAGGATGCCGGTCGAAACGAAAATTAGCTTTTCCGGTGAGTTTTTTAATCCAGTTTTGACATTTTATTTTTTAATGTATTTATTCAGTTTTGCTTAATTGTTTGTAAGCACCAACATGTATTTTTTTTTATCGTTCATTATCTTTTTTTATTAATCCGGGCTATCTAGTTTCCGAAGAATTGATGAATGATAGTATTTTTATTATGAAATTTGTACATAAACAATGTTTCATTTATCATTGATGGACTTGCAAAACTAAAATAGTCATCTTTAAGATCATACTTTACGTAACACTAGCATAAACAGTCTTGAGCTCTTCATGTTAACATGGTGTTAGCAGAATTAACACTTCTAGTGTTAATTATTGTGAAATAGGAGCATGTAGTTTTATGATATGCATATTGAAGACAAGGTGTGCCAGTGATTCATTTCAGATGCACACAGTTTTGAATAATTGAAACACCTAAATGGTTCTACGTACGGTTATATGGTAATAGAGTCGATGTAACAAAGAGTTTTTAAAACCTAATACATAGCTTTTGTGGGGTAATATCGATAGTTATGTTAAGCTTTGTACCTATATTATAATCATTTAATGTGTTATTCTTTCATATTTTCTTGCTTGACACTCTAACAATAACTACACCATAATCGAAACACATTTCTAGAAGAAAACCTAGCTTTATGTATTATTTTGTTGCTGCTATGCAAACTTTTGTTACAAAAACAATTCTTGTTCACTGGTTTATATGGCATTCACGACACATATTTGCATATTTACTAAATCGTGACTGACGTCTCACATCTGCTAACAATGTGTAAAATATTAAAATATATTTAACAGGATTGTTAATTTTATACAATACTTCAATGTCAAAAAAAATATTTAAATGACTACATAATTCGTCAAAAGCGAAATGACACGTTATTTAAATAGCAGAAAAGCTGCGAAAAATCAACATCTTTCAATAATACAATTTTTAATACAATGTAATTTATATTGCATCGTATTTACCTGCACACCTAAAAAATGCTTAACGGAATTAAAGTAGATAGCTACAGTATATGCTTTTTAGTTAGTAGGTGTAATGTAATATGCAGGTATAATGAATTTAAAAGTTTTTACACTGCCGCCAGCAAAGTGGTCGGTGCTCATACTCTATAACGAATTTAACGACAATGCAGGAATCCCTTTTTTGTCACAGCCACAAAAAAACGTAATCTCATTACATTTGGCTTACGGCTATAACATTTCAACATTCGAACAAAAACTCCGAATCGACAGCAATCATGAAAAGTTTTCAATTATAAAGCAATTCGGCTCGCTGCGTCGTCCTTATTTGTAAAATTTGTAATGAGTATTAACTGGGTAATAACACAATCAAAAAAACTTCATTGGCTATCTTACCAGAAAATTCTACGCCTACATCATACACGGCAATGAATAAAACTAAAAGGCTTTTCTATTTAAACGCATATAAAAACGTTTCTATGAACACCTAACGCGAAGCCCGCATCGAAAAATCAATATTATGCTAATATTTAAATTATCTCAGCTACGTTATCCACGTGCGGTGTTTAATGTTTCATGTTATGTATTAATTACGATTTATAGCCCGAAATATTAGGTCCTTACATATGAAATTGGCGTTTTGTCGTACTGGCCACTTTGATCTCAAATATCTCTTCTTTGGTTAGAAATTCCAATTTCAAATTTATACAGCTATTTACTCATGCTTTTGTTTTTTGAAAATCATAATTCATTTGTTTTTTTCTCTTTTGGTTTTTTTTTTGCGCCACTCTGTTTACAAAATGGAAAACTTGAAATATCGCGTTATTTACGAGTACGAGTTCCATCGTGGCACCAGTGCTGCAGAAACGGCTCGAAGGATTAATGATGTGTACGGCGAGGGTGTCGCAAAAGAAAACACAGTGCGTTTTTAGTTCCAACGTTTTCGTTCTGGAAATTTCGACCTGCAGAACAAGCCCCGTGGACGGCCGGAGACCAAAGTTGACAATGAAGAATTGAAGGTTACTGTGGAAGCGGATCCATCGCAAACCACGTCCGAACTAGCTGCAGGCTGCGGTGTAAGTGATAAAACTGTTTTAGTTCACTTGAAGCAAATTGGGAAGGTGAAAAAGCTTGAAAGGTGGGTACCTCATGAATTGAGTGCAGCAAACCGACAAACGCGCGTAGACTGCTGTGTTAAATTACTCAACCGGCACAGTAATGAAGGGATTTTAAATCGAATCATTACCTGTGATGAAAAATGGATCCTGTATGATAATCGGAAACGCTCATCGCAATGGTTGAACCCTGGCGAACCAGCCAAATCCTGCCCCAAACGAAAATTGACTCAAAAAAAATTACTTGTGAGCGTTTGGTGGAGTAGCGCCGGCGTCGTTCACTATAGCTTTCTTAAATCTGGCCAGATGATTACGGCGGATATCTATTGTCAGCAACTGCAATCCATGATGGAAAAGCTAGCTGCTAAACAACCGAGGCTGGTCAATCGTTCTAGGCCACTGCTGCTTCAGGACAACGCTAGACCACACACTGCACAACAGACGGCTACCAAATTAGAGGAGTTTCAATTGGAATGCCTGAGACATCCACCTTACTCCCCGGACCTTGCTCCAACAGATTACCATTTTTTTCGAAATTTGGATAACTTCTTACAAGGGAAAAAATTTAACTCCGAAGAGGCAGTCCAAAGCGCTTTCAAAGATGTTATTGATTCCCATCCGAATGGCTTTTTTAGTAAAGAGATCATTGAACTACCTATAAGGTGGCAAAAGTGCATAGATAGCAATGGTACATACTTTGATTAAATATATATATTATATTAAAAAAAAATCGACTTTATGTTCCTCCCATACAAAACGCCAATTTCATATGTAAGGACCTAATAGTAGTGTGATTTACGTGTGCCGGCAAGCCTCCCCTGTGCGACTCCCTCTCCTTGAACTTCGCCTTGGATCCCCTTTTCATTAAGGCGCTGTGATCAGTCAACTTTGGCAAATTTCGTTCGTATAGCATCGTTTTATGTAAAATCTACAGATCTTATTACTGTTAAAAAATATGTGGATACAATTGAAAGTATTTCTGACATGGTGGCTGATGCCGAAACACGATTTCGCAAACTTCACTCGATAGAAAAAAATGCCAAAGTTGCCTCGACAAATACATAAATCTACATTTTTCTCAGAAATGGTTACATGAATTTTTGTGAAATTAAATTAGGTTGTGTGTTTTATTGTGACAGATATAATGGCCATTTTAGATTTTTTATATTACGTCTGCATTGTCATTAATTTCACATTTTCTTGTTTTTTCGAACAAAAACTGCGGTGCGACATCCTTGTCTCTCGTATTAAATTAGACAGTGACCGCGATTCCAATGTTCCCCGCGCCTTAAGCCTCTAGACGCCCGGCCCTCTAGCTTTGCATTAAAATTTATTCAAGGGCGTCTATAAATACAGTATTTTACTTTGCTTTAGGCAACTTGCGAAGGAATTCTCGTGCCTTTTAGCTTCTTTCCTTCTTTTTAAAATCCTTTCTTTTCCCTTTAAATATTTTACTTAACGTTGCAGTTGTGTCCATTGCTTATATAAATTAGAGAGTTGACCTAATATTTTTCGTAGTCGTACACTCCGCCTTTCTATGTTATCTATACTAGGTAATTATAAGGCTGAAGAGTTTGTTTGTTGGTTTGAACACGCAGGATCTACTGGACAGAATTGAAAAAAATATTTTTGTGTTGAATAGCCTATTAATCGAGGAAGGCTATATTACATCACGCTATGACCAACAAGAGCGGAATATCAATTAAAAATGTTGCAAAAACAGGAAACATTGATCCTTTTGGAGAATTTCCATTACGTGCGCTGCGTAAACTGTTGAAGTTAAAATAAAATTTAAGTGTGACGGAATTGTTCTCCTTTAAAAGTTCTAAAAATTCAGCGACACCACATGTCTATTTTTTAAGGTTACTGGTTATAACGGGATTTATGTAAAAACCGAAATACATGCTGGCAAAGTCACACGCAACAGCTATTCTTTTAACCTTATTGACATCTGAAAGATTCAGACACACCGGCAAAGTAACTGGATTGATTAAATTCAAGAAAATATTATTGTCAGTCGCTATTACTTACCTAGTCAAATGTCATGTAACTTCCAAGCGGTTAATTATGACAGGCTTAACTTTATCAGTTTTTCAACCCATTATCGTGAGAGGATTGCCGTGACCCCTACTCAGGTGCATTTATAATGCTTAATCGGCTTAGCTGTTTTTTTACTATTGCCGGCATTAGTGGTCTCCGAGTCACTTAACCTTGTTTGGATGATTGTCATGCCACGGACCGTAAGTGTAACTGCATCTCAACCTTGTCGGACAAAAAGAGAGGATGAACAATGAGGTGTGGCAACTGTGCAACCGATTCACGTGTTTGAGAGAGGCCATGTTGCTGTCAATCAAAATAAACATCGGCCATAAAGTGTCACCCGCAGCGAATGTTCTGAAAATCCTCACTTTCGTTTTTGGATTTGGAAAAATGATTTGTGTGTATCACTCTTCATCTCGAATAGTGCTATTTCTATAATATACATGTATAAACCAAAAAAGGCAATCGATATTTGCTCTACTAAGCCACTCCCGCGGAAAACATTATATTTCAGGAACGTTGGCCTAAATAACACGTTTCTTTCCCGTCATCACGTAAAATTTTTGTTTGCTGAAACTCTTCATTTTTTATACGCTTGCGCTTCACGATAAAAATCATGCCTGTGGGAAAGCAATGATGAGGTCTAGGTTGGAGCTCGCTTACCTAAAAAATGCCTATTCACTGTTCTCTTGAAGGCCTAAGAGATGGATTCAACTATGATCAAAATAATTTCCCGCAATGCAGCGCTGACATTAGAAATTGGTTAGGATTTCCTACCACATTTTTTTTTGCAACAAACATTATGATTTATGAACGACGGATTTAAGTGATAAAAAATATTTTATCAGCAAAATTGTGGCTCGGTTATTCACGATTCGCGATATCCATTATTTCCGTTCATTTGTCTATGTCGCATGATTACTTTGAAACCAACTATGTGACACGCCATGGTATCCGACTATCCATTTTCATTTTTGTCGAATAAAGTTGCTAAGTGTTTTTCATACTATTTCCATCCACACAGTTGAACGTTTCGTACTATAGCGATAAGCTGCGTGGGTTAATACAATGAAAAGTTGGTTAAAACTAACTGGCATGATAAACATCAAACGACTCTTTTGAAGCCAAGTTTACAAAGGGACAGGCTGTCCTTGACAGTAACAGTCGAATTCTTTCCAAGGACTTATTCAAACTTTTTGATGTGAAGAATTGTTGCTGCGCATTGGGGTACGAGTAAAACCGAACTTACCTATTTGTCCCAACGTGGGGCAAACAGGAATAAAAATTCAGGTTTTTACCTGAACGACATAACTCCGCTTTATCAAATTCTATATGTTTCACAAGTAACATGTACCGCTGACGCTATGCATAAACAACATCCTTTAAGTCCATGTTTTTATTTTCATAAACTTGTCATATATTTAGTTAAAAGGTAATTAAAGTACAACTTCTTGCTTCTTTGGTTAAAACATTAAAAGAGTCTCTCAGAATAAGCAGATTTAACTGATTGTTGGTTAAAATTAATTAAAACAATCAATTATTCAATAACGAATAGTGGGCAGCCATAGCCGAGCCCTTTAATATGTGGTAGGCGGGAGTCCTCCCACTTGACTGGCACTGGAGATCATTTCGTCAGTGCCACAAAAAATGATTAATTCATTAGAATCATAGTATGTCCAAGATCTCACTTAATAAGACTCATGGCTTCAGTAGATGACCTGAGGATAGCAAAAAAACGTGTTATCATGATTTTCCCGCCACAGGATGTCATCAGTTCGTACGTTAATGTTTATCCTGTGGCCTCCGTGTGGCTTAACTCTTAAGTCTGTATCCTTTCAAACATTAACGGAGATGCACCGTTTGATTCGAAATTGCTCGAAAACGCGAGTGTAGCATTGTTAGTTTGTCAAAGATCTGACATAAAACTCATGGCTTCAGGAGATGACCTGAGGATTACAAAAAAAACGTGTTATCGTGACTTTTCCGCTCTAGTACTAGTATAAATCTTCACGTACGAACAGATGACTTCCTGTGGCTTAACTCTCAAGCCTGTATCCTTAAACCTTAACGGAGATGCGCCGTTTGCGTCGAAATTGCTCGATTACGCGAGCGTGGCATTGTTGTCGGTCAGCCGTGGCGAAACTGAGCAGTGAGCAGGTGTAACCTGCGCACGAACTACGTGACGTACTTGCTTGATGTATACATGTATCATTAGTGTCATCAATCGCCTCATTATGTATGTAATGCTTTATAATGATGAGATGAGAATATATAGTCTTTGGGATAACAGTTCTCGAGCCCTGCAAGTTCTTGTTGTTTTTGTTTTTGTTGAGAGAAACATCAGAAGACTTGTCATAGATAATCAAGTTCTTGTCGTGGCTGTTATGTGGAAAGTACTTAACATCAGAAGAGTTGCCATAGGTAATATGTTTTAAAAGAACGAATTTGTGTTGAGAAAAATGTAACACAAGATCTTACATTACTCTTTAGTAACATACCCATGTTGCTAAATAACAAATATTAAATATCGTTTCTAAATACTGTTCTCACTTCATAATAATAATTTGCAAAGAAGTAAGAACTGCCTTGAATTATGGTTTCGATTTCATTCAGTCTAGCGACATCGATTCTCCTCGAGCGTATCGGACCAAACCAAATAATATGTACAATATCAGGGATCAAACGCCAATCAGCATATCATTTTACGTGTGAATTTAGTTACCAAACAAAAACATTTTTGTGCGTCTAACCTAAAAGTATGCAGCCAAACCCTGAAATTCCTGAAATTTATAGCGAAACAATCTTTGAACCAATAATGTTAATGAAGATAAAGACATTGTCAAGAAACGATAAAGAAAATATGTTAAATGTAACAGAAATAACAATTAATATAATAAATCTAGGAATAAAAAGCTAAATCTTACTACCTAATATAGAAACTGAGGTATTAGTGTAGACTTAGGTACATTATACTATAGAGAAAGCTACGATGATGCTCCGTTGGTAATCTATATTCGACAACAGTGGTGACAAAGCAAAGGATAATCACGGGCCAATGAAAGCAATGAAGCGGCTCAACTTGGATTTAGAGACATCAGGGGAAAGTGACCCAAATAGTTCATATGGAATAAAATATACAAACTTACTCACTTTACCTTTTTAAATTTCTTTGAAAATTTGATTGTAGAATTATCGCTAGTAGACGATAAAACATGAAAAATAAATGATGAAATTAGCTTTCTATTGTTGTACAGGCTATTTAAAATGCGATGACCAAACACTGAATTGAGTGAGTAATATTGCAAGATAACAATCAAATACACTTATCAATTTAATCTTACTAATTATCGTTATGGCTTATCGCACTATCGTGACTTGTGATTGTTATTTTAAATATATTCAACATTAGCTCTACTTCTCTAGGTGGTCTTTTCTTGGTCGAAAGGAATTGGTCACAAGCAACCCCTAGAACTATTTAATATACTTAATAACTCACTTTGCCTCCGTGCTGAATGACATTAACACCAATATATGGACCTGCACTTTTAGACGATACGTTTCTTTTCTCTGATCTTTTGCCAATCGGTGACAGGATGTCACCGACTGCCTCTCTTTTAGGTGGTATACTCTGAAATTAGAAAAACTGAGTTAAAAAGAACTTCATTATTTTCTAAACGCAGTAGTGATGTAACAAGAAATCGCAGAGACACTGGGAGAGGTCACGCAATAAATATAAGTCATTTTGTACAATTGTTGCCATAATGCCTCTTACTCATGCCTGCCCATTACTCAACATTACTATTGATTATACGTGCCACGTGCATAATTTTAGCATTTTTTGTGCTCGGCGCCATGTGGAGCCGACAAGAAACTTGTTTCTCTTGATTGGAAGTTGTCGTCTTATACGGTAAAACAGCGGGTAGATTTTCCCATCCTATTCTCGTCATTAATGTGTTTTACTGACATGCAGCAGTTACGTTTAAATTTTGTCTTTTTCTCAGTTGGTACATGTATTCCATAGTCTGTTTAATAGGATCGTACAATATATTATCTCCAAGTCTCAATATGTATTGGTGACGACGAATCCTGCTAACCAGATTTCTTTTTCGAATCGTATCGGTGAGTACTGAGTGGTTGTGAGTTGTGACTGGTGGAATATCAACTAAGGCTTGATATATTTTCTTGACCACCAATAGTGACACATATCAATGATGCATTAGCTTTGGATACAAATAAATATTAGGTACCTATTCTAGAAGTCAGCCTAGTGTTACGCAAAGACCTTCGGAAAATGAATTCACCGCGGAGTTACATACAATGCCTGACATTTGAATATCTCTGGACTGGATGTTGTATTCATACAATCCTTTGGGATGTCATTGTTACGTACCAGAAGTTTCTATAATGTTATCAGTTTCAATCATTGGATCTAATGCGATTACATAGAGTTGGTTAGAATAGGGTAGTGTCTGATACTTCGTACGATATAAAATAAATAATATACGGGTATTTTTCTTTTACCTCTTTTACGTATGTAGTTTTTGTAACTCAGTTGTTGTTAAGTATAAATGGTCTATATTCGGCTTGAAGTAAACCTTTTTAAGTTTATTTTCTGGAAATTCGCCAAATATGTCGCTTCACGTCTATTTGAGAGTCCATCCAACACTTGATACAGTTTTACGCTACTTATATAACGGTTTACGTCGTCGCCGTAGTGTCTAGACGAACTTTATTGAATATTCCCTGTGACCCGCCCATCTATTGCTTTTAACTTCCGCGTGTATAATCAGCCGTACGTACTACAACTATGTAATTAGCTTACAATGCATATCCATTCAGAATTAATCTCCTTTAATCTACATGTTGTTAAGCCACAATATTTATAAGTTTATTCTCTGTCCTTACCTGCTTTTACATTTATAAGTTTTGTTTTCTTGTCATTGTCATTTGAGTTTTACACAACATCACACAGTGAAGCCAGTTTTGGTTTACCTTTGAATCCTGAACCTAGTTGCTTGATTAACATGTATACGGCGTATTAAAATTAATTTTGACTTATAAATTTAAAGCAAGATCCATTGATTAATCCCATTATAATATATTATAATTAATAATCCCTGAAAAAAAAAGCATTGAGATATATATGTCAGGGTATTGTACATAGTAACTTCTAACTATTGTACATAGGTACTAATTGGTCGCGATGACTTTGTCCGCGTTGAGTAATTCAATTTGCATAACCATTAACTACACCTTTCACACATCTCAGTTAGTTGCTGATTATGTGCAAATATTCTTAGATCTTCCAAGATTTATAAAAACATGATATCGAAACAATGCCTGAAAAAAACTAAAATATACTCATAGGCATATTCTAGATTAGAAAGTAAAAAAAAAACAAACAGTATCAACTAGACGTACAAATCGTGCCCTTTCGAAAGTTTGCAGGACCTAAAACAAAATCCATAATATCAGATTTTCCGAACAGTTTACAACTAATCTTTCGCATCGAGTTATCGAGATTACAGTTCAAATAACAGTTAGATTTGATTTATTACGCTCTTTCAGCCTTGCGATCCGATCTATCTAGGTCTAAGCTCGAGGGGCTCTAGCAGGAAATTGACTTATTATGAGAAGCTCACCAGTGCTTGCTTGTAATAGTGCTCTGAACTTTGCAGTGTTCATGAACAGTAACATATGTGAGACTTGAAACGTGAAATTGTCTATTACTGTGTTGCTCTGTTACTTTCTGTGTGTACTTTTTACCTTCCTCTTTGTAAAGGCATATAGATGCCTAATAAGACACTACCATAGGGTAGTGTCTTATTTACTAACAGTTGTTCCGAAAATCCGAAAAACCTATCTAATGGTTCGCCCAAGACCCAAGTAGTGATATAAAGACCTAACTTGTTTGAAGCTTATTTCTATAGCGTAATCAAATTGGTAACAGCATATTGAGAAATCAATGAAAAATACGTCAATTTCAATTACAGTCATTGAAACAAAGTTTCTTTTCGGAGGTTATCACTTATCACGCTTGGCATGGGCTAGGCGAGAAAGAAAATGGATTTTGGAATTGCGTTTCGAAAATCGCGTCCGGAAAAATCTGCGAAAATGATCCAAAACCTAGAATGATCGTTTCTTTTACTAGTCAACATAATAAGCACGCATCCAATCACCTATATAGATTTTGTATTGAACTCTTTTGCGTGAAGGCAACGACATCTATCCAGTGACGCGTGAAGCTTTGTTTCTACCGAGTGTACCACGACACTGACGTGTTTTTAAGTTTTTTATTTGGTTAAAATGATTACGTGATTTCCTAGGAATTGCATCTTCTGAGTTCACCACAGACCTTACTTTGCTTTGCGTAGGGTGGAGGCGTTATGTAACATATTTAAATAAATATGTATCTTTTATACGTGTTCACATTTATTATGTGAACTGTTTATAGAAGTGACATTCCGCCTTCGCATAATACTGCCATAATGCTTATAATGTTGTTGATAGGATTAGAAATTACCTTATTAGTAATCGCATCGTCATCTAAGTTCAATGACCTCTCGAAATCATGTAGTAATTGAATTCCAAGAAACTAAATCATTGGTCCTTGAATTCATCCGGTGCTGATTTTAGCTCCGTCCCATTTGTAAGAAATTACTAGAAGAAAGCCTTGGTGAAAATATTTCTTATCAGGTAAACACATTGCTCGTATCTAATTATCAGGTATCTAAATTAAATGGAAATAATACCTACTTAGTAGTGAATTTAAGCTATATGTAGGCACTTTTGTTTTTATCACAACTGTAGAAAAATAAGTTAGCAAGTAGACGTCAAAATTAACCACAAGAGTAGTGTCATCTCTATTCATCATAAAACATATAATCGGTTCAAAACAATCTTACTAGAGAACTTGTAATTTGTGTATTATAAAAACTAAAGTTATTACTTGTAGAATTGCTAGAAAATAGTAGAAAAATTGGGATTTAATCAGTTTGTAATAACAAAATATAAATATTGAATAACAAAAACAAAACAGAAATTGATGAAACGATGTTTACATGCTTAGTAGTTGTACGGAGGCGTCTATTTCCAAGTGTTAAGTGGAAATCACACTATTGACTAAACACTTACGTCATTGTCGCTTCAAGTCAAGATGTTTGCAAGTTCAAGGTGGCAGCCCGGCAGGTTTTTGGGGATTCTCCACATTTTTGTTATTCGTTTTGCCACTGTACCCATCATTATGGTCTGCTGCACCTTTAATATAAGTACTAGTAACTAGACAATCGCATTTTTATCCATTTAATCACTGTCGTGTAATTCACCATTATTATCCTTATTAATCAGTTTTAACGCTACAGATAAGGACAATACTTAAAGGATTATTCTAGAATGCAATAACGGTATGTTTACACCTACAATGCAGTTGTGTCCGTCACAAGTAATGTGGCAGTGTTATTTCATCATATTGTATGCATATAAATACCCGTAAATTGTATGATGGGTTATACACTTCATATACCTACCTACCCTCTCCTATTTAAGCAATGTATGTATTCAGTCCAGTATGAAGTAAGACCTGAGTCACTTTGTTTATCTGCTTAAGTAAACAAAAGGCTGTGAACCGAGGTGATACCATGTAAACCTTTAATGAAATTGTTAAATCATGACGCGAGGTACCTATATCTTAAGATGTTGCTCAATATGACCTCAATATTTATCAGCTGTACTGAAAGTAGCCACAGATTTAGGCCATCACAAAAACATTCAGCAATAAACACAAGGTAGTTACAACACACATTATTAGTACTTTGTTATTTACAATGTTGATTGACCATTCAGTATATGTATTAACAAATGTCCCAGATCAAATTGCGAATCCATTTCCATATTATAATGTTTAATGTGGTACAAGTCAAGGTTTCGCTCTAGTCTGAATTGTAGTTGTATGCATTTATCATTGCCTCGACTCTATGATAACAATCTAAACTGAAACTCGCAGGCTAGGCGTGAGAAATGAACAAAGACGACTTTAGTGCTTATCTCTAACTTCGTGACTGTCATAATTCTGAGACTTTGTCACATTTTATACCTATCATTAATATATATATAGCTGCTTGTGCTGATTCACTCACTGATTGATCACCTCTCCTGAACAATTTTGTATGAAAAATTTTTTTTTCAATAACCTTTTCGTATAAAAGGGAAAAATTCGTTCGGAGGAAAAATACGGAGAGAGCTGATGAGTGAGGATTTCGAAGACGGGTGAAGAGCACAGCCAGGGTATCGCAGATAGGTGGGGGGTGCTCGACCAAATGTCATTTGAAACGTCATCCAATTGGCAATGAGCTGAAAAAAATTTCAAAATGGCGGATTCAAAATGGCCGCCATTCGAATTTCGTCGATATCTCGGAAAGTATAAAAGATGGGAGAATGGTTTCTTGGAAAGAAGTGATCAGGACCCGAAGGTCTATTGGATGGATAGGAAAAAAATTCAAAATGGCGGAATTTTTTTTTTCATAGAAAATGTATGAGGAATGTTGTAGGGACTAAAGTTGTAAGGCAAATAGGGGGGAAGACAGCACGCGGGCCACATGTGGCCCGCGCCCCCACGCACCCTACTAGTTACTATATATATAGCTACTCGTGCTGATTCACTGATTGATTGACTGACTGACTCATTGATCACCTCTCCTGAACATTTTTGTATGAAAAATTTTTTTTTCATGGATGGGTTCGTATAGAAGGGAAAAATTCATTAAGAACAAAAATATGGAGAGAGCTGATGATTGAGGATTTGGGAGACGGGTGAAGAGCACGGCCAGGGTATCGAAGATAGGTGGGGGGTGCTCGACCAAATGTCATTTGAAACGTCATCCAATTGGCAGTGAGCTGAAAAAAAATTCAAAATGGCGGATTCAAAATGGCCGCCATTCGAATTTCGTCGATATCTCGGAAAGTATAAAAGATGGAAGAACGGTTTCTTGACAAGAGCTGATCAGGATTCGAAGGTCTACTCGATGGATAGAAAAAAAAATCAAAATGGTGAAATTTATTTTTTTCCATAGAAAATATGGAATGGATGGCGAATATTGAAGGGACTAAAAGTTGGAAGGCAAATAGGGGGGAAGACAGCACGCGGGCCACATGTGGCCCGCGCACCCACGCGCCCTACTAGTTACAATATATATAGCTACTTGTGCTGATTCACTGACTCACTCACTGATTGATCACCTCTCCTGAACAATTTTGTATGAAAAAAAAATTTTTTAGTAATCGTTTCGTATAGAAGGGAAAAATTCATTCGGAGGAAAAATACGGAGAGAGCTATGATCGAGGATTTCGAAGATGGGTGAAGAGCACAGCCAAGGGTATTGCAGATAGGTGGGGGGTGCTTGACCAAATGTCATTTGAAACGTCATCCAATTGGCAGTGAGCTGAAAAAAATTTCAAAATGGTGGATTCAAAATGGCCGCCAAACGAATTTCACCGTTATCTCGGAAAGTATAAAAGATGGAAGAACGGTTTCTTGACAAGAAGTGATCAGCACTCAAGGGTCTATTCGGTGGATAGAAAAAAAATTCAAAATGGCGGAATTTATTTTTCCATAGAAATTGTATGGCGAATGTAAAAAAGACTAAAAGTTGGAAGGCAAATAGGGGGAAGACAGCCCGCGGGCCACATGTGGCCCGCGCATCCACGCGCCCTACTAGTATATTATGTAATGGTATATAGTTCAAGAAGAACAATAAGTGTCGATTGGTGATTAAATTCTTTAAATACTAAATTCTTTATTTATATAGGTACTCGTTTATTTAAAATAGTCTCATTGCAAAATGATAATTTTGCGCCACTTCGTACCTACCTTATTTTGAAATATTTCGAGATATCAATTATTCATATATCGCTGTTTTTAAAATCTGATTCGCGAATGCTCGCAGCCCTACTTTTGTTGTATATTTTTGAATATGTCATGTAAATCCATTTGGCAAGGCTGAATTATTGAATCTTCGCAAATTTCATGTTCGATTTCGGAATAACAGAAATTCCTGCATAAATAGGCTTCGTTTGCTACAATAAACAATTTCTAATATGCGATCCGATACCCTCAATCACTCGGGCGAAGAATTTCATTACGACAGATCTCTCCTTAGCTTCCAGTTCCGTTTTCCTTGTTTTTCTACTTTCCCTTTTATTAACGTTGGAATAACACTTTATTGTTCAATATTTTCTGATCCCTCATTCTGTTTTTTTTTTTGTATTTGTTTTGTTAGCAGTGTCTTAAAATTTGAGTATTCTTCGCTTAGGAAATGTATTAAAAATTTAGGTATTCTTAATTAGTTATCTGCTACGAGATATGTATGAGCAATTTATATCTATTTATCTTACACTCAATTGCTAATTTGATAGAAATGGACATACCATGGAACAAGAAATAAAAGGTAGAGCCAGTGAAGTTGAAGCTAATTTTGCAAAATCGAAACGTAATATCACTAGTATGATAAATATGTATAAATACCTAGTTAGAATATTTTAGTAATTCAATTGAGTTTGGAAATATAAATATGAATATTTTCATTTTTGTTGCACTCAACGTGAGGGGAAGTCCCCAATTAGTATGCCAGTCAGGCTTTACCGCGGCTCATTAGGTTCCATTATCGTAGCGGGAGCGATCGTGTTTTGATTGACAATCGCTATTCACTCCATACTAGACCCTTAAGGGCGCAGTGGATTATCAATTGAATTATTCAAACACCGCAATTATGTACAGTTAGCCTCAATGATTTATGTCCCCATAGTTTAGCCTTAATCTTTAATGCAGTTTATAAAATTATGTCAATTATAATGATTATATTGTTGACGCAATAAAAATAATTGTAGCTTTGATCACTTTATTTATACCTAGACATGTTTCAGATTAACCTTTCCTAAAATTCTACGATGTATTATTCAATCATGGTATCTTTATTTGGTAGTTTTTGGTATTTTACAACTTACAAGTATTTCAAGTTCTTTTGTACTTACGTAGTATAACATCAATTACTTTCCTGTTTATACATCCCACAAAATTATGACCATTCCGAGATGAAACGATTACACATATGGTTTTATGTATGTTTATTATCATCTGTCAGAGCATACGAATTATGGGATATTATTGTTTACCTCACCGCACTATATTTGTGAAATCGACTCCGAATTCGTGATTCAACATTTTAAAGAGCATTTATTATAAACATTAAAATTTACTTTTACGTAGGTACACTTGTATAAATATTTCATAAAGGATGAATTTTAAACGAACAGTGCCTAGATATAATCATAAATAAGTAACTTACTACTTATCTATCGTTGAGTTACGAATACCTTCGATGTTATCGATTCCCGTAGGCAATTTATAGGTGAATCGAGTTACCTATGATAGGATCGCGGTAGCAATATGGCAGCCAACTCGGTCAGACTACACACTCAGGTGTATTTTTGTCCACAGTTAGTAGGTCTAGAGCTAGATGATGATTAACCGAGCATGTAACACTTCCTCGATTTTCAATGCAATCATAAATTAGTGCTAGCTGATCAGACAAACTTTGTTTTGCCATTTGGGAATGTGAAAAATAGCTTAGACCCATCAAATGTAGACAAAAAAGAACAATGACCAAAGATGGTATCAAGTTTTCTCATGAACAAAAACCATAAATATTTAGGAATATAAAATAGTGTTTTTGAAGAACCATTGGCGCTAGAAATTTGTTTTTCAAATCCAGACTTTAATTTTGCACACAAAAAGTTACTTTCTTTCAATGCAAATTTCCTGCCATACAGATTTTATTGCGAGGTACAACTTGTTTATTTGCCAATAACTTTGGATTTGCCTATAAATTAGTGGAGACCGTAGTCTATAAAAAATGAAGTTTGGATTTGTATCAGCTTGATACGGGATTCCATATATTAGGTCCTTACATATGAAATTGGCGTTTTGTATGGGAGGAACATAAAGTCGATTTTTTTTAAATATAATATATATATTTAATCAAAGTATGTACCATTGCTATCTATGCACTTTTGCCACCTTATAGGTAGTTCATTGATCCCTTTACTAAAAAAGCCATTCGGACGGGAATCAATTAAAAACTTTGAAAGCGCTTTGGACTGCCTCATCGGAGTTAAATTTTTCCCTTGTAAGAAGTTATCCAAATTTCGAAAAAAATGGTAATCTGTTGGAGCAAGGTCCGGGGAGTAAGGTGGATGTACAAGGCATTCCAATTGAAGCTCCTCTAATTTGGTAGCCGTCTGTTGTGCAGTGTGTGGTCTAGCGTTGTCCTGAAGCAGCAGTGGCCTAGAAAGATTGACCAGCCTCGGTTGTTTAGCAGCTAGCTTTTCCATCATGGATTGCAGTTGCTGACAATAGATATCCGCCGTAATCGTCTGGCCAGATTTAAGAAAGCTGTAGTGAACGACGCCGGCGCTAGTCCACCAAACGCTCACAAGTAATTTTTTTTGAGTCAATTTTCGTTTGGGGCAGGATTTGGCTGGTTCGCCAGGGTTCAACCATTGCGATGAGCGTTTCCGATTATCATACAGGATCCATTTTACATCACAGGTAATGATTCGATTTAAAATCCCTTCATTACTATGCTGGTTGAGTAATATAACACAGCAGTCTACGCGCGTTTGTCGGTTTGCTGTACTAATTCATGAGGTACCCACCTTTCAAGCTTTTTCACCTTCCCAATTTGCTTTAAGTGAACTAAAACAGTTTTATCACTTACACCGCAGCCTGCAGCTAGCTCGGACGTGGTTTGCGATGGATCCGCTACCACAATAACCTTCAATTCTTCATTGTCAACTTTGGTCTCCGGCCGTCCACGGGGCTTGTTCTGCAAGTCGAAATTTCCAGAACGAAAACGTTGGAACCAAAAACGCACTGTGTTTTCTTTTGCGACACCCTCGCCGTACACATCATTAATCCTTCGAGCCGTTTCTGCAGCACTGGTGCCACGATGGAACTCGTACTCGTAAATAACGCAATATTTCAAGTTTTCCATTTTGTAAACAGAGTGGCGCAAAAAAAAAACCAAAAGAGAAAAAAACAAATGAATTACGATTTTCAAAACACAAAAGCATGAGTAAATAGCTGTATAAATTTGAAATTGGAATTTCTAACCAAAGAAGAGATATTTGAGATCAAAGTGGCCAGTACGACAAAACGCCAATTTCATATGTAAGGACCTAATACATCCATGGTCATTATCCTTTCATAGGAATCGGTCGAGGAGTTTGGTTACAAGCACTGTGACACTCCACTCACTCAGGAGTGACGACATTAAAAGAGTCGCGGGAAGGCGCTGGATACAGATGGCGCAGGACCGTGTGGGCTGGAAAGCATTGCAGGAGGCCTTTGTCCAGCAGTGGACGTCCGTCGGCTGAAACGAACGAACTGTGACACTGGTTACAAACACTGTGACCCGACAATTTTATTTATTCACATGATGAAAATGATGTGAATTGCTCAAAATTGCAATTAATTACCGTTGGGAATTGCATTCGCCGTGCAGCTGCTAGGTAAACTGCAATCAATTGCCGACAAACCTACACGGATGACACGAGAACGAAGCGCGTAATTGTCCTTAATTGACAAATTACCATCTGTGCGGCGTCGTACCGCCGGGAAAGTGGTGTGAGTGATGTGATACATCAACTGACTAAATTGACGACTGACGTTGTAGTTGTGTTGAGCCTGTTTTATAATATTTATTCGAATTGTCCTTATACTCCGGTTTCCAATATTCTATCTTTCTTCTATTTGCCCTACTAGAGATATCAATGTGACATAAGCTCCATACACGTTATGTCAAATTTCTATCTCTAGTAAAGCAAACCATAGCTAGAATATTGGGAACCGCCTTTAGAGACAGTGACCTTGTAAGAAAGAAAGAGAGAGCCTTGAAACGAAACTGAATAGAATATACAATCCGTATAGCTTATAAATAAAGATTATCCCTCAATCAAGCATGAGTGTTGTGCATTGTTCTAGAAAAACAATTATTCTAGAGATAAAGTGCAGTTGAAGCAAAAACTTCCGTGATCATGTAATTAAGATTTTTTTGTGTTAAGACGATTTACTTTGTACTCGGCGTCAACGCTGACGACAAGAATTGATTCACATTGTTTACATGTATTTAATATTCTTGGTTATTTATTTATTTATAGTGTACTCACGTTATTTAGGACAGTAGGGAATTGAAGCACCTAAATATTAACGATTTTTCGCTTTTTCCGACACGATGGTCACCCTTGCAACACAGTGTTAGCGACTGACTTACTGCTGACTTCGTCGTTTAGACAAGGGGCGAGCGGAGTGACTCCAATATAAAAAAATAGGGTAATATTCAAGGCAGCGCTAGATAACGGTGTATTAACTTGAAATTAATTTACACGATGGCAGTACAGAGTCAGCCAGTCGCTAGTTTGTGTAACAAAAACGAATTCATCGTAATCGTAATCGGAAACCAGTTTTTCCCGCTAATTGGTTCGCTGATTCATGTCAGCCAATCGCCAGGAGTAGAATTCGCAAACGATTACGATAACGATGAATACGTTTTTCTTACACACTTACCCCTGACTTACATTGGATTTGAAGTCATTAATTTACCCAATGTAAATATGCCTTTAGTTTAATTTAGTAACGTACGAGTATGTCATTGCATTCATGAACTTGACCATACCATCAATGTCATGCAAATCGTGTTTTTGAATCGGAGCACAGGCTGTTGTCAAGCAATCTCGTTAATGAAATGGTCAAATAAAATTCGCACTTATAGTAAAGCAAATTACATCATCTTCGTTCATCAATATTTGTACAACCATATCATAAAATATACCTACTCGTACATAATACAGAATTACAATATTGTTAGCAATAGCGTCATTCTCAAGTCCTCGTTTTGTTAGGTTCCAATAATCTAGAATCTTTTAACGTTTAATGATTAAATTTCCTAACAATTTATATTTTGTTTAAATCGTGTAGGAAGTCTAACGTGATATGTTTTATTTTAACGTTCATCGTTCTTTCTAGAACTCTAGGTAGTCTCTCTCATTACTTATTCCGCAGGTGAATAACGATAGTTTGTTATTATTTTAAAAATATTGTTGCTGTTACAGTTTATTGTTACTATATTTGCTTCGTATCGGACTCATATTTTCCTCTTTATGACGAACATTATTTCCATAATAATTAATCAGATGCTGTACGTGAAAAATGTTCATTGTGATGTAAATCCCGTTCATTTAAACTCATGTTCTTCAAGAATTTCTGTTATTATCGCTAAACAATAATAATTATTAACGTACGATTACCTCGCGTTTCCCATCGTTATTTAAAAAAGAGGTCGGACCGTTAAACCTATGAGAATAATGAAAAGAATGCGTTCAATATGAATATCATGAAGAACTGTAGAAGAACTGAACAACAGTTAAATAGATTATTAATTCAAAACAAAAAGGTGCAATTAATAAATATTTCAAGGAAAAAATTAAGTAAAATTTAAAAAAGGAAATCAGAAGATTTCATCCGATAAATATGAGATTAGACAATTTCAGTACATTTTATGTACATTGCCCATTGATACGACATGACAAACTATAAATTGTGACTTCATTGCTGTTGTATTAAAAATAAAACAACAATGATATTCATTCAACCTTGAACTTCAAGGAAAAACATCACATTGCTATACGTTTGCAGAAGATTTACGCAAACATTATTTACTTAAAGTTGCAATTTATCGACATCTTGTCTTTAAAACCAATAAGAATGGTCTAGACTAGAGGATTTTTCTAGATAATGTTATGATTATGATTGTTTACGACTTACCAGATTATATTTTACAATAAGAAGGTCGATACATACTGAAATAAAGTTGTAATAATGATTGTCACGGAAGTCAATCTAAGTATACTATAGATCTTGATCAAAAAAAGCTACCCAGTCACACCATTAACTTTACTATTGAGTGTTAAAAACAATAAAGTTTACGCTTTCACTACTAATTATAAAGATGTGTTTAATGTTAACTCCTTAAAAAAATCTTCTGTTGCTAGAGGTACACTGAACTGTCACCGTAATATCCTTCAGATATTTGTAATATCAAAGGCTGCAAAGCTAAGATTTTAGTACCTTTCTTCCGCATAACTGAAGTAAACGTGTAGGCGAATAGGGAATATGATGATTCTCAAAGCTTTACATAAGAATTATGATTATCGAACCCACGCGTTCTAACAAGGCCGGCCCGTTGCGCAGTTGTCGTAGATGATTAATCAGGCTTCGGGCGATCAGTGCCGGACACGCGTCTCGACCGGCTGGACCGTCACACTTCGTTTACCAATATTCCCAGATTAACACACGCTGTAAGTCTCATCATCATTGCAGTTTTGACCATGTTGTTCTCCAATAACTGCATCCGGCGTAATAGAAGGGGACTCCCCAATAAAATCACCCTTTACGTTCAATATCTAATCACTAAAATCTAAATTCTAACACATAATTCAAATAAATAACAAATTAACAGTTGTTTTTAGCTGAGTAATTAAATTTACCAAACATCTTGACTTTTGTTTGTAGAATATTGTTTATAAATTAAGATTTTTCATCGAGCTTTAGTATATTTTTCAAATAGACACAATTCAAGGACAACCTGTTTAGTATCAAACTGTATATCATGTCATTCAATTTCCATATTGTTATGCTATATTGTGAGTTCGTATTGTTTCAAACTAGACGTATAGATTAATACATTTTTTGTTATTATTTGTACCATTTTATGTTTTGCATGAGTTTTGTTTTGTTTGCTTTACGTGTATTTGTTTTTGTTGTCGTAGACGGCAGTACGTCGGACTCTGTGCGAAAGTTGAGCGAAGATTCATCTAGAAAATATTTATCAGGTGAGTTTCATTATACGTCTAAACATTAATTAATTAAAGAATTGAATTATTTCCTAGGTAGTATTAACATTGCATGAGAACATGCCAATACCAAGCATGGATATGTGCTTTGGTTTTTGTTAGTTTTGAGCGCATAATTTTTCGTCACTCCATAGTCTGTTTCCATGTACATAGTATTTACAAATGTCATTTTCATTATTATCATGCTTCTGCACGTCGATTGCGGAACAGACTTAATCGAAGCTGAAGAAGACGAAGTGAGCAGCAGATTACCCGACAGACCGCGGTCGCATCGCAAGGCATCTAGTAAGTTGTTCTATTTAGTGACACTAATGAAATCATAGGAAAAGTTGAGGATAGCTTCAGAATCCATACACTTATCGTCTCGCTAGCGTTACCGGTTTATACTTACAAACAAGGTGGTGGGGCATTCCGTTGTAATCTAATAGCAAAGGTTGAGGTAGAGTAGAGAATAGCTTGTAACACGTAATCAACCACTATAACTATTATCAGCACCGCACGAATTATTTACTCCGTTGTATAAAACTACAATTAAAGTAGCTAGGTGAAGTAAATAAATTCTCGTGAAAGCGAATCTTGCATGAATCAGTAATTCCTAATAATTCTAATCTACAGTGTACACGTATGAATAAATAATAAACAGAGCATGTGGTAAATACCTAGAAAATAAAAAGCCGTACTACCTACGTAGTTTAAAACATTAATACAAATCATTAACTTTAAATTTTTTATGATAAACAATAACAGTAGTCCGCCTACAGTATTTTGTCCCAATAAATTAATTGCCTGCAATTAACTCTATTGTATTAAGAATAGTAGCAAATAAGTAATACCCGACTGATTTAAACTTCCTTGTCAAGATTACTTGTCCTTTGTCTTTATTAAAGCAAGAGTGCAAGAGTTGAAGCAAGCCTTCAAATCAAGAGTGAGTAGGCATCTCCTGGTCAAGCGCGTTCCACCTTACACTGTATCATCACTTTCCATCAAGAGTGATCACAGTCAAGAGCTAGCCTATATAGTAAAAAAAAAAGCTTTTCATACTTTATTCACTGTCACATTGCTCAGGTTTTTAATCATTATTATCATGTAATAAAAAGAAATAAAAAAAATTGTGTCATATTTATATTTGTATCAATAGAAATAAATCTTCTAGACTAACACTTACAGACTATAACTTTTGATTACCTATAAAATTGTTAATCGCACAAAATACCTTTTGTGACGTCAAAGATAGTAATTATTGTAACGTGTAAAGACTCAACTATAAATTAATCATGATCAAATAGTACAGCAGTGACGAATATCGATTTCAATGTTATATAGAAAAACAGGATCCAGGTGACATTCTGGTCAGGCGTAGGCCTAAGAATGAAAAAAAAGAAATGTAGGTTTTGTGAAGCATGGTGTGCTAGTGTGCACTTGTGCAGGCAGTGTGCTGGTATGGTAGTAGTGGCTAATGCACGTGTGTGTCACTTGTGTGCGTCGCAGTCAGCAGCCGCTCGAGTGTCACCTCCATGGACGCGCTGTGGGAGAAATACCCGCGACGACTCAGCGAGGCCGGCTTGAGGCGCTGCTCGGGTAAGAGAACCACCCCACTGGCACCACTAAATTGTTCCATAGCAAACCTCCGGGCAAATCAATACCAAATTGTGCCATTGCCACTGATAGGAAAACTCAGGATGTTGGGCATCCGAACGATTTACGTAAACCTTAAAACAGTAAATCTAATCTAACAGTAATCTGTCAAAATTCTATTGCCAATCAATACCAGATTGTGATTGCCAATTGCGAGCACATCAATACCGAATTGTGCCTTTGCCAATCTCCGGGCTAATCAATACCAAATTGTGGCATTGCCAATCTCCGGGCTAATCAATACCAAATTGTGCCTTTGCCAATCTCCAGGCAAATCAATACCGAATTGTGCCTTTGCCAATCTCCGGGCTAATCAATACCAAATTGTGGCATTGCCAATCTCCAGGCAAATCAGTTGCTTAGATGACTAGATAGTCGATAAACTTATGAGTATGGTATGACCCATAATTTCAAAAGATTTAGCAATAAGCCATTCAGAATAGATTTTAAAAAGAGCACGCAACCAGCGCAGTTGGTTTCCTTGCATTTGCCCTTCGACTGTATCTTCCCTGTTTTGGAAGTTTCTTGAAATAATTATTTCTGCCTCATTTGAAAATAGAGTCTTCTGCTAGATATAGCAGTTTATAGTTTTAACCATATTTTTGACTAATGACATTTAAAAGCCCTTGTAAATAAAATGTGTATTTCGAGTTCTCAATTAAGCTTCTTATTATTATTACTTAGGACACATCAAACCCTTTAAAAGCGTTTTACGTCTCCAAATTCTACAAAATTGTTTCATTAGTCCGATTAATATTCAACAAAGTCTTATCAAAGTTACACCGCACGATGTAACGTCAAAAATTTTGTTAGTTGCTATGGAGCAGTTTGGTTATTCATTAAAATATGTGTTCATTTTCACAATTTGTTTTGCACTGTTTTACATCGCATAAATTATACACATTCTATGGGTTTTATATGCAAGTGTAGGTACAATTCACTTTGTATCGCATATGCTAGAGCTATGTGCTTGGTGATTGTAATACATTTATGTCATTTGTGGCTCGATGGGTTTCCCACACTTCAATGTCAACTGCAGTTTGTTACTTCTGTTATCACGACGGGCGAAAGTTCACAGGTGCACGCGTTACATTACAAGTTGCTATCGCAGCTATATATGCAAACGGGAATGCAAATAGTTCCGTAATGACTCTCGCACTTGCATTAGCAGTATTCGAGTCATGTGTGCATCGTAAATATGCGCGAAGAGTGGAGAATGTGAGGGGTATCCATATTCAACTGACTATAAACTTCGGTCCTTGTAAAGAAAGCCACTTTCTTTGAAATGTTTTCTCCATATCGCAAGATCTCGGGGATTTACATAATTGGTTGGAGTTACGTCTAATCGTTTGCAATACTGGAATTACAGATCACAGCGTGGTGCTGACTGAGGACACTGACAGTTTTATAATCGGCGAACGAGTATGGGTGGGTGGCACTAAAGCCGGTCAGATCGCTTACATCGGCGAAACACAGTTCGCCCCAGGTGATTGGGCCGGCATTGTTCTCGATGACCCAATAGGTATGCATCATAGTATAGAACTTAATCAATACCATACTTTGTTATTGTTTTAAAGATGCATATTTTAACTTATTGGCCTTTTGCAGGTAAAAATGACGGCTCAGTGGCTGGTTTCCGTTATTTCCAATGCCCGGAAAAACGAGGAGTGTTTTCTCGCCTCACTAGATTGACGAGAGAACCGATCATAAGTCACGCGCCACACGATGCTTCGCCGATTTCTGACGCCGGAAGCGTTTTTGAACGCCCTCCTTCGGGTTCAGCGAGGCCCAGGCGTACACTCTCGCCGAATGGCAGCGTACGAAGCGTCGTCAGCAGTAAGATGAGTATGTATATATGCTCTTGATTTTTTGACTTAACTCGAAAAAAGTTTTCTGCTACCAATCAGATAATTTAATTTTGTCGTTGTAGATGCTTCCATCTCGACCACTACCAACGGAGACCTTCGCATCGGTGATAGAGTCATAGTATCTAGCAGCAGGGGCAGCAAGGCCGGTACCCTGCGGTACGTCGGTGTTACCGAATTCGCTTCCGGCGTCTGGGCGGGTGTCGAGTTGGATGACCCTCTAGGGAAAAACGACGGCTCCGTCGACGGAAAGAGGTGAGACACGGATGGATCTCGATTTATTCGATAGGTACATGGGCAATTATGTGACGTGCGGCTCTCTTGCAGATACTTCGAGTGCGCCCCTCGATTCGGTCTGTTCGCGCCGCTCGCGAAGGTGTCGCGGTCGCCGTCGAACCGCAAGCCCGGAGCGTGCGCCATCCACAGCAACGGGCGCGCGACGCCGCTGCGGCGTTCCAACTCGCGCGAATCGCTGACCTCGCTCGGAACTTCGATCGCGTCTTCCCGCGCGGGGGTGAGACTCGGGGTGACGTCGCTGGGTGCTCAGGTAGGCTAGCCCCGCGCGCGCTCCGCGGAGCCGCCCGCCCCCCGCTCGCCGCGTCCGTCCGTGCGGCCCCACCGCAGCGCACCCAGCCTGCTCGACAAGACGTTGCTCGTGAAGCACGTGGAGATGGACCGCTGCGCGCTGATCGCGCTGCCGCCGCCGCGCGTGTACTACGACGTGGTGTTCCGCAGCGCGCAAAGCGACGCGCTGGTGCCGCGCGGCGCGAGCGAGCCCTTGTCCAAGTCGTGGCGCTGCTCGGAGAGCGTGCTGAGCTTCGAGCGCTCGGAGCGCTCGCGGCGCAGCGTGTCCAGCGGCAGCAGCGCGGGGGGGTCGGCGGGGTCGCACGGCGGCGAGGTGGTGCGGTGGGGCGGGCGGCCGGGAGCCGTGACGAGGGCCAGCCGGGGCCCGGCTACGGACCTGTTCGTGGAGCTGCCGCCGCCGTCGCGCACTCACTTCTCGGGCTTCGGAAAGAGCTACCATTTCTCTTGCGTGTCGCCCTTCCAGTTCACGTATCCCTACGTCGTCTACATTTGAGTCGACCGTTCCTATTAGTGCCTACATAATCGTTGTTTGTCTGAGGCCCGGTTTCCACCAAAGCGGAGTGGAGCGGAGATGTGTTTGATAACCAATCATATTTCGTCATTTTGACACCTCCGAAACTAAGGGGAGAGGAGATGTCGAAATGACAACATCTGATTGGTTACTCAAACACAGCTCCGCTCCGCTCCTCTTTGGTGAAAACCGGGCCTTAATCGGCTGTGGCTATCTCTTTAAGCTTATTTAACGCTGAAGTACAAATATACACAGTACATGCTTCTTACTGAGTTTGTTTACAGTTTTAAGATTTTTACTGAGTTTGTTTCACGATGAAAATCCATAATATCTATAACGAGATTTCCGTCCTGTAGTATCACTTTCTTTTCGTCCTTTATTTAAATGACAAACTTCACAGCAGCGACAGGTACATGCAAGAGTGATGGTAGGTAGAAGTAGCTTTTTGTTTGCATGTCGCAGTAATTTTGTTTGGTCTGTAGCTGGCACTCCCTTGGTTTGGCCCTTTTTTAATTTCTTACGACTATCATTCACGATTCACTTCATACTTTATTCAGTGAATCGCGAATGATTTTTAATTATTATAATTTCATGTTATTTATTATTTCATTATAGTTCCTCATTTCATAATTTTGATATTGCTTTATAAAGGTGCTTAATAGCATTTAGTTTGATAAAATCTTCATGAGACTGCAGTAGGCTTATGATTATTATAATTTAACTGTGATATTACTATAAGAGGCTTCCCTGTCAGGGATTTTTAAAATATTACCGTAGGATGTACAAAGTATTTATTTTACTAACAAGTTTTATGTTGCTTATAATAATTTGTTGTCGTTATTTTTGGAATTCATATTTTGCCAAATAAATGACACAGTTTTCTTTTCAAATTAATAAATAATTAGTGTTTTTGTTCTTAACATGCAAAATACATTTATTACATAGAAGAATAATATGTATGCTATACTTATTGCCTTATTATTATTCATAGAGTCACAAGATAACATTAATTATGTGTACTTATACTACAGTATTTCTTATAAGATTGACCATTTATTCATACATTATACATAGAAATAGATTTTCTTACTACAAGCATCTGTTAGAATTTTTGATGAATTATTATTTTTTATAATATTTATATCTATGCCTAAGTACATACTACATACTTAATTATATTTTGTGCATTTAGATTTCAAACCGCACAGTGTACTAATTTCCCGTAGACGTTTTTGTTGCTAACATTTATGATGTTCGTGTGCATTCAAAAAACTTTTGTTGATCAAATAAAATTGTTGTTCATCAAAAGTTTTGTCTCACATCGAGCGCGTGTAACGTATACTAAGCGGTTGGAACTGAGTGCGCTAACGTGTGTTGTTTTCATGTTTTGCGCGCATGTGCACGATCACTAACGTCACGTCACGTCACGTCACGCACGTCACGTCACGTCACGCGACAGCGGGCCGGTCCACGCGCGTCGTCAACCCCAGTGTCGGCGAAGAACGCGTTGCAGGTACAGTACTCAACTATTGCCGCGCGGTAGACACCCCGCGGTGTGTCACGCCTCGGGAACTATAGATATTTCAATCCCCGAAGACGCGCCCCACTCTGTCAAACTCCATACGAATCGAAACATAAGCGAATTTGACAGAGTGGGGCGCGTTTTCATGAATTGAAATGTCTCTATGCTGCCACTGTACCTTGACAATTTCAGCCAATTACCCATTCGGTTATGCTTATGACCGACGAGGTTATCTTTATAGTTTATATCAATGGTGGTTGTACGATAAAGGGCAACAATTTTTTTCTTCGTTATTTATTTATTATTGTGATAAATTCCTTCTTACCTCTTACGCATTCAAAACGCAATTACGCAATAATAAAAAATATTCTCATTAGATTTTATGCTATGGAGCTTAAAAAATCTTAATTGACAAGGCTTAAAATAATGCTACATAACATAGGTACAGTACTGCTATAATTATGTCTAAAAAATATTTTAAATTGGTAGGTAATTTTGTTTTATTTTCGAGGTTTACAGCAGAATATAAGAAATTGTTGTTATTTTTATACCAGAGACTCTTGATTCTTGGAAATAAGGTCTTCGACTAATCCTTTCAGTTTTTCTTGTTTAAAGAAAAGCACCAAAGGAATTACCTAATTGGTTGATTCACTGTCAAAGAATAGTGCAGCAATTGTATCAGTTTTCGAAGTTTTAACACACGATTGCGTACAGTCTACCGTACTTCAATAGTGACTTCCATTAATTGAGCGTACTGCATCTGCAGCATAATTTTATATGAATCGAAGTTTTGTGATGATAAGTCAGCATGTTATAATGCATTTAAAATGTGTGTCGACGGATTTTCTATCAAAACATTCGAAAATAATTCAGGTTTTGCACTGAAACACTTTCTATCTAGAAAACTGTTTTCGTACAAAATCTGTGTACAATAAATGTAATAGAAAATCGGTCGACGCTAATTAAGTTGTAAACAATGGAAACGTACAACGACATTATTTTGTCTTTAATGAGTGTTTTAGTTTTATACTTACAAACTAAAAAGTAACATAACCGTAATCAACAAGTTTTTTACAGATGCCTTATTAGTTTATAACTTTATGATAAAATTTAGACATTTGTCTATTACCGCACACTACAGTACAAATATGTAAGCTTTTTTTAATCATGCTCCGATCACTACTTTAACTAAGAGACGAAATGTGATCAAAATTTTCAAAACTAAGATGAAAATGCTTGTTTTCGCATTGCAACACTGTGATATTGTTTTTGTAATCATGAAAATGACGTTCCGTTTATTTCGCTATTGATTTTAATTATTTATTTTTTATTATTTATAACGGCGCTAATTTTGATGCACACAAATTTATAATTTTAAATATTTTAATTCTAATATCAACTTTAATCTGATGTTCTTCTGAGGACTTTAATAAGTTTTTTTTTTACCACGATGGTTATACTCGTAATTTAAAGATTTGTGTACATCTAAATTAGTACATCTAGTTTAACAAACCTTACCAGTGCCTGTAAGTGTTGATAATATTCATAATCATAGTTCACCATAGTTATACAGAGAGCGTCGAAGTTTTTTTTATATATTTGGTTCTATTTAGGTTTAAAGATGTTTATTCTCAAAAGAAATACAATAATTTCACTTAATGAGAAATTAACAATGAAAACTTATAGTAAACTATTTTATAAATTGTGTGAACATATTGTAAACATGGTTAAATATTAAGACAATGATTCTTAAGTTTTTTTTAAAAGATACAAATGACTTGTATCTTATTACATCCTTCGGTAAACTATTGTATAGCAGTGCTCCCTCAACCTATATGGTTTTAGTTCCGTAATATCCAAAAACGCTTAGAAACAGATTTTTGATAACTGGCTTAGTTTTTGAGTAATTGGGTAAAAGGTCGTTTTTCTGTTATATTCGTGTCAAATAAATATTAACGTCGACAAAGAAAGAAAGACATCGAGTAGGTTGTCTGATATGAGTAGTTAGGCCCTAACTAGGAATATTTTTCGACGTCAATAGAAGATGTCAAGACGTCAATACCTCTTTCGATCGACGTCTATCCCGGGACGAAGGCCCCTGAAATCTTCTCAAACACCAAGATATTCCTAAAGTCCTAAAGGCCTCTGAATCTCAAACACCAAGATATTCCTAAAGTCATCTGCCGTATCCCGATTTTTGCTTATAAATGTGGTAGTTTTTTTTTTTTTTTTGGAAAATGACCTACATATTATTTTCGGATAGCTTTGGTCGTTGTCTGCATAACTATGGTCAATACGTATTTCTATAAAAGCTTTCCTTTATTTTTGGATAAGTTTTATTCCAATTTGTTTTCTTTTAATTGTATTACTTAGTTTAACTACCTAATAATATATTGTATGTCTAATATAATATGGTACATAATTAAGTACTTTAGTGTAACCTAGTTATTAGTGATAGTTTGTAGTTAATATAACTTTGTGGGAATGATATTTAACAGAATGGTACACTACTAAATAAAGTGTAACGGACGTGCCGTGTCTTATTATCTCCTTTCTTTCTTTTCTCCCTTATTGTAAGAGTGTAAATAATAAATATTCCCTAAACCTAACTGTGTTGTTTTATTGCACTAATAATAGCTGCTGTAAACTTGCTTCATCGCATGAGTATGAAGATTATATTAAGTATGCAAGTAAGTATCAAAAGTGGACTGGGTTACATATATTTACATATACCTATCTATTGTGAAAGAGTGAGATATGTTCTTCTTCTACTAAAAGCATATATATATTCTCTTTTTAAATAAAAGGTGGGATAGTATTTCAAAAACTACGAAGAGGCTGTTGATTCGAAACAATTAAACTTCTTTGTGGTAAATGGTCTATAAAATGTAGCTCTGTATCTGTTTCTCTATCTGCTGTGCTGTGCCTGTGCCAAACTGGAAAGTTAATAGGCTGATGATGATTACGGTAATCGGTAAAACAGTGTAAGTTCCTGATACTGGATTTATTAAGAAATTCATTTTTCTTTCGTCTTTAAGATTTAATCTCGACTCGAATACCTACTTTTTGTTGCACAGTGTCCTTCCTAGTTTAAAGAAAAACGGACAAAGTAAAAATATAATTGGCTGTTTGTTGAAAGGTTTTTCTCTTAGATGAACATGACAGATGTTTGACGTCATAATCTGTGAGACAGACATGTTCTTAGTATCAGTTAGGAGTTAGTTAATTTATGTTTATCTTGGGTAGGTACTGGCTAAGAGATTTAACGAAACTATTATAAAGGTTTTATATATATGTATCTAGAAATTTATGATGAGGATATATTCGTAGTGTAAAATATAAAATTAGGAAAAATTGAATTAAGTAATAGGCGTGAAGGTGACCTCTGCGTCAAGGTGGTATAAAATGAAAATCTTTATTTTTCATATAGGTCTAAATAACAGGTTCTTATGGAAAGTCAAAACTCTACCGCCAGGTTCTGAAAGCTGGTATGCACCGAGAACAACTGTCAAAAAACTCGGCACTTGCTCGTTTAAAAAAAAAATGACATTATACAATACAAGTTTTCTTATAAAGTATGAAATCTCGTGAGTAAATGGAAGCATAAGTACTTATATCAATAAACTCTACAGCCTGGTGGTCCTTCCTGGTTTAAAATTAATTTTATTTAATTTACTAAAATTATCAAAGTCAGTGATTGTAAAGCTTGCCATATATTTAAACCTAGATGTAGGTCCCTGTGTATAACAAATGCAGTATTCAATATTTTCAAAAGGGGATTTCAACCCCAAACATCGATCGAACATAGCTCAAATGTTATATAGATTCCAGACGGCGGTTCCCTCCCTACGTCGGCGTTGGCAGTGGCCCAACTGAGCCCGAAATTCAGTATTACGTTCATTCTAAGTTCATTGAAATGAAAATTCCTCTGCAGCAAGCTCCATGCGGTATGAGGATTTGTGCCGCAAATACCGTGTGATTAAAACTTTCGAAGTCAATAATACTTCATCCATAATAATATACTTTACAGGCGCTTAAGAAGAGTTATGAGTTATTTTTCTATATCTCTATAATGGTGGTATCTCCCTATTTCTCGACCTAAAACTAAGTTTACGAGGGTTCTGACGCGCCCTGCCCCTTGCCGCCCTTTCTGTTGCGTTATTTATTCAACTCAACTGAGTAAAATACTTATTATGTACGCATTTTAACGTTTTCCCAACCACAAATATATTTCCTATATAGAACAGCAGAAAATCTGCTGTTCTATAGCTGGTATATGGTTGGTTCTCTTACGAGTTAAGGATGTATCATTTGGTAAAATTGAGCACCTGTAAGTTTCTACAGTTTAAATAGAAACAGGATTTTCTTTATATATTACAGTTTTTCACTTTGTAAAGTGAGTTATCATCACTAAAAGTGAATGGATTTGTTTTAAAGTTTGTAAATTGAAATAAATACATAATGATATCGAACAAGAAATAAAAAACCCAAGTTTAGCTGAAAATAACCTGTCAAGTGCGAGTCGGGATCGCGCACTGAGGGTTCCGTACTACAACCGGAGGAATAAAACCATAAAAACCACTTTTCTTATCGAACCGCAAAACTAACTTTGTTTTTAGAGGTTTATCGTAAATATAAAAAAAAACTACTTATTAGATCTCGTTCAAACCAATTTTCGGTGGAAGTTTGCATAGTAATCTACATCATATATTTTTTTAGTTTTATCATACTCTTATTTTAGAAGTTACAGGGGGGGGGCACACATTTTACCACTTTGGAAGTGTCTCTCGCGCAAGCTATTCATTTTAGAAAAAAATGATATAAGAAACCTTAGTATCATTTTTGAAGACCTATCCATAGATACCCCACACATATGGGTTTGATGAAAAAAAAATTTTTGAGTCAGTTCTAAGTATGGGGCACCCCCAAAATTTATTATTTTTTTTTAAATTTTGTGTGAAAACCTTAATGCGGTTCACAGAATACATCTACTTACCAAGTTTCAACAGTATAGCTCTTATAGTTTCGGAAAAAAGTGGCTGTGACATACGGACGGACAGACGGACAGACGGACAGACAGACATGACGAATTTATAAGGGTTCCGTTTTTTGCCATTCGGCTACGGAACCCTAAAAAGCGTACCTAAGGGTCCTTTTAAGTGGCTAAGTATATAATTACTTAACTTTAAAATAAAGAAAACTTCAAAAGGAACTCCTCGACTCACTTCCCGCATTTCTTTTTGCTTGGGATTTCTTAAGAGGCTTTGTAGTTTAGCTGCGTTGCTCGGAGTAGGTAGGATCCTTTTTCTTTCCCTCTAAAGATTTTCTTTTGCCTTTGAGCACACTCCACGCGCATCTCTGCCGCAATTTCGCGCGTGAAAAAAAATTCAGCTTTACAGTTTTTTTACGTATTTGCCAGTTGCCTTCTTTGACCTATTTTATCGTCTTTATTTCAACAGAATTTCCTCCTAAGGAAGATTCTTAATGATTTGCTTTCCTTCCTTATTCTAATAAAATAAATAAATAAATTTTCTCAGCTGAAAAACATGATGTTATAATTGAACGAAACCAGCTCGTTTTTGAGTATGAATGAGCTCATAGATTATTATTCCCTATATACCTATCTAATTATGACTAGGTGTAAAGTAAACACTTAATAATTTTATTTATCAATTGTGACAAACAATTGATAAATAAAATTATTAAGTCACAGATTATACCTATATATTAATTTTGATAAATAAGTAGTTAACTTTAATTTTTGTTAATTTAATGATCAATGCCAATCAAATCTAATAGCCGTATTTTCTTCATACGTAGTGCCTACTTCGTTTGTACTCTTTACGAAGTAAGTACCTAAGTACTACGTATTTATTAAGTAAATAAATATATCAGAATTCAGGACCATTACAGACATCGCAAAGTAAGCGACAGCTATGGTTACTAGATAACTGATAAATATACTTACTACCCATGTAATAAATACAAAACACCCAGACACTAAAAAACATTCATGCTTATCAATTATCATAGAAACATTTTCCAGTATTGGGAATCAAACCCACGACCTCCGGCACAGGGAGCAGGAGTAGGTACCACTACCTCAGTGGCATTCGGTCGTCAAATGAGAGATGTTTTTAATGCAAAGTTGAATACCTAAGGATAGGACATAGGTAGATATTGTGATTTGGTTATTCTTCCAAGTCTACATATTTCTAAGAATAGAACTAGATCTTACTTAGATAACATTATGCATAAGTACAGCTTTATGCATAAGTATTCCTACAGCTATAAGTCTTGTGTAATTCCGATCATTATAAAATCAGCATAAGCATAAAGATAGACATTACGTAGAAAATTAGTGGTGAATACAGATGTGACACGCAGCTGTGGGCGGGCGATAATGCGCTAGCATAACTCCTGTGGCTGCGTACGATCACGTTTCCATGCCATATTAGTGTTTAGGTAATATCTGGCATCCTACGCGCAGTTTTTCACCTACCCAATGGGTTGTTGCCATATTTATGAATACCGAAGCGTTTGTGGATTTGTAGATTCCACATCCCACAAAATAACAATAACAAAATATTAGACGAGCGAATGGCGTAGCGGTAGCTAGCGATCCTGCCGTCTGCATCGGAGGTCGTGGGTTCGATTCTCACAACTGGAAAATGTCAGTGTGATTAGCATGAATATTTTCAAGTGTCTGGGTGTTTTTTTTCAATATTACCTATCTATATACCTATTACCTATCTATATTTATCTAGTACCCATAACACAAGCTATCGCTTACTTTGGGGCTAGATTGCGATGTGTTTAATGTCCTGATATATTTATTTATTACGTACCTTTGAACAGGTTTAAAATAACTGTCAAAATACATCTAGTAAATCAGGGCTTATTACTTTACAACAATAATTAAAGAATTTCTAAACGGTAGAGATTCTGGGAATGATATAAACAAGGATACTCTTCCGTCTGCTCAGGAGATATTGCATAAGATCATAATAAGAGCAAGTGCTGAGTTTCTTGCCAGTTCTTCTCGGTGCAAACCTGCAGCTCTCCGAACTTGGCGGTACAGTTGTGACTTTACTTTTCATAGGAGATAAAAATAATGATTTTCATTTTTTTATATGTAATAGAATCAATCCATCTTGGATCCTAAAACGTTTTTTTTTTCAAGAAATTCAGTTTGTTTTTGTTTACTATCAAGATGTTTATTATCTCTTCACGCTACTATTCCCAGAACCGAATGGTCTAGGTAGGCTATGTTAATCTACTTATATCTTGGAAAAATCTCAATCTAAGGTTCCCGCAGGATTTATCAAAACCCAAAATTCACGAAAGGAAGGCCCAAGGTAGAAGCCCAGTAAAAGGAAATTAAATCTAGGTACTACGGCACCCATAGATGTACAGTGTACAAATTGATGTATCTTAAATCAAGACGGCAAGGCATTTGTTGTTGGTAGCAATATTCCATTAGTTGTAATGGGTTATCTTTCGTCATCATCACTGGCGCTACAGCCCTTTGTGGGCCCGGGCCTGTTCAAGAAGATTTCGCCACCTATCCCTATCGCTCCTACCTAGCGCTCGTTTTACAATTCCGTATGGCGATTAGTTTTGCGTCCTGCTCAACACCATCCAGCCATCGAAGCTTTGGCCGACCCACACTTCTGCGTAATGGGTTATCTTTACCCAAGGAGATATGTATGTAACAAGATCAAACGAGCAAGAACAATCTAGTGATTGACTAATTGGCTATCTTGCTACCTATTAGGTCCGCGTCTCCTACAAATACAACAATTACAACTACCAGTGTTCCTACTAACTTTGAAAACACGATGGTGTATAATCATTGACTTCCTATCTAAGGACCCCGGGTGTAATACAAAATTCACGAAAAAAAAAATTCACGAAATTCACGAAAGAGAGATAAAACGCGAAAAGGGAGAAAATCGCACTATAGCTAGTTGCAAGTAAAATTAGGCTGTATAATAATGGTTAAAGACATAAATTACAATGTTTTAGTTTGTTTAAAAAAATACAATTACCCTTGTTTATAATATAGGTTTTCTCGGGACACTTTTTTCGTGAATTTTGTATTACACCTGGGGTCCTTAGATAGTAATTGTCAATGTATGTGTATAGTCATTATTATCAGCCTATTTACCTTTTGATACCGGAGGCCTCTCGAGAGAACGATGTGCCTAGAGCCAGACATGGACAAAACAAAATGTAATCGATTGTTATCAGTTGCGACTGCTGATTGGCGAAAAACCTGTTTGAACTATGGATGTAATTAGGGTTGTCATGTCGACAAACCTAATAGTTAACCAGCCAGACCTGCCAGTTTCGGCGGACATTTGAGTAAAAAGGCTGGACATCCTATATTATTGATGATTTTGTGTTGATTATTTAAAAGGTAGGTACAACACAAAAATATTATGTATGTAAAAATCAAGCTTTTTTTTATTATTAAATACTATTTAAATCTTCCTAGGCCATGCTCAGCGCTCGCTCGTTTGCGAAATGTAAAAAGCCTGACGAAAGCCGGACACCATTCGATCTGGCCGGACACGCAATCAAAAAGCTTATGTCCGGCTCTGTCCGGACGCTTGGCAACGCTAAATATAAATAATCGTAGCAATATTTGGATAACGATCGTGATTGCTTTTTAGGGTTCCGTAGCCGAATGGCAAAAAACGGAACCCTTATAAATGTCTGTCTGTCCGTCTGTCCGTCCGTTTGTCACAGCCACTTTTTTCCAAAACTATAAGAGCTATACTGTTGAAACTTAGTAAGTAGATATATTCTGTGAACCGCATTAAGGTTTTCACACAAAATTTTAAAAAAGTAATAAATTTTGGGGGTGCCCCATACTTAGAACTGAAACTCAAAAATTTTTTTTTCATCAAACCCATATGTGTGTGTGGGGTATCTATGGATAGGTCTTCAAAAGTGATACTAAGGTTTCTAATATCATTTTTTTCTAAAATGAATAGCTTGCGCGAGAGACACTTCCAAAGTGGTAAAATGTGTGTCCCCCCCCTGTAACTTCTAAAATAAGAGTATGATAAAACTAAAAAAAATATATGATGTACATTACCACGCAAACTTCCGAAAATTGGTTTGAACGAGATCTAGTGAGTAGTTTTTTTTTAATACGTTTTGAATTGATATTCAACAAGTCTAATATTTTGTTTAACTTTGATGACGACAGATGGCGTTGCACGTCCGACTCGCACTTGTCCGGTTTTAAATTCTATGGGCAGGGGTGTTTAGTTTACTATATACGTACTATTGAGAATGAGTCTTGATAATACGGAACCCTCAGTGCGCGAGCCCGACTCGCACTTGACCAATTATTTGAAGAACTTCATATTATGTGGGGTAAGTATACCTACGAGTACAGTACTATATAATAAGGATTCCGATTCCAATTGCAATTCCAATAGGAATCGTTAATCATGATTATTACAATTGATTTAGCCCGTCTATGCCTAGACTCTTCATGGACCAAGTCGATCCCTACGAGTTTTTGAGAATGATAGTGATTAAATACGAAAGCGAAACCGATAATATTTCCGGTACGTTTTTTTCGTGCCATTTTAATAAACTACGATAAGGTACCTAAATCAGAAAGGATTTTTCTTTAGTGAAAATCAAGACTTACCAAGTCTTATTAACTAAGCAAAAGTGTATTCAAGTAATATTATGGTTGGAATTGAATGTAACCTGAACGTCGATAAAAGCCAATAATATCAAATTGACAGTAGGGCTAGTTGGTTGATTTTCGTATTTTTAAGACATTTTTAGAAAAAACTTACGAAGAACCTAAGTAATTTTTCAGATGAACTTCAGTAGGTACCTATTTCAGTAGAAGACAAGATGAACATTAGAAGAAATCAAGATGAATACCTATTGCTGTTCGCAGACTTGAATTATTTTTAAGTTTTAAATAATTATTAGGTAATGTACCTACCTAAATACTTTTTCTGTATCTAAAAATATAATCGTGTTCAATAATAATACCTTATCGTATTTCATCACTGGAAATATTTTTGCAATGAAAATTCCGTGAACTGTGATGGCACAATAATTAAACGTTTCGTTATGGCCTGCATTTGCAAAATCGTTGTCTCTAGATTGACTTTTCTTGGCTGTAAGTAATAATGTAATGGATCGTCTAATTGTGCTTTGTAAGCAAAAATGTAAAGAGTTTTAACTTGTTTAAGTCTTTGAATGTTGCGCGTAAGAATCTAAAAATTTTTCTTTAACTTTTTTCTCAGATAGTTACTATAGCTTAGGTTTATGTATTACATAGTTTTATTTAATTAAATGTCATTTATGTGTACATTTGTCTTTGTAAAATGAAATCATCTACACCATTTATTTTATCAATCATATAAATTTATGTGTAAACACCATGATTTCATCACAATTCATAATAGGATAATAACACACGTGATTTATTATGATTGGAGCATGATTAAAATTTATAGAGTAGGTACGAGTAGACCCAACTCTTATTAGCGTTCTTGTGTCATTTAATTGGGCATAATAAAAAGTTATTCGCTTTAAGTATAAGTATAAGAACCAGGGGAAGGTTCATTTTGAGAGATGATTGTTTATTATGTATTAGGTACTGTTTTCAGTAGAAAATGACTTCGGCAGTAGGTAGGCAAAGTTTTGTCAGCATGAGCGTCGACTATAGCACGCCGACTATCGTACGTCGCGTCGTGTACGTTAGTGTCGTACGTCGTATGCCTTCAACACATCGAGAACATTTTAGGCGGGATAAGATATTTTATTTTTAAGTACCATCTCAATAACATCAAGAACTCATGTTTAAAACAGGAGATGCTGCGAGAAAAGCAGCAACATCTGGAGCGGTTGCTTCGTGAGAGGGAACTGGACCGCACGGAGCTCACCAAGGCGTCGCTGCACGCGGAGCGCACGGAGAGCGCGCTGGCGCAGATTAAGAAAGAAGCGACGCAGGTAAAGTTGATATACCTTGTACTACTGTAGATAGAACAGGAGATGCTGCGGGAAAAGCAGCAACACCTGGAGCGGTTGTTTCGTGAGAGGGAAATGGACCGCACGGAGCTCACCATGGCGTCGCTGCACGCGGAGCGCACGGAGAGCGCGCTGGCGCAGATCAAGAAAGAAGTGACGCAGGTAAAGTTGATATACCTTGTACTACTGTAGATAGAACAGGAGATGCTGCGAGAAAAGCAGCAACGCCTGGAGTGGCTACAGAATTAGAGGAAACTGGACCACACGGAGCCCACCAAGGCGTTGCTGCAGGCGGAGCACATGGAGAGCGCGCTGGCACAGATCAAGAATGAAGCGACGCAGGTATAGTTGATACACCTTATATTACTGCAGATAGAATAGTAGATGCTGCGAGAAAAGCAGCGACACCTGGAGCGGCTACTGCATGAGAGAGAACTGGATCGCACGGAGCTCACCAAGGCGTTGCTGCACGCGGAGCGCATGGAGAGTGCGCTGACGCAGATCAGGAAAGAAGTGACGCAGGTAAAGTTAATATACCTTATGTTACTGCAGATAGAACAGGAGATGCTGCGAGAAAAGCAGCAAGACCTGGAGCGGATTCTACGTGAGAGGGAAATATTTAAGCATTAATTTTGATTCAGATGCATGCAACTTTATTTTTTAAATTACTTGATATGTGCACTTGAATGTACTTTTATATTAATTATTTTTGCAGGCAAACAATGAAAATGCAAAACTAAAGGCCGAACTCGACAAACTCAATAAGATGCTCGAAGACGAACGACAGAAAGTTGAAGATCTCATGTTCAGGAACGAAGAAGAAAATATTAATAAGGAGGATTACAACGTAAGTACCTTCTTTGATTTAAATTGAATATTTACAATTGTTACAGTGATCTAACCAATTATTATTTTCTTTCAGAAATACAAAGAAGCAATGGAGGTATGTACGTCTCTATATGACTATTCATATAGCTATGCCATTCTATATTATGCCATCTATCGGTAAAATTTTCGGTTCTTTGCAATATCAGCTAATCTTCCTCCAACGTATCCTAACGAAACTCTATGTATTATTGAAAAGTGCAACTTAAAATTAGGAGGATTTAGGTCCAATTTCGACTGACGTTAAGAATTATAATACAGACAAAAGCTAGTGGAAATACTTTAGGGGTGCAGGTTTTGGAGCCCGCCTAAGCAAATACACCATGGGGGCCACAAGGGTCTTCAATCTTTTGTTTTCACCCCTGACTTAGTTTCCCTGAATCGTTTGAAAATCGCTTTCAAAAAGCTTTGATGTAGAAGCCGTTAAACACCAGGGTATGGTTGATATAATATATCTGTAAGACAGGAATTTAAAATATTGTTTTACTAAAGTCAAGAATTATTAAGACTCAAAGTGAATAATAACATCGATGCTATTAATGATGCAGCTGCAGACGTAAAGTATACGTCTGTCAGTTAAATATTTTGTTGATATAAAATTAAGGTTTCAACTTTTATGCGTTGAGAAAGGCCAACAAAAATCGGGTATAATTCTTGATGATAGTTATTTCAAAAGAATATTTATAGTTAGAGAAAGAAGCGCGAGAGAAATTGATACGTGATCTGGAAGCGGAAGTAGCGCTGCAGGCTGCGCGCGCTGAGACCACCGCTGCAGCGCTGCGAGCGCTTGAAGATCAGCGCACGGCAGAGATGAATGCCGTCGCTGAACAACATAAAGAAGAACTGGCAGCTGCACAGAGTAAGGGAAACCTTCATGACGTTAAGAATAAATAATTACAGAGGTCCTCTCTTAGGATTCTGATTATAGAGGTGTTCGGATTAAAGAGGGTCCGGATTAATCCGGACCCTCTTTAATCCGAACACCTCTATAATCAGAACGCCACACGCCCCACGGCTTTTTCATTTATTTTTCGACGTCACACTCAAAAAGCGACACAAAACTTTTATTCCTCATTAAATACCTCCCGACAAACTAAACTACTCGACTTCTTAGATATAGAAGTTCAACAAATGTAACGTTTTTAGATACATTTGATAAGTCACAATGCTACTTATTAGTTTTGTTTCATAAAATATACTAATCTTGCTTTTATCCGAACCGTTCACTAATCCGAACGTTACGAAACGGGGGTGAATTTTCGGAGTTTGGATTGTAGAGGTCTTGCTTTAGTTAAATGTCTAAAATACTCCCAACGTATTTATTAAATACCCAATGGTCATAATACGTATGTTCCGTTATATTAATCAATCTGCTTTTCATTTACAGCGTTATCTTCCGAACTGCAAAAATTGCTCGATGAAGCTTACGCTCTTCTCAAAGAGAAGGAAAGCGAAAAAGACTCCCTCGGCAAGAGCATGTCAGAGGAGCTGAGTAAAGTAAAGGCAGAATCTGAAAGGGCCCTCAATGAAGCAAGAACTAAAATAGCGATCGCTCAAACTGAGTTTGAAACGCAAATGTCGGTGCTCACAGCTAAGCTGCAGCTGGCCGAATCGAAATTAGAGACTGAGAAACAAAACGTAGAAAGATTAAATAAGGAAAATAGCCAAATTATAATAGATCTAAATAGTAAATTAGTATCACTTCAGGCAGCTGTCGATGATAAGACTCTAGAATTAAATAAAGGTATGTAATATCTACGTTTTAATGTTATAACTTTGTTTGTTTACTAGGATAATCAAAGTCTGTTTTTTCATTTTTCAGTAACGGGTGCGAGCAAGGAACATGAAGTAAATCTTAATAAAGAAATAACTAAACTAAAAATGGAACTTAGTGCTAAAGTTTTAGACATAGAACAGCTAGAAGATTCTAAGAAAAAACAGGAATCAACTTGTAAGTCATTGCAAGAGGAAGTTATTCGTATCAAAGAAGAATTATCCAGTAAGGTTAACGAATATGAAAACTTTTTAAATGAAGCTTCTCAACAAGAAGAGAAAAATAAATCGGAAATTTTGAAGTTGCAACAGGACCTCAGTGCCAAAACGAAAGACTATGAAAAATTACTGAACGAAACTATGAACTCTAGCAGCACAAATGAAAAACTTATTCATGAATATAAACAAACTATCCATGAAAGAGATAAGGAGATTATTAAATTAAAAGATGAATTCGAACAAACTACAGCAAACTTCAATATTAAGCACAGTAAAATAGCAGAAGAGCATAAAAAGGAAATTGAGGATCGCAACTCTAAAATAGAGCAGTTACTAAAAGAAATCGAAACACATAAGAACGCTTTAGATCAAAGTAAAGTGGAATTCGATACTCTTAATACACAGTTTACAATAAATGTAGATGAATTGAACTCATTGAAAGAAGAAAATAAAAAATTAAAACAATCTCTTACTGAAATCACAGAAGCATATGGCGAACTTAAGAATAAGTTATCAGCTATGGAGTTAGAAATAGGTGAACTAAAACGACAACTTAACAGCGCCTTAGAAAAATGTGATGAAATACAAAAGTCTAAAGAGAAGGTAGAACAAGAATATTTAAATCTTACCGGTCAAGCCACCGATTCGAATGAACAATATAATCAACTTTCTAAACATTTAAAAGATACGGAAAAAGAGTTACAAGAATTTAAGGATAAATATAGAGAAGCCACGAACAATTGTGCGCGGATTGAACAAGAATTTAAGCAAAAGATATTTAAGATGCACGAAGACTTTTCTTCAGAGAGAAGTCGACTTTTAGAATCTATAAATGAAAATATAGCTAAATTAGATGTTGCAGAAAATAAGATTAAAGAGTTTGAACAACTTGTTGCCGAAACTGATAATCGTTTAAAAGAACTCGAAGCTCAGAATGACAAATTATCAGATGAAAATTCGATATTAAAAAATGAAATTGAGAGTCTTAAAGTCAAAGAGCATGATCTTAATAACGAACATGACACAATTCGAAAGAAACTAGAAGTAGATATTGATCGGTATAAAGAAGAGATATCCTTATTAAAAGCTGATGGAGCGACATCGGAAGTTAAACTAATGGAAAAGGTGGACCAGTTGACGGAAGCTCAAAATGACTTGAATAACAAACTCGAAGAAGCTCGAAAACATGAAGATTCTTTACAAAAAGTCTTAGATGATATGACTTCGCAATTAAACAACCAGAAATGTCACTACGAAAAGGAATTGAATCAGCTTCAAGTTCAGCTAAATGCTGTCAATGAAGGCGTTAAAACTCAGCAGGTTGAAGAAAACCGCTTAAAAGAACTACTGGAAGAGAAACAAAATTGCATTAAAGATTTAACCTTAAAAATAGAAATGCTAGCAATAGATATTAAATCTAATGAAGAAATTGTTTCTGAAAAAGATCGCCAGTTAACTCAAGTGACTGAGGAGCTAAATAAAACTAGTGAAATGAAAAATAAATTTGAAGAGCAATTAAATCAATCAGTTCTGGAAACTACTTCACTTAAACAGCAATATGAAACTCTTTTAAATAATACTTCTGCAGAAGAATCTATGTTAAAAGAGCAGTTACAACAACTTGAAGCAATTAAAACTGAAAGGGCATCTTTGATCAATGACAAGACTTCATTGGAAGCTAAATGTAATGAATGTATGAATGAAATTACAACTCTAAAGGCGCAACTTGAAGATAGCAAATTAAAACTAAAGGAGTGTATCGAAACTATAAGTGCTCTTAACAATGTCATAAGTGAAAAAGATAATATTATCAGATCTCAGAACGAGAAAAATAACACCGATACAGATAAAAGTTTGTTATTAGAAGGAGATATTTCAAAACTGCAAGAAGAAATCAAAACTAAAAACAGTTTATTAGAAGAAAACCAGTTAGCATTGAATAAATTAAACGAGTATACATTAGCGCAGACAAAACAAATGATGGAGTCTATGAAGATTTTAGAATCTGAGAACTCCGAATTAAAAACAAAGTACACGAGCGAAATCGAATCTCTAAACGAAATCATAAAAACACTACAATTTAATTTAAAAAATCAAGAAAAACAACTGGAGGAGTTAGCACATTCAAAAGAAAAGTTAATTGAGTTACAAAATCTATTATCGAAATCGGATAATGATGTTAAACAATTGAATAATATAAATGAAGCACAAAAATTGAACTATGAAGATTTAAATAAACAATTACAAACCCAGTTCGACGAATACAAAAAGGAGAGCAAAACCATCAGACATGAACTTAAGAATAAAATCAACGATTACGAAAATCAGTTGAAGGATTCTAAAGATAAAATTGCATCAGAAGCAGAAAATCAGAACAAACTGCAGAGTAAACTTACTGAAGCTGAGAAAAATGTACTAGAGTTATCGCAAAAATTAGAATTATTAAGTGTACAACAGAACAGTGAAATTAGTAAAGATGACCGGTTAGAAAAACTTACTTTAGAATTACAAGCTACGAGGAAATCAACTTCTGAGGCGTTATCTAATAGCGAGAAAACTATAAACAAATTGAAAACTGACGTTGACAATAATATTAAAGATATGAAACTCAAAGATGATTTAATAGTGAAATTGCAAGAAGATCTCAAGGTATATATATACGTTTAGTTTGTACAAATATACTTATTATGTTCGTTTTAGTAGAATCGATTGACTTATTAACTCATTGTTTTCAGAGTCTTAAAGCTAAAGTTGAAATAGCGGAGAGAGAAAAACTCATGTTACAGAAAGAAATGGCGAAAATAGGCCAGGACATACGCGATAAAAACGACAATAATGCCATGGGTCTGCTGGGACAAGGCGATAATGCAACGCAAAAGTAAGATACACATTTTTACATTTTGAGTCTCTAAGAATCGGTAGGCGTTTGGCAAACTCAAAAAAAATATGAAAATGACAAGCTTCGAAGGTCATTCGTTTTGCGTGAAAGAGTAACTAACGTAGGTAGTTCCATTCTAAAAAGACCCGCCCCACTCCTTCCTAACTCCTTACGAATCGCATGAAACAAAGCGATTGTGAAGGACTGGGGCGCGTCTTCGTAAATTGAAATACTTATACGTACTGACAAACTTTCGCGTTTATAACATTAGTAAGAACACAAGTTACACTGAAATAAATCAATTGGACTACATGATTTAAATTTCGCTATAGTAGTGTTATTATCTCGCTGCAGACTCGGTCATAAATCATTCGAGTGTTTCGCTTTTGTTGTTCTTTGTTGAGATAATAACACTACTATAATATTTTTTTATTTCAACTCTTAAGTCTCTGTAGGGAATGAACAAGAGTAGGTATACCCACAGAACTGGGGTCTGATTGCGTAAGAAAACCTTATTCATCGCTATCTTATTCGTTAGCCAATTCTGCACCCCTGCCCCCCTGGCTCACGTAAATCAGGGAACCAATCAGCGGGCAGAATGTGTAAAAGATTACGATAAAGATGAATTCTTTCTCTTACACAATCTAGGGGTAGAACTCTTAATATCAATGGCTGATAATCTTTTACAGGTTAGAAGATAAGGAAATGATAGACGGTCAAGTGAGCTTCTTGAACTCTGTGATAGTCGACATGCAGCGCAAGAACGAGCAGCTGATGGCGCGCGTGCAAGCGCTGGAGGGCTCCACCGTGCCGGCCGAGCCTCCGTTGTTGTAAGTGACCACTCTTTGAGATGGGAAAAACCATTGAACTCGCGACACTGCTATCTGTCGCTATATAAATCTGTAGAGCCAAAATTAAATACCCCAACTCTCAATAGATGGCGCTATAAAATAAAGAAATAAAATAATTTTAAATATTCAGATTTGTTCATGGTCCTACCAGAGATAGAAATGTGATCCTTTGTTTTATTTTTCATGGCTCGCAAAAACGTCCTGAAACACGTTATAAAACTGTCATGTTCACATGGTCAGCATTGCATCATTTATCCCGTGTTGCACAAAACAAATTCAAAAATTTAAGTGGTAGGTACTTAAACTACAAAAAATTATGAAATTTTGACATTTCTCGCGATAAAATTAGTTTGAATAGCACTTAAATTTTTTAATTTGTTTCGTGCAACTCGGGGAATATTTTAAAATCGTAATAATTTTTTTTTCTAATAACGTTTATTCCGGTTCCCAATATTTTATGATCTATCTTCTATTTGCCCTACTAGGGATATCGAAATAAGCTCCATACAAGGCAAACCATGGATAGATAGAACATTGGGAAAGCCATTAGTGGACCTGGATTTTTCTTTGTATATTTGATTTGAATTGCTTGAATATAAATCGACTATGCCTAGTCAGTGGTGCCCCCATTTCCTTCCCATAATTTTTGCCATCATTCATCCAGCAACGGGCGCAAGGCGCGGTCGGCGGCGCCCCGGCTGTTCTGCGACATCTGCGACGTGTTCGACGCGCACGACACGGAGGACTGCCCGCGCCAGTCCGTGGAGCCCGACGCGCCACCACAGACCAAGAAGGTGCCGCCGCCCGCGAGGCCCTACTGCGAGATCTGTGAAGGTACTTTCTTTGCCAATTCTTTTTGACCCTATGAGATATCAAACAATTAAGGCAGCTGATCGGCAACACATTGACGCTTTCGAGATGTGGTGCTGGAGAAGGATGCTCCAAAACCCATGGACAGCACATAGAACCTCTTAAAAGGCTATCAAACACCTGCCTACAGAAGATGATACCTGGAGAAGATGGTTGTCATCGGCAAAGTGGAAGGAAAGAAACTTCGAGGACAGAGCCCGATGCGTTGGTCGGATCAAATACCGCTCCCCATTCATTCATGAGCACCAAGCACCGATAAGAAACCTCAGGATATGGCCATCCGAACGATTTACGTAAACATTTTCCGTGAAAGCAAACAGTATGTCAATAGACATATAATATTTTAAATACCCTGGACAGGGTGGATGGCACGAAAAAAATGTCGCCAGTTTACCGGTGCCAAAAATGCTTGTTTTGTCACCCGCAGTAAGACCACGATGTAGTTCGCCAAGTAACCACCTAAGAAATTAAACATAATTTCTTAGGTGGTTACTGGGTACTTGAACGAAAAAGGTTTACGTAAATTGTTCGGATGCCCTTAATATCCTCAGATTTCTTATCAGTGGAGTTCGTCATTTTGATCACAGCCAGAAATATTTTTGTTCTTGGTGACGACTGACATTTCGGTGACGGGTGTGGTGAACAAGCGGCCTTACTATCGGTTATAGTCTGAGGTTATAGTCATAACGCTGATATTAATTTGCATTCATTTGTTGCAGTATTTGGGCACGCTACAGAGAACTGTGATGAAGAAGAAACCTTTTAATAACTACTTATTTATTGCTTTAGTTCTATTCTAATGTTACCGTTGTTACTGTTACTCGTTTTCTGTAGGTACTATTTATTTACCAATCATGGTGCGTTGTTTTAATATCTAATGAAATTAGGGAAGTAATTTGTAAATAAGCAAAACAACTTGATAAGTTATTGTTTTTAGCATGTTTTAAAGGTAATGGTGTTATTTTTTTTCTTGTGCATTATCTGGATATAATGTGTATTGAGAAAAATATTTTAGACGCAAATCAGTTTTGTTCACAATCATGCTTTTTAACATTATCACACAATTATTATATACCAAGTTATTCAACTAAATAAACACCAAAATATTACATACAATTTTGTAATACAATATACTGATTTTAAACTTTTATTTGGTTTTACTCTATTACCTAGCCTAGACAAGACTTATTAAATAAACCTTTGAAATTGAAATGATAATGATTGATGCCTGAATTTGTAAGTTTCGTGGTTGTTTGAACTTCTAAAATATTTTGAATTAGAATGTAACTACGCAACAGCGTAAGGTACTGTATAGTACCGTATTTTATGGCAATGTGCAGTAATTACACAGGTCAAAAATCTAAAAGTAATGCCTGTCTGGACACTAATATGAAATACTTATAAAAACAACAATATAGACTTTGGTTGGTAAAGCTAAAATAAATCATACATACCCCTTCAAGTCAAGATACTTGTATCTAAAACTGCATCATCATCCAATCATGTATTAATCAGTAAGAATCATGTAAGAAAATTATTTATTTATCACCATTTCATAGATATAACTCTAAACAACTCCAAATAGATTTCATCAACTCGAATAGTTTGACGTTTAAATTATTATTATCAGCTGGGTAACCAAGCTCTGCAGAGGATAGACGTTGCAGGACAGGCATGATAGAACAATGACCCTCTAATCACTATATTTTAAAATAAAAGATAAGAAAATCGCAGTGGCAAAGCAGACAGTTTTATTAAATTTACATTTTGGTGTGAAAATAATGAGAAGCAGTTATCTCTGAAGACCTAGTTAGATTAATATTAGTCCGACTAACTCTTTACACTGTAACCATTAAAATTTCTGAGACGTTTGCGATAATGATTAGAAGTGTGTTCAAAATAATTAATTATTGTGTATGTTATAAAAACAACTATATTTATAATTCATACTTAATTGTAGGAGTAAATTACATTAAAATATGACAACAGCAATCTTAAAGTAAGTTGTCCATCTTCAATCTAATCCATCTTTCTTCTCTTTTATTGCTTCCTGGAAAAGATGCAAATAATTATTCGGTCAACTATAAAGCTTCTTAAGTTACAGATTTTTGTTCCCTGAATAAATATACATCAGAACATTACATACAGCGCAATGTAGTCCTAAAGTAAGCAATAGCTTGTGTTATGGGTACTAGATAACTGATAAATATACATACATACTAATATACACAAATATAATATATTGAAAAACACCCAGACACTGGAACACATTCATGCTCATCACACAAACATTTACCAGTAGTGGGAATCGAACCCACAACCTCCGACGCAGACGGCAGGTTCACTACGTCTGTGTAAGTAGTGATTTTAGAGATGGATAAGCCAAACTCACACACTGGAATGGGCCATGTGGTGCTACCGTCGATGGCCTACTATAGAAACCGTCACTGCCCATTCTGTTCCCTATAAGCCAACTATCACCAATCACCATGTTATATGGGCACATGATGGACCATCATGTAGAGGGAATTTTATAGGACTTACTTTAAATCTCTCCTCAAAAAGTGACAGTTCTGATGTGAGATCTGTGATGGCGTTCATGAAAGCTTCCTGTGGAGTGTAGTCCGATGTGGTTTGAATGCGCAACACAAACTTGTGTTCAAGGGGATGCGGCACTTTGTATCCTGCAAACAGCACCTTTGGATCTTTTAGAAGTTGGCTGGAACAAAAGAAGAGGCATATTAAAAAAAAGTAATTTTTGAAGTTAATTTAATTTTCATTCTTACAGATCTGTGCTTTCTTATATGATACCTTTTCATCAAGTACCTATAAAATAGTCAGTCTTGAAATAAGTGAACAGGTTACAAAACAGTGAGAACACTTTGGCTTAGATTAAGCTTGCAAATTAATAAAAACATTATGAACAGTGGCCTTTTACAGCATACAAGTTGGATAAGGTAGAATACATTTGACATAATATTATGCTTACTGTCGAATCATATTTCCTAGTGTGTGGTCCTCTTTGTTTACAGTAAATATAGCCGCATTTGTAACTTTTGTGTCTTCTTCTTTCTGAACCCTGAAAGAAGAGTAGTAAGTTTAGAGTACTTGTTCAGAGTACGCAGATTAAGTTTGTCTTTTAACTTACTTTTTTTCTCCATCATACAAAAGAAATGATTCGAATGTTGGTGGTGCGTTCATTTTGGATCGGAAAAGTTTTTAATAGGGATATACCAATGTACGAAATTTAGAGAAAAATAAAGTTTTGCATTAACAACAATCAACATCAATAAAAACACAGACTATATGACTCAGGGTCTGATATCTTCTATAGACGAGATTCTCTGCTGGGGTTGTCTATGATTTTGACCTTGCACACATACTTAAAAATGAATGTGTGCGTTAGCAAAGGATACCATTATTAAAAATTAAAATTGTTTTCAGAAAGAACCTGGTCACACTGTTGTTCAGACCGCCATATAGGCCTTAGGCCGATATTACACTATCATATAAATAGGATCATAGAAATGTGAGTCATTTTTATATGAGGAAAATATGACAGTGTAATATGTAGATTTGTCTATAATCATAGTTCTAGGATCCTATTTGATAGCATGCGCACAAATAGGATCATATGTCTCTACTCTCTACTCTCGTCTGTGTAACCAAAAAAATGGCGTCTTCCAAAACGAATTTCGACTGGAATATTGAAAATACAAAAAAGCTAATTAGCCTTTACGAAGAAAATGAGTGTTTGTACAATAATCTGGTTCCAGATTATAAAAATCGTGACAAACGATTGTCAATAATGGTAGTCATTGCTGAAACATTATCGGATTTATCGGGAAGAGTATGCCTCGTTGCAGATGTACGAAAAATAAATAGCCTCAGTTCTCAATATCAACGAATACACGGCTAAATCGTTATCCATCTTGATAGTATATGACGTTTATATGATCATTGTAGTGTAATATGTAAAAATGAAGAACTGAATCATATAAAAATGATCATAGAATTTGACAGATATGACATCATTTAAATATGATGAATATATGATAGTGTAATATCGGCCTTAAAGGACTGGTATCCAGGGCCGTAAAATAAATTAAATAAAAGACCGCCATATTGTCAAAAATTCCGTCAGCGCCATGTAGGTACCGTCAACGCACACAACATGAGACTTGAATACAATTTGAGACAAAACTTCCGCAGCACATAAAGTTGTATATGGTATCATAGCTATTCTGGAAACAGTAGTAGGGATGTGAGATGAATGGAAAAGAATCGATTTAATAAAAATCGATTTTATTTTATTAAATATTAATCGATTTGTCAATAATCGATTTTAATGAAAATAAATAATCGATTTTTTCGAAAAAATCGATTTTTTTTCTATTATTTAAAATCCTCCATGCTTTTCATATTCCAATAATAAACCTAAGAGATACAGTACCTAATATCTTTATTTTCTTTTTCTATATTAAATCGCTAAAAGTTGTATCGTAAACCAGTATTTTGTTTATATCACGACACCACAAAATATACAACCGTCACAAGAAGCCAAGTTGTGCTTATTGCTATAACATAAACACTAGCGAACACGAACTGAAACAAATTAACACTTAGTTAATTTGTCCATTCGCCACCAAACCACCATGCCAGAAAAACTAAATAACCAATAAATAACTTTTTTTTTTAATTTATTTTACGGCCCTGGATACCAGTCCTTTAAGGCCTACTAAATTCTAAAACCATATACCATAAACAACCAACACTAGTGAAACGAGAGTGAAACAAATCACAAATGTCAAATGTCGGATAGTCACGTTCAGAATTCAGTAATAAATTCTAAGTGTAACAGTAAGTGGACTGAATAGAAAAAACTTGATTTGCAAGCGAATGTTAATATTCTAATGCATTTTCTTGTAATTTACGTAAAAACGTTTTAAACATATTACTAGCTAGTTCGCTCAGTCCGATAACTTATACTAAATTAAAACTTACACTTCTGAACGACCACTTATTTCAATGCAACTTGTACTTTATCTTTGTCGCAATCATAGATCGAACACAGACTTCTAACAGTACAAGAATAGCGCCATCCCTTGAGGAGTTTTTGAACTAAAAGCTCCATACATTGGAAAAATGTTCTAACTGAAAACGCCCTGTCGCCGACATAACTACAGATGGCACCGGTTTTTATTTACTTACTTGCAAATAATGCTTCTAGTTTTTCATTCGGTGCATAGATGGTGCTATTTATGAAAATCGATTTAATTGCGTAATTTATTAATCGATTTATTAAAAATCGATTAATATGGCTTTGAAAATCGATTATTTAAAATCGATTATACGAAAATAATAATCGATTAAAAGAAAAATCGATTATTTTTTAACATCCCTAAACAGTAGCAGTTTCCTTTCTATGTTGTTGCTTGTGGACGTGTATAATGTATTTGCAGTCAATACACACAAATTAAGTAGATTTTTTTTTGAAAAATGACGTTGATTATACATTTAAATATGTTTTTGATTTATGTATATTTCAAAACTCTGATTAGAACTTTTAAACTAAAGTGATTTAAAACGATTTAATACTACGATTTGATGAGACACATCTCCATAGACACATGGACGCCATTTTTGACACTTCCGGTTTAGGGTTACTAAAATAAATCTAAAAAATTCCACGGATGGTAGTTATTTTTGTTTTGGAAGGTAATTTGAGACTCTGTCTCAAATTAGGTGCTTGTGTCTCAAATATGCTTGATGTTTCAAATTGCCCTCAAATTATTGCTTTTGTTAGTTATGTCAAATGTAGCTTCCTCACTGACAAATATAATATTTTCTAATGTATAAAATTTTCGTGTCATATTGTTTCTTGCCAAATGCCTCAGAAACGGTTCAAGTCAACCAATTTCTTCGAAATTTTTTGTGTACGTTCGGTAGGTCTGAAAATAGGTAAGCTATTTTTTTTACACCCCTAATGGCAAAACAACGTTTGCTGAGTACTTAATGCAACTTTTGATACTTTATTGTCATTTTAAACAAGTTATCTCAAGTTATTAAAATTAATAAAACGACTTGAAATATGTTACAGAGTATAACTGACTGAATTTCGATATGTGCTATGAAGATGAAGCCTTGAACTAATTTAATAGTTGTGGGTAATTTGAGACGTCTCAGTTTACCCGCAGTCTCAAAATCTCACTATAATTTAGATTTTTTATTTTGGTTTTTTGAAAAGACTATTTTTTTGTTTTTGAGTTATAGTTTTGTGTTTTGATTATTGGTGCGTTTCCAATTATATGATAATTTTTAAACCCTAAAATTTGTTTTATTTAATATCTCTACTTCTACATGAAATATACATAATATTATTAATGGAAACTAAATATTTTTTTTTATTTTACTGTCTCATCTTTAAAGCAGTAAAATGTTACGTGGGACTCTATGAGTTTTTAATGTCGTCTCATGATTGCAACTTTTGCAGGTAAATTGAGACAGTATGAAAAAAAAATATAAAATGTGTTAGGATGTTAATTTATTCACATTTGTTTTGTTATTGTCTATGAAGATGCATTGACTCAAAGGTTAATTAAAATTTGAGTGCGTAATATAATAAGTATAAAAAGATATGGTCAATTGAAATTTGAAACTGTCTCATGTTGTATGCGTTTACGGTATTGTAGGTACCTACCTACCCTAATTAATATACCTAGTTACCAACAGTAGGTAAAATACATTATAGCTCTATGGTAAAATATGACTGCACAGATCAGTGTGACCGTTTCAAAATTGGGGAATCTGCTAAACACTGGCAAAAGAATCTGCCAACTCGATTCCTGAACTGTATAAGTAGGTACTCTAAAAGTAAAGTAACTGGACAAGCAATAATTGCCTAGTGGTTGTAGCGTCGGAAAATCCCCGTTCCATCGACAGAAGAGAAAAGTGGCAGATTAGTAAGTAACATTTCTGACTAAGTCATATAAAAATAAGTAAAATCACGAGTTTTTCATATTATTTCAAAGATGAGGATTTACTTGAAATCTTAACTTATTCTGCCAAATTTAGGAGCCAAATCTGCCCAAATGGCAGAAATCTTCCACAAACGGTCACACTGGCACAGATTACAGCATACAAATTGTATCCAAAGACATAGTGTAGGTTTAATATCTTTGATTGTCTAGGCTACGAACCTTGGATGAAGTACCTATAATAGGTAGGTAGGTAGGTACCTACCTACCTAGAACATTATTCGTCCAAGCTACGAACTGTCAGTTGACAATTCATTGTTCAATTGTCACAAGCGCACCATCGCTACAGATGAAACTACTTTTACTTTATTGACGTTTTATCTATCTCACGGTACAATATTTTAGCAGAAGATGCCACTTTTCTTTGATAAAATGATAATATTTCAAAAAAAAATCGTATTGTTGGTGGTACCTACCTAGTCGACGACGACCGTAGAATAATAGAGGGCGATACAAGGACGAATATTGTCTCTGGACATGGCTTTGGATACTCTACGGTTTCAAATGACAGTAACAATAATGGCGGGAAACCATCGGGAAACGGTAGGTACACTGGAAGTGGAAAATTATGAAAGCGTAGGTACTAGGTACCTACTAGTGTGTGGTACAGATCAGAGAATGAATTTTATAGGTAGGTACCGCAACTAGTAATAATTATTAATTCTATTTCTGATATCTTTCGTGGTCTTTAGATCGTCGTGAAAGATATGAAAACTCTTTGAATGGTTTTCATTTAGTTATGAATAGCAATAATACAACTGCAAAAAACAAACATAAAAAAAACTTATATACTTAGGTACCTACCTTTTCTGGATTATACTTGCACAGATTCAGAAGATTGCCTGAATTGATTGATTCGTCGCAGCGTTGCCTGTTTAGCGGTTTTTTACAGGGTATATTTTGGAGTGTGCTCAAGAACTCCACAACCTTTTACCTCCTTCACCTTTCGACCATAGAACCGCGAGACGTCGAGAGAAGTCGCATTGCTTATGTGGTTGATGTCCAGCGTACTCGAAAGAAACGTTATTCTTCTACGTTTCTGATACGAACCGCTAAGGTGTGGAACATCCTTCCAGCTTTCGTGTTCTCAGCCAACTACAATCTGGGTGCCTTCAAGAGAAGAGTGAATAGGCATTTACTAGGCAAGCGCGCTCCATCCTAGAATTCATCATGTCTGATGGAGACATGTTTGTAGTCAAGCGCAAGCCTATCAATTATAAAAAAATGTATGAAAGTAGGTTCAAAAAAATATTTAAATAAAATATAGGAATAAAAAAACACACTTCACAGCAGAAAACACCGTTTATTTTATAATTATGAGAAAATTTCAGATTGATAACCTACATACAGAATGACTATAAAACCAATCTAACTTGAATTTTACAATGTGTTCAGAACCTCACTGTTAATAATTAGTAATATATTTTAACTGTAATTTATATTCCTTTACAAGATTACAAGATTTTTTTCATAATAGAAGAATAATTGTACACAATATAAATAAAGATTTTATTATAAACACAAGAAAAAACCTTTCTAAATTACGAAACTATCTAACAATAATTTCGATTAAATAAACATAACATCCTGTAATTACATACGTTTAAAAAATAACATCGTAGGCGTAACGCACATTTTTCACAATTGGGCCCGATTATCGGTAATTGTAGCGAAAAAAGTAGGAATTTGTAAAACATACTTATTAGTTTTTTCATTGGAGGATCGCACGATTAGAGTAATACAGACTGAAACAGTACCTACGCAAATAGCGGCATCTCTCAACCGTGCCACCTACACCGAAAAACAAACATATCAATCACGATCTGCTGATTTTACATATTCGAAATGTTTAGGAAGAAACTTATTTAGCATAAGTAGGTAAGTAAGGCTTGATTCTAAACCCAAAATTTTAAATAGAGGTGGAATAGTTATACCTACTGTTTTGTTTTTAAGGCCGAAGGTGATTTAATTCCCGAATACTAGTCATTTTAACATCTTTTCATGATCAAGAGATACGAAATGCAACTTCATAATTTGCGGTGACGGTTTTTCTGATTATAGACCCAATGGTTTAAAATTTGCGCACGACCGTAATAACTTAGATTAAAAAATAAGTAGGTACTTACTTATATATTTTTATAATTTCAATGTAATAATTATTATTATCATAATAATTATTTCCACATAAGTAATAATTATTATCATTTAATGGCAAGCAACATTAATAGTTTGTTTGAATATTTATTTGTAAAGAGTTAACTACGAATTGAAGTCTAGCGACTCTACTGTAAGTCAATTGGGTTTATATGTAAATCACGAAATTCCAACACAAGTAGAGGAAATCGTAAACTCGCTTTTCGGAAAATATCAACTTCTCCAAATGATGTGTAAGAATGTGACGAACATTAAGCATCACCCACACCTACGTCAACTCAAGAGCACGGGAACAAAGCGCAAAACTAAAGATTTATCAATAAGAGCACTGCCGCGTACCTATGTAATACTTAACTATCTATTCTACACTTAGAAGGCGGATATGCAATATATGAGGTAAGGGAAACATTGCCGCTAGCATTATCACGTTACACGTAGGTGTGAGTAAAGCATTTCATTTTAGTTATGAATGCAATCTTCGAAATATGAATAGCAGAAAACTGTGCTTCACACGAGTGAACGCTGTTCTCATGGATGAGGTCAAAGTAAGTTCCAAGTGAATTCATTAATATCAATATAATATGCTTATAAATATCATTAATTTGGTTAATGTTCGTTGTCCCTTAAATTCACAAAGCAAGAACAATATTAAGATGAGATACGATTTCGATCTCGAGTCTTTCAATAGGGCTACCAATTTGAACATGGTAAATACAATATTATATGATTTTATGAATACAAAATTATAAGTATATATATATATCAATATTACACAAAACAATGATAGCTTACTTTAAGTAATAAGTTAACCACTTTAATATAAAACCAAATAAAACGATAGCTCGGATAAACAACACTGTTAAGTACTCGAATAACTCTTTTTAACACTTACTAGCTATTTTCTGTTAAATGTATAATGTAATGTAATAAAACGCTATAAGAATTGACACAGAAGTATATAAACTATACTAATTGTGTACTTAGGTATACAAAATTAGCAATCCAATAACAATATGCATACTATCGGTTACGAAAATATCTATGCAATACGATATCAAGATTGATTAGAATGCACGAATCGAATCGTTGGCGCGCGGCGTTCGGCGAACGAGCGGCGAACACGCCACTAGCGACCCGCTCCCGCCGCGGTTGAACACGAGAACTTACCTTACGATATACACTAAGTAACAGAAGAATAAAACTGCAATTACGATTAAGATTATCGGAATAATAGAGATCAATGAAAGCTGACTAGAATTTGTATTACGCCTACTCTTAAAATATTTTACACTCGATCGTCGGCTCGGGGGCGACGTCCGCCTCCCGACAACTTGTGCGAAGTGCGCTCGGCGTGAAGCGCACGGGCTGCGCACTCGCGCAACAACTAGCTACTATCATTAATGAAGATTGGTGTCAGGTACAGGCCTCGCGAGGCCATTGTCTTAGTCTAGATACGATGAGTGATGCATCTAGCTCGTCGCCGCGATCGCGACTCGCGAGCGCCAGGGCGAGCGGAAAATTGACGTGCTCGTGCGCTGGCCGCTGGCCTCCCCGCTCACTAAGCTAACGAGAAAAAGGTATCACCTAATTTCTCTACTATTACGAAGGCAACTATATGAAATCCTACTCTTAAGGATAAAAATCTAATTATGTTATAAATGTTAAAATTAACATTGCTTAATTTTCTTATAATTATATGCGACCGCGCGCGATTGTATTCGAGGCGGAGCCTGGACACAGAGCGGTATCACACTTCCGCTACGAATTCTTTAACAGCACCGCAGAATTCCGCCATGTATCTGCCGTTATGAAGAAGCGGAACATGACTAGCGACACTATCAGTTCTAACGCATAGATTTGACTATAATTTTATCTCTTTCCACGTGTGGTTTCGTCAACAGTCAATCTGCTCCGAAGCCAACCACACTTTTGCGTATTTTGAAAACTGTAAAAAGCGAAACTACACATTTTTTTCATAAAATGAACATCGATGACTACCTATAGAAGTTAATTTAAGAGCTCAGAATAAGACCTATTCTTTAGTTTTTAAGTCATCCACACAATAAAAATAATATTAAAAAAAATTGCATCCTAACTGAACTCGCGTTCCGATACCCTGTTCCGCTACTCTTGATCGCAGCGGAATTCATCCAGCGGTTTCGCAACGGAGGTGTGCTACCGCCCACAGGGTTACTGTAGTGCCGTTGCCGGCTCGCCTGTTGCCAACATGACCGCGGCCGATCCAATGAACGTTCAAATTTTTACAACACGCGTCACGACTCTCACTATCAATATTTATAATATATTTATTCACGCAAAACATTATCAATATTATATTAGGAAAAGGCTAATAATTTAATAATTTGGTGCTTAAAATGCCGAGCGTTCTCTCTAGTCTACCGCGTGTCCTCGTCGACGGACCCCGCTCCGTGTCTCGCGTGATGCTCGAGAGCGGGGAGACGGTAACTTTAATTCATTAAAAAAATTACCCTATCTAAAACCGCTACGTTACGTTTTACTGTACAACGAAGAGCATCTTAATTAATGTAAACCAAAAAAAAACTTCCGTACCATACGTTCGTCGAAAAATTTGATCGTCTAAACGCCGAAACTGACCGTCTTTATTCTTGAAAATCTTACTGTAATAAACGTTACACTCACAATAACAATCAATTTATAAATATGTATCACTATTTATTAGATAGTTATATTATAATTAACTAAACAACAACTGCATCTACTATCACACATTCGAAAGTTAAAAACAATTTTACAAATTGTATTCGATCATTATTATTGCTAGTGCGACGGCACGCGGCGCGATATGCTTCTTCTGGCGTCGCGTCGGCGCCACGGGTGATCGACCCGCAAGCTACAACACTCGACGCTCAACAGAAGGTAGGTTTTCAGTTTCGAATGACAACATGAAACATGCTGAAAACAACCCGAGTGTGTTTGCGAACTGTGACGTCATCGCCGCCTCGACACTTCATCCAACCACTGCACCCGCGTGCTTTATGCCACCTGTCATGACTTGACATATTGTCATGTCACTCTTCAATTTAGTTTGGTCTGATGGTCATGATCATAATGACAAAATTCTATCGCATCGATTGTATGCAATTAATCGATAGCTATATCTGATGTAGCGTGACCTGTTGCAAGTATGTTTCCGACCTAGTCCTTCGCAACTTTCAATATTTAATCTGTGCCCCGCGAACGACGTACCTACTGTACGACTGGCACACACTTGCGTCACCGTACAATTTTGAAAATACTGATTTTGTAAATTAACTTCATGATATTATTATTATTAATAATAATATTAAATTATTATACTCGTAATTATTAAATAGTGTTAATGTGTATTAAACGATGTATCACAGGTATGGATACACATACCACGGCTGAACTCGATGGGAACCGAACGTTCCGATCATTTGTAGCCAACATTGTACTTAATATTATAATTATTTATTATTACTAATTCCACAGGCAATTTGTAATTTGTCATTAAATGCAAGAAAACTAGGGGCCTGCAGTGTAAAATGTTTTTGAAAGTTTTATCATACTGTTATGCAAGTACTACGTAATTGAACTAGTGGACAAAAAAATCAACTCAAATATTGGTGACGTAAATAACTAAATTATACCTGGACACACAATTATGCAAGTAATTGTGAGTATTATATACCTTTAAAATTATACCTCGTACACTTGTGTTAACGATTAGGTATAAGTTTATATACTTAAGTCAGTTTTTTTACGTCGCGTTTTAAGTTGATTCTTCTGTCCATACATGTATATTCTGTATGTACTATTATAATATATTTATGTAATGTTTAAATGTTTATGTATAATTATTAAAATGTAAAATGTGCTTAAGTTTTGCAACACTCGAGGGTATTCTAACAAAAATTAACATCCGCCTTGAAACCCAGCGTAACTGTTTTCTGTTCTAAATAATGTTCATTCAAAACAGTAAAATGATTTAGAAAAAAATATTGATTAACAAAAAATGTTAAAAATCCAACAAAACATTGATTGTCGAAAAAATCCAATTAAGTGTTACAAAATTTGAGCCAAATTAACGAATCAATAGGTTTAATAACTAACTACATTCAGTTAGAACAATAAATAATTTGCGGGTAAACAACGGTCGATGATTACTTTTGAGAGTGACCAAATTCAACAATTATTATAAGTACTATAACAGCTAAACATTGTCCCGATAGGGTGATATAATCAGATAATAGTGATATAATATAACTTAATATTAGCGATAGAATCTCTAACGACAAATGATAAGTAGTTTAGTGTAGTGTATGATGAACTCGGCAGATGGCTGTAGTTTGCCGGGCGGGTTGCAGGCACCAAGCACTGTAGCTGATTCTTTGCTTCTCTGTCCTGTGAAATTAGAAAAAATACATATAAAACAAGAGTAAAGTTATAAATTTTAAATACGAATCAAAATTTTTCACTCGCAGCGGGATTTGAACCCGCGTCCCCCAGCTTTCGCGGCTGGGTGCTCTGACCGCTGAGCTATACGAGTCATATCCCCCTGCGGTGAAATTTTCGATTCGAATTATTGGGTCCTCAGGCAGGACTAAAGAGTAAAGTTACTTTTATTACGAATAAAACGTTAATATGCGAACTAACAATTGCTTGAAATACCTATGTACGTGGTATCACGAAGAATAAAGAAAAAAATTGAATAAAATAAAATCCCTATATATAGCAAGTTTAGTATACTTAATTATAGATTAAATTAAAACATTTATACCTAGTATATAAAATTACGTAATTTTGTAAGTACAGAATGATTGTTTGATATAAATGTGGTGTTAGATAAGTACTATGTTATGGAATATAATATAATGACAAATTAAGGATATTTTCAATTCACATGCATTCATTTAAAATTAAATAACTTAATTAACGTTCTCAGTATGTACCTAATATTTTAAATCATTAAATCATGTATCAGGATTCACACTACAATATAAATTGAATTTACGTTTTAATACAAGGCACTTTAAGGTTCTACATTATATTTTAATTATATAATCAATTATTTTTTCGTCAGTGAAACTAATTAAATTTAATAAAATAGGTATGTCACTTAGAAAATATTATGAAGTCTATTTAGCATCTCTACTGATTTCATCTTAAATGTTTGCCAGTTCATGTTTCAGTAAACAAAAATATTAATCTTAAAGGGTAGTATTTTTCTCAGATCAATTTAAAATTGAATAAGTTTAATCTGAGGATGTATTATATTCTACACCTACCACAATGGTGGTCAGTCGTTATAAGAAAAATATTATTATGATTCATGCAGTGTTCATGCCTATAGTTTAACTAGCATTGTTTTATTTAAATTTTAATAAATAAATAATAATCAGTAGGTGCGGTGTAAAGTTGTAAAATATTTGCGTGGCTTGTTATGTGGATACAATATACGTGAGAAAAGTTATAAAAATATTATGGCAAATACATGGCTTCATGAAGGCAATAAAGGTAGAGCGCTAAAACCGAACGATCCATTTATGGACCAATACGTCTAGCAACACTGACTGATCAAGTGGCAGGCCCAACGAAGTGGAAATTAGAACTAGCTAGCTGTATGACGAAGAATTAATACAACATTCAAGAGCAGATTAGCACATTTATTAACCTAATTCTAATATAAAAAGATGTTCCAGTATAAAAATTTGTTCATCGTTCATCCAATTCTTTAAACGCTATTTACACCATACCAAGGGGCAAACCTAAGTTAGAATATAAGCGCTCAGTACTTACTTCTGGAAGTTCAAGAAAATAGCCATAAATTTTGACGAAGTTAAAACGAAATGGCTCGTCGAAATCGAGCAAGACAATTGTAACATTCGGGAATTCGTAAACAAGACTAATAAAACACCTATTGACCTCTGCAACAATTCAATAAATAGTTTTTCCTAATATATAATAACAAAGAATCAACGTTTTTATATACAGTATCCCCTACGGCCTACAAAACAACTGATTTTCTGCTACCATTCTTGCAAATAAGTAGCATAAAAGCTTATGCCAGATGATTCATTTGCATGCAAATTTGGTTATCCATTTGAGATAATTATTATGATTACAACTCTACAATTATCTCTCCAATGATCGTTATGGAAACAAAATGCTTAAATCCGCGTGATGTTATTGTTGTCATGCAAATTTGGTAATCCAATTATCGAGTTTGTCATCGAAATCTACATACATACTTTTTGTATCGAATGGGACTGCGAATGCAGAGTATCGATTCGTAAGAAGGAAGCGATAATGTCGTTACCTACTCGCGTGTGATGGCGAACGTTGTAATCTATTCGATGACGGTACGGTATATCTAACTATGGATGCTGTCTATGGAAACGCAGAGATATAGCGCGTCAAACCTGCCCCTCGGAACCGTTTAGAAGAATGTGTTATACACGTAGCCGGTCGCAATGAGGCCCAGCACGAGCAGGCACAGCATAATCATAATCTTCTTCTGCACAATGGACAAATACAACACACATTAGTGACTAGTATTGGTCGGCGAGCGGCGCCCTCCAGCGGAGAGCCGGGACGCGCCGCTCGCTGCGAGAGTCGGTTACCTTTGAGCGTTCGGCGGCCGGCGCGCGTCTACACGAAGTAGCTGGAGACGTAGCCGACGACCATGAGCCCGAGTATGAGCAGGCACAGTAGGATCATGATCTTCTTCTGTCGTGTCGAATGGCGGGCATGCAACAGTACTCTTTACACGAGCCCACGGACTGGCGCCGCGTGGACATCTCGTCTCATACACAAGTTATGAATGTTAAACAGAAACAGAGTGGGGGACGGACTCCGGGAGTGCGGGCTGGGTGCGTCATTTGCCTTTCCATAATAGTCGCAATGAGGTTTTATTAAAATAAAAGTAAAAATTCGAAATAAAATAAATAAATGTAATTCTTTCAATTCTAGAACAAATTTACATCTCGAGTAGTAATTCTGAAAACAAAACAAAAAAAAAAAACAAAAAAAATAAACAGTTATGTACTCGTAATAGTTCCTTTTCAAAAGGGATTTCAACTTACGCTATGAAAATTGAAAACAAATAATACGAAACGTTATGCGAATAGGAGAACTAATTAAGTATAGGAATTAATATTAATTATACTGATATTAAATAAAGTTTCGCAGTCTTTTGAGAATATAATAATAAGTGTTGAAGCTAAATGACAATTAACACGTAACTGCTAGTACAATCGAAACACTGAACAACTTGCACGACAGGTTAAACAAATTCAATCACAGTTATTTAATAAGTTACACTAACTTTAACATTAATATTACATGAAGTGTGCGCTTCCGTTTTTATAACAAAGTATATTATTATAGTATACAAAGAAATGCTAATATTAAATGCACTTATCTCAATTATTATTATTATTAACCAAGTGATTAAACACCTGAATTCACTTATGCCAGTCCACACCCATCTCGAATCTCCTCCAAATCACACTGGTTAAGTGAAGTGAAGTTTCAAGTGAAGTGTGGAAGTTCACAAGTATATGCACATTTGAAAACATCATGGTGAATTCTCATGGAAACAGGTTTCAATCATCATTGTTTAGCTGATATAAGTTGATAGGGTCAAAGCAAATAATTAAATGCCTCTCAAACACAAATAATTCCAAGAGGAGATCTTAAGTAGTGGCTAAAATGAGGGGGCAGTATGATAAAGTATATAAATAATAGTTAAGTATAGAGACAGGGCGAACCGCGCGAAAAAATGTCGCCAGTTCAATGGGGAAATGTCCCCATTGTACGCGCACTATCTTATTAATTAACTAAACAAGTATTTCGCAGGATGTTTGATAGATGGCGCTAAATTTCCTTGTATGAAAAAGGCTTTGGCAAAATGTTCGAACAGGCCTATCCTTAGTAATGATCAATGTATGTATAGAAATAATATAGGTATTTGTCTACTGGAAGCAAAAATTATAAACCTATACTGGATATGCCCGCATTAATCACTTAGCTTATAAAGTATGCAGCAAGATGTTATCTCAATATTTCTTAGTTTATAGTTTGGCTATAAAATGCATAAAATCATGCAGATAGACAATTCTACTGAAACTCTCCATATCATAAACTTTTCTCTACACTAAAACTCTTATGAGAGAAGTACAAGTTTTTTCTTCACATTTCTTCCCAAATTCAAATTTTATTTAGTTTTTTGCAAATAGTACGCTAAATTATTATTATTCTTGGGAATTTTTGAGCAATGTTTTTAAAAAAAAATGTAGCTGTGATTATTTGCGCAAAAGTCATTGCCTTTAATATAAAAAGTTAGTCTACTATTTGCAAAAAAACATGAAATTTAAATTTTGCGAGCTCACTCTCAAAACCACCATAAATACGATAGTAGAAGATAAGTTTATTTAAACTCGCAGCCGTAAGCAATAATATATTCATAATAATTTACATATTATTGTAATTTAGAGAAAGCATTATTATATTTTAGGTGTAGGTCTGATTTGCTACACAAATCCTGAATTACGCTGCGAATTATTTATTACAGTTTTTTTTAACAACTCTAATTTTATGTAAGTACTTAATGAACAGATCTGAATTAATCAGTATTGACAGCAATGAAAAGGAAAACAGTATAAAATACTTCAGAAATTAAATGTAAGTTACTCTGAAAACAACAAAAAATATATAAAGCTGTCTACGACGAGTTGTATTTTTATATAAATATTTTTATTTTTTATTTTGTAATAAATACGTTAATATTATATTTAAGTAGAGTCTGTTCAGAAATAGAACCGTCACGTCGTGATCAAAATGTGAACATAACAACTTTTCCAATGACAACATATGTCAATAAATGTTACTTCGCTTTACTTCGATACAAAAAAATTAAACAAATACATATAACATTTCTATATATTTCTGTATATGTACATATAAAGAAAATAGTTAACCAGCGCCCCCAAATCTCACAACAGTTCTATTTATGAGGGGACTTTTATTAAGAGTGAAATCGCATTATTATTTTGTGATTATTCGTGAATTGAATTGCAAGAAATATATTGAAAAACATAAGCCATTATTGATATATCATATTATGTTTATACATAAAACTAAAAAAACCCACAAAACCTTCTTGGTGTGATGTATTTAACTTATTTGTTGTTATTTAAATAGTAATAATATTAATAAAAAAAATATATGAAGAGGTCTTAGAGACACTTTGATATTATTTTAAAAGTAACTTTTAAAATAATGTCAAAGTGTATCTTTTCACATCACAATTTTTTTCTAAGCAAAAGAAATCAGGATTTTTAGTATTTAATTTGATAAACAACTAATAAAATTAACTTAAAAATATAAACAATTATTATTGTTCTCATACGAAGAGTAGTAACTAAGTATTTTATCTTATGGCAATACTTTAATATTCTCTTATAATTAATGTGATAAATTCATATTAAAAGTAACATTAAATTTAGTTATGAAAGTAATTTTCACATTTAAAATGTCCAAAATAAACACAACATTCTGAAAAGTAAGTTCCAGAATTATATTATTTGTGACAGGTAAAAATTCTGTGGTGTTTAGAAAAATAGGCATATTATTTTAAATATGTTCGTAAGAATATCACTTTCTTTATGTTTTAAACTTTTATAATTTATTTCTATATATTTTTTCGCTATTACAATAAAAGACGGTTTATACGAAAAAAATATGTAAATATATATAATTTTCACATCTTACTGAAAAAACCAGGTACACAATATTTACACAATAGTACAGTTAAATAGTAACTATCCTAAAGCACAATCATTTTATTGCACTTTTCACATATTGTCTTCTATCTACTTGCTAGTAGAATTTATATAATTATAATTTTTAAATAATTATATTACTCCATAGTAAATAGACGGCTGTGCTGTGAAACTAATTATTACTCATGAGTACATAAATCTTTGTTATATTTTATATACAATAAAACTTTAAATCATCGACTGATAATAGAAAACTAGTGGTTTATAAATTAATTACTGTATGTCAATCCGAAATATGTATTTGTAATCTATTGAAACAAAATAAAATTACTGAAGTTAAAATAACATTAACATAATATGCATACAAATCATGTTGAAATAATATTTAATTAGTTTGATATTATTTACATCATAACAAAACTATGGAGATGCCCCATTCTAGCCCACCCTTGCGTGACATACGGCGCCATGGTGAGCGCCAAGATATGTTGTCAAATGTTCATGTACTGAGTTACTTCCCTAGGTGACGCCATCTTATACGCCACTTGACAGATTAAAAATAGTCACGCTAATTTTGTAGACGGGGCCAGTCCATATTGTTTCCTAGGTCTGTGTACATCATTACACTATGCAAATTAAGCTTGTATGTCAAGATTCTTGTCAGACTAAAATACACCTTACGAGAAGATAAAATAAAAACTACAATAGCTTACAGCACAGCCATGTCTATTGTCTATGCCAAGTTTTTGTGATACCATGCGCTCGTTACGGCATGCTTACTTGTGCGATACAAAAAGCCGGCAGGCATTAAACACAAATCACTGTAATCTTTAACATGTTATACAGGGTTATATAAAAATACCAAATCGCTCTCGGCCTGTAGTTTACATTAATACTAACAACTTTTGTTCTATGACTTTTCAAAATTTAGTATTAATTTATTTCTGAATACATCAAAAATGCTATATCTGTAATAGTACATTGTTACCCTAGGGATGAAAGTAACTTATTTAGTCCCGAGACGGGGTTTGGCGCCCGAGCGTAGCGAGGGGGCCTATAGTTCGAGGGACTAAATAAGTCTTTATCCCGAGGTAAACACTGTGCTTTTCATTACGAATATAAGGAAAGTCAAAATAAAAATAGAAATTAAGTAGCTAAAGAAAATTAAATAATTGTGTCAATAAAAATCACTGTTAAACAGAAGCCTAAACAAAACTCTACAACTCGAAAAACAAATGAAGATCGGATTGCCGCTTGCCACTTTCCCGCCTTTTTTTTTCTTTGGCCTAGCCGGCGGGCTATGCATTTAGCTTTAGTATTGTCTATGATTGTCTATGAATCAGTTGTCTTTACTTTATGAATAAAGTCTATCTTTCTTCTTGTCTATGGATGCACTCGGGTATGTCGTGTTTCATTTGAACTCCATTATAAATGTGACAACTAGTTTTTTTTAATTATTTGACAGCTGTCAGTTGAAAACGATTCTCCCTAGGGCTGCAAAGTATTACTTTCAACCCGCTTCTCAGGCAACTTCAGACCTACTTTCCGTGTATGAGTGATGAAAAGTAACATTACACTGTTGCGGTTTCGCGCCACGGTTCGCGCGCCGGCCGCCGCGCCATTGCCACATGTTACATTACAGAGTAGGAACATGTAGAGTGTGGTCGATTCTGTTGTGCAAAATCTCTAAACTAAACTAATTTAGAATAGTGCCATCCTTTTCCATCGGGAGTAGTTTGAAAAGGATAGCACTATTTTAAAGTAGTTTAGTTTAGAGATTTTGCACAACAGAATCGACCACAATATCTCTGTAAAATATTGAATAAAATTTGATATTCCTCAAAATATCGAGTAAAAAAAAGTGGTAGAACAAAAGTTGTTAGTTTTAATGTAAACAAATACAGGCCGAGACCGATTACGTATTTTTTTTATATAACCCTGTATACTCGCGAACACTTATATCTAGCGATAAGAATATAAGTTTTTAATGTTGAAATATCAGTTTTTTGCACCATATTATATCGCAATGAGGCCCGCTGACGTCGCCAAGCCGCGCCCGCGCCGCTTACTTGATCACGACCGCGAGCACTATTATAAGTATGACCAGCGTAACTGACAGGCATATTATGAGGAAGATTTTTTTCTGCAATGACAAAGAAAAAAAAACGAAATAAAATAACTGCAAGTTGCGATGAAAATAATGAAAAAAATAATAATTGAAAAGATACTGCAATTAAGATAGAATAATTTTTGATCTAGCTGAGATTACTAATATACTAATTACTGTGCACAATCAATACTGTAAATAAGGAAATTATCAAAAATAGTTTTAGTATATTTCATTCAGAACATTCATGATAAAATGATTCCTAAAAATTATTACTAGACATTTTCCAAATCGGTGAACGTAAATAATGATACTTCAAAATATGATAATGCTGATATTAAGTGAAGTGAAATGAATATTCACTATCAAGTCATGAGGCATAATATAGAAAAGAATAATGATCTACAAAACTATCAAATATCTGATTTTCTTTGACATAACTACTTTTTTCTATGATATAATTCAAATATCTAAATGAGTTAATTTGAAATGTAACAAAATCAAAGGAAGAACATTTATTACATTGCTTAAAATATACAAACAAATGCCAAAAAAATACACCATACAATCAAAGCGTAAAGAAGCCTATGTACCACATTACTTTGCTCTATGCTTGCAATATTAGTACATAAACATACATACCGAAACATGCTGTTAACATGCTTCAAAATATTAATAGATATTGAAAATAAAATAAAATATATATATTTTAAAAACATACGTCTGCATTTTAAGTAGAAATGCAGACGCAGAACGAGAAGGTTTCTTCATGCAAAAAGTGCAATTATTTTCAAATAACTAAAAAGAAGATTAGAAGTTAGAAGTAACTATTAACAGCATTATACGATGGTAATTATTTATCTTGTTAACTCCCAGCGGTGCCAGAAACCTCGAAAATGAAGACCGACGTTGTGTTTTCACCAGTATTATGTGTTGGAAAGCTCCGCAAGAGTATATGAGGGTAGAAAGGTATCGAACGTTGTCTATTACCTTTCTCGCTTTGGTTGCCCATTTGTAGGCCGAAACGAGCTGGCCCTCGCCCGTCTCTACGTAGTCTTTGGCCGAGGTCACTTGGTGCTCGATGCGATCTATCAGTTCGCCCTGCTCGCGCTAAGGTCAGTGGCGCTGGGAGGAAATGGGACGCACGACCAAACTTTTGCATACGGTCGATTGGTTCATACGCGTTATACGACCCAGTAAGTGTGTTACAGGAACCGACCGAAGGACTAGACAGTCGGAAAGGTTAAAGAATTAGAAATGAAAAATATATATTTGTATATATGTGTAAATACCCAAAAAAATAACGTAATGCACACGTGATTTACAACATTACATCGAATCACCTTAATTAAAAGTACAGATTTTAGTTAGTCCACAGCGGTTTTTACGGTTACAATAATAAAGTGTAAAATAAATACTAGTATATAAACTATTAACAGGAAGGTTAGTTGTTATATAAATACATAGCACCCATATACAGAAGGCAAATAACGCACACATCAAATGAAAGTCAAATCAGTGATACACATAGTCAAATAATGAGATTAGATTAAGAAGCCCACTTCCATCGATCGTTAGTCCGAGTTACATGAACAGTTAGAAACACAACAGTGAAAGCCAATTTGTAAAATGCATAATGTGTGTACGGGATGAAACGAAAAACGAAAAACCAAAAAAACATTAAGGTGTGAACCAATCACCGAATCGCCGACGCAAAACAAATGCATGGAAGTTGAACCGTTCACAATGACAACAGAGGGAGCATTGGGGATGGGGCGCGGAACAGGGCAAATCAGGACGAGGAAAAACAAAACAAAAACGCATTAGAAACGAATGAACCGACACATGTGTAATAAAAACTCACCCGTCGAGCTTTGCTCTGATATTTTAGGGCCTTCTTTGTGTCTTGTGTGGCAGTTTGGACATAGTCCACAGCGTGCTCTACATGATACTCAATGCGGTCGATCATCTCACCCTGTATCCATAGGGAGCTTGTTTAGATAACATACCAGAGGAAAAACTTGTAAATTACTATCATGAAATCTCCGACTTCAATGATATAAAAATTCAATAGTTAATTTCTAACTCTAGCATAAACTGGTGTTATCTGAGACCCGGTTTCCACCAAAGCGGAGCTATGTTTGAGTAACCAATCAGATTTCGTCAATTTGACATCTTCGACATTGAGGGGAGAGGAGATGTTGAAATGACGAAATCAGATTGGTTACTCAAACACAGCTCCGTTCCGCTTTGGTGGAAACCGGGCCATAGGAACTTGAAATTTTTGGCCCGAATTGAAGTCTCAATTTTAAGAGCTAGTGTAACTTAGGGAACCAATAAAATGTCTTCAAACATAATGTTGAAATTAATTGTCGAATAATTTTCGATTGTCAAAAAATTTTACCTCGATATTTTGCAAGAAACACCATCGTACGATCGTATCTTATTTTTATGGCAAGGCTATAAACGTGCGAAGAGCATTATATGGCAGTTACGAAATGGGTTTCGTTTTATCGAGCTCGGGTGAAATCTTTCTGACTCTTGGATGGCCTGATTTTGTAGTGATTTGGAAAGTAATTAAACTCTCCAACGCTTCGATTGCTTAGGTATAGGTTGCCCTTTCAGGTTGCAAGTTCATTGCAATGTACATCGGGTGCTTCAAGAAGATGTGTGAATATGTATTTTCTAGGCAAGCGCGCTCCAACCCAGACCTCGTCATTGCTTTCCATCAGGCAAGATTATCATCAAACGCAAGTCTACTTACAATAATAAAAAACACATTTGTTCTAAAATGATATAAGGTCGATCCGGGAAACTTTTAGGCAAACTACTGACTAGCGGTGTTTCACCCGGTGATCTCGTAGGAATATCCTCGAGTATCCCATGACTATCTTCACGATTTTGGGATGGGCGATGATGTTTCGCCCAATCAGGGCCGTACCACCATCCCATATAGCAGTATTATTGTAATATTATTTTGACATTTTGCATACAGTGCCAGTATGAAAATTTTAAAACAATATTACAATTCTTATTAACTAGTGTCGTAGTGTGTACCGCTGTACGAGTTTACGCTTATTATACTTTCATGTTATATTATTTATAGCTTTAAGTTTCGTTTAAGTGAGTATTGTATTGAGATGGTGGTACGATTTAAGGATGTTATTCCTTGCATGTTTAAAAATATCGAGATATCTAAATGCTAGATAGTGAGAATGCGTGTTGACCTGACTCTCGACGAGCATCGCCATGTCCATGAACATGTCGTGCAGCTCGCGGATGGACGTCTCCAGCTTGATGATGTCGGCGTGCCGCGCCTCGATGTCCGCCAGCGTCTGCTTCGCCTGCTGCGTCTCCATGATGATCTGGAAACATTTTACGCTGATATGAGAACTAGTACTTGACGAAATCTTCGTCGTTTCAGGCGATGGACGTCCATTGATATGAGGCGGTTGTCATTGTAATGATGGAGAACACCAACAGAAACCGTCGGCAGGACAATGCCTTCCAGCTCCCACCGCGCCTCACAAAACGTCGTGAAGAAGGACTCAAACTACAAAACTAGTCGGGCATACCTGATATTTTCCCATGAATGAAGCCGCTTTTACCATGAATATGATGGGTTCAACTTACGAAAGTATAAAGTCTAAAATTTATACGTCTTCTGAAATAATCGCAAAACACCCTGATCTTGGTGCCGTCTGCAGCCAGCGACTCCCAGCGACTGATGTCCGTAGGTAGACTAGGGGTGTCTGCCAACACTGCGTTTTCCGGGGTGTGGCCGGCAATCTAGCACCTGGTGTCTCTAATGTTGATCGGTTCTACGAGTTATGTGCCCTGTCTATTGCCACTTCAAATTCGTGATATGTTCAGCTATGTCTAGTTCATTGCAGATCTTCTCATTCCGGATTGGATCTCTCTCCATCTCCTTTCGTTTCTTGTAAGGCCGATTGTCGTCGATCATAATATCGCGGATCTATACGTCATCACTGCTACACGAATGGGTTGAAGAATAGTCTTCAGGCACTGAAGAAAATTGCAATCTTACCTGATAGTAAGCGACAATGCAGCTGAAGACTAGTCTTCAGGCACTGAGGGCAATTGCAATCTTACCTGACAGTAAGTTACGATGCAGTTGAAGTTTAGTCTTCAGGCAATGTTACCCGATTGTAAGTGACACTGTAGCCGAAGATGTAACCGTATCAGCTCTGAAGGAGTAAAACTCAATGAAAGCAAAGCACTAACCCCCTGGGTGAAGACGGCGGGGTTGTCCTGCTCCAGCATAGCTTCCAGCTCGTCGTCGGTGGTCGCGCGGCCGGTGATCTCGAGCTGTCGCAGTATTCTATTTTTGCAGCGATCCCGGTAGTCCGTCTGGGTGCGGTTGTACTCGGTCATGACCTCCACGAACTTGCGCGAAAGGGTCGAGTGCTGGGTTTTTCTTATCCTGAGATCCGCTGAAGATTTGTTCGAGTGCTCCTCCTGTTCGATGTTTTGCTCTATGTCTGTGAAGTGATTTTTTTAAAAAAATTTAAAATAGCTGACTGTTTTTTACATCCATATTAATAACTTAGAAATTGTAATGCCATTGTATAATAGATTGCCTAGTCACTCTTCATTTGAAAGTTGAGAAGGAACCGAAAGAAGGTCTGATCTCACTCTGGCCAATGGCCATTGCAATGAAGTACAAGCCTTCATGTTAAATAAGTAGTAACTATTTGGGAAAAAATCAAAGGATATTTTTAAAGATTACTAAACGACCGGGCAAACGTTGTTTTGCCTTTTCATAGGTATGAAAAATAGATGACCTATTCTCAGATCTACCGAATTTAGACAGAACAATTCATAATAAAAATCGGTCAAGCTATTTCGGAAGAGTTTGGTAACAAACAACCTGTCACAAGAATTTTAATTAGAAAAGATTAGATTTACTCACGTTTTAACTTTCCTCTCACTTTGTTGGCGGTTTTCTTAATGTCAGCCATGAGATCTTCTAGTTCGTGCTTTGTTTCTGGAAGGAATAAAACAAAACATATACCAAACGATTTGAAAATCATACCAATTTTCTCGTTTATATTGAACTACTTCAATCGAAAATCGTTTGTTTGAGTTCGGATGCATTTGACACTTCGAATAATGCTCATGAATACGAGCTTGAATGTATGCGCATAAAGATTTCAATGGGAATTGTTAATTCACTTATATTTTATAATACATATTGTGGATGTGCAGGCCTGAACGCTAATTGACTTATACACGTCGGGCTTGAAATGTTAATTAAACCGGGAGTCGAGACCCGCGTAGGTAGCGTAATATCAGCAAGGTCTGTAAGGTCGTTAGCGATATTAAAAAGCTAAGCCCTATTTAAAAAAACACGGTCAGTACATGCGATTACGTTTGAATATACATTCGTTTCGTTCTGAAAATAAAAAAGCTAATTTTTGTTAATCATTTTTCACTTCGTTTCAAAACAGTAATCTCGGTTCCTTTGACACATTACAGTTAACTTTTATTTCAAAAATAGGCAAACCAAGTTAAAATAGGGTTCAATTTGTGAAACTCAATACATCAAACTGGTAGCTTGCCAAATGTGGCTTGGAATAATAATCACGCTCAAACAAATTGTACCTAACACGAGAATGCAAGAAAGTTGGGAACTAGGTGTTACATAAACAATCCCTAGCGATATTTAGATAGTAGGCATTCCCGGTGCTCCACAACTCTGAAATGCATCAAGGTGCCGTAAATATTTAAAATTCATTTTGTTTAAAATTCATTTTGTGTCGGACGTGCTTGATGAATAAACCCAAAAAGGCAAGCGTCACTTTACATTTTAAATATTCATTTTTCAATTATTAATAAGGAATATATTACTACGCATATTTTATCTGAAATCACTTTAAGGATCCAGAAATGGTTGTTACTCTTTTGTTACTATTAAATATTAGAGTACAGTCTAGCACACTAATATTATAAATGCAATAGTTTGTTTATGTGTAAGTATGTGTGTGAGTACGTTTGTTACTCATTTACGCCGCAACTACTGAACCGATTTGACGGAAATTTGGAAAGGCGACAGATTGTAAAACGCTAGATAAAACAAAGGTTACTTATTATCCCGGAAAAATTCATGGTTTTCACGGAATAAGTGAAAACCCGAAATTTACGCGGACGAAGCCGCGGGCGTCAGCTAGATTCAAATAAACCTAATTCGGTTCGAACAAACAACTCTACTCCATAAGCCAAATAAAACACTATTACCGAAGTCAGAGAAAGAGGTTGCGAAACTTTATATGTGTAAACAATTTCACATCATTCCGAAAGCAGCGATATAGTGTGCTATACGACAAAATAATATTATGTCGAACCCATTTGTGGAAATATTTCGTACGTGTCTGACATCAGAACTAAGCAGGGATTAATTTTGTGCTCAGTATTTCATCATGCTGAGGCAAGTTATGAATTTGTTATTTATAATACTACCACACATACATGACATAAAGAAACACCCATTAGGATTCCTCGGTCATATAATAATTCATAATAATCTTAGCGTTATTAGTGTTAAGCTCATAATCCACTGTTGCAGGGAAAGTCTAATAAAATTATACGCAGATTAACTGACCCAGAAAACGTTGTTTTGCTTGTGTAAATTATTTCTCACCTTAGGGGTTTGAAAAACAGATAGTTTACCAGATAGTTGTAGACAAAATAAAAACAGGCAAGCCGTTTCGGGGGAGTTTGTTCATATCACTGTAAAACGAATTTTTTTAAAATTACAGTAGCTGACGCAGCAATCGTTGCTTTGCCATATAGGGTAAAAAATAGCTTACGAACTATTCTCAGATCTACCGAATGTAGACAAAAAGTTACATAAAAATCGGTTCAGCGGTTTCAAAGGAGTTTGATTACGAACATTGTGACACGAGAATTAAACTAATTCTTTAGTGTCGAGTAAAAAACTTTTTTAATTCAAGCACTCGACATATAGGTATATCCTAACTCAATACCTGAAATTGGTAACTTGCCAAATCTAGATTTGTTGAATCTAATCCCAATCCAACCGGGAGACATAAGGAACTGATTCAAAGCAAGCAACAGTTACATAAACGATGTTTGACCTCTTCAATAAGAGAAAAGGTCTGTAAAAAAAACTGGGACCAATTAATCATCAGAATGATCACGAAGGTGTCGGTCGTGTTAACACTTAGACAGGATTATATCGGTTCAATATTACAGCACGCTATGCGGTAAACCGTTCTTAATGTGTTACTACACAATAAAACACCTATACAGAGCAGTGTTATTGGCATTCCTAATAGCACTGTCTATCGCGATATTGGTGCCAATTCTGTTGTGCAAAATCTCAACGTAATTTGACGTATCTAATAATACTGCTATCCCTATCAAAATGCTCTCCATGGAAAAGGATAGCACATCTTGATTGAATCTTAAATCATGAACGTGTTTCCGTATAAATATCTGCGTGCGTACAAACTACGAAGGCTTATCATAAGCCGAGTGTCGGAAAGAACACAGGAGAAATGTACGGGAAGAGGGAAGGATGGAAGGGATCTTTGTATAATATATATCAAATCGCACAGGTAATCCGCAAATCTTGACTCGGACTTGGCCGGTTTTTATCCAAATACGGGTCGCTAGCTCCAAGCCTGTCATCCGACACGTGGCCAGCGCGTGGTGATCTGCGAACCCTCTTATTCTCTCCCCTCTCGTACCCTCTCTCTATCTCATTGTGAGATAAAGCCAGTCCAGTAAAGCTGTAAAAAAGGGTTGACTTGAGACATTGTTGGCCCTATTAGATAAACTGACCCGTAGGAGGTGGTAGGGGGGCGCGAGTGATTTATGCATGGAGCTAATCTAATACTACGTACGTACGCATTTTGACAGATGAAACGCTGCAGCCGAGCATGATTAATGCTGGAACTAAATTGTGTACCGCGACGGGACAGTTATACATAGAGGATATGCCGCCATGTTGACAATGACACAGGCCGAAATCTAGGTCAACTTTAGTGAAGCTCATTTCCAAAAGTGGTCTAGTCAAGCACTTGGGTAACTAAAAAATGTTGCTTGCAATCCAAGTTCACAAGACGGAACAACTATCGGTAAATAATATCAATAAGCTTGTAGAAAGTTGCCTTTGGATAAGAAAGATTTCACAGGTCACAGATTGACCATAAAATGGAATAGTAGGGACAGTATCTAAATAAGTCCAGGACTAACATGGAGACTACAGTTCTACAAATATTTATTTTTAATAAAAGCAATACCGTTTAAATTCTGCTAATACCACATGAAATTTAGGACGTCTAGACGCCTTAATCAAGTACTGTTCCACGCAGACGATCATTAGTTCCATGCCATATATACCAAGCTGGTCATTAGTGCCACACATTAGTTATACAGTCAAACCTAGTTAAGTGAGAGCTTAATAGACCGAGATCTCTTTTTCTTATATAGAGGTTTCTCACTAACCCGAATCTCAGAGTTAGAAGGACAAAATGACGGGACCTGGCAAATACTCTCACTAATAAAGTTTTCTCACTTACTCAGGTGCGACTGTATTAGTTTTTACAGCATGCGCATAATTATGTGTGAAGCAACTCTAATTGCTTCACAAATAATTATGCACATGCTACAAAAGCTATTCTTAGTAAAAAACGCATTTTAAAATATTGTTAACTCCACAGGCATTGTTCTGCCGTCTGATTGTAACGCTACCTACCGGGTCTAAACCATCAGTTGTTCTCACACAAACAACACCCAAACAGTCATCAAAATCAATCGAGACGTTTTTGAATTTAAGTGAAACTAACGAACAGCAATTCATTTTTATACACAAGACATAAGTAGATCATGACGTGAGTCGCAGCCTGTACTTGCAATTTGTAGAATAGAAGAGATTAGAATTAAATAAAATGTTATTTGCAAAATTCACGCTGCAAAGATGTATAAACAACTAATAAGATTTTAATCATTGGTCTGTATTATTTCCGTGTATTTATAGTCAACTTTTGCCGGTGCGTACTTGAATCCGCTCGAGGGGTTCCTCAAATCAACAGATCATAAAAACTCAATTCACCTTTTGACCATTGAAGAATGTTGGATAGAATACGGGGAAATCTCGAGACGAAACTTTACCGGGTCCGACCCTGCATGGTATGGAACTCGTCCGAAAAAACCTATCAAGGAAATCGCTCCGATAACAAAGCCCATTCGTCTTTCAAGGGTGCTCACTGCTCGTAAAAGTTATAGGCAAGAACAAATTTAAGAACGTGTTTTATTTTACTTCTTCTAACTTTTAATAGACACGCACTCGTGTTAATATGGATAGTACGCGGCAAGGAAGTTGACCCAAAATGGCAACCGTCTGCGCTGGTATAATATCTCCTTGCACCTCGCCTTGAACAGCTCCTGTCGGTCTCGCGGCGCGCTACCTAGGCCTCAGTTCACAACAGGGTTTAACTTATACGCCGCCTACTATACTGTGTATAGTTAACGTTCTAGTTCTAGCAGTAGGTATCTGATAATACATTGAAAGCAGTTTCAATCAAGATAATCTTGTCACGGGTGAAAGATTCTTGAGCAAAGATTGTGTGTCAAACGCACCAATACATAGAATAACTTGATTTTTTAAGCTATGAAATGAGAACCAATCAATCAAAACAAGTCGACTATGGCCGTTTTCTAATTCAAGCGAGATTTCACACGGCGATTTATTTTATCATATTATGGATTGATAAGAAAATGCTATTATTATTCTATGATCACGCGAAAAAGTACTCAACTATGGTACGAAGTAGACAGGTAGGTACAAGAAGAAACTTATAAAGTATAATAATTAATTTTATTTTGCACTAAAGCAGAGGTTTCGGAGCACAATAGTAATAAAAGATCTCTTCACAAACACTTAACCCATTTTAAAAATAAGAGGCGTAAAGCAGCATCATTTTGACGAGCGGAGATCAGTGAGATAAAAATAACCACCAAAGAAATCTAAAAATATAAAAGGTTTGGTTTTTTTTCAATATTAATACAAGTAGATATAACGACCTCAAACCAGATAATTGACACTTATACTCGTATAGTATAACAGAATTCGACTTTACTCATGTCACCAAGTATTAATAATGGGTAGTTCAATCCACGAAGACGCGCCCCACTCCCAACTCTAACAATTACTGTGACAGGAATCCAGAACATTCTTGGAAGTTTTAACAGCAATGAAACGTACTTCTTCTACACACATCAAGTAGGTACATTCTGTATGTACTCGTACGTAATAACACTGTACTATACCATGTCAAATGTCATATTACGAGTAGGTAGGTGCAATATTTCATCACACAAATCACAATTGACAAGCTATTTACTATTCATGTCACTGCGTGGAAAACTCGACAGCAGGCTGCAGTGTTCTCGGCTCGAAATACGAAATCTCGTCTTTTGCACACAAATTGCAATCTCTACATTTTATTTATTGAAGGTTTATTTTGTAAGACTTTCTACTAAAAAATCTATATCTTTTATATTTGCAGTGCAAAACCGTACTTGGGTTTACGTTAATGAAAACGCGGTGTTTCTTCCAGGTCTGAACATGGAAGTAGCAACTAGCTAAAATGTTATTATTGCATGAAATATGTTGGAAATGTGCATGCACCAAGCTAGTAATAGCAAGCTAATAATAATAAACCCTTTGTCTTGCAGTTTCATTACGGTGGATTTTGGTCACGCTGGTTTCCAGGTTTTTGGCTTGTTAGGGTTCCATACCAAAATGGTAAAAATGGAACCCTTATGGTGATTTTATAATTCTACCGCCTAATAAATAAACGTGGAATAGCGGTGGAATAATTTATAGGTTCGTACGCGTCAACAAAAATTTTAAATTCGAAGGAAAAAGGCAATATAGAGTACAGTCATTCCGGGTAACATTGGACCACTTTTGAGACAATTTACGGTAGTTAGTAAATAAAATGTATAGAACTACTATACAACAATTGTAATTTATGTGATCTTTTGATGTTTTCTACACCAATTACAATAAAAAGTGCACAAATTATGTATCAATCCTGAGATATAGACGAAAATATACGTGGTCCAAAGTTATATTGATTTTGGGGTAACATTGGACACACATTTTTTCTCTCTCTAAAAACCGATTTTATCGTTCTTTTTTACTTTCTCGGTAACATTTGACCACGTTAAATGCTCTATGGATCATCAAGTTGACATTTCGAACGAAGTTTTACTGCCACAGAGGAAAAAAATCATACTAACGGGCTTGATTAAGCGAAAGGCCCCAAGTTAAAGGAGATGACTGATGAAGTTAATGCGCTGATTTTATAATTTTGGGATAAAATAACCATGCCAGTGTATTTTTTAGAAAAATCTGTAATCTTTGGGCGTTATAAAAACATAAGTTTCATTGCTTACACATTTATGTAGGAACAGATTAATTGAGATCAATCAGAAAAGATACACACATATTCAACAGTCAGGATCAACAGTCCTATCTATTTTCTATCTATTTAAATAAAAGAGTGAGGCATTTTGGTTGTTCCACAGATTCCGCCAAAACTATAGGTCGTAGAGATCTGAAATTTGGTACCTAGGTTGATATTAGGTCATGAATTAGTACCTACTAAGACGGGGATTCCAGAAATTCCATGTTTAAGGGGTAGAAATCGTACATTTAAGGGATTTTCCCATACAAAAGTGTATTTTTTTCGTTGTTCCAGGAATTCCCGAAAAACTAAAAGTCGTAGAGATCTGAAATTTGGTCCCTTGGACCAGTCCAATGTTGCCCCAAATTCTGTGATATTGTGACTTCAACATTTAATTCCGTAATTATGGAATTAATAAGCGTGGATGACCTAAAAACGGACAACCAAATCAAACAACGATAGTTAAATGGCATAAAAAAGCAAAAACCTACGTATTTCTTTCTCAGAAACTCAAAATAATGATAATTGAAAACAGTGAATTTATTCTATCGTCTGCACGGCGCGAAAAGATTAGCTGTTTGTTGTGACACTTATCTTTTGTTTGCCTGTCAAATTCAATTTTTTATTGTCTGTGGATTGTATATTTCACATTCGGATACATGCATTTTACTGAAGCGAATTCGGAAACAGATAAAAATAATGTAAAGTGTTTGTTTAGGGTGTGGTCTAATGTTGTACCGCAGGTCCAAAGTTACCCGGAATGACTGTATTCCATCTCTATTCCAGTTTTATTTGTAGGGGGGCTAATACATTAGTATTACATAAGCTTACGTACCCGTAAAATTTTATCTAAATCCGTTCAGTAGTTTTGCGTACCAAACATCCATTTATCTTTAGAAACTTCACAGTTCACATTTTATAGTATGAGCACAGATTAATAATTATTGGGTTAGCAAGATTTACCTATACAAGAGTAAAATTGATTACAGTCGAACCTGAGTAAGAGAGTAAGCGAGAAAAATCTATAAATGAGAGTATTTGCCAGGTCCCGACATTTTACCCTCCTAACTCTGAACTCCGGTTAGTGAGAAACCTCTATAAGAGAAAAAGAGATATCAGTCCCTTGGGCTCTCACTTAACTAGGTTTGACTGTACTGTGTATTAAATACTAAGTAACATTAAAATTTAGGTAAATTGATCGTTCATGACATGCAATTTATGTTACACACCATACATGCAATGCAGTTCTAGTTGTACCGAGTAATTTACGGAGCAAGTACATCCGGAATAATTAACTATTGCTTGCAGAACTACAAGAACGGTTAGACTTATTAGATTAGCCCGTCGTGTATTATCAAACGTTTAAGTATTCGAGCAAGCTCATTTTCCTGCCATGCATACACCAAAGAAGTTAATCCAATTATGAGTAATTCCATTTTAAACAATATGAATAAAATGAATGTCCTTATATGTGGTTGACGTCCAACAAACTCGCACGAAACGGTTTTCCTCCACGTTTCTGATACGAACCGCTAAGGTGTGGAACGCACTTCCAGCCTTTTACGTTTTACGACGTTCAAATTAATCCACGTACATTAATTTAACGTGGCAACACAAACGACAATTTTATATGTCTCAAACTTCAAGCATTCTTTTCTATCACACCAACCAAAGGCATGGAGAGACGGTGAAGTGAAAAAATTATGACACTGAAACGTAGAAGAAAAGAAGAAATAGCTATAATGTTAATCAATTTGTATTGGCCGTTTGGGAAAAGTTCGTCAATCTAGAGGGGCCCGCTCCAGAGTTCCAGATGAAACTAAGCCCAAAACATAACGATCTTGTATCACGGGATTCATCTGCCGGGAAACTTATTAGGAGGAAAATAATCGCTGTGACTACAACGTCCACTCCACTGTGCCCGGGAAAGTGATACAATTAGCGTTGTAACTTGTAACGCGTTTTTCGCTCCTATTACTGCACTGCTAAAGTTACGTGAACTGAGGCTATGAAATAACTTGATAATAACTGTCTCTTGAACGGTTAAGACAAGATAGACAGTTGAAATTTTCACAGAAGATGCATTTCTGTTGCCGCCATAACAACAAATACTAAGAAAAAACAGGATTATCATGGTTTTAAGCATTAGGTACTTAAACAAACCTTAAAACAAAACTGGTAACATACTCAATACTTTATTAGGGTACATATTTCTAAGTAGGTAAATAATAGTCTAAGTACGTACTTACTATTGGCATATTAAAACTAAAACCAGGACCCGATGATTCGTATAAAAGCATGTGCGTGTAATCTATGGCAATTTGTGGAATAAATAGCGATCTAAATTCACGATAAGCGACAACGAAGTCTATATTGGAGGCGTGTGATGAGCAGTATCGTCGTGAAAATTGATATATTTATAACCAATTAGAGGTAATTAGGTTCGGGCCAAGGCGTAATTTTCGACACTTCATTAGGGGAACAAGTATTTTGACAGCATTTTGTCCTGGTTTGACGATAATACACATGCACTTTATAGTAGTACCATACAGTACAATTAAATACACGTTTGACTATAGTATCGTATTCCGAACACGGACAATATAAATTTATTTTCCTGTGGATTTTCCAAAAACTTAAGTACATATACAAATCTCGTCTTGGCAGACAAAAACAAAAAACATTAAGAGCAAAACAGATGTGGCTGCACCTATTTATTTTAAAGAAAGACTAAAGAAAAAGGATGAAAATTGCAACAATAATATTATTGTATGTGTTATTTACGAGTACGTAAAGATATTATGCAACCATGTTTATAAAAGAAGCGAAAACTTGAGACAGCATTTAATATGCCTGAAAAGCTTCGCTTACGTCAGCGATATCGATCGTGAACTCATTTTAATAATTAGTTTATGAATAAATAAGTTCAAGATACAATATGCACTGTAAGGGATTAACGGGGTACATAGATCTTCATAATATTTAATTGACAACTCAACCTAACAAGCTATTCATTACTGTTCTATACAAGTGAAGTATAGGGCCGGGTCAGTTCTACTTTCTACGAATATTAACAGTACAGTAAATATAACTCCAGTAATCACCACAGACGTAGATCCTCACAAAAGCCAGAAATAGTTCTGCGTATACTCCAGGCTTTGAGGATCGTGTTCAACAAGGTTTATATTTGTGTTTAGTGTTAAATCATCAATCAGCTCATTGGACTGACGACACAAAGCAGTAGCGGCAAGTAGCTGGCTGAAGACATTGTGGCGCTCACTTGGGAAGGCCTACGTCCAACAGTGGACGTCCGCAGGCTTATGTGATGATGTAGGAAGAAAAATCGCTAATTATTAGGGAAGCAGCATTTGTTGAAATTTAAAAAAAACACCACAGACTCAAGAGTTGGTTGTTGGTGGTTAATGTAGGTACCTACGTATGAGACATGAAACGAAAGGAGTTGTTAATGGAAAGAAATACCTACAAATTTATTTTTTATCAATGCAAGTAATGCCACAAGCAAGTCCGGAACATAAATGTAGATAATTTATTTCAAGCCAGACCAGCGGACTTTGAGCCGGATGTCGGTGTAAGCTAATATCATCTGAAGCCCTGGCTTCACTTTCCAGCATCTTTAATCAATTTCATCGACGTCAATATCAGATACCTAAGTAGTTTCGATGTAAACTAATTTTAACCTCCTATACGCAAAAAGGAGAGGTGGAGTAATATCTATCATTTTGACGCTCATATCTTCAGGATACTGTTATAGCTCGAACAAAGTCTTGCCATGAGGGATAAAGTATATTTTTTAACCATTGCTGAATTCCCAGGCGTGGATGTGAAATATATTATATTATCAATTCAAAGTCGTCACTTTGATATTACTGAGGCCAGGATGAGCAAAAAATATTTATAATTTCTAGCTGGGGTACCCGGCTTCGCTCAGCGAGTTACCTCTTACCACGTGTAACTTGATCACTTGCTTTTATAAAACATATTCATTATTGTCATTGTGTTTACATAAAAATGATCCTTTTGTTTATATAAATTTTATTAGAAAGACAGTCTATTGTGTATTGAAAAGGATTATAATTGCAATATCATGATGATAACAACTTCTGTTCACTCTTCATTCTATCCTTCGCCTCCGCTTCGCTAAGAAACCCAAAGAGCTTGAATGCATTATGTTACTCCGTTATACGAGTAACAGTTTCCTTTGTCACAAAATCAACGCTGCCTTTAGTACCTACCTTCTTATATACTGCAACAAGGCTTTACTGACAACTCATGGGTTGAGGTATTAATCTAACTCAACCGCAAGTGTTAAAGTGACTTGGGAAGTAGTTGAATGGGACTTACTGAATTTCCACAACTAAATTAACATGTATCAAGAGGGGATTTAATTTCCGAGACGGGTTCATGACTAATAAATAAATAATCATAGGATGTGTAGAAAATTATAAATTCTTGATGAATTTCAGGGCAGACTAGCCTGGCAATGGGCACCTCTATGTAGAGAAGTATTTTTAAAACCAGTGTTTTTCTCTTGTAATACAACAAGGTTCATAAATCCCAGAAGCTTTTCAAAGGTTCATAAATCCCAGACATTATTCCGAGACTTTTCCACTATACGAGTATATTTCAATTAAGTAGTAAGCAAGTACTTTAAAGGACAAAGTTCTTCCATCCCACGCTGCATACGACCTAATCCTATGACGCTCGTAGACTGGCATCAACCCATTATTATTTTTAGAGACATTCGCCTACACATAACCATACAGACAGACGTTATAAGAGAGGTAGTTTTTCAGACAAATTGCCGTTTAATGTATCAGCGTTTCAATAGCAGCTTAAAGCTTGCATTACTTGCTTCTTATCATGTGTTCAGTGAAACATTTGTAGGGTATTTTCGAGATTTTTTCGTGATTTATTAATTTGCTTCGTGTATATTCTTTTCATTCGTTTATTTTCTCTTTGACATATGAAAGCACATGAAACAGATATAGCAATAGCAAGGGACCAGAGAGAGATAAAGGTAAAGTGGTCTCTTTCTGGTCCCTTGCTATATCTGTTTCACGTGTCAAAGAGAAAATAAACGAATAGAAATAGTGTAGTATGTTATGATGATAGTCAGTACTCACTTTCATCTGATTGCGGCGCTGATAAAATGGCACTGTGCTTCTTCTTCACCTCTTCGACGTTAGCTTGAATCTTATCTATCATTTCTCGTATTTCTTCCACCTGAAATAAAACAAAAAACAAACGTTAACTTCAACAATTATAACATCGGACATGCTTTCCCCCTTTATTCATAAACATGCAATAGCGGTGAAATAGTTACACTCTGTTTTGTCTTTGTTTGTCAACAGTAATTTAGCATTCGAAAGAAAAAGACAACTAAACTCGCCGGCATATTTAGCGGAACATAAAAAAAAGGTTTGATATCAGTATCATATAAAGTTGCTGGCTGGTTTATACGTTATTTAATTTAAAAAGAAATATTTTCAAATTAAGAAAACAACTGAACATCACATTTTATGCAATTGTTTTAATTTTATTCAAATACACCTTATCTGGAGCGAACTTCGAGTATTTCTTCCTTCTGAGTTTGATTTAAAATTTCATTGAAATACTGTTTTTTGTTAGTTTTTTTTAATCGCGTATCTTTCTGGAGTTGATGACTGAATTATGCCTGACTTAGCCCCAACGGAGATTGCCAGGGCACTCGAAATGCGAAGAAATGGTCAAACCTACAGAGTGATATCCAGAGATCTTCGTCGACCAGTTTCAACGATCCATCGCAGTGTCCAACGGTTCAGGGAGACCGGTACTTATGTGAGAAGAGCAGGACAAGGCAGAAAAAGACGCACTTCGAGTAGGGATGATCGTTTCATTCGGCTTCGTGTACGTAGGAACCCCCGTTTGACGGCCGTCCAAGCCCGACATGAGTTAGAAGCAGTGCGGGGTGTAACCGTAAGTAAGCGTACGGTACGAAGAAGGCTCGAAGAAGCTGGTTTGGGTTCATTTGTGCCCGCCAAGGCTCCAAGGCTCGAGGTAAATCATCGTAGAAACAGGTTAACTTTTGCTCAGGAACATCGACTTTGGAACGCGGACCAATGGAGTAAGGTATTGTTTAGTGATGAGTGCAGAATTCTCTTAAATCAAATTGACGGCAGGCAAAGAATATACAGACGCAAAGGAGAACGATACATTCAGACAAATTTTGAAACTACAGTTGCATACGGTGGTGGATCAATAATGGTTTGGGCGGGCATTTGTTTGGGAGCTCGCACAGACTTGGTAGTGATTGACAGAGGGAGTCTGACTGCAGACCGCTATATCAGAGAAGTTTTAGAAGAAAATGTCGTACCGTTTGCCCCATACATCGGTGACGATTTTGTTTTTATGCAGGATAATGCTCTGCCGCATACCGCTCGGGTAACTCAAGCTTATCTTAATGATATGAATATCACTGTTATGGAGTGGCCGGCGAGATCACCGGATATGAACCCAATAGAGCACGATTGGGACTTGCTGAAAAGAAAAGTTAAGTCCAGAATTCCAGCTCCTGCCAACGTGGGAGAACTGCGAATCGCCGTAGTTGAGGAATGGCGGAGACTATCCCAGGAGACCATCGATAACATCATTCTCAGTATGCCTAGACGGGTAGAAACTTTAATAAGAGCACGTGGAGGAAATACGCGATATTAATCACCATTTTTCTAATTTAATTAATTGTAATTTTAATATTAAATTTCACTTTTCTAGGTTACATGAAAAGTTCAAAAATGTACCATTTTTCACAAATAGCCTTTACTCGCAAAATCTGTTCTTAATGTGATCTCATTTTAAGTAAAAACAAATGAAACTTTAAATAACAAAAGAAGTGTAGTAAGTAGATTTTAAAATAAAACCATATTTTTTTTTAATTATGGACCTTTTTTTTATGTTCCGCTAAATATGCCGGCGAGTTTATTTCTAACGCTATTTCACATTTATGAAAAAACTAACCCTCTTCTAATTTTTTAAACATAAAAGGTGTTATAGCAGTTATGGAAGAAAAGTATCGAATGCAACCTCGAGTTTCGTCTTGAAATGAAATGAAATGAAATGAAATGAAATGAATTTATTTGCTGAATATAGTGTACATCTTGGTTCTTAAACTAATAGAAGTCCTCACATATTCGACTGACACTTCAGTATGCAAATATTAATCATAACATCCTAACATTCTTAAAAGTACTAAATGTTAGTATGCTAATTATTTCTACGTTAGTAATCATACTTCGAGTCATATTAATTTTTTGTGCAAATTGCGATACTATATGATTTTTTTTTTTTTTTAATTTAGGAAATAATATACTCTTTATTTATTTGTGAGTCATGAATTCTGTAAGGGAGTAGAATGAATTTGAACACAGCCAATGAAAGAGACTCTTTTTCAGTTGTTTTGTTGGCTTATTCTTTAAAGACTCATCGAGCTTGTTATAAATTTTTATGCACGAAGCATATGGGGATTTTTCTGTTTGTTTCAATTTATACTTGGTGTGGCATAATCGCGAATAGTTATTTCTTTTATTGTAACTATCGTTTAAGAAACTTTTAAAATATTCCTTGTGCCTATGTACGAACAGTGCTATTTCGTAAATATATAAACATGGCAAGGTGAGAAGATTATGTTTTTTAAATATTGGCTTGCATGAGTCCATGGGCTCCATTAGAAACATACTCCTAATACATTTTTTCTGTGTTATAAACAATCTATTTAAATGACTAGAGTTCCCCCATATTACGATGCCGTAGCGCAACGCAGACATGACATAACCGTGGTAGGCTAAAAGTGCTGCTTCAAAAGATACTGTTTGCCGTAATCGTCGTAAAGGATATACAAATTTATTAACCTTAGCGCAAATGTTGTCTATATGTATTTTCCAATCGCAATGCTCGTCAAAATATATACCTAAAAATCTAATATTTTGTACTATGTCAATTGGTTCATTATTATAGCGAATGTTTAATGTATTGTTTTGTCCTCTTTTGGTTTTGAATTGCATGCATTTTGTTTTTTTTATATTAACACTAAGATTGTTATGTCCTAACCAGTCGACTGTTTCTGTCAACGATTTATTGACTTCAGATTCAAATGTCTGCTTATTTTCGCATGGGATAATTACTGTCGTATCATCGGCGAAAAGAATTGACGGGTACGATACGTTAACAGGGAGATCGTTAATATATAGTAAAAACAACAGGGGGCCTAGTATGCTTCCCTGAGGAACACCGTAGCTATTCGATTCATAATCTGATTCAAACATCTCAATATTTACTCCAATCTGTTTTTGAATTATGGTTTTTTATTTTCTGTGCATTAAATATGATTTTAACCATTTATGTACTTGTCCTCGAAAACCATAGTGTTCTAGTTTATCCAATAATTTTTTATGGTTAACTAGATCGAACGCCTTAGACATGTCAAGGAATAGAACAGTTATTGATTTTCCACTATCCAGTGATTCTAAAATTATTTTCACTAGTTCAAACATGGCAGTTGTGGTAGACTTAATTTTCCTAAATCCATGTTGAGCATTAGTAAAAAGATTAAAACGTGCCGCAAAGTTGTTTATTCTATTAAATAACACCCTCTCAAAAATTTTTGATACAACTGGGATCAAAGCAATTGGTCTGTAGTTGCTGGGATCATCTTTTTTTCCCTTTTTATATAAAGGCTTTATAATTGATAACTTTAGCCTTTCAGGATAGATACCTTGTTCTATAGATAAATTTACTATATGAGCTATTGGTTTGGACAAGAAGATAGATGTGCATTTTAATAAATGTGTATTTAATTCATCGTACCCTGTAGAATTGGTATTTTTTAAATTCATAATTATTTTCTTTATTTCAAAAGGATCAGTAGGGCTACAAAACATATTGTGTGGGTTATTGTTTATATTATTTATATTGTTTTTAAAGTCTTTGTGCTGTTTATTGTTATATAATGTTTATTTAGAATATTACACATTTTTTTTGGATCTGTAATTTTTTTGTTATTATCAGTTAAAAATTTAATATTCTGCTGTCTATATTCTTGTCCAACTTTTTTCTTTATTATGTTCCAGGTCGCACTGCATATATTTTTTGCATTTTTAATGTATTTTTTATTACACTGTTGATGCCTAATGTAAATACATCTGCGTAATACTGCGGAATATTTTTTATAAGGTTCACGGTGCTTTTTATCACGCCTTACGCATGATTCATAATACAGTAAACGTTTGTGTCTGGAACTTATTTTAAGACCTTTAGTTACCCATTTCGCAGCATGTGGCCTGTGCCTAATTTGTATTTTTATTAATGGAAAGCAGAGTCCGTGAAATAGTATAAGCGTGTCATGAAGGAGATTAAATGCTATATTTGTATCCTGTTCTTCTAAAACATCTGAAAAAGACAAGTTTTTCATACAATTTATAAATATATTTATATTTTCTTTTGAATAGTCCCTTTTTAATAAGTATTTTATAGAGTCTTGAGTTGTTTTGTCACAGTTATAGTTGAAATGTAAGGTTTGCGCAGTATTATGATCAGACAAATATAAGTTATGTAATTGCCCCTTTGAATTATTAACATTTGTGAGAATGTGATCTATACAGGTTTCGCTTCGTGAGGTAGTCCTAGTTGGTTTTGTTATCTTATTAAGTAAGTTATAATTAGATAGAATGTCATTATATGATTTAGAAACAGAATTATTAATTAAGATATTTATATTCATGTCACCACATATTACTAATTTGTATTCTTTAAATGTATTTGTTATGTCATGTAACATTAAATTAAATTTGTCAATAAATATTTTTACATCTGATTGTGGAGTTCTATATATACATATTATTATAAGTTTTAATTGTTTAATGACTATTCCACAACACTCAAAATTTTGTTCTTGCGCGCTATCGCGTAAGCTTTGTATTTCTTCAAAATCTATCCAATTACGGGTTAGTATGCAAACGCCACCTCGTTTGGTGTGTTTTCTAGAAAAATGACTGGCAACATTAAAATCATCTATGCATAGATTTGTTTCATGTCCTGAAAGTAAGAAAGTTTCAGAAATGCATATAACATCAATGTTGATCGATTTTCCTGTAAGATCTAAGAGGCTTAAAGTTAAATTGTCTGTTTTATTGAGGACTCCGGCTATATTTTGATGAAGGATTCCGAATCTCTTTGAAAATTTGGTTCAGTCGAGTTAGCACTCCTCGAAATATTTTTTGATTGTTCATTTAAGGGGTTGTTTTTAATTTTGCTAAAATAATATGGAATAGTTCCTTTCTTCGCGGCTGGGGTTTCATTATTTTTTTTGTTTATTGGTTTAAAGTAGAATGGTATGGTACCCTTTCTTGCCTGTGTTTTATGTTGATGTTTTTTGTTATAATTATTTCTCGCTTCGATAATTGATGTAAGATACAATCTTTCATATTCTTTACAGTTTATTTCAAAGTATAGTGTCTTACAGAATTCATGATTGAAGTTATTTGGTTGTAGATGAATATATTTTGCATTTTTACAGCTAAGTACAATTGCTTTGACAGAATGATTTAATTTATATTCGTTCAAGAATTTGTTACGTAATACATTTGATACCAGTACATTAGTTTTGTTTAATGCACGTAAAGCGGAGTATACATTGTTAACAATAACATTACAATTGCTATCGTTATGTCCAGTTAATAAAATAAGATAGTCTTTTGAAGTCATTTCTGAAGCAAGTGTAATACAAGATTCTAAGATACTGTCAGTAGATGCATTTTGTTTTGTATAGCAAAATGTGTTGAAGTTATGTTGCCCTAATGAATTAATATATGATGTCATTTTCTCTCCTAAACCTATGCTTATACTACTATCGCTTAAGATTACGATTTTTTGTTTGTTTATTTCTCGTTTTTGTGGATCTTCCTTAATATTATTTTTAGCGGGTTTTGCATTAGGTAAGGACTCTTTCTTGAGATATTTCTCCCCTGGTTTTTCGTCATCTGGTTTCCGTGATACAGTTATAGAATTCTTATTTGTCATTAGTTCGTCGGATATGGAGACAATTTCTTTGTTAGTATGCTCTAAAACATTTTTATTTGTGATGTTAGAACTAAGCGACGCATTCTCTGTTTCAATACAAGTCGGTGAATGTGTAATCTAAGGCACACTGTCCACGGAGGCGTAGCTTCATAGACGCGTATTCGTCATTATACGCTTGGTGTACGCTTGCTTGCAGCTTACATACAAAACAATGTAACTCTGTCGACGGAGCGGCAACGTCGCGCTCGCGTCGCTGCACGCAAGCTTCATGACGCCTGCCGTACTTGCTGTTATACGCCGGGGCGTACATGGAGTGAACGCACGTGTTTTTTATTGTAAAAAATGGCGGGAACGGCTGCCAAATTTGTTCAGATAATAGAAAAATATCCGTGTTTGTATAACAATAATCTTGCTGAATATGCTAGAAAAGATTTAACTGAAAAGGCTTGGAGTGAGGTGGCGAAAGAAATACAATGGACGGGTGAGCATTCGTTTTTATTTATTTTATAGTAAAATACATAACATTTATTCAAAAATGCAATTATTCCACTGCCATGGCAGAGCAACATTAGGCTGCAAAAAGTAATTTGCTAAATAATTACGTAAACCGTTAGGCGTGTTTACAAATGTCATGTTTGGTATCAAAATTGGTGCATGTCGAATATTGGACACATTGAAACTGTCTGTAGTCGTTGTGTATTGCACACCATCATATCTTCGTATGTAATTATGCAAAATACATACGCACTGTATTATTGAAATTATTGTTGAGTATTTACGACATGATATAGCTTTCAGTAGTACTTGAAACTTTTGTGTCAACATACCAAAAGTGCATTCAATACTTTTTCGTCCGCGACTTAACCTATAATTGTAAATTCTTTTCACATTATCCAGATTTCTTACTGAATAGGGTCTCAATAAATTTCTCCTTAAAGGGAATGCATTATCTCCCACAAAGTAATAAGGAAAACGATTGCCTGTGGCATCATTTGGCAATGCTGTTGATTCAGTTGGAATGTTCAAACCTTCCCTTTCCAACCAATGCCCAAGGGCTGATACTTGAAACACGCCACCATCACTATTCCGTCCGGCAAATCCACATTCTATGCTGGTAAAATATCCATCTGCATCACAGCATCCAAGCAAAATAATAGAGTGAAAGCCTTTATAATTGTAGTTGGCTGATCCTGTGTTTGGAAATTTCTGTATCCTGATATGCTTACCGTCGATCGAACCCAAGCAATTGGGTAGATTCCAAAGTTCATAATACCTTTTCGCAATTTCTTTCCATTCATCAGTAGTTGGTACAGGCATGTATGTATCCTTCAATGCATTCCATATTATTTTAGTTGTTTCTGATATCACACGCGACACGGTACATTCTCCTCGGGCAAAGTAAAGTCCCAATGCTCGAAACGAACAGCCTGTAGCTAAATACCTGAAAAAAATATGTTATTTGTTCATTTATATTAAATAATAAAAATCTGTTTGTTGCAGTTAACGATTGTAAGGAAAAATGGAAAAATATTAGAAATGGTTTTGTTAGAAGTTTAAAACCGAAGGCTAGTGGATCGGCAACTACAAAAAAAAAATACTATTTACATGATGAGATGCAGTTTATATTACCATACGTCAAACCAGTAATTCACATGAATGAAAGAGGAAATTTACCAAATCCTGAACAATCAACTCTAAATCAGGAGACCCTTGCGTGCCCCGAAGAACAGGCATATGTTGGTCCTAACAGGAATATTACAGAAGACACTGAATCGGAAAATCATTCCCATGTTGAGAGGTCGTCATTTCAAAAACCAAAAAAAAGGATTAAACCTGTTAACAACGAAGCTGATAAAGCTTTTGTAGACTGGTTAAAAACAAAAGAAAATAAAACAGATGACCCACGAAAAATGTTTCTGCTGAGCTTGCTACCCGACATACAAAGTCTTACAGATGAACAAATGAGTGTATTTAGAATTAAAATGTTGATGCTTTTGGAAGAAATTAAAAAACCAACGTGTTCAGTTATCCAGCCACAGATAAACCAATTCAGAGACTATTCGCCGATTTCTCCCGGTAACTCCCACAGTTCACAAACACTAGCATCCACACCTTCTCCAATAAATTATTCTAACGACACACAAGTTTTCTCTGACTATTCACAAACACAAATTACCACATTAAACCCTATTAATTATTCACAAAATATTAATGATTTGGAAGATTTTACAATACAATAAAAGTTCACGGATGCGACATACATGTTATTTTTTTTAAATTGATATTTTGGATGGAAAATATAAACCATTTTGATTAAAATATTGTTTTACTTACCGCAACGTGATTAATATCCTTTCATCTGGGCTAACACATTCTCGCATATTGGTATTCTGTTTTTGTAATAATGGTCCTACGATCTGAAGTAAATTTTGATAAGTTGTTTTACTCATTCTATAGAATGAGTGAAATACACTGTCATCTCCTAATAATTCTCTTGCCGCTATGAACAATCTACAGTTGATATTTCTTTCTATATATGGATGGGTCCAATATAATCGTCGTTTTCGTCGACTTCGAATGTAGTGATAAGCCAAAATAACGTCTTCGTCGTCCGACTGCATTCTCACAAATGATTGAGAATGTACGCTTGCAATACGCCTCATGGATAGAGATCAGTACGCTGGGCTGCTTAAGCTGCACGGCGTATTTTGAAGCGTCTATGAAGCTACGCCTCCGTGGACAGTGGGCCTAAGTGAATCTTCGGTAGAATGTAGTCCAAAATAAATATAAATCCAATGTTGTAATGAGAGCAGACTTGACATTTAAATCCCTGATCAGTAGCGACTAATGTCAAATCGCATTTGTATCGTTATTAGGGCATGCACCCGGGATTTCCCGGTTCTTAAAATCCCGGGAAATCCCGGGATTTTTAAGGCGTTAAAAGAACCGGTACTGAATATGACTTCCCGGTTCTCCCGGTTCTTTAAAAAATCCAATTATTGCGTATTTCATTGAAAATTATTTTTTTGTTTGAAACAGTATACTTTCCAGATGGTTTCATAGTCATCAAGTCAGGATCTGATGCTGGAATCCTGGAGAAATAGAGGGAACTCAACAAATTTTATAAAAACACTTGAATGTTTCGCACAATCATAGTCCTTCCTAATACCTACTCCATGTGCGAAGAAAATAAGATAATATTATAAACAATTGCCTGACGTCAAATTGGTATACATTAAAATTATTTCACTCTTTGTAGGGCATTTGAAGTCGGTTTTTTGGAAATAATTTTCTATTTCATGTTTACTACAAATCGTAATAGCCCCTTTTGTCGGAATATTAAAAATAATGCTTTTAATTAAAATTTTAAAACTTTTTTACCAAGAACCGGGAAATCCCGGGTACCCGGTTCTGAGCTCGGTGCAGAACCGGGAATTCAAAATTAGGAACCGGAACCGGTTCTGCATGCCCTAATCGTTATGAAATATTTAACTAATATCCACTATTTTCGGCATTCCCCTATAAATGGCTACTCAAGTAGTTATGAGTAAAAATATTGCAATAAAATTACCGTACCTACTATGTATTATCTTACTTTATTGACCTACTATCTAGCAAAAAAAACCTGATGGAGAGAGCGACACAAAAGTTACATCACAGTAATTGTTTCCGGCGCTTAAGCCTTTGTAAGAAAAGGCATCACCAGTCACCACCCGACTTGACCTCCCTACTCTTTTGTTAACTAGACACTAAAATGTCTGTTCCACAATTTTACGGTCTTTACTGTTACAAAACAGAACCTTTTACTGAGGTCAAATAAGACATGAAACGAGCAAAATTGGAAACCCCAAAAACCCTGAGTTTCAATGTTTTTTTTCTGGGTTTTGTCGTGTAATTTTTTGAATATGGCATGCCTTTATTACAAAACTAAACATTCATATCACGTTCACACTTACACAGGGGTAGGAAATAGGCAGACGATGGATTGGGCGACCACTTTGCACGGTCCTGTAGGCTGATTCTGTATCGTTCAATTTGTTAGTTAGCAACCGTCACTGGGTTGTTAACTAAAAAACGGAGGCAAAAACCATATTTTTGCATACTTTTGGCACAAGTTACCAACCTAGGTTGGTATGGTATCGTGACAACATACCATGCTAGTTGCTAACTTGTGCAAAAAGTATGCAAAAATAGGATTTTTGCCTACGTTTTCTTAGTTAATAACTCAGTGAGGGTTACTAACTAACAAACTGAACGATAGAGAATCAGCCCCCTGACTCCTGACACATCTCTATTGAGTATTTTATTACATCATAGTCCGGTCAATCTATGATCTATGATATGAGAGTGAAGGTGCATGTCCCAACAAGCTAAAAATCAGTAAAATTGTTTAAAACATAATTATAAATAATATTTAAAAGTTCCCTATCATTCCCGTATATGGAATTTTTTAAATAATTTTAGTTTTTTTTACTTTCGAATGTCTAAATTAACTAGACTATCAATAATTCCAATCACGCGCTGTTATTCTTCTCACTTTTGACCACTGAGCCTTATTCAGAACATCACCGATCTGTGAAAGTCCTATGGAGACGTTTTTTACTTGTATTCATAGGGATATTCAAACGTGTCACGTCACTACTATAGACTCCTAAACAAGGCTATGCACAAACGCAAACTAACTATACGCTCGACCATGTGTTTGGATTTCCGGCTAGGCTTGATTGTTTATCTTCAGACTTAGAAATGTTGACGCTTGGAATAGAGCCAGTAAGATGCAGCCTCGTATCGCAAGGACGTACTTCGCAAGTTAGAAAATGAAGAGAGTAATAATTTTAGGAGTAAACAAGATTAGGTGGATTTGAAAAATCTCCTGCATCGAATTTATAAATCGTTTTAAAGAATGAAATGTAACCTAAGTACGGTGATAAAATATTACAATTTATCACACTAACATTTTCGAACACGTCTTTCGGTTTTACTTTCCATTTTTTTTTATTGAAGATAGGCTTGCGCTTGACGACAATCATGCCTGATGGAAAGCAATGATGAGGTCTAGGTTGGAGCGCGCTTGCCTAGGAAATGCCTATTCAGTCTTCTCTTGAAGGCGCCCAGATTGTACTTGACTGGAAACACGGAGACTGGAAGGGCGAAGTCTAAGTTAATTTATACAGTCCACCCACAAAAAGGAACTGAGTTGCGGTCGATAGTTGCTGGGCTGTTTACTGTTTAGCCATATAATTAATTCGGTTTAAGGATCGCTGGCAAGTTTCCAACCGCTAAACTATGCCTAAAACACGCTAAAAGTATTTTGCATTGCTTCCTAAGTAGTTACAAAGATTACACAACTTACTGCGATTTATGAATTTCATTAGTAATTCTACATTAACTGGTCTAATCTTAATGAACGAACGTAATTAGGTATTTAATACTTTTGAATCGCATATATTATGTAGGTACATATTTTGAGATTATGCTGATAATGAAAAATGGACAACAGCTAAGGTTACAAATGTTCCAACCAACTCTACAAAACGCACAAAAAAAAAGATTCCGACGAATTGAGAACCTCCTCCTTTTTTTGAAGTCGGATAAAATTAAGCTGGGTCTTCGTTATTGTTTATGACCATCTGATATTAATACTCTTGACAGAATAACATTTTAAAAGCCTATAAAACTTGAACAGAAAAGCTGTGAAGGACTAAGGAGTAAAGGAAGTAAAACGATCGATACTCAAAGTATCCAATAACATTCCATATTTAGAACTTTGAAAGTTTATAGTTAGCCTACAATGTTTCACTTTTACGAGAATTTTATTTTTTAAGAACTCACGGTTTCCCGGGACTTTGTATGCGTTTATTTACTTTTATAATTCTTATCATGTGATATCGAAATATTTATGTCTTAATATGAATAAAACGTTGCACTCAATCCGTTAAACCATTTCGCGAGTAATTTCCAAACAGCCACATAAAAAATCTTGAAACAGTAATTTCTGTGTAAGCATAAGTTTGCATATTATTTTTATCAATCACAGACACAATTCAATATTATTTATCAGTATTATAGATACAGAACTTGGGCATAACAAACCGTTGCGTCATCAATAATAAAATCAAATAGATTTCCCAACCCATAGGAACAGTGTTATCTTCTAATTTCGGTGGCTGTTTAATCGAGCAAGTTTCATTGAAGTTCATGGCCGTGATCGGGCGATACGAGGGTCGAAACCGACGGAGCCGCACTGGTGACTGGTGACTCATCAATTAATCAGATTACCGAGATAGCTTATCGTTCGCCGGCACTCGATAACTCGTTACGAGCCAACGTAACTGCTCGATAGTTTCGCCAACCTACGTATTTTCTGTTTATTTTAATTTTAAATGTTGATTGGTTGATTTCGCTAACCTTTTGAAGCAAATTTTCATCGTAGTAATTGTCGTCACGATAATATCAATTACAACATTATTCAACCCGAAGGCGAGACACTGATGACCACGAGAAAAAATAAACGGCGTAAACGGATTTTAAACCAGTATATCCTCTAAAAGAGCAATATTGGGAAGAGATAATATTGAGCCGAAGACGTATTTATGTAAGCAACGTATTGCCGGAAATAGAGATTCTAGAATCCAAAATGGTACAATAGCAGTAAGTCATTCATTAGTTACTCATTGAATCATCGTTGCCATTCCCAATCCCTATATTTCCCAATAATTCCCTTCATAACCCAAACTTGAAGGAGATAATGAAGGATTTTTAAAATTCGCATAGAAGCAGGGGTAGTTAGACTGAACATTTATAAATCCTTTCCAAGATAATATATTATTAAGATTATTTTGCAATGATGATGGGACATTTAAAGGCCTCTCATGTCTGACTCTGAAAGTTATGAATGCAACAGAAATTGTAGTCAAAGAAAGCCTTTCACTAGTCTTCCTAATGTCAATTCAAATATAATATAAGAGGGAATCGGACGTTTGCAATGTGCTTGTAACTTGCTAGTACAGGAGCAAGAGTACACTGTACCGCCCATTCCTAGTACACATGAGACAAATGCCTATAAATAGGATACTATACTAGCGGACTTCAGAATCGCCTTCGTGAACCTCTGTTCGTGAACGCACTAGCGTTAGAAGTAACATTTATTCAAATTAAAAAAAATCATAATGGCGGTCACTTTTTTTTTGAACATTGATTATTTTTCTTATACTTGTTGAAATGGTGCTAAATCGATTATGGAATAATCCATCCTTCAATCGTAAGCTTCTACGACTAAAAGTTTTGAAGAATAGGGTGAAACATCGAAAAAGCCTCAGCAAAACCAATTTCAATTTGAATTTCGAAAAAACCCTTATTTGGTGGAAACCCGGGAACAACGAAAAAGTCTTTACATATAAAGTTTTTTTTTTTTTTTTTTTTTTTTATTGTGGATAGGCTTGCGCTTGACGACAATCATGCCTGATGGAAAGCAATGATGAGGTCTAGGATGGAGCGCGCTTGCCTAGAAAATGCCTATTCACTCTTCTCTTGAAGGCACCTAGATTGTACTTGGCTGGAAACACGGAGGCTGGAAGGGCGTTCCACACCTTAGCGGTTCGTATCAGAAACGTGGAGGAAAAACGTTTCGTGCGAGTTTGTTGGACGTCAACCACATAAGGATGCCACCGCTCTCGGCGTCTTGCAGTCCTATGGTAGAAAGGTGAAGGAGGTACAAGGTTATGTAGTTCCTGAGCACACTCACCAAAGTATATCCTGTAAAAAACCGCTAAACAGGCAACGTTGCGCCGATGTTGTAAGCTGAGCAGTTTTGCCCGCGTTAGCGATTCCTTGCCGATTATTCTGCGAGCGCGGCGATCAACTGAGTCCAATGCATCGAGCTGATACTTGGCAGAACCATCCCAAAGGTGACTACAGTACTCCATGCCGGAACGCACCTGAGCCTCATATAGCGTCAGAAGCTGTTCGGGCGTGAAGTACCGCTTAACCTTGTTGAGGATTCCTAGTTTTTTAGCAGCTGTTTTTGCTTTAGCTTCGATGCATTTCCCAAAATTGAGATTGGGTGAGATGGTGATACCCAGAAGCTCGATGTAATCGCCAATCGGAACGGATATACTTTGGAAAGTGGGAGCCAAGGTGAAGGGGCTCTTTTTAGCAGTGAACAAACACGCCTGTGTTTTGGTAGCGTTAAACCTAACCAGATTAGCGTCACCCCAATCAGACACTTCTTTCAAAGTCAAGTTAACGCGATTTACCAATGCCTCTCTAAGCTCAAGGATCTCAGAACCGCTGGCTTTTGAACTGGACATGTACCTCTCCGAGACAGTGCTGTCGTCCGCATAACCAAAGATACCTGGTTTCAGCAGATCGTTGATATGCAGCAGGAACAATGTCGCGGAGAGAACAGACCCCTGGGGTACCCCGGCGTTGACAGCCATTAGGTCCGAAGAGTGGCCATCTACGACCACCCGGAAAGACCGTTCCCTCAGGAAATCAGATACCCAGTTGCAAAAGCCAGCGGGTATCCCATATGCCGGAACTTTGCTAAGAAGGCTGCCGTGCCAGACTCGGTCAAAAGCCTTCGAGATGTCTAGTGAGACAGCAAGTGCCTCACCGTGCTTCTCAATGGCCTCGCCCCAAGTATGCGTAGCATACACTAGAAGATCGCCTGTAGAGCGGTTGGACCTAAATCCATACTGGCGGTCCGACAGAAGGTCATTTTCCTCTAGGTATGCCAGGAGCTTACGATTGAGAACCCGTTCCATACTTTTGCAAAGTATGGACGTGATGGCAATCGGTCTGTAATTGGCCGGATCAGCACGACAGCCTTTCTTAGGAACCGGCTGCACATTGGCAACCTTCCAGGAGAGTGGGACTTGAGCTGTCGAAAGAGAGAGGCGAAACAAGCGTGTTAGTACAGGAGACAACTCGGGAGCACAATTTCGTAGGACTATTGCTGGTATACCGTCTGGGCCACTGGCTTTACTCACATCGAGATCACGGAGTGTTTTGAGGACCTCGTGCTGGTGAATGCGAATCTCCGGCATAACAGAGTCGCAAGATGGAAGGATTGGTGGTGGAGTACTTCCAGCGTCAAGCCGTGAGTTTTCTGCAAACAGAGTTGCCAAAAGATTCGCTTTGTCTGTTGCAGCCACAGCCAGAGACCCATCAGGCTTCTGCAGAGGCGGCAGGGAAGGGCGGCTAAAGTTCATTTCAACCGACTTTGCGAGCGACCAAAAAGCTTTACTGCCACTGGGGTAGGTGGCGAGCTCACGGCCGAACCGATTAGTACGGCTGAAATGAGCCTTATTCAACACCCTCTTGTATGACTTGGCGGCAATATTGAAGTCTCTTTTCTTCTTTTGGACGTCCGGAGCTTTGCGAGTACGAGCGTCCGCCCATGCTAAAAACGCGTCCCGTTTTTGTGCCTCGGCAACCGCACATTCAGCGTTGTACCACGGGGGAGTCTTGCCGTCAGATGATACGTCAGAAAAAGGTATAAAATATTCCATTGCCTGACGTATCACCTGCGAAATGGCAGTCTCGCAGCTCGACGGGTCATTAGTAGAGAAACAAGCCTGCCGCCAAGGATAAGAAAAAGTATTTTAATGACACCTACTCTGGGGGCACCCGGTACAGAAAACATATTTTTCAGATTTATCATCGTATAGAACGTCACAACACTGCCGGCGTCTCGACGGCGTCTCTCGTAGGCCCGACGCCCGGCGCGACGCGGCGTCTCATTGCCTGAGTGTCGAGTCACTCAGGAAATAAAGAGCTTTTTACTCATGACTTTTGACGTGACAACGTCTTATAAATCGATTGAGCCGGTTGCACGCACGAAAAAACATGACTCATCCGTCGTTACCTCGCTCATGCGGCGTTACCGGCGTTACCTCGCGAGCGCGGAACGAGCGACAATGAAGACGTTGTCACGTTCATCTATCGTCAGTAAACCGAATTTACAGGCAACCAATTTTTATCAACAGTAACTGTCACTTAGGGTCTATGATATAGACCTAGGTATACCAGAGCTGTTGCTCTCCTTACTCTTACGAAATGTTGTGTGAGGGTGAGACAGAGTGCATCGCGCGCGAACATCACAAAAACACGTTTTTCCTAGTTACGAAATAAAAAAATTCCTTTCAGAGTATTTGAAAATTATTATTACCGATACAAGGAAGGCAAAAAACACATAAAAAGTTTCCGATAATATTGAAACTAATTGTAGAATTTTTTGGGAAAACTTTCATTCGAGATAATTTTTCAAAATTGCGGTTCTGTTTGTATACCTAGAGATCGTATACTGCGCCTTTTTGTGTCTTAAACCACATTATAAATTAGTTGTGAATGAAAAATAATCGTGAGTACAATTGGAAGCTTTAATTGACGTCGAACGCGAGCGAATAGTGAAAAAGACGTCACGCCCAAAGGCACTTAATGCAGTCGCAATGCGTTTCTGTTGGCAGGTCACTTCGTCCATATAACATGCAAATGAACTGCACGAATATGATGTTCGAATACTGGTGACATTTTATGTGTTTGTTATTGAAATGTACGCGTTGGGAGTCCTTTCAAGCAAGTTTCAGTTGAATTTATAATATTTAAATATTAATGATAAAAATATAAATTTTCAGTGCAGTAAATTGCATTATATTGAGGGTACGTGTACAAAACTGAGTTCGAGAAAAAGTGGTAGTAAGTACTTACTCCACCTAGCATAAAACTTATTTGCAAAAAAATTAAACTAACGAGTGACTTAAGTATCAGAACAGGATAAGTAAAAGCTCGAATCGCACAATTAGCTCTACTTTCTCGGTCCGCAATGCCGCAAGCGAAAGCCAATTACGTCATTCCAAAAGTTCGCAACTCAAGTGCACGTGGACAAACTCGAAGGACTTATAAAGTGATTGGATAAAATGTTATTTACAATTGAACAGCCCCACGGCACAATGCAAATTCCTATTTGGTTATAACTGTAAGATAACACCGAGAATAGTATAAATTTATTTGCAAAATTTTAAAGGAAACGAGTTTTCTAAAGCAAAGAAGACGCAGCGTGTTTGCAATATACCAAGGCTATTATTTCTATACTTATTTCAAATATACTTTTTACCATCCACGTAAAATATGAAAATAAAACACTTGTTTACGTTCTTTCAGATGTTAGTGGTTTGTTTCTAAACTTGTCTTTAATTTTGCACAGAGGTTTTCTTGATTATGAAGACAAGGGATAACCACGGAATCACCTGGATGAAGCTCGGGACAGTCAGCTTGTTTAAGAATAAAAGTTTTCATTTTTGCACAATTAGCTTATTTATCACCATCTGATATTAATACTCTTGACAGAATAACATTTTAAAAGCCTATAAAACTTGAACAGAAAAGCTGTGAAGGAGTAAGGAAGTAAAACGATCGATACTCAAAGTATCCTATAACATTCCATCTTTAGAACTTTGAAAGTTTATAGTTAGCCTACAATGTTTCATTTTTACGAGAATTTTATTTATTAACAACTCACGGTTTCTCGGGACTTTGTATGCGTTTATTTTTTTTTATTTTTTTTATAATTATTCTCATCTAACTCGTGAAACCCAAAAGATATCGAATATCAATAAAACTTTGCACTCAATCCGTTGAACCGTTTCGGGGGTAATTTCCAAACAGGCATATAAACATTTTAAAAACAGTCATTTAAGGCATGAGTTTGGCATATTATTATTTTTGTAAATCATAGACACAATTCAATATTATTTATCAGTATTATAGATACAGAACTTGGTTATTATAAGCCGTTGCGTCATCAACTGTCTATAATAAAATCAAATAGATTTCCCAACCCATAGGAACAGTGTTATCTTCTAATTTCGGGGGCTGTTTAATCGAGCAAGTTACATTGAAGTTCATGGCCGTGATCGGGCGATACGAGGGTCGAAACCGACGGAGCCGCACTGGTGAATGGTGACTCATCAATTAATCAGAGTACCGAGATAGCTTATCGTTCGCCGGCACTCGATAACTCGTTCCGAGCCAACGTAACTCTCGATAGTTTCGCCAACCTACGTATTTTCTGTTTACATTTTAATTTTAAATGTTGATTGGTTGATTTCGCTAACCTTTTGAAGCAAATTTTCATCGTAGTAATTGTAGTCACGATAATATGAATTACAACATTATTCAACCCGAAGGCGAGACACTGATGACCACGAGAAAAAATAAACGGCGTAAACGGATTTTAAACCAGTGTATCCTCTAAAAGAGCAATATTGGGAAGAGATATTGAGCCGAAGACGTATTTATGTTGGCAACGTATTTACAACCCTCCACCACCCATGGCCCAATCAACCTCGCGATTATGGGGGCCGAAACGAACGCCCGTTCGGTACTTGCTCTTGGAGTGTTCTCGGGGCGCCTTCTTGACTCCCTACAAGTTGTTTCCTCTCGCTCCTTGTCCCTATGAACTCACTCTCTCTATTCTGGGGCAGGACGATACAAAAGACGGACTCGCCGCGCCGTCGCTGTCCACAGCATAAATTCTCCATGTCACTCCAAGCCGCTTCGCCTCTTATGCCACGCGTGCGGGAACTCCCGTAGCTTTCCGAAGTTGGCCTAGCTTTCCGAAGTTGGCAACGTATTGCCGGAAATAAAGATTCTAGAATCCAAATTGGTACAATAGCAGTAAGTCATTCATTAGTTACTCATTGAATCATCGTTGCCATTCCCAATCCCTATATTTCCGAATAATTCCCTTCATAACCCAAACTTGAAGGAGATAATGAAGGATTTTTAAAATTCGCATAGAAGCAGGGGTAGTTAGACTGATCATTTATAAATCCTTTCCAAGATATATTATTAAAGATTATTTTGCAATGATGATGCGACATTTAAAGGCCTCTCATGTCTGACTCTGAAAGTCATGAATGCAACAGAAATTGTAGTCAAAGAAAGCCTTTCACTAGTCTTCCTAATGTCAATTCAAATATAATAGAGAGGGAATCGGACGTTTGCAATGTGCTTGTAACTTGCTAGTACAGGAGCAAGAGTACACTGTACCGCCCATTCCTAGTACACATGAGACAAATGCCTATAAATAGGATACTATACTAGCGGACTTCAGAATCGTTCGTGAACGCACTAGCGTTAGAGGTAACATTTTTTCAGATAAAAAAATAAAATGGCGGTCACTTTTTTACATTTTGAACATTGATTTTTTTCTTATACTTGTTGAAATGGTGCTAAATCGGGAATAATTCATCCTTTAATCGTAAGCCTCTACGACTAAAAGTTTTGAAGAATAGCGTCGAAAATCGAAAAAGCCTCAGCAAAACCAACTTCAATTTGAATTTCGAAAAAACCCTTATTTGGTGGAAACCCGGGAACAACGAAAAAGTCTTCACATATAAAGTATTTTAATGACACCTACTCTGGGGGCACCCGGTACAGAAAACATATTTTTCAGATTTATCATCGTATAGAACGTCACAACACTGCCGGCGTCTCGACGGCGTCTCTCGTAGGCCCGACGCCCGGCGCGACGCGGCGTCTCATTGTCGTGCGTAGTCGTGTCGAGTCACTCAGGAAATAAAGAGCTTTTTACTCATGACTTTTTATCAACAGTAACTGTCACTTAGGGTCTATGATATAGACCTAGGTATACCAGAGCAGTTGCTCTCCTTACTCTTACGAAATGTTGTGAGGGTGAGACAGAGTGCATCGCGCCCGAACATCACAAAAACACAACGATATTCCTAATTACGAAATAAAAAATTTGCTTTCAGAGTATTTGGAAATTATTATTACCGATACAAGGAAGGCAAAAAACACATAAAAAGTTTCCGATAATATTGAAAGAAATTTTGGGAAAGCTTTCTTTCGAGATAATTTTTCAAAATTGAGTTTCTGTTTGTATACCTAGAGATCGTATAGGTACTGCGCCTTTTTGTGTCTTAAACCACATTATAAATTAGTTGTTAATGAAAAATAATCGTGAGCTGTTCTAATCTACAATTGGAAGCTTTAATTGACGTCGAACGCAAGCGAATAGTGAAAAAGACATCACGCCCAAAGGCACTTAATGCAGTCGCAATGCGTTTCTGTTGGCAGGTCACTTCGTCCATATAACATGCAAATGAACTGCACGAATATGATGTTCGAATACTGGTGACATTTTATGTGTTTGTTATTGAAATGTACGCGTTGGCAGTCCTTTCAAGCAAGTTTCAGTTGAATTTATAATATTTATGATGAAAATATAAATTTTCAGTTCAGTAAATTGCATTATATTGAGGGTACGTGTACAAAACTGAGTTCGAGAATAAGTGGTAGTAAGTACTTACTCCACCCAGCATAAAACTTATTTGCAAAAAAAAAAAACTAACGAGTGACTTAAGTATCATAACAGGATAAGTAAAAGCTCGAATCGCACAATTAGCTCTACTTTCTCGGTCCGCAATGCCGCAAGCGAAAGCCAATTACGTCATTCCAAAAGTTCGCAACTCAAGTGCACGTGGACAAACTCGAAGGACTTATAAAGTGATTGGATAAAATGTTATTTACAATTGAACAGCCCCACGGCACAATGCAAATTCCTATTTGGTTATAACTGTAAGATAACACCGAGAATAGTATAAATTTATTTGCAAAATTTTAAAGGAAACGAGTTTTCTAAAGCCAAGAAGACGCAGCGTGTTTGCAATATACCAAGGTTATTATTTCTATACTCATTTCAAATATACTTTTTACCATACACGTAAAATATGAAAATAAAACACTTGTTTACGTTCTTTCAGATGTTTGTGATTTGTTGCTAAAATTACCTTTAACTTTGCACAGAGGTTCTCTTGATTCAACACAGAGACAAGGGATAACCACGGAATCACCTGGATGAAACTCATGACAATCAGCTAGTCTTAGAATAAAAGTTTTCATTTTTGCACAGAATTATACCCTACAAGGCTTTGCCTGGCGTTGCTTGGGGTGATAGAAAATGTCCACTTGTTATTCTAATCAAAATTGCCGTAGCAAATGTGTAGTGAACCATCGATCCATCCGATATCCTAAAGATAGTATCGTCACCCGTACCTACGCTACGATCATTGAGCTGCCCACTTATTGTCGGTATAGATTCTATATCTCCCACCCGCCCAGCCTACGCGACGCTACGGTCCCGTCCGTTATCCAATTACCACCCAACCCCTGACTGAACCAGCATCCGTGATTTATTATGAGAACTTGTTATAGGGCTGCCAGTTGCCAGTTGCCACTGTCACGCTGAATCACTGTGATATGTTATTAATGAATAAACATATGATGAGTGATGCATATTACATGAATAGTCAAGTTTCTATCTATCTATTAGACAAGCCCCCTTATTCACAAACGTAAAATAGGGGTGGAAAAGTTATTACTTATCTTTTTTGTCTTTGTTTGTCAACAGTAATTTGTCATTCGGAGGAATGAGACAAAACAGAAAATAGCTATTGTACCGCTATTTCACTTTTATGAATAAGAGGGTAAGTATATTTATTATGTACACAAATCAGAGAAGTAAGTTGATACACAAATATGAATCTACAATGAATGATATTTAAGGTTTACCAAAGACAATTAAATATACAGGTAGGGATCGTCTAATTTAAGAATGAACGTCCCTCCCACTACATTATTCCTTCCACGGGGAGGGGAGTTCATTTTTAGAATTTTAGACGATCATAACGCATATTAATCAACAAACCTTCCTAAGTCTGCCTTTAAGAGTAAGTTACCTAGTTGATGATTGGCGAACAACTAATATTTTAAAACGGAAAAGTGAGATGTCATTCAACAACCCTGGCATTACGAGGTTTTTAGCAAGAAAGCGAAAAATATAAAAACCGATATCAACTCATCGCCTGCAATTGACACAGATGACCTGATTATTTCACTCGGCCCCAACGATCGGCGCGACCGTATAGCCTAGTTGAAATATTAGGAATAAAATAATATACTTACTGTGTACTGAATTTAATAACCAAAAGCTGATATTTAAAACAATGTTATTTATCTACTAATACTAAAAAATACATAGAAATTAAACGTAATACAAAAGAACCAATAAATACAACAGACCTAGGCTCAGTGTAGCCAATTAAACTCGGTAATCATCAGAATTCAGAATCATATTATGATCTCGTAGAATGAAAACTTTCAGAATAACATTCATTGCACGGAGTACAAGTACTTTAGAAATATATATGTAGATCATAAATTCAACTGAAGGAAATTAATATTATTAAAATTAGGTACGGTCCGGCCAATATGACCGACCAACAAAATAGTGTCTCGTAGACATCTGAAATCTGAATGAGAAGAATAAATCTATTTTTTTTTTGAGGTTGCTAATTATATTTCCGATAGCCAGATAGCATCAATTGACATCGAAATTGAATTTGCAGTTCGTGGTCGTTAGATAAGACAAAAGTACAGCGATCCAGGATACCTATATTGTTCTAAAGCCTAGAGTCATGGATCTGTAGGTACATTGTTATTTCTCACAATATGAATTAATTTATATAACCATCAAATTTTCGCTGCTTCAGTCGAGTTTTTGTTGTTTGTTTATCCAATAACAAGATAATAAAACATTTGGATTTATGGGCAGTTTACCGTTTAGCAATTTTAATGAGTATGACTAGTGAAAAGACCACAGAATTGAAAAAAATATTCGTCTGAATCCAGATTCATTACTTTAATTAATATACTGTACATTGGAGTTTTAATTAAAATCGCAACATGTGTACCCAAACAACGGTTTATTAAAGCAAAAAAACTATGAGAATGAGTAAGCGCCTACAGTAAACATAATTATTTAATCACTGAAAGTGGCAATTAATTATATCATTGTCCAGGAAAGTGGAAATCATTTTGGTTTCACCCAAAGGGTTAAAAACGGGACCCTATTACTAAAGACATCGCCGTCCGTCCGTCTATCACCAGGGTGTATGTCTTTAAAATTTTCACAGATCGTGATGTATTTCCGTTGCCTCAATTCTGCGTTGATCCAGTAAACCCATTTACCTATTACTACTACTTGTTCAGCAATAGTTGTAGGTAAAAATGGGCCTTCTGGCATCTCGCTACGTTATATGTATAGATAATGGTTCGGAACCCTTCGTGTGCGAGTCCGACTCGCACTTGGCCGATTAATTATATTAGTTAAGGGATCAAAATTTCCAGTGGACTCTAGTGTAATAGACATTTCGTGTTTTAATTAAAATTTCAATATAAACAAAACACACAAGACCACGGCTCAATACGGACGTGTCAAAAAAATTGCAGTTTGCAATTTGCACCAACAAATTGTAAAACAAACACAACGCACGCCGGAGTGAGTTTCGAACAATAGTTTGCACAGTTATTGTTCTGATAACGCAGTATGTACGGGGTATGCACATGCTTGGAAAATCCAGTTCGATGTTTCAGTTGATCTACTTTGCACAATTTGAATAGTAATACACAACACGTAATGTAATGGAGTTTCAAACATTGATTGGGACTATAATATTGCATTGTGACAGTGATATGTTATTACAGAGTACAGACCATTGAATGAGTCGTAACTGAATGTTTCCGTGCTGACATATGAAATGGGGAGGGATATAAACGAAATAAATGGAAAATAAAACGTGTTTTTATAATTCCATAAACAGAATATCAATTCAACTTTCAAATCAGACAATTTCAGATTCAAGAGAGAAAATATTGTTCTATATTATGATCAGGGTAGAGAGGCAAGAGGCGAAAATAAAATTAGAATTATGGCCACAGCAAACAAGATGGACTCTTAATTAATCTTGTTAAAAAACTGCTGGAGCTTCGTTAAAAAAATCAATACAATTAATTCAGTTTCTATGAAACATTTGCTCATATTCAATTCGCTTAGAAAACAATGTGTTTTTAATTTAATATTAATATTTCATTACATTGATCTTACTCCAGATTCCACTATAGTACCTACCTACTTCCTACGTAATTTCAATAAAGAATGACTTACATCTAGCCAGATTAAAATTCTCTCTGAAACTTTGCTGGTTCTCACCAACAGTAACTATAAACATCGGCGAAGACCTTAACAACTGTGTATTGGCAATTTCACTGACCATTAACATCAAGGTCAGTGACTATTGCCTTGATCTACAGTTTATCTACTGTGAACGGACTTTAGTAATATAGGAGTATAAATTCGAGACAACGTGAATACTTAAGGGTAATCCGCATGATTAGTCATCAATCCATTATGGTCAGTTATTCACTTGATAGATTTTATCAAGTGAATAACTGACTAAAATAAATACTTTTAACGTAAATCGTCTCCAAAAGGACTGATACAAAAGGCAAGGGGAAACCATTGCAACAGTTTCCCAAGAAAATCTTCCAATGGAATACACTCAGAGAGAATATGTTGCCCATGCTAGAGGCGTATTACTGGTGAAGAGGATAAATAACATCTCAAATAGTGCTTCCTAATGAGATGGCCACGACCGCTCTGTAAAGAGCGAAATGACAGAAGAACGCACGAGAGAAGAATTAAGGAGAGGGAGTGAAGATGATTGAATCAACTAATAAGGTCTATAAAGCATAGTTGGAAGTGGACCATCTAAGTCTATAGGCATTATAGTGATTGCGTAACACTTTATTTGGACGTCGCTATGTGAAGGTCAAACACGACTGTCTGGCATTCAGGCTAGTTGTATAAATTTCATAAAGCTCTCACGCGACCCGCCGTAGCTTCAGCGATTATATTAGTCTTCAGAGACACTCGACACTCATCGCTGTCTACGAAAGTGGTCAGAGGACAAAAGCTTATTTAAAAGGAAATAAAGTAACGCCGCTGTTTTTGTTTAATGCGAGGACCGAGATGGAAAAGTATTAAAAGCTTTAATGAAAGCCTACAGGCAGCCAGGCTATTTAATATAATACCTCTAAATGTTTTCAAGCTCCAATTCAACTAACCTAAATGTTTAGAGGTTTTGTAAACCGCAAACGTACCCGTATAAAACGTAAAATTAAGAATGCTACATATTATTTCGTTGCTATCGCCTGGCTATCATTATCTATATTAGATTTCAATAAAATATTAATAATTTTTAAATGTATAACATAAAGAAGAACATTAAATATTTTCAAGTATTCATATAAGATGATATTAAACAAGCTTATAATAATTGAATAACTAATTATAGACATTCTGTTGATGAAATTGTTTGTTTAGGGAAATTTATTCGCCTTTACTCAAAACAGACTGGGATATAGCCACCACACCGGAAGTATAAATTAAAATGGAAATGGGATCTTCTTCCCTTTAGTAAATAAATTGAAGTACTCATATATGTCGCGAATTTCGGCACGAGTTATTCTGTAATTTCACCTTTCAAAGTGAACGTAAAATTGATTTTAAATGAAACGAGTTAATATATGTCTTTATTATAGTTTTAAGTTACAGTGGTAGTGTCTTTTAACTAGATAGATATAGTATTTTTTTTTTATTTGCTATAACATCATTTTATTTCGGTAAGGAGTTTGGAGAAAGAAGTCTACATTGGAATATTTAGGCTACTTTTCACAATAGCCCTTTATATAATTTTAATCATTTTTAATTCACCGTCACTTTTCTTTTCATCGATATGGACTATGTATTTGATCTCCTCCAAAATGTTTAATATAAAGTCGTAGAAATGAAAAAAGGCAGCGAAAGAAAGTTAATAAAGATCAATTGTGTTGGCAATCTCCTGTTTTTATAGTGTTCTGTTACTGTCTGTTACACATTGTGCCCGCAATAACGTCTGTGACTTGTGGATATTCAAATTCTCTATCGACCTATACAAATATAAAAGGCACAGAACTTCCCACGCTTTCGGGATGCCAAATTATTTTGACAAACAAACTGAAGAATAATTCGATATTCCAGTAATTGATGAAAACGAGTGTTTACCGTTCTATAAATGAACGCTCTCGACAACATTTACCGAAAATAGACTGAATAACACAAACACGATTAGGTGTAAATACAGTAATTATAATTGATAAAAGCCTATCTTCATGCGAGTATTAATAAAGCTAAGAATTTGTAATTACATAGTAACATACTATTTATTATTAAACTTTTAGTTATTTTCAAAAATGCTATCTATGCCCCCATATAGAGTTGCAACTTGCAATTCAAGAGCTAGGCCTACATTTTGTTCTTGAAATATTGCTTCTAAATTAAAAAAAATACTCGAGGAAGTTTTTAGGTTAAACATATAGATATAGACTGTAATATCATTTAACATAAGCAATATTTCTTAAAAAGCAAAACGTACGGTCATAGTTGTTCATTGTGTCTGGAACATTTCTAAAAATTATGAAAATCGGACTACATTTACGGGTAGGAAAACGTTATCGCTTTTTGTACGAAAACTTACGGCTAGACATTCCTCTTAACGTTAAAAGGATATTAGGATTTAGGTATGAAATTACGAAAGGTGCACTCTTTTCGTTCCAGAATTTTTTTTTTCAACAACTCAATTTTCTAAATCTCAACTAATCTGACAGATCTAGATAGGACCTACAATCACTATCATCGTATTACACGTGGATTTATATTTTAGGTGACTTCAAGTCGGTAGGCACCCATTAACGTTTAAATTGTGAATGGCGGAATTTTTGGCGAACCGACAAAAGAGAATTTGTTTCTGAATGTAATGGAATTATGTTCAGTATTCACTCGTGTCAACTCTCACCTCACTGAAGAATTCGTCCATGAAGCCGCCTTCAACGGGGACGTTGACATCATCGGGCCCGACGTCGTCATCGTCGCTTTGCGCCTGAAACAATATCAGAAACTTTACTATTTTTTTGTCTCTTCTTCGTTGCTCTTCAACTGCAGATCACGATGATTCGATCCCCTAGTAGGCGGTTCGCATAACGCAAGCGCAACGGCTACATTTCGTGAAGTGACATATTTAAAAAGGTCATTTAGGTATGCAAACAGACGATAGTGAAACCAAAACATTTTTTGAGAACACTGAAAAATTAATTTTACAACTAACTATTGACGCAAAATTGAATGTAGTTCAAAACGCGACATGATCGAGAATCGTGAAATTAAATTTACATTGCTCGATGAAATTGAGGCATTGTATTTTCTATGTTGAAGTACATTTAATTTTACACTGTAAACCAATAGACGAAAGTAAGTTTTTCAGTGTTAAGTTTTTATTTTATTTGTTGATCTTCTTTACTCAGTGTGTGAAAATGTTACGTAAATCGCCCCCCTGGTCGGGTAAATAAATAGTACATATTGGGTTTTTCTATCAAGAAATACTTAGCACCAGCCCAGATTATGGAAATTAACTGCCAGACTAAGAGTGAGGCATAGTGAATGCACCTTGTGTTCATGCACACAGTTTTGTACTGTAATTAATATACGCTCAGTTCCAGTTGGTACCTAAGAAATTTACTTCATTTTCTCTCATTCTGCTAATCTTAATAATAAAGGATAAAGTGCTCACAAAATTATTACGAGTACCTCTAATGACATATGTAATCTTTCAGCCTGCAATATAGGAGATAAGAAAACAGCGGGATAGCTATCGAATAACAGTATGAGATCAAAATACGAAACCGATGAACCTTAACAAAGAAAATACACATTAAACATCGAGGGAGGCATAAAAGCTGGGAGAATTTTCCGTGGCTCCCGTGTAATGGCGTGAGTTGACATCGGATGGCTCACGTAAAGTAAAATTGAATCCACTTAGTTGGGCTGCCCATTATTCAATTTATATTGGCGCAGCCACAAAGGCCCTGCTTCGACCCGGATATACCGGGATGGGATGTAATAAAGGGTAAACCAAATGATGCCTTACTCATTCTTATACTGATTCTTATAGTTTAGTTCTATATCGAATATTCATATAACGCGGTATGGAAAATGGGGAATGAAAATCAAGTGTAAAATGACCTCGTTACGTTAAACTGCGTTACCATGGCTACGCATGATCTCGCAACATAAACAAATAAAGAAAAGTATGATTTATTTGCATAAACCATGAATACACATGTGGAAGTACATAAAAAGTATTAGTGTTTTCACCTAGAGACAGGTATGCAAATGGTTTTAAGTGTTCTTATAAATTATTCTACATTAAGTTAACAACTGTCAATGTGTGAAGTTTTAACTTTATAACTCGAAATTACAACAGCTACTACCTCAGATTCTACCATTTTCAAGGATGAAAAATTAATAAATAAAAGTAACGAGGTTCGCAGAAGGGTCATAGCTCGCAAGTTAAGTACGTAGGCAGGTGTCGATGTCGGATGGGGTTCTTAACGCAAAACTGTATCCACCTCGTTTGGCTCTCCATTATTCAATTTACACGGGCAACCGTACCGACGTAGACACTCAACCACAAAGACCGTAACTCGGCCTGAATCTACCAGGATGAGAAAAGGTAAACGAAATAAAAACTTTGCTCATATATTCATAGCTTTGTATTTAAATAATACCCCAAAACTTTTTCCTTAGGGAAGATTATAAATAAAATAAAATAGCAGTACATTGAAACGGCACAAGTCGTGAAGGAATTGATAAAAACAGGGAAAAATTCTGTCATGAGTTATACTTGTAAATAGTTAAAGTTAGATGGTTTCATTTATGTTTTTACCTTTTTGAGAAAGAAGAAGAAAAAGACGATTTTAACAGCGGGTGGTCTAAAAATATTGCTAACCTTTTCCATGGCGAGCATTATGAAAAGGATAGCATTATTTTTAGACGCATTAAATTAGTTTGGTTTCGAGATTTTGCACAACATAATTGGCACCACTATCCATAAAGGTAATTTAGTTCAACTACTTTTACACGTAAACATGTATAGCCAATCATTACAAAGCCCGTGGGTCGGCCTGGCTTTACCGAGATGAAATAAAAGGCAAAGCCAAATTCCCTGCTAATAATAAATTAAATTCCTCGCTTAAAGTATTCTTTTTGTCTCTAATTGAATAACGGCCAGACGAAGGCACTTAGGATTAATTGTACAATTTCAGTCTAAAATGCTCGATTTTCTCTTTAATAGTTAATTGAGGCTAATTAGCGCTTCTTAAATCGATTGTAATCAAATATGTATTGGCCCTTGCTGAACGATAATTATAGGCATTTTGTATTGATGGGAGTAACGTTTAAATACTCAAGAGTTTTTTTTTAATATCATTAGTTAATAAGACATCAAATAATTACATGACGATGACGAGGTTCTGTTGATGTATAGTTTGACGAGATTGAGTTCTATTAACTTTTGATTCAATTATAGCACCGAATACAGCATTACAAAACCGTGTTTTTAATAATTTATGGTTGTAGTTTTTTAATTGGTTGCATAATGTTATGTATCAAAATTTTATTTATTTAGGTAGGTAATCGTACATCAAGAGTTTATATTCATAGCATTATCGTGAGAAATCACAAGATATCTTAAGGGGATTTATTGAATTTATTTTTGTCTTTCTCACTCTCACGGAGATTTGGTAGGTGCGACATGCAGCGTCGCGGAAGAATATAGCAGAAAAACGACGTTTTACCTAATTACTCAAAAACTAAGCCAGTTATCAAAAATCTGTTCTAAGCGTTTTAGGATATTGAAAATGAAAATGAAAATGAAAAATCTTCTATCGAGATAATTTTATCCAATCGTGTTTCTGCTTCTAAGCGATTTTAGATTAAAGACCCAAAATACATGACGTGTAAATTTGAAAGTAATTGTCTTTATAGTTTTTGTATAAAACTTCATTCAAAATCGCTTAAATACTGCTTCTAGGCCGTTAATTACTTGGCATATGCCTATCGTATGCCAAGCGGTCTTTGTTCAGCTTCTAAATGTGGGTCAAGGCGAGTCGGGAATAGCGATAATACATCTAAACATTATTAATTTCAGTCCCAGGGGGACCTCCCGAAGCCGACTCTCCCACAAACTATGAATCACCGAATTGACGACCGAATGGCGTAGTGTAGTCCAATCAATAAAGGAGTTGTAGAATGCATGAGAGGGGACCTAAGTGATTTCTTCTGAAACTTGTTCAGGGTACTAAGGAAGTTAACATGCTAAAAGTCCTGACGTCTCGGAGGTGAGCCGGAGTGGGGAGGGGGGGGGGGGGGGGGGGGGTAAAGGTGCCACTTTTGGGTTTTTCACTAATATCTCAGAAACGGTGCGTCATAGAAAAAAAAATCTGTTAATAAATTAAAGCTCATAAAATTATCTTAAACTTTGGTATTATTCAATTTTGCCGTATTCCTAACCGTTTCCGAGCCACACGCTCCGGAAAAGTTAATACTACAAAAAAAACCTTATCATATAATAATCCGGTTAAGTTAGACATAAAAATAGTGGTCAAATAACAATAATTCCGACAGAGCCAAATCTTCGTAGAGACCTTAGGTTTACCAGAAGGAATAAAGTGTCAAAAGTCCCCATCAATCCTATGTGTGCAACAAAAGTTATTCGGGGTCAAATATCAAAATTTGAGGTTTTTTTGGATTTTTCTCGAAAACGGTAAGTTTTCTCAAAAATAAATTCAGACCAAAGTTGTAGGTCTTAAAATTATCTACAAAAATGGTCCTTATGATTTTTTTCCTAAGAGTTAACATTCCTGAGATATCGTGATTCTAAGAGTCACATTATACATGATATGCACATATATATAGTATATACATAATCAGGCAATTACAATTGTAGTTGCTGAAGATATTGATTTCTTAGTAGTTACTACTTACTGCAAGGACTCCAATGGATAAAATAGTTTATTTTCTTTAGCTTCCTAACATTAACCGTTTACGCAGTGAACGCAACGGAAACTCTCAATATGGAACAAATTTTCCCATTTTAGCAACATTTTTCATTGATGCTCCTATTGTATTGGTCCAATCGCCATTTCGCTGAAACGAAGGAGCGGATCAACGTGTTTGTTTTTTAGAATTTACGGGTCCTGATTGAAAAATTATTCTTGTGTTGGATAGTCCATTTATCGAGGAAGGCTATGGGCTACATAACATCACGCTACGACCAATACAATAGGTAGGTAGGAACTTGAAAGTATAAATAATAATGACATTATAGGGCGATAGTTAACTGAAAGCGACAGAATTTGTAATACTATAAGGCCCAAATGCATGGCGCTATTGTCTAAGCATTTAACCCCGGTTTATATAAAACATTGTAACGCTGTCCCTTTTTGGCAGATGATAGCAAATTGACATTCTGCGATTTTCAAAAAGGAGAAATCTAGCAAATATTTTACTAAGGGCCGATTTTTCAATCGCCAGATCGCTATTTTTTATATTCGATAGCTGAACGCATAACTAGGTATATCACCCCTTTAACATGTTCGCTGCGGCTACGACTTTTTAAAACTTTCCCCTGATTAGGTACGGGGCCTATTTTGCACCGAACGATTAACTTAATTTTGTGCTGAACGAGGTGGAAATAGCCCCTGATACAGAAAGCTACGGAATACGGATCATTACTATAATATTGTACGAGGGAAAAGAATCTAGAACGGAAGTTTCCGTGTAACCGTCTCTTTCCTAGTTCAATAGATGGCGAAAGATTTCTTCCCTGCACTGAAGTTCAGCATTTATAGCACCTGCAAGGAGTGAAACTTTCAGACGGGGCTATTTGAACCCCGTACGCAGGAATAGTTCATGGTAGGTGCCAACAGCATGTGATGTGTGGTGAATGGTAATATCGCCACATGCGTTCAATTACGTACTAGGTAAGTTGAAACTGCCTTAAACATGTCTTTGTCTGAAGAGAACGCCTACTAGCTTTATGTTTCGCTTGAATCAAATGCAGAAATTGTTCGTGGAAATCATTTCTGATACAATATAAGTAATGAATTTTACATGAGTCAAAAACAATTAAATAGTGACGATATTCGAACAGGTACGAAGACAACAATTAAACACGAAAACCGTGACTAAAATTAAACTAGTGACAGTAATTGATATAACTCGACAATATTATTATTCAAAGAAGCTCCCATTAATGTTATGACTTCAGACTTGTGTTCTACTCAAAGGTCAAGAATAAAAAAGGTTTTTGCTTCCTTTGTGTTTCACAATGAAAATGCTTCTTTTTCAATAAATCCAATCATTTACTAATTTTCTTACACAATAAAAATTACAAAGGTAAGAAATAAGTAACTTACGTATTAAAAAATAGGTAATGGTACAAGGCGGTCTCAATAATTGTATTTTAAGAATTTTCAACTACGGATCGTTTAATTTAAAAATGCACGTCCCTCCACTACATTTTTCTTTCAACGTGTTAGCGTAAACACGCGTTTATTTTTAACCAACTTCTTATAGTCCTTGAAACTTAGCTTGATCGCTACGACAGCTGTCATTGAATCACGCCCATCAAGTTCTAAATTTTGTAACGGTATTTATGACCTGTGCCTACTTGTTTTCAAGTCCCATCCCTAATAGTACCACTTTGACAGCTGTCGCAGCGATCAAGCTAAGTTTTAAGGACTATATTTTAGACGATCTATACCTTATACTTAACTGAACAATTCACAAAGGTTTGCAAGTGAATTACAGAGCTTCAAAAGCGATCTTCACGATATGGATGGGATGGATTATGATTAACAAAAAGCGGGTCTGCGTCATTGAGTTCGAGTCGAGGAGCCCGGTACATTCATTTTCCTGGATAAAAGTGCTTGCTTTGAACCTTCGATTCCAATAAATGGTTCTGACTTTCAATATAGCGGGAGTTGAATTTATGGTCCAAGATGAGTTGCGAACTAACAAATATGTTGACTTCTTTTTTTCTATTCTTGAAATAGAAATAGAATAGGTGGAATTTTTCATCTTTTTTCTATTGTTTCGTATTTGAAGTCTATAGTAATAATTAAAGAATAAAAATTGTGAGCTAAACAGACCTACGCTAAAAAGTCTAGAAATATAGAGTATAATCTGCTCCACTCACAGACAAATGGTTGCGTAGAAGCAATATAAGTGTGATATTTGCACACGATAAAATCTAAAACTGAAAAAGTTTTGGGTTTCCATCCTGTCACTATATCGGTGCAGGTTAACAAAAACTAATCGAAAAGTCCGACCGAATCAACATATTTTTCCGACGCGCGCCGCCTTAATTCTAAATCCATAATATGGGGAATTCTATTGTTTCTGGAAAAACCGGTGACAAATTATTTGCCTCCCATGAAAAACGTGAGTATTCAACGCAAAGCGAAAATTTTTCTTTTACAGAAGTTGACGATTGTGTATTAAATTGCGTGTTGGTGCTGTTAATAAAATAAACATAATATTTATTTGACGAGTCTTTTTAAAGTAACACAAAAAATTGTGTGGTTTTCCCCATCGACCGAAGAATTTTCACATGAAAAATACACACAAAAACATTTCATCGTAACCGCAAAGAGGTATGTATGTAATGGAATTACACAGGAATCGGGCAACAGTAAATTAAGGTAAACAAAAAGGATGTGCCCAGCAAATTCAAATTTTATTTGGGTTTCGTAATTTGAAAGCTAATAAGGCTGTAAATACTAAATAGGCTTACGGCACTTAAATTGCGGGAATGGAATACCATCTTCACATATTTGTATTAAAATATTTACTGAAGATTTTAAAGAAATTAGTTGCAGTATAGATTTTAACGTAATTAAAAACAAAATAGTTCTTAAACTAGTTCCCTAAAGTGAACACTTTAAGCATAAGATTTTTTAAATAGTAAACTCTATCGAAAATATAAAATTGTACATCGGCCAACCATCGACGGGAACCATAGCAACGCAGCCATCAGCAACCAATTGTCGCCTTGGCTGCATAACTGACGCAAGCATTAACCAATCAGCGCACAGATGTTAGCTCATTGCTGCTAAAGTATTTTTGCAGAATCAAGAACTGAATGCCGTGGCAACTAGTAACTGGCAACGGCGGAATTGCGAGTCTTGACACGTATTTCAATCTACACGCTAGAGCAGGACGTTCGGTAGAAATGTTCGAGCGTACACTGAAAATGTACCCGTAAGCATTGCTGTAAATTACTTCTCAATTTCAAGACGCTTCAACTTCTATATCGATTTAACAATTACCTATGGGATTAAATATAATTATTTTCAAAATAACAAAAATCAGTTCATTGTTCCGGTGATCGGTGAAAATTACAGGATGTGCATTTTGAGTTGATTTCCTCTTAATCAAGGCCGTAGGTACTATTATGTATTCCGTGATCAAGGTTACTTAGATCCGTTGTCTATAAGCTTCATATATTCAATTCAATTTTTCCTAATAGAGATAAAATTTTGATATATAAGCTTAAAACTCGTTGTCTCAATCTTTAGAAGGCAAAATCGTGGATAGATAGCTAATTGTAAAACGACCGTTTATAGTAAAACTTTGTACTAGTTCTTGCAGCTACATGCAATCTAGTAGCCTACTGCTACTAAGACGCTAAAAGTCGCAGTTTCCATATTTCAATATGAGATCCCATTCACAGCATCCCTATCAATACTCGTAGCAGCTGCTACGGAGAGTAACATTGTAGCTTATAGTCGTAATATTTGTATGGTGGCGTCTGAATCGTTTTACGATACATTTTATAGATAGACAACTACAGATTGAAATACTTGTGGATTGAGATTTTATTTATAAGAAATTTGAAATCCTTAGTAACGTATACCTAGTTGGGATTGTTACAATAGTTTACCTAGTACCTAGTATACCTAGTTGTATACCTAGCGTGTGTGTGTAGTGTATACCTAGTTGGGATTATTACCTAAATCTATAACTTTACGCATATCTTAATCTGCAATTGCATACTTTACAGAGTAGGTACATAAAAGAACGTAAATGCTTAACATTTAACTGATTATTTACAGAAATGGAATCTCCAACTCTTAACTACCTGTGTCAAATTCAAAGTGAACGATTTTGTTCTTTTTGAAACTACGTACTAACAATTTATTTCGCCAATCAAGTTCCAAATAGGTCTCTGTACCGTCGGGAAACCTTTTCTGTATACAATTGCTACATTCATACCATATGCTATGTAATCGTCTCGCTACCCTAATTTTCAAACGGAAATGATTCTGCTGACCTTCTAGACTCCATATAACTTAATAAGAAAAGAAAACAAACAACATCGGTTGGCAAAGTTGTAACCTTGTCGTTGCTAAAACGCAGGCGTGTGGAGCAAAATAACGTTCCAATTTTCTAATTAACACCGTGAACAGTGCTAGTGAGTAGTGACTAATGCTATAAATGTTTTGGTTGCAGTAAAACGTGAAGCGGGGTTAATTGGTGCAGGATTCATTTGTTTAAATTAAGCTGTAACTACATTAAACAGCGGTTTCGGGCAAACCGCGTAGATACGTGACCGGGGTTTCAATTTATGATAAAATCTGGTTAATTATAGTACGATTCACGAAAGATGACCACAAATGGCGGGTCTTTTCTTCATGTACACTCATGAAGAAAAGACTTAAGCCAAAATAATATTTTAATATTAGTTAAATAAGACCATATATATTAGTTAAAATAAATAAGACCATAATATTATTTAGATAAGTGCAAAGAGACCTAAAATATGCCCGCCATTTGTGGTCATCTTTCGTGAATCGTACTATACTAGCGACGGATTTTATATAGGAACACACTTTTGGCCTGGATTATCAAAGCATAAAGAATATAAACGGAAGAAACATCAGATGATATTCAAATAAGTATAATTAATTATCTTTCTCTTAGGGTTATTGACGTTACCTACTCGTACAGTACATAACGGCTGTATGACCAATTTACAAACTCGCATTCATCGGACGACTTTAAAATGCTTCGTTTCCTTCTAAACGTAATTCTTGCTAAAATAATATATTTGAAAGTGAAACTTTTATTGTATCGTCCCAACCATGTCGAATGTCACATAAGCCGGACTGAGGGTGTCATGTCAATTTTTTAGTAATTTTATAGCGTCATCTTAAAATGTATGTGGTAGGGATTATACTTGAATGTTATATTGTCTAACAAACTTTTACTGTCACAACTAATAATTTTACCGTCACAACTAATAATTTTACCGTCACAACTAATAAACTTGCGTGAAGAGATGGCGATGTTATAACTACTTACTTCCATCTAAATGTGTTTTTATTATTCACTAAATGCCTACAAACCGAAAAAAAGTTTCACTTGCATAGTTATTACATAAAACCACATCTCCTGTTAATTATAAAACGATAGTGGAAATCTAACTGGACCTCTAGAGTTCTTAATAAAACCTAAAATACATGTTAAGAGTCATAATGCCGTAAAGCTAGACCATTACAAACAAGAACGTCTCCTTCACATTCACGCTGACCCTTTGACTGGGCTCAAGGGAAACATCGTGCGAACCTAATTCAACAAGCCCAGAGACAAAGGCTTTTAACGTTACACAAATTTGGACGGAGATTTGGCTCGGAGGAAACTTCGAATTCAGTAATCCGGGCTTGCAAACTTCACTAGCCACTGAAAATTGCTTAACTTCACAGAATTCCATCATTACAGATTCTACTCCACTTTTCCAATTATTACGCCTATCGTTGGCACGAGAGCCAACTATTCCTTTGGCTTCTATTACATTATCATATTTTCACCATTTTATATTCATCATATTATCTGTTAATTTGTTAAGTTTTCCTTTAACTGATGTGGGGTGGGGAGAAGCGTAGGAATGGGAAATGGGGTTGAGTGTAAGTGAGCTCCGTCAAACCTCCTACCCCCTACCCTCTAAATGCATAGTTTGTAAAACGATTTACATATTCACAAATTTATGTCAACGGATATTTTAATTAAGATTCTGTTCGCACTTTTACGAGTAATGACCCTTAGTGCACCATCCTCATTTTGCCCTCGGGTTAGATTAGATTGTATTAAAATTTAAAGATTTACGATAATTAATATTTTCTATGATTCATAGTATTTTAATTTTTAATCTTTTGAGGTCTAAACGAAGATCCCGCCTCATGAAATCAATATGTCCTTGCAGATCTTTGTTACTAATATAAAAAATTTCGTGTTTGTAACAAAACCACAGGTAATCTGTGAACAAAACTCTTCCGAAACGACTTGGCCGATTTTTATAAAAAAAATTGCGTAGATTCGGCAGGTCTGAGTATAGGACTTGTTCATATCATACCCCTAAAGTGAGAAATCTAAAAATAATAAACGTCAAAAATCAAAATAACGTTTGCCGGGTCAGCTAGTATTTGAATATGGAAATCGAGATGTTGCGAAACCTTCAAAACGAGACCTTCTCTGCAGTAACCAACAGTTCTCAATGACAATTGTCACGTACTAAGTATTGATTGGCACGGGGCGGACCTTGTTATCGAATGCTCACGTATACCAACAATACCCGTAGGCCGTAACAAGATTCCTCCATTGAAATGCTAATGAATGGATGATCTTAAATTAACTAGACTCTCTTCATTGGTGACAAGTGACAACAGCAACAAAAAATATGAATTACAGATTTATTTAAATTAACGGTACGGAAATGATCACAATGAATCTTTTAATCAAAATTTCCATCATCCACCTTTAGGTTTTATTAATATAGTGTAATCTTCTAATACATATAATTCTCTCGATTTTCTTTGTAAGCAAACTCCTCCGAAACGGTTGGACCGATCGTTATGAAATTTTCAGTGTATATTCTCTGGGTCCGGGAGCGGGTTTTTATCTATATTTGATGTCCCTAAGTGTGAAAAAAATGTATGTGGCAAAACAACGTTTGCCGAGTCAGCCAGATCCGGGTAACTTGCGAGGCCTTTCTTTAAATTAGGCACACAAACTATACCTACTGTATGACGCCCAGACTAGAAAACTTTTGGGTCTTTTTGACCGGCGCGCTGCTATTATTGTGGTGCTTATTGGCGTGCTTATATAAATATTCGATAACTTCTAAAAATGTGTTACTAATACTGTAAGCACTTCCTTAGTTTAAAATTACAAGAAAAACCGGTCAAGTGCGAGTCGGACTGATACAAAAGAAGTTCTACTATTCAAATTTACCAGTTACGAGGATAACAAGTATTAATCACTAATGTTCTAAATAGATAACTACATTTTAGACTTCCCAATATTTTTAGTACGTACATACAGTAGTTTCGTAATGAGTCACAGTGAGTCACAGTTTTGCTTAAATTAATTATTTGCATAAGTGAAGATACACGAAGGGATTCGAGACTCGTAATATCTGCCTAAAGTTTACAAAGGCAAATTTTACTTTCGGTTTAGGGTAAAATGCTTTTACATGTCTATCTATGCAAAGGGGATGAAATTTCAAAACTTTGCTCGTGAAAGAAAACGTAGGTACTTGATGTAATAAAAACAAAGACATTTAAAAATAAATATCCTTAAATTTATGTATCTACTTTGTTCATAAAAATCTGACTGAAATAATGAAGTAGTGATTAATTAACGGATACTAGAAGTTCTGAAAACGTGGTTTTCTGAAAATTTGTATTTTGGTGAGAAGATGAAGTAAATAATAACTCTACAATTTTGTATTGAAATGGATGTACAAGTGGAAAATTAAAAATTTTTAAAATACCCACGACTTTTGCAGACTTGTAATTGAAAAAGGATTAAATAATTTTTTTGAAACTCCCCGACTAAAGGAAAGTAAGAACCAAGAACCTATCAGTATAATTACAAATCCAAGAAAATCCGTCGGAGCTGCTGTGTTTTGCCTATGACGGTGTTGATGGTGCTGTTTACCAGTTGATGACTAATTCAATTTCTTCATACTTCTCATATACCGGCAGTTTATCAATACTTACTAATTACATTAATTGATATTGGAAACGAAAATAGCAATGGCAGCTCCGACGGATTTTCTTGGATTTGTAATTATACTGATACGTTCTTAGTTCTTACTTTCCTTTAGTCGGGGAGTTTCAAAAAAATTATTTAATCCTTTTTCAACAAGTCTGCAAAAGTCGTGGGTATTTTAAAAATTTTTAATTTTCCACTTGTTTTATAGTTTTTCGATTAATATATTAATGTAATTTAAATTATATTATTATTAAAAAATGAAAATTAATCTTCAAACTAGCCATTAGCTCCTCTAGCAGCGTTTGAAGGCATCATCCCTTCCAAGTCATAAAGAGACGTTTATTGTGGCGCCCCCTGCTGTTCAATCACAAGAACAATTATCTACGAACCATTGTCAATGACTCACTAATACTTTATACAAAACTGTATCCAAATCGGTTCAGTCGTTTTTGTAATAATTGAGAACATTCGTTTGCACTGTAAATGTTTTTTATGGCGCCCCCTGGTGATCGATGTTCGTAACAACTATCTAAGAACCATCGCCAATGAATACCAAACATTATATAGAAATCTGCATCTAAATCGGTCAAGCCGTTTTTGAAATAAATGGGAACATTCGTTTGCAATATAAATGTATTTTATGGCGCCCCCTGGTGATCGATGTTCGTAACAACTATCTAAGAACCATTGCTGCTGAACACCAAACATTATACAGGAAACCGCATCTAAATCGGTCAAGCCGTTTTTGAAATAAATGGGAACATTGATGTGCACACACAAACAAACAAACCAACAAACAAACAAACAAACACACAAAAATATTTTTCCATTATTGGTTTTTGTGAACAATTTAACATACAAACAAACATAACATCTCAATAATAAAGTAATGTACAAACGGTCTCTCACCCTAAACGCATATACCCGTACTCCGTTCCGTCGTGGGTAAAAATCAATTGGATATGCTTTTATAACGATATTTTATAACAAACTAAATGAAATGATTAACCTATCCCTGATTAAATTCACTTGTGTTATAATATACAAGAATCTTAATTATTAATATAGTATAAAGGATTATTTTAATGGCAAAACCGAAAACGCCTTGTGGGTGTTAGAGACTTGCAGTAATTATAGTAGCTAAATTAGTTTTTAAGAGCCATTGTGAAATGACGATAAAAAAAAAATCCGACTAAGTTTGTTGCCAACTTCTCAGCTTGTTGGCACCCATCATAACATTAGTGTTAAGCTGACAAATAGCTATCACAATTCACAATTGTATCGACAGATCATATCTTACTGACCTTTTATAGGTGCCTGTAAGTTAGGCCTATATGAGGTCAAGAACTTTGATGCCCTATTTTTAAATACTACATAATAATAATTATTAAGCAATGTATACATATAATATTATGTGTGTGAAGTACATAGACAGTAGTTTCATTTACTTAGAATTGATATCAATTAATGTATGTTAACTACGCCCTACATTTATTTTTACATCATCTACTCTTCAATTAAAATTCTATACTGTCAGTCTAGAAAAAGAAACTATACATCTATATTTATACTTATAATAATATAAAATAAACTCTAAATAATAAAATAAAAAGGTAACGTTTGTGAATTTGTGAAGTTGTGAGTTTGTGACGTTGTAAGGGGTAATCTCTGGATCTACTGAACCGATTTTCAAAATTCTTTCACCAATAGAAAGCTACGTTATTGTGGAGTGTCACAGGCTATAATAATTTTCAAAATTAACTACGCATTTTTACTTAAACTTGAATAATGTAATCGAAGTTGTAAAGAAAATTGCTTTCATCCCGTGCGCTGCGGAAACTATTGAACAAAACAATGTACTACAATATTAAAGAACGTATCAAAATCTGTAAAAAGGTCCGCGATAGCATATGTCTATCTCCTACGGATAACTCACAATAACTGCTTTTAATGTTTAAATTGTGGATTAAAAAACAATAATTTATTAATTTATGTCTTTATAAACGCAACGGATGTTGACGTACGAAATTTTTACTTTTTATTTATTTATCCCGAACTTTTAACCTGTAAGTAGTATTACGAAGGACAAATGGGCCGGGACAAAAATATTTCAAACGCGGAACGGAGTCGGCGGGCACTGCTAGTTTGTTATATAGTTTACAATACTTTTATTCGGATTTCTGGCAAAGAATCAGTATGAGCAAACATTTGAAATAACAACAGTTACAACAAGTAACAGTACAGCTACATTTCATTCTAATTCATTATTATGCCAAATTCGCAGTGATAAACGAACTATTGTAGCTTTTTGCGCCAACATTGGAAGTCTCTAGGGAAGTAACAATAATAATGTGTTATTTTTATCAGCACGTAACGCGACGATAATACCTATTTATAAGTTCCAGATAATTCTAAAATATCCAAATCGCTATCTGCAAAGCTCTATTTCAGTAAAGCTGTTTGTGTACAGGCAAGTGTAGCAGGTTATTCGTGTACAAAATTGCCTGTTCTAATATTTGACTAGGTAGGTAAGTTAGGTAATCTATCTTATCTTCTTAATATATATAAATCTCGTGTCACGATGTTTGTCCGCGATGGACTCCTAAACTACTGAACCGATTATAATAAAATTCGCACACCATGTGCAGTTCGATCCAACTTGAGAGATAGGATAGTTTAAATCTCAAATTATAGTCGCAATTTTAATTTATTAATATAACAAAAACTTTAGCCACAGCAACGCGTGGCCGGGTCAGCTAGTAATCTCAAATTATAGTCGCAATTTTAATTTATTAATATAACAAAAACTTTAGCCACAGCAACGCGTGGCCGGGTCAGCTAGTATTATATATAAAAGAGAGTTACCACTCACTCACTGACTAATCACGATATCTCAGGAAGTATAAAGCCTACAAACTTGAAATTTGAAAGGTAGGTTCTTTGTAATGGGTAGGTGTCAGCTAAGAAACGATTTTGAGAAACTACCCCTCTAAGGGGGTGAAATAGGGGTTGGAAGTTTATATGAAAGTCCCGTGTTTTTGAAGTTAGAGACGTGAAAATCGTCATTTAGGTTATCAGCTTCAGATATTAAAAATTTGTATAAGTCGTTTTGGAAAATTCCCCTTTAAGGGTGCTAAAATAGGGGATGAAAGTTTTTATGTGAAAATTTTAATATTGTTACTGTTGACTTGAAATTTGAAAGGTAGGTTCTTTGTAATGGGTAGGTGTCAGCTAAGAAACGATTTTGAGAAACTACCCCTCTAAGGGGGTGAAATAGGGGTTGGAAGTTTATATGAAAGTCCCGTGTTTTTGAAGTTAGAGACGTGAAAATCGTCATTTAGGTTATTAGCTTCAGGTATTAAAAATTTGTATAAGTCGTTTTGGAAAATTCCCCTTTAAGGGTGGTAAAATAGGGGATGAAAGTTTTTATGTGAAAATTTTTAATATTGTTACTGTTGACTTGAAATTTGAAAGGTAGGTTCTTTGTAATGGGTAGGTGTCAGCTAAGAAACGGTTTTGAGAAAATCCTTCCCTAAGGGGGTGAAATAGGGGTTGGGAGTTTGTATGAAAGTCCCGTGTTTTTGAAGTTTAAAGAGTCGTGAAACTCGGTATTAGCACTGAACCTATTTTGGGAGCGGCGTATTCTCCTGTGACCACTCACCATCAAGTGTACACGCGTTAGCACTGTATATTGGGAGCGGCGTAAACTCCTGTGACCACTCTTCATCAAGTGTACACGCGTTAGCACTGTATATTGGGAGCGACGTAAACTCCATATTGTAATGGTACTTTTTATTAACACATTATGGTACTTTTTATCCCGGTAAAAGCGATAGTTCCCGCAGAAGTAGTGAAAAACCTAAATTCACGCGAGCGGAGCCGCGGGCAACAGCTAGTACAAAATAAATCAAAGACATTAAGACCTCCGAAATGAGAGTGAAATCTACGTAGATAAACAAATGTTTGAATATGTGACAAGTGGAAAATTAAAAAAATTTAAAACACCCACGACTTTTGCAGACTTGTAATTGAAAAGGATTAAATAATTTTTTTGAAACTCCCCGACTAAAGGAAAGTAAGAACTAAGAACCTATCAGTATAATTACAAATCCAAGAAAATCCGCCGGAGCTGCTGTGTTTTGCCTATGACGGTGTTGATGGTGCTGTTTACCAGTTGATGACTAATTCAATTTCTTGATACTTCTCATATATCGGCAGTTTATCAATACTTACTAATTACATTAATTGATATTGGAAACGAAAATAGCAATGGCAGCTCCGACGGATTTTCTTGGATTTGTAATTATACTGATAGGTTCTTAGTTCTTACTTTCCTTTAGTCGGGGAGTTTCAAAAAAATTATTTAATCCTTTTCAATTACAAGTCTGCAAAAGTCGTGGGTGTTTTAAATTTTTTTAATTTTCCACTTGTTTTATAGTTTTTCGATTAATATATTAATGTAATTTAAATTATATTATTATTAAAAAATGAATTAATCTTTTAAATTAATCTTCAAACTAGCCATTAGCTCCACTAGCAGCATTTGAAGGCATCATCCCTTCCAAGTCATAAAGAGACGTTTATTGTGGCGCCCCCTGCTGTTCAATCACAAGAACAATTATCTACGAACCATTGCCAATGACTCACTAATATTTTATACAAAACTGTATCCAAATCGGTTCAGTCGTTTTTTTAATAATTGAGAACATTCGTTTGCACTGTAAATGTTTTTTATGGCGCCCCCTGGTGATCGATGTTCGTAACAACTATCTAAGAACCATCGCCAATGAATACCTAACATTATATAGAAAACTGCATCTAAATCGGTCAAGCCGTTTTTGAAATAAATGGGAACATTCGTTTGCAATATAAATGTATTTTATGGCGCCCCCTGGTGATCGATGTTCGTAACAACTATCTAAGAACCATTGCCGCTGAACACCAAACATTATACAGAAAACCGCATCTAAATCGGTCAAGCCGTTTTTGAAATAAATGGGAACATTGATGTGCACACACAAACAAACAAACCAACAAACAAACAAACAAACACACAAAAATATTTTTCCATTATTGGTTTTTGTGAACAATTTAACATACAAACAAACATAACATCTCAATAATAAAGTAATGTACAAACGGTCTCTCACCCTAAACGCATATACCCGTACTCCGTTCCGTCCTGGGTAAAAAGGCGAAATATGGAACAAAGTTTGAGCCGATTTCCGGCAAAAGTGGACAAGCATTTCTTGGGATATGATTTATGGCGCTACTTATCTGAACATGCCAAATCAATATTATGTGTCCCGGAGAAAAATGGAAGTCATTCACAAGTCACAGTTCATAATCAGAACTAACGGCAGCTGCTTGAGTTGAGTCGAGTCATTCACATCTAAGGAAAATTCTGCACGACTATTTTATATATTATTCAATCTTTTCTTTCTTTCGTTTTTCATCTTCCATCTCCGTTAACAGAATCATCTCTGCCAAACGTACAATTTTTAAAATAATTAGAATGATATCTGATCTTCAAGAAATAGCATACTGTAGTTAGCAGTTGTTATAGTAAAGAAATACCTATCAACTATTTGTGAGATAAAATATTTTCCTTATCGCAGAACCACAAAGTACAGACCGTTTGTTGGGTTGAAAACGCAGAACAGGAAAAACTTCTGAACGAAAACAATAGATTGCAATAAAGTGTACAAAATTGCAACGATGAAAAAGTTAAAAACTTTTAAATAATTCTATATTTCGAAAGCCATTGAAGTTGTGCAGAGTACAATAATGGGAAGAGAGACTTAAAATATAAGAAATCTAAGTTGCTCAAATATAAGTTTTAAAGAAGCCCTAAACATTTACTGATGAATGAAAATGATCTAAGTATTAACAGTATTTCTAGAATAACAACTAGAAAAAAGAAAAAACCATGAAGAATGTGTACACAATACAAACTCATATAGGAATATGAAACGAATCAACTATGAAGTCAGGCAAAGTATGAGGGGCAGAGTTAAGACATTTCTTAACATGAACATGGTTCATGAAAATACAGAACTGCGCGTAATAGTTACTATAATGACAGTAAATAATAATGAAAGCCGAAGTGTGGGATTAAGGAATAAAGCTCCGGGTATCACGCTTGTCACGGATTCGCATGAAATCGTAATACAGTCGAGTGGCAGGCCGGGCGCAAACACGAGCTTTTACAGGCTCTAAAACCCATCGCCGTGAGCATTCTTCAGGGTAACTTCACAACGATATTGTGGAATATACAATATAATCTCAAACATTGTAAATACTCTAAAGATCCGGACCCGAGTTGAAAGTATATTGTTTTATGTGCAGTACACTATCCCCCTTATTCACAAACATGAAATAGTGGTGGAATAGTTATAATCTGTTTTATCTGTTTCACCTCGAATGTCAAATTACTATTGACAAACAAAGACAAAACAGAGTATAACATATAATATTCGACCGCTATTTCACGTTTATGAATAAAGTTGATTGGTTTATAACACGCTTTAGGTCAAACTACTTTTTATCCTGAAAGTCCATCTGTGTCTTTTGGTGACAATTCTTTGTGAAAAATCAAGATCCTTTTCAAAATAAAGTTTTTATTCATAATGTGCGTGGCGTGCATACGTTCCACAACTTTGCGTCCGGGAGAACTTTGAATATTTAAATAAATGATATGGGCTAAGAAACTGCTGCAGAGTTTAGACCACCATTTAATTGTTGAAGTTTTTATTGCCTTATTTGTCTGCCATTAAGTTATACATATAAATAGTAATTCCTCATGCGCTCTTACTTACTCATAATAATAAATAGAAATATCAGGATAAAATAATTTCGATAAATCTTAGGATGTATCTGACAGGTTGAAGGCAACATACTCTGATGGCTGATCCCTGCCCGAGGCGAGCGATAAACCAGCCAAAAATGTGGGCAATTTGTATCGAAGTCGGCGGAATCCAAGTGAGCGCTGCGGCAACCCTTACGTAATTCATTTCACCCCACCCTCTTTGGCACTCCTGAAACGCTCCGCTTAGTCAGTCTGTATAATATGATATTAAAAAAATCGCACATTCGCAAATCTCATATTCATTATGATAACAAGATTTTATCATGTTAATTTTATTCCACTTATACCTGCTTCCATACTTAGGAACTGCTTCTTTATAATTGTCAATGGAAACGAAATAAGTCTACATGAACTCGTATGTTGTAACACTTGTAATTGTTATTTATTACATTGCGACTGCGATTCAATAATAATATAAGATTGTTAAATTAATAATACAAAATACGTATGTTATACGTTCGCAGTTTAGAATTCTCAATGATATATTAGAGATTTGTAAAACAAGATACGACTGACAAGTTTGTAACAAGATTCATTAAATTGCATTCATCAACAACAAGTAAACATAACAAACTATTTTCCCAGCGACTTACAATTTAGGTAACTGCAAGAGAAACTTTAATAGCAGGGATGTTCTAAATAAGCGCACACTAACCTATCTACGATACAATTTCTTGCCACTTGCCAGCACATGCGTCAAGCATAATATGTTCCATGAATTCTAAGGAGTTATTTCGCTGATTTCTGAAGATATTCATCATATTTTCATACTCTTTTAAGCCAAAAATAATATCTAGAATAGATATCTTGGCCGATTTTTTAGCTGAACATGAAGGAGTCTTTCGTTTATCTCCGAAGAATTTCTATAACATTACTAAGAACCCAATAATCCAACCAACTAGACGCCAAATCATCGAGATTATTCCATAATCGACTAAGTTATTTATCAAAATACCAGTAAGTTTGATAACCTCTTCCTTTTTTGTTTTTGCAGGTCTAAAACAACACGTCTCGTTAACTTTTTTCGTCAAAAAACAGTTGCACACTTTTTTAGCGCTAGCGACATACGAGTGTAGTAGAATTGACAAAGGTGAGCCCATTTTACAAAAACCCGGACTCAGTTTATCACCTGAGACAAATGACGTGGGTCCGGCCTCTCAATCCAGCACATATTTTACAATTCACCAGACACCAACCCATAACCATAAACTACCAGATGTTATTGGGTAGGTAAGTAGTCCACTGTAACATGTATGTGAATGGTCCTGTGTGTTACAAATTAAACTGAAATATCAGGACAGGACATTACACACATCACAATCTAGCCCGGTCTTATGTGTTGCAAATTAAATTGAAATATCAGGACAGGACATTACAAACATCGCAATCTAGCCCCAAAAGTAAGCGATAGCTTGTGTTATGGGTCCTAGATAAATGACAAATATTTTGCAGTAGATTTCTATAAAATTGTAACTAATGACTCCAAGAAAACATTACACGAATAAAGCAAAGCGGAAGTAAAACTCACTAAAATACATCATGTTTTTATAGAGTAAAAGGTAATATAAAATTGTGTTTTGAGGAAAGCTCAAAGCATTAACTTTTATCCATTCAGCTATATTACATTACAAGTATGATTGCAGATTTAATGAAAAAATATAAACCCGCCCAAGTTAATAAGGAACATGAATAAAATTTTCGATGTTGGGAATATAAGGAAACTCAAATGAACTAAGAATAAATTGAGGGGATGTTTGGAAAAACGACCTTTGTCAATTTTAGTAAATTTTACAGGAGGCTTAAAAAACTGTTTACAATACATTTGACATTGGTTATTTTTCCAATGAAATCAAAACATGGGAATAAATAATTAGATTTTTCATAGTAAAACACTTGTATTTTCAATAATAACATTAAACTTAGGTTCATAAAGTTAAAACTATTCACATCCTTCGCTAACATGTCATGCTAACACTGAGTATTGCCAGAAAAAAAACCAATATCAACTGACATTGGCAGTTCTTCCAAAATGTATTGGACATTGGTTGTTTTTCCGTATACCATTGACTTTGTTTCCTTGAATATCTTCTGACAAAGGCTGTTTTGTCGAAAACATTAATTTGGATTTTGTGAGGAACATATCAAGCAAACCATAGACATCACAATCTCGTTTTCAGTTTTTTTTGACATTGGCTGTGTTTCCAAAAGACCCCTTTATTGAATTAAGACATTTAGAATTTTTCGGGTTTAGTTATTTTGCTCCATAATCTAAGTCGTGTTACATTATACATAAATATTTTTATTACTGTATAGAATGAAAGAGTGCAACATTTTAAGGGATTATAGAAATACACGTATTCGTCAGTGTGGTACGCCGTACGCGTATAGAAGATAATGTGAGCGTAGGCCGAAATATTCCCACGCGTTTTCATAATAACCTTAACAGACTATGTGATAATTTTAGAGATAAGCGGGAACAAGCTAGCATTGTTAGAGCCGTATTAGTATTGGATTTACCTAGCATATTGATGTTAATGTTTGCTGCAGTACATTATTTCATATTAGGGGATGAAATAATGCATCTGTGATATTAATTTAGATGCTCAAAATACCTTATGCGTTATATTTAAAGCATTTAATTCAATAGACTTATGCGTTAAACGCTAATGCTACAAACAGGTTAATCTTATCAGCGAAATGTGCTTTGAACAAAACAGAAACTAATAAGTAATTCCATAAGGATTTTACACAGTTTTGTGGACCTCTTGTATCCAATCTCAATCAGATGGGCATACCCATGTTGTTGATGCCGCATAAAGTGGTAGAGACACAAAAATAGAGATAGGAGTATGATTATCTGCGATATACAAACACTAGAGATAGCGACCACTCAATACATTTGACGGTTTATTTGATTAAATATTACTAACGTCACATGAACGTTTGAATTTAGAAGTATAGAAAACTATACAATACTGGTAGGGCGAGTGGGGGCTGTCTTCCCCCCTATTTGCCTTAGAACGTTTGTATACCCAACATTTTTTATGAAAAAATAAAAGGAGAGGTGTTATTGGTTCTGTCTCACTTTTGCTCGAGCCCTCGAACAAGACGGTCGGTGAGATAATCTATTCTACCTTCTTCAATCTTCTGCAATCATAATCTTTAATTACTCCATAACAACGTTTGTGCTGCGGATTTGCAAACGGAAGATCCACGTGTTTTACTTGAGTTTAACCAAAAGCATTCGTGTTCAAATTATTATCATTATATTGTCCCTACGGAGTGACAACGCGTAATTACCTGTAACTACCCGCCATGCCGTTTAGAAATATATTGCCGCCTGTACCGCGATTGTTACGAATAATAATAACCTCTTATTGTAATTAAGCCCACACGTTATCCGTCAATAAGTCTTCGCGGGCTATGGTGCTTACGTTGAATAACTGTTCCTCATCCTTACATGACGGTTTAACTTCCCAATGCGCTGAAGTACTGACATCACGATTGTTACACATTTCTTTCTTCCTTGCCTTTTCCCACTCTATGTGGGGTCGGCACTGTGTTACACATTGTGGCAGTGTGTTACACATTTCACCGAAATTTTACATTGACCTAAGCTAACGTAACCTAATGTAACCTAACCTAAGTCTAACCTAAACCTAACCTAACCTCTTAAATGGCTTTGTAATTTAATCCGTTGTTATTGACTTCCAACTTTTATGCAAATAAATAACTGATTTTGATTCTAATTTTGTTTATCATTTTACCTTTCCTGAAACTTTTGTTGTGGTATTCACTGAATATGCGACAAATATATTAATGTTAATCAAAGATCATTCAGGACAAAACGTTAATAATAATCCACTTTATATAACATGGTTAGGGATAAGTAATGTCTACATTTTTACATGGGATAATTTGAAAAGTGGAATAAAATACAGCTTTACACTTTACCTTCGCATTTAATCATGGGATGAGATAAGCTGAAAATTATATTCCATGGACTCCCGTTTCCCAGTTCTCTTTTATTTGCGGAAATTTTTATTTTACTTGAACATGTTTCAATTTGTTTTTATTATTTACACTCGGAGTACTTAAATTGGATTGCATTATAAAATTATACAAAAAAGTAGGTCTTGTACTTTTAGGACACACCCAAACAGCCTTCTCGAATCGATTCACATAATTTAATTTTCGAGTTCTTTAGGTTGAACTAGTGTTCAAGTTTACAACCTAGTGAAGACTAAATTTGAACACTGAGTATTTTAGAAGTTTAATTTGTATTTTGAATGCTTGTAGTACATGACATAAAATTAGAAAACAACAAGATTGCATATGTATTTGCTTAATCTTAAACAAGAACAACTATTGTAAAGTGTGTTTTTTATTTTATTTTGTATGTTAAAATGCCCCGGCTCCAGTGCACGTAATCAATCCATATTGTTTCACCGTTTCACGTCGTATTTAGCACATCATAATTTCAATATTAGTTCGGGTGTTGAAAACTATTTAAAAAGTTTTGCAAGTGACGTATTTTTCCAAAAAAAATATTTGTATATAAGTACAACAAGAATACTCTAATGCAACAAAACTCTGAAAACCAGGTAAATTTCCGCTATGACAAATAACAGACACGACAAATAACAGACACCTTTGCGGTGAAAACTCTAAGCCATGTGCCACCTTTGCGGTGAAAACACTAAGCCATTCGAATAATCCAGATGTTAAAACTTTGGCAAAATTATATTATGCAGTCATCTGCGAAATAAACATTTTTTTTTGGGGGGAAAAATTACTGACTTCGCGTTCTCATCAACAGGCTACAGTGCTTTTCATCATGGGCTACAGTGCCCCTCATCAACAGGCCACGATGCCCCTCATCAACAGGCTACAGTGCCCCTCATCAACAGGCTACAGTGCCCTTCATCAACAGACTACAGTGCCCCTCATCAACACGCTACAGTGACCCTCATCAACACGCAACAGTGCCCCTCATCAACAGGCTACACTTCATCAACAGGCTACAGTGCCCCTCATCAACAAGCCACAGTGCCCCTCATCAACAGGCTACAGATGAAAAGTTTCTTTCGGATACAGTTTTTTTTTTTATATATCATATCTTGAAAGGTAACTGGGACTTATGAACAAAATGTGTTTTTTCGTCAAAACCACATGATATTTTCAAATTGGAAGCCGTGTTTTTATCCGACTTCCAATTTTGAGTAATCTATATATATAAAAGAATGAGGCATTTTGGTTGTTCCACGGATTCCGCCAAAACTATAGGTCGTAGAGATCTGAAATTTGGTATCAGATATTAGGTCATGAATTCGTACTAAGACGGGAATTCCAGAAATTCCATGTTTAAGGGGTAGAAATAGTACATTAAAGGGATTTCTCCATACAAAATTGTAATTTTTTTCGTTGTTCCAGGCATTCCAGAAAAACTAAAAGTCGTAGAGATCTGAAATTTGGTATCTAGGTAGATATTAAGTCATGAATTCGTACTAAGACGGATATTCCAGAAATTCCATGTTTAAGGAGTAAAAATCTTACATTTACGGGATTTTCCCATACAAAAGCGTAATTTTTTCGTTGTTCCAGGAATTCCCGAAAAACTAAAAGTCGTAGAGATCTCAAATTTGGTACCTAGGAAGATATTAGGTCATGAATTCGTACTAAGACGGGGATTCCAGAAATTCCATGTTTAAGGGGTAGAAATAGTACATTCAAGGGATTTCTCCATACAAAATTGTAATTTTTTTCGTTGTTCCAGGCATTCCAGAAAAACTAAAAGTCGTAGAGATCTGAAATTTGGTATCTAGGTAGATATTAGGTCATGAATTCGTACTAAGACGGGGATTCCAGAAATTCCATGTTTAAGGGGTAGAAATAGTACATTAAAGGGATTTCTCCATACAAAAGTAAAATTTTTTCGTTGTTCCAGGCATTCCAGAAAAACTAAAAGTCGTAGAGATCTGAAATTTGGTATCTAGGTAGATATTAGGTCATGAATTCGTACTAAGACGGGGATTCCAGAAATTCCATGTTCAAGGGGTAAAAATCTTACATTTAAGGGATTTTCCCATACAAAAGTGTATTTTTTGCGTTATTCCAGGGATTCCAGCGAAATTAAAAGTCGTAGAGATCTGAAATTTGATACCTAGGTTGATATAAGGTCAATTCGTACTCTAACGGGAATTTTTGGAGCTCAAATTTTGAGGAGGAAAAATTTCGAACTTTTTTGTTACTGGGCCGATTGCTTTGAAAATCGACGTCTGACTATGGCAGCAAGCATAGAGAAGGAATTTGTGGTCAAAATAAAATAATGATGAACTTTTTGGCCGCCATTTTGAACTTTTTTGTTACTGGGCCGATTGCTTTGAAAATCGACGTCTGACTATGGCAGCAAGCATAGAGAAGGAATTTGTGGTCAAAATAAAAAAATGATGAACTTTTTGGCCGCCATTTTGAACTTTTTTGTTACTGGGCCGATTGCTTTGAAAATCGACATCTGACTATGGCAGCAAGCATAGAGAAGGAATTTGTGGTCAAAATAAAAAAATGGCCGCCATTTTGAACTTTTTTGTTACTGGGCCGATTTCTTTAAAAATCGACGTTTGACTATGGCAGCAAGCATAGAGGAGGAATTTGTGGTCAAAATTAATAAATGATGAAGTTTTTGGCCGCCATTTTAAACATTTTTGTTACTGGGCCGATTGCTTTGAAAATCGACGTCTGACTATGGCAGCAAGCATAGAGAAGGAATTTGTGGTCAAATTGAAAAAAAAGATGAACTCTTTGTCCGCCATTTTGAACTTTTTTGTTACTGGGCCGATTGCTTTGAAAATCGACGACTGACTATGGCAGCAAGCATTGAGAAGGAATTTGTGGTCAAAATAAAAAAGGCCGCCATTTTGAACTTTTTTGTTACTGGGTCGATTGCTTTGAAAATCGACGTCTGACTATGGCAGCAAGCATAGAGAAGGAATTTGTTGTCAAAATAAAAAAAATGATGAACTTTTTGGCCGCCATTTTTAACTTTTTTGTTACTGGGCCGATTGCTTTGAAAATCAACGTCTGACTATGGCAGCAAGCATAGAGAAGAAATTTGTGGTCAAAATAAAAACATGGCCGCCATTTTGAACTTTTTTGTTACTGGGCCGATTTCTTTAAAAATCGACGTTTGACTATGGCAGCAAGCATAGAGGAATTTGTGGCCAAAATTAAAAAATTATGAACTTTTTCGCCGCCATTTTGAACTTTTTTGTTACTGGGCCGATTGCTTTGAAAATCGACGTCTGACTATGGCAGCAAGCATAGAGAAGGAATTTGTGGTCAAAATAAAAAAATTGCCGCCATTTTGAACTTTTTTGTTACGGGGCCGATTGCTTTAAAAATTGACGTTTGACTATGGCAGCAAGCATAGAGAAGGAATTTGTGGTCAAAATTAAAAAATGATGCACTTTTTGGCCGCCATTTTGAACTTTTTTCGTTACTGGGCCGATTGCTTTCAAAATCGACGTGACTATGGCAGCAAGCATAGAGAAGGAATTTGTAGTCAAAATTAAAAAATGATGAACTTTTTGGCAACCATTTGAACTTTTTTGTTACTGGGCCGATTGCTTTAAAAATCGATATCTGACTATCGCAGCAAGCATAGAGAAGGAATTTGTGGTCAAAATAAAAAAATGGCCGCCATTTTGAACTTTTTTGTTACTGGGCCGATTGCTTTGAAAATCGACGTCTGACTATGGCAGCAAGCATAGAGAAGGAATTTGTGGTCAAAATAAAATAATGATGAACTTTTTGGCCGCCATTTTGAACTTTTTTGTTACTGGGCCGATTGCTTTGAAAATCGACGTCTGACTATGGCAGCAAGCATAGAGAAGGAATTTGTGGTCAAAATAAAAAAATGATGAACTTTTTGGCCGCCATTTTGAACTTTTTTGTTACTGGGCCGATTGCTTTGAAAATCGACATCTGACTATGGCAGCAAGCATAGAGAAGGAATTTGTGGTCAAAATAAAAAAATGGCCGCCATTTTGAACTTTTTTGTTACTGGGCCGATTTCTTTAAAAATCGACGTTTGACTATGGCAGCAAGCATAGAGGAGGAATTTGTGGTCAAAATTAATAAATGATGAAGTTTTTGGCCGCCATTTTAAACATTTTTGTTACTGGGCCGATTGCTTTGAAAATCGACGTCTGACTATGGCAGCAAGCATAGAGAAGGAATTTGTGGTCAAATTGAAAAAAAAGATGAACTCTTTGTCCGCCATTTTGAACTTTTTTGTTACTGGGCCGATTGCTTTGAAAATCGACGACTGACTATGGCAGCAAGCATTGAGAAGGAATTTGTGGTCAAAATAAAAAAGGCCGCCATTTTGAACTTTTTTGTTACTGGGTCGATTGCTTTGAAAATCGACGTCTGACTATGGCAGCAAGCATAGAGAAGGAATTTGTTGTCAAAATAAAAAAAAATGATGAACGTTTTGGCCGCCATTTTGAACTTTTTTGTTACTGGGCCGATTGCTTTGAAAATCGACGTCTGACTATGGCAGCAAGCATAGAGAAGGAATTTGTGGTCAAAATAAAAAAATGGCCGCCATTTTGAACTTTTTTGTAACTGGGCCGATTTCTTTAAAAATCGACGTTTGACTATGGCAGCAAGCATAGAGGAGGAATTTGTGGCCAAAATTAAAAAATTATGAACTTTTTCGCCGCCATTTTGAACTTTTTTGTTACTGGGCCGATTGCTTTGAAAATCGACGTCTGACTATGGCAGCAAGCATAGAGAAGGAATTTGTGGTCAAAATAAAAAAATGGCCGCCATTTTGAACTTTTTTGTTACGGGGCCGATTGCTTTAAAAATTGACGTTTGACTATGGCAGCAAGCATAGAGAAGGAATTTGTGGTCAAAATTAAAAATGATGCACTTTTTGGCCGCCATTTTGAACTTTTTTCGTTACTGGGCCGATTGCTTTCAAAATCGACGTCTGACTATGGCAGCAAGCATAGAGAAGGAATTTGTGCTCAAAATTAAAAAAATGATGAACGTTTTGGCCGCCATTTTGAACTTTTTTGTTACTGGGCCGATTGCTTTAAAAATCGATATCTGACTATCGCAGCAAGCATAGAGAAGGAATTTGTGGTCAAAATAAAAAAATGGCCGCCATTTTGAACTTTTTTGTTACTGGGCCGATTGCTTTAAAAATCGACGTTTGACTATGACAGCAAGTATAGAGAAGGAATTTGTGGTCAAAAAGAAAAAAATGGCCGCCATTTTGAACTTTTTTTTACTTGGCCGATTGCTTGGGTACCTTTTTAACACTTTGGGTACGGAACCCTAAAAATGGCCGCCATATTGAGCTTTTATGTGACGGTCGATTTTTTCAAAATCAATATATAACTATAACCAGCAAGCATAAGGAAATATTTAGTGATCAAAATTAAATTAAATTGCATAACAATGGTTTATACAAGAATTCTGGAAACGCCTGAGGGAGTAAAGCAGAAGTTCAACGTGAGCGAAGCCGCGGGCGTTTGCTAGTTAAATAATATGATCATTATTATGTTAACTATTTGAATCAACTTTTAAGCCTTATCATGTCAGATTCCAGACCACTCACCCTGCAATAACAGTAAAGTAAAGGCAAAACTTCCTTTATCTACAATGAAAATAGAATTAAAAAGAATATAAGAAGAAAGACAACGACAAAACAATCAGGCCTGAAACAAACAAAAAGAAAAATTCTGGTTGTAAATGTCATCAAAAATCTCCTAAAAGATTTTCATCAATTCATTTCATTCAAATTCACAGCAGCGCATAATGGTAACGACTGTGCAAACAATGTGTGAAAGGAATATTTTATGAAGACCTTTCACACATTGTTCATAATGAATAACTCGCTAAAGGGACTGTGCAAAGACAACAAACATTAGGTGCAAAAGGTTTATAATCTACGTATTGTAATAAAATAGGTAGATATGCCCAAGTCCGCCCACAACAACTCAGTTGAAAGCATTTTCACTAACTCAATTCTGAGGGAACCATGGATTTTCCAAGATAGACTTTCGTCCATGGTAAATCTACCTCTACTCCAAATTGCAGCCAAAGTATTTGCGGCGTGAATGAGGAACCAATATACACACAAATACAGACTCATACAAACTCGTCGTCTTCATATCATATTAGTTAGTCGTGGTCATTTACAGACATCGCTATATTATGTCATTGTGTAAACATAAGCGTAGGTGTTCCTTTCCAGATAAAGATACTAGATATCTGTTAGAATTTACTAGATTGCGAGTGCAGAGTTTGACACGGGTTCGCAATTTCACCATCTTGTGACCGCAACATTAAGTACAGTAATTGTGACCACTACACAACATTATGTAAAGGTCGAGTGTAACAAACAATTTAATAACAAACAGTTTAGCAGAAATTTTCTTTTTTAAATTAACTAGGTATCACGTTTTTCATATCACACAGTGAGAAATGAGAATATTAATAGTCATTTAACGTACTTAGTTTATTAAACCCGATCGAGTTACAATCGTGCCAATTTACATTATCACATTTTGGTGAAACAGTACGTTTATCGGAAACTGCCTAGAGTTCTTTATACGTACATATTATTAAAATACTGATAAATCCATGAATTAATTTGGCCACTACCTCTAGCAACAATCGCGATGACCTCGGGGAAACCCGTCGAGTGGAGGCTCGAGTTGGACGGCTGCCAGGAGCATTATCGCAAATATTGTGCTAAGTTGGACAGTGCACAAGAGTGTGCCGCTAATGTCTGTACGAACGCGCCAGACGACGCCGGTCTCGAAGGAAATGAACTAGCGTACCACAATCGGTGGTCGACTCCGCCAAAACCAGAGCCCAGAAATAGGTTAAGTAGGCAATAAAACAAGTTTGTAGCATAATTAAAATTTATTAAAACCCATAGGGACGTCTGTACGAACCCGCCAAACGATGCCTGTCTAGCAGAAAATGAACTAGCGTAACACAATCGGTGGTCGATTCCGCCAAAACCAGAGCCCAGAAATAGGTTAAGTAGGCAATAAAACAAGTTTGTAGCATAATTAACATTTATTTAAACCCATAAGCTTAGGTGGATTGCAGAAGAGATATTTATGGCAGAGGCAGGATTTTTTTTAATGATTATTTGTTTTTCGAATTTGCAGTTAAAAATCACTTTTGTATCGTGGTTCGTGGCAAATCTTCAATATTATGTAGTGTAATATTACAAGTATATGTGAGTGGCTGTCATTTAGTGATGATCACTGAGTTACAGAATAGGAGGGCCAGATCCGTGACATCTAACTATTTCTTAATCTTAAATTAAAAGCTGAGATTACGTAACAATGAAGGAAAATCTCAACTGGCTCATCCCTAATTCCTAATGCTGAAATGGAGTTAACCCTCGCAGTGAGAGATTGTACGATGCTCAGACACAAGGGATTTAACAAATCAAACCCAAGGAAATACTGCAATTCTGGGCGGAAACCAATTAGTACGAAACACCAAAATAGGCTTAGTTTAGACGTGACGAACATGAAATTATACATAGATAGCCGTTAGTAATTAAGTTTGGATGTGGGACGGGACGTATTACTTAAAACAAAGCTGTTTTTCTGTTAAGCTTTGACCAACATTTAGCGGTGAGAAATCCAGCGATATCGATTTGCATGGTTCACAATAATTATTCACATTCATGCAACAACGCGATTGCGTCAATCGGTTCTAACTAAATCGCTTTAGATCGGCGATTCCATACATCAATCGCGTATGTATTGCAAAGCTTTGTGTAGGGAAATGCTAATTTCCCTTATGATTCCAAAATAAACTGTAAACTATTTATTTTAAGTGTTTTGCTGTAGTCATTTTAAAGACCATTTCAACCACCTAGTATTTAAAGTAAAATTTTCATAAGTGACGAATAAGTCATATTTTCGAGATAAACGCAGCATCACAACAATGCACCTATCTTGCATACGTTTGTGCACGTGAAAGAACGTAAATAGACGACGATTGCACAACTCTTTCCGTAACGAGCTTATTCAAGACTCAAGACGCTACAAAAATCATGAAGGTAAGAACTACGTACCATCTAAGAATTTGTCGAACTACTTTCTACAAGATACCATTAATTGATAAGGAGACCTTACGACTAACCAGCACAGTAACAGGCAGTCAAAGATTTACAGAAAACATTTTCGATTTTTGGAATTTTACAATTGACAGGAGTCATGGAAAGTACGGGTACTATGCTACAAAAAGCTACACAGAAATTGTTAAGTTGCAAAAATTGAGAATCAATAAAGCTTGCTAAATATTATGACCTCCCATTAAAAGAACATCATCCGATATGGAATAAAAACCGACGGAAAATTAAATTAATCGCGTAAAGCAATTCAGTCAATCGGCAAAAGCTCGTCCCGATTTAATGAATTTTAATTCTCGGCAGATTACAGGTATTGATCGGTATTGGCATCGGTAAACACACAGGAATGTTTATACGGGGCTTCTCAAGGGAGGTTGTGGTCATTTTGAACGCAGATTTTTAACGTGCCTCCTAGATAGTTCACTAGTCTAAGAAAAAATGTAAGCGAAAAATTCGTCTGAAAATGTCATCCTCGAAACCGGGCGTCAGTGGTAGACTTTGCGCATTTATAGACTACTAGAGTGCATTTTGCAGTTTTTTTTTACCTGTGGTCTTACTGCATAAACTAGAGAAATTCGGCATGTATTACATATAATATTATTAATGGATAGAGTTGTCGTTATGACTCATACGTCGCGTCGGATGGATATGAGCTTATTAGCAATGTAGTGATTTCAATAAGCCATCATGTAACTATTCAGAAATTTTTAAGCTGACTGGCCTCTAGGTTAATGAAGACGGAAAATGTCTAGCTTTATTTTCACTTGCCTGTGAACCTTTCCAAATAGGCATTTTCGTTTCGCATTCGTTCGTCTTTACGATCGCTAAAACAATTTCAAAACAGTCTGATTAGTTCTCACGCTGTTGAATAACTAAGTACCGAACCGTCCTTGCCTTACTAAGTAACAATACAAGTGGATCGACTTATAATTTTATTACTTTTATAAAGATTAAGTTTGAACAACCAGCAGTCAAGTTAATGTTTTTGCATATATGTTTGAAATCCACAACAATTGAACTATTCTTAATTTTAGTATTCGAAGCGCAAGTAAGTGCGAATGTAGTCATCTAGTATAATCTTTGGTGAAAGAAACAGCTATTTGATTTAGATCAAATAAAATATAGCGTATTATCTGCAAAGACACCTGCATGAAAATCCACGGCACTTTCCACAAGGCTCAAAGGCTCAAGACCTTACCTGGACCAGGAAAGGTCTTAATCCTAGTCTGTACTGTCTGGCGAGTCTTAATCTCCAAACTAGCATCAAAGACAGTCACGACCGTCAGTCATAGGGCATAGACTAAGAAGAATTAAGCCAGGAGCGAATACTTGAGACAAGACGTCTAAATATAGACACGATACAACGTATTTGGTGAATCAGCTGATGTCACGAACTTAACGGTGAGGCTTCAAAAACCCTTTCCACATCTATCGTGTGACGTGCCACGGAGAAATAGATTTACACACAAAAAAATCTGTTACACAAACTATTACAATCATTAAACACGTTAAATCTATGTAAACAAATTATTACAATCGCCCAACTAATAAAAAAACATAGCCTCCACATCAGACTGTGGCATCGTAAATAGCAAAGATTTTTTTCGACCCTTGTGAATTTTCTTCAACGCAATTTCATTAGTTAATTACTATTAGTGATTTTTTTAGTTTACTATTGTAGTCGTAGAAAACGAAATCCACTTTTACCTTGAATATTTTACCGGTTGTATTGCTCCGACGTTTGAAATACTTCTAGCTCATTGATGATTCGTAACGGTATGAAAATAGCTGGTTCCGGAAATACCTTAGAACGACGGTTTCAATTGTCAAGAACAAAGCTAAATATCAACAACGGAAGAAAGACGGGTACACACAAGAAAAGTCCTTGTCATTAATACAAGCGAGCTATTCTAGTAAAACACTTTGAAATGTTGCTCTCTCTAAGTAAAGTATAGAAAACCTTCACTGAATTCTTCCCACTTTGATGACTTTTACGTGTAGAAAACTGAAATGATGAACTGATTAGGTCTTATATCACTCTTCTTTGGAATATTGAGGAGATAATTGTTATGTTCAATGCTTGAATGGTTAAGTGTAGTGGGTAAACACTCAAAAGATCAGAGAGGCTTCGGAATTCCTGTAGAGATTAGAGACCTGATGAAGATACCATGGGACCAGTTTGATCATAATATTTCGAGGCCTATGATAAAGAGGTTGCAGCTTCTTGCTTCGTAATCAAATACTCATTACTTTTAGAAAGCCCTCCTAAAGACATCTCCAACCTAATACGGCTTGCGGCGTTAGATCCAGCGGATCCCCGAGACTTCACCTAATTTGCCAACATTGCATTTTCCAGTGTAGAGTCGCCATTCCAGCACCTTGGATCCCCAAAGTGCATTGGTCCTACGCGCTATATACCCTGCGTATAGCGTGTTGTGTAGTGTGCTCATAAAAAATTTAGGATGGATTGACTGGAGATCCTCCTTAGTTAATTCTTGCATTGGTAAATGGTAATGAGGTCTTTTAAGTATGTACATTTATGGCATTGCATTCGATGTGGTGATCCGTATGTGAAGGAGGTTGATGATGGCAAAACTTTCATAGATACTGAAAATATCTATACCAACCAATCTAACCGAATATATTGTGTCCGTATCTAAAGTTTAAGCTAGTGTCTATAATATAGTTAATTCGTATTTATTTATGCGAACTAAGCACATTTACCTACTTATTGATAATAGGCTGAAGTGTGACGTATCTAGGCATTTAAATTATACGGGTCAATTGAATATAATAGATTCATCTAGGTTCCTAATTGGATTTATTTACGAGTTCGCATCGATTCTAGATTATAATTGTAATTGCTAATAGATTCAACGTCTGCATATTTAATTATTGCTCGTATTGCTGATTTTAGAGTATATAACATTGCTCTTCAGGACTAGGTATCACCGTGTTTCGTTAAAACGAAACTTCACCTAACTACCTACTAACGTGAATTTTTACGAGCTAAGATGTAACGTCACTAGCTTAGTAGGAAGGCTCGGGCCAAACCTTACAAGCTTTAATTAGAAACACTTAAGTGCCCACAATACCAAGAAATTAATAAAACACATGAACATATCGCGCTTCTAGGTCGCCTCCACGGAATGGAACTTATAAACGGTTCATACCTGCTGTGGCACGTAAGTATGCAAATATTCGTTCACTTATAAAACAAAAGCTAGTTTAGAGTCGTTTTTTACATACATTAAAATCATTTTCAATGAGACTATTCTTTGAAGCAATGCCCAATTTGTGGAACTGTGCTCTGCATGATGCTTTGAATGAGTAAACAATTTGTAATTCGTAAACGAACGGCGATTGCTGATTAGTGAGTTAAAAGCGAGATCGATGATGCAAGTATGACGGATGTTTGTGAGTCAACCCGCGAAGGCCGCGCGCCGGATGGCGATACCGTCAGCTGATAACGTACCCGCGCATACTTACCGCTCAAGTCGCTATCGTAACTCTTGAACTTGGGGGTCGCAACTCCAAACCATAGGGAGTAGGGAGTCCCATATCAGACGTTCGTACGATACGCTTCCTCGTTGTGTGTAGACTTTGTGAACTGTTTCGTCCGATCGTTTCAGCCATCGAACGTCCACTGCCAGATAAAGGCTGCTTGTAAAGATTTACAGCACGGTCCTGCATTGTTTGGATCTAGCGACTTCTCGCGACTACTTAATGTCAGACAGTTCATCTGGTTAGAAATCTACGAACACTCCACTTTGCAATTTGGGGTTGACATTCCAGCTCTATGGGCCCCCCTACGTCCGTTAGTCCTACGAGCTATGCCCGAACGGGGCATACCATCCAACCAACCAACCATCTATACCAACTCCGCGAATCGCGATAAAATGAGCTCACTGAGCAATGAGATATGTCGATCACTTTGGTCATTGGAGATCCAAGGAGGAGATCCTCGTTTCCGTTTTGATCACTTCGCGAAAGTCGGAACGTAGCTCTCGCCCAAAATGCAAAATGACTCTTGAGCCTTCTCATGAGGCCCATCGTCAGTGAACATGTCTAAGATCCGTATATATTGCCAATATCAGCTGATATATGAAGCATACATCAACATAGAATGTACCTAAGAAGTTTTACTTAGAAAGACCCAAGTGAGTGTTGATTCAAAACCCTTGTGCCCTTGTTGGTTCGGATATCAATATCCTATGATATTGATACCCGACACTCTGTTACAACTTGCAATACCCTTAGTAGCTGCTTATTGTTGTGCCCATGGTACTTTCGCCACGGCAACTGTCTCGCGTCTCAGACCATTTTCGTCGTTCCCGACTCTTTTTCCACAGTAGCTAACCGTCAACCGTGTTTTACTGCAAACATTACAGTGAACTATTTTGTTGGTTGCATATTCTATGAGCTGATAATGTGCAAATAACATCAACATTTAGTGCACCACTCAAATGACTGAACTTGGGTGTTGCAAATAAAAAATCATAAGGAAGTTATTAATATTGCAGTAAAATTAAATGCTTTTACAAATTGGTTATGGCTTAGATTTGTATTTGGCAATGAAGACCAAAAACAGACTGCTGTAAAGGGTTTTTCCAGCAGGATGGGCTCATCTATTAGTCTGAAATTCAACGTGCACCTGATATCTGATTATTAGTTGTAAAATCAAACTATTATGTAACAAAGTAGTTTCTGTAATTTTGTTCAGTCAAATTCTAAGAATATTATTCCATAATTGTCAGTTCAGCTCATCTACATGGTGTATGCCATACACTGTACAGAGTTTCACATTTTAATCAATTTATGAAATGAATCAAGTGAATGGTTTGTGAAACTGAGTAATTTTATGTTTTAAAACTCACAATAACACCACAAGTTATTTTTGATCACAAAAGCAACCAATTGCAGCAAGTGAAACACACAGTTAAGAAGTTAGATAAGCATATACTAAGCATAAAAAGAAGACTGAACGAAGCTGGTATCAAGTTTTCTCATGGACCAAAACCAAGATATTCTAGGAAAAAAATAGTGTTTTAAAGAACCATTATATAACCAAGATATGCTAGGAAAGGCACCAGGAATTTGTTTTTCATACCAGGAATTTAACTTTGCATACAAAAAGTTATTTTTTTTCCGATGAACATTTCCTATCATATTATTATGGATTTCATTGTGAAGTATAACTTTTTTATATGCCTATAAATTTGGAATCGGAATGTTAATTTAAAACATTCTAGGAGTTAATGTAGAGACTGTTAAAATAAAGATTGGATTTGAATCAGCTTGGTGCAGGATTCCACACATCTATCGTCATTTTAATTTTTTAACATAATATGTTTTTTTTAATTGTAAAGTTATTGTTACTTATAACCAATACATAATAGAGATATGAATACAAGTGCTGTAATTAGGGAATGATTGTGGTACTAGCTACTAATATTTAGAACCTTTCTTGGAACCCCAAAACATTGAAAAGTTTATATTTGTATTGACTTGATTTTAATTCCACTAAATCGTAATGATTTAGAATCGTTTGGAATCAAATTAATTCTTTGCCTTTTGTGTTGTGTGCTTAAGTTTCTAAGCCAGCCAATAAATGGAAAACCAATAACCAACACTGCATTCAGTCATAATCTTACACATCCACCCACGGACCTACACATTAGATGACTAATATTTAAGATTATTTAATAGGAATGACTTCTGATATGCGGCAACTAGAAAGCTTTACAATAAATTTTTGAAATTTACTATGAAAGGGTATGTTATAAGAGGGATGTTACATATATAGCTGCAGGTTTGATGGTTTTGGGCCAAGATTACAAAATTTAGTCTTGGGTTCTGCTACCTTGGAGCAGTACAGACAAGGCAGGTTTCCTTGTTGCAGATAACCGAAATAGTGTAGCGGGTCTGCAGAACGCAACAAACTGTCGCGCTTCACTGACAGACCTGAGACCGACCACTGTCATTCATCAGGAATCGCGGGTGGGGCGATCAGAAAATGAAATCTTATAAACTTACGAGCTACCTCGCTCCCAACGCCTCTAAATACACAAGTGCAGACACACATAGCCTCATAGACGCGAGATATACCTAGATAAACAGCAACCTCTTTGTGAATTCGAGGTCATCGGAAAACCATTGGTTATATTAGAAGATGAAGAGTAAAGAAAGGGGAGGCTTACCGCTTGGAGCGCCGCTAACCTGTCCTTCGTCATCCTTTATAGAAAATCACACACCAAATAAATGTTTTATCTCGTTACACAATCCCATTCACAGATATTTTTCTAACAAACGTCACTATATTAAAGGACACGAACACTAGTTCACTTCACTCAAAAATCGATACAACGAACGAACGAAACTTCCATCCGTCAGTCTAGTAGACAAAATGTAATAAAGTTGCAGAGGGCGCGACCGAGTTTGAAGTTTGTGACGTCAGATGGTCAGAGATACTCCGTCGGTAAAACAGTTTGAAGCAGAAATCGTTTTCGATCTTAATTGTATCTTAATTATCTGTAATTATCACCCAAAGTTAAATGAACTAAGTTTAGTTATTAAAGTTTAGTAATTAAAGTTATTCCAAATATAAACAATTACTTCAATTTTTACTGGAAATATTTATTTACTTTTAAATAAAATCGCTTGTTTGACTACTGCAGTCAATTGCGCCTGTCGACGTCAAGAGCTTCTTCCGTTTAGTCAAGTGACGCCATTGTGAGCCGTAACGACTTTTGAGAGCACGGAGTTTAATCTCGAATTACTGAAATAATCTTGGTAAATGGTGTTTTTAAATAGAGTGAATTTGTTCTATTCATTACATACTTTCATAATCGCATCGTATTTTTATTAATATCAGTGTAGATCGCGTGTAAAATCAGTTAAACTTCGGTACCACTGAGCTAAATTCCTGTGAGGATAGTTGAGCGCCATTCGGAGTAAACTTAAAACAAAAATTCAAGTTGTCGGTGTAAGGTTATCATACAAAACGTTTATTTATTTATAATTTACGCCTCGAACAGATCTCAGATATGATGGAATAGTTTATTTAATGATAAACGAAATATATTTGTGTACATAAAAGGTGCGTCATGAGTCAGTGACAAAAGAAATTTAACTCTAACTGTTGCAACGTTTGTTTTCAGATAAATACTAGTAAAAGCATTAGTAAAACACAAAAATGGCTGATGATATGCCCACATTCAAGTGCGTGCTGGTCGGCGACGGCGGTACTGGCAAAACCACATTCGTAAAACGACATTTGACTGGAGAGTTCGAGAAACGATACGTCGCGACTCTCGGTGTTGAAGTGCACCCGTTGGTGTTCCACACGAACCGCGGGCCCATCAGATTCAACGTGTGGGACACGGCAGGGCAGGAGAAGTTCGGAGGCCTGCGAGACGGGTATTATATCCAAGGTCAATGCGCGATTATCATGTTCGACGTAACCTCTCGTGTCACCTACAAGAACGTTCCGAATTGGCACAGAGATCTGGTCAGAGTTTGTGAAGGCATCCCCATTGTGCTATGCGGCAACAAAGTTGATATCAAGGACAGGAAAGTGAAAGCGAAAACAATCGTTTTTCATAGGAAAAAGAACCTCCAGGTAAGTGTTAACCTATAATTCTATTTTATGCTATTGAAGAATACTGTTTATAACCAAAGCCTTCTCACAGTATACAGTGCGACAAGGCTATCTTGGCGCGTGGTCAAATTCGGAACTTACGCCGTTATCTTGTGATACTGTTTAATAGTATGTCTCTACTGTGTATTGCGTTGATTTTACTTATTAATAACTAAAATAAAACGGCTCAACTATAGATGCGCTACCCAAGGTATTTTCCGGACAATCTATTCACATTTTCACCAAAGTTTTATCACATAACCTTTTATACTGTCTCTAACTTTCGTATTATCACTTAAATTAGGACGAAAATTTTAAGAAAAAAATTATTACTGAAAATTCACTTAGGGCACCCCGACTCTGATAACGGATAGGTGACGAAGAGGATCCATCCTTCTGAGTGGTTAATTTTCTTTTATGACCACCCAGTCGACCAGCCCTTGGAGGTGGTAAGTGGGAGAAGGTAATGGCTAAGGATGTTTCTTCCCTAATACCTAACCTCGAAATTTTTAAATTAAAAAAAAATTATTTCTCAGCAACTATTACGTTCCGACGAATATGGCTTGGGGGGAGGGTTACCCCCCTCCCCCCACCCTCTTACCCCCCTCCGTAACGGTAGAGCATCTATAGTTGAACCAATAAAACTAACATTGAGCAGCTTACGTGTTCTAGCTGTCTTTATTCTACAACAACGCCTCCTGTCAATGTCATTCAAATGCCAAGAGAGCTTTGTCAGACTGTATTATTCTCGGCGCAGCGAACCGTGATCCCTATGACACTGACAGCTAATGTCACCATATAACATTGTAGTGGCGTCACCATTAAATCGGGATAATATTGGGGGCGTCTAAAAATGCCATTTATAAATTTTACATAGCTTTATACCATTAGTAATGATATTCCGTTGATATTTTTAACAATTCTTAACATTTACAAGAAGTTATGTCAATCTGAATTTATGTTTACGTCCTCCAAAACTTACGTCATGTGACGTTTATCGACTAGGGCGGCAAGTATCGATAAAAAAATGTCGGTAATGGAAACGAGTGCACAATTTTTCAGACAAAATAAATAAATGGGGAGCATTCATTTTCATGATAAAATATATACTTATATAGCAAAAACGTGTTTACCGGGTTAAGCATTATTAGAAAATAACAAGGTTGGAAACTTTCGTTTCACTTACCTACTTAATCTATGCCAAAAATCTTAAATTAATACAACAACAAGAAAATGGACATTAAAAACACAATATGTAATATTTTTTAAAACATGTTTACCAACGTGGCTTAAGTACAAGCCACGCCTTTCTCTAAAAAAAAAAAATTATCGACTCGACCAAAGACACGACCCATCACTAAACGAACTGTCATAGGGATCATGGTTCGCCGCGCGGAGAATAGTATTTGCACATTGATTAAGGTTTGGTTTAAAATATCTTGCCCAAACAGTTATTTCTATATTAACCTACAACCCAATTGTATTGTTGTGCTTTACTATTCAGTGGTCATAATATTGTCACTGTACAAATTATTGTGGTGTTTACTTTATAATGAAATGAAAATTCATGATGCTCTAGTGTTGTAGTGTATGTAGAGAAAAACACGTACATTCACAAACAATACTATGAGGCCTCACTTTGCTTTCATAATAAGTAATAAATAAACCTATTAGTAAATGTTGCACTGTGCATTTGTTTTGACATGTTGTAAGACCTTGTATTATTTGTGAATATTGTCTTTGGATGAGCAATTTCATCCATTTTCAAAGATAGCAAAATCTGTCCTGGATGAGATAATACTTGCTGCAATTCTGTATAATAAAACTAACTGACCTGACAAACTTTGTTTTGCCTTATAAATTTAATACATGTTGCATTATAATGCAGTAAAGAAAGGTTAATAAGTCTTAACATTTCTGTAATTTCTCTTTCCAGTACTACGACATCTCGGCCAAGTCAAATTACAACTTTGAAAAGCCTTTCCTCTGGTTGGCAAGAAAGCTTATTGGCGATGGTAACCTAGAGTTTGTTGCCATGCCCGCGCTCGTACCTCCAGAAGTCACCATGGATCCCCAATGGCAGAACCAAATCGAGAAGGATCTCAAAGAGGCCCAGGACACTGCGCTCCCAGAGGAAGATGAAGACTTGTAAATAACTAATGTCCATAGTCCATAGTTCTTCAGGAGATGGTCACTGTATAGTGCAGTCAAAGACAATACTCACATTCAGAATATGTATAAACAGGGATGTGACCACCTTCTGGCGCATGATTAAAAAAAATGCAAAAATTACACAGACTGAGTTAAGTGTAAAAATTACATGTTCTGTATTTGAAATCAATTATTTTCTTCTTGTTTAAAAATAAATTAAATACAACAAAATGAAAATAAGTTAATAAAATTCAATTTTAGTCACTAAGGCTGAGTATTCATTTTTTTGGGATTAAAAAACCCTATAGTCATGAATACTAGAGGTGCGAGATTCTGATTCATTGTTTACAGCCTTTCTTGTAAAGTTGCATTGTCTGTCAAAACTTTTAGTTTGAAAAAAGAAAATGGCTTTGTTTTATTAACAACTGCTGGAAAATAATTATAACATTAATGTTACTGACGATCAAGTACTGTTCAAACATGAAAGAAAATATTGTTAATTATTTCTTATCCCATGTGAATTAGAAGCTTTGACTGCACCTATAACTGGAAAAATATCCCAGTGAATATTTTAAGTTAATATAACTAAAAAAATCTCTGAAATTCTCATTTTCATTCCATTAGGTTGCAAATTGGTTGGTTAATTTTATTTTTGTATTATGGTAATATGAGTCATTGCTTCAATCAGTTTAAACATTTTTTCATTTAGCTTCAATATTAAATTGGTTTTATGATTGTAGACAGTTGAATACTGGGAAGTTAGTTTGTACCAATGGTACCCCTTATAATAAATTACCTTCACCAACTTGTGTCAAGTGTTTCTTGTAAGAATTAAATTTTATAAATGAGCCATGTAATTGATAATTAATTTATGTACTTACCAGTATTCAGGTGTTTTGTAAATTAATTTAATAGAACATCAGACTTGAAAGTTGCTACAGTTGATATTGTATAAATCTATCATATGATTTGTCTGTACAATGGTTTAATTATATATGAATATGATTTTTGTAACATGTATTATTTAATACTGAGCATTAATTTTGCTTTAGTTGCATTAAAGCTGTGCTCAGTTATTGGGTAAGTTTAAAAATATAATAAATTGTAACTTAAATTCATGTTTTTGTAAGTTTTCGTTTAATAAAATATCAACACTGACAAAATTTATTGTCCATCACATTGTAATTTATTTATGTGCAGTTAATGTTAAGGACTGACAATATTTCACTCTAAAATTGTGGTGAAGCGTTTTGAATAAAGTCAAATGTAAATTATTTGGACTGGTTTTTATTTGAATCTAATTTTTCCATTACATCCCATCAGGAGGAAAATTTAGAAATAAAGTTTTTCTTTGTAGTCAGCAGAATGAGCACATATGCAATTACTAGAGACTTGGTATTGAACTCGTTAGCGCGAGCGCCATCTATCGAGTAATGTGTGAAATCACGTTTTTTACTAGAACATTACTTCCTTGTTCTGGGTCCAACATAGAGTATAATGAATATGGGTCCAATATGTACTCGGTATGCTTTACGCACAGACTGTTTTGCGCTTCGGACCCAACTCCATATCAATTCATAGCTAAATCCCAAAAGAGGAGGCGGGCGGTTATCTACGTCTGCTTGTCAGTGAATAATTCCTAACTGCGGGGCTAGACAAAGTAACAGTTGTTTATCGTTCACGACGGTAGATAAAAATGTATGGGCATACCACGTGACGAATGAAAGCAGAATCTACCACAGAGTAAGGAATGACTTTATAGTGGAATCTACTTTAAGCTTAGCGTTGTTCACTGTCGGCTGTCAAGGGGGTAATCTGTGCTCAATCTGTGGCTGTCAATTGTCATGCGAAGTAGGTACGCTAAAGTTATCTACAACGTCTGCGAGAACGCCAGGGAGCGTTCAAATTGTCGTAGTCGATTTTCAAAAAAAGCGTGTTTTCCTCTATGGTCACGTGGTTTTTCTACAGTCACTTGTTTTGTCCGTACATTTTTATCTACTGTCGTGAACGCTAAATGACTGTTACTTTGTCTAGCCCCGCTGGTTGTGCCCGTATCCAACTACGTGGTATAGCATCTTCCAACCAAGACTTGCAGTCTATCTCTATCGACGTTGACGCCTGCCTGTCGGTTACATTCGTATCCTCAGTTCGAAGCATTTGACATAGCTTGACAAGCAACATATTTTGACTTTTGACTTGAAATTTTAAGTGTGTTATAGCCGCTTAAAACGGCATTATTTGTCCCTGGATGACTAACGTTGTGATTGCAATGCAGTTTTGGGACGCGCCGGATTCACATTTAAACTATCTGCAGGATTGAGGTGGAGCAAAAAAAGCAAAATTCGAATTTTCAGCGTTTATTTTTCAATTAATTAAATGCGTACATAGAGTTAACTACAATTCTATACTTAGAACTAACAATACGGTTTACTTCTTGGCCGATGCCTTCTCCCTTGCCTTCTTTCCTTCCAAAAGCTTCAGTCTCTCCTCTTCTGTGAGGTTCTTGTTGATTTTAGTGATGACGCCGGTGCCTAGAGTGATGTCACCAAGTCGCAGTGTGAATCGCTGACCGGTCTCGCAAACCATGGGCTTCAGGAGTCTTAACTGCAAACTGAAAAATAAAGTCAAAGTCAAATATCATTCTTTCACATAGGCCTAACGTATAGGCTCTAGTAAAACGTCAATATATTTGTCGCATATGTGATAACTACAAGTCCACTAAGAGCTAAGTTAACGAGGGTTCGAACCTGCCCTGAAACGAGAAGCCCAAAATAAACTTGGTGTGTGTGTGTGTGTGTACGTTTGTTTCACCATCACGCTGCTATTACTAAATTAGTCCTAGATAGATTATATACCTTGATTAAAACATAGGCCCAGAAAATACACGGTTCCTGCGGAATTTGTGGAAAACCGACGTTCATGCAGAGCCGCGGGCGTCTGCTAGTAAAAAATAAAGCCACGAAAACTGTAACTAGGCTTTCTCCGCGGCCCCATTCAATTTTTTTATTTTTTTTTTATCTTTATGTGCGATCCAAGTGCGCGCGACTGGCAAGGGAGGTCGTTAATCAAGTGGTAGTAAACATACTCACGTTGAATCTTCACCAGGCATAACCATTTCTTTGCCGGGGATAGTGACTTGCGTGGCGCAGTCCCACGTCATGGAGAACATTTGCAGCTGGATGAACGACGTGAACGGCTTGGCGCGGCCGCCCTCCTCCTTGCTCAGGATGTACACAGCCGCGTCGAAGCTGTCGTGAGCCTTGACCGTGCCGGGCTTGGCCATCACCATGCCGCGTCTGATCTGCTCTCGTTTGATGGAGCGCACCAGAGCACCCCATTGGTCCTCAAGCAAGTGATACTAAATATACTCACGTGGAATCTTCACCAGGCATAACCATTTCTTTATCGGGGATGGTGACTTGCGTGGCGCAGTCCCACGTCATGGAGAACATTTGCAGCTGGATGAACGACGTGAACGGCTTGGCGCGGCCGCCCTCCTCCTTGCTCAGGATGTACACAGCCGCGTCGAAGCTGTCATGAGCCTTGACCGTGCCGGGCTTAGCCATCACCATGCCCCGTCTGATCTGTTCTCGTTTGATGGAGCGCACCAGAGCACCCAGTTGGTCACCAGCCTGCGCCTCCTCCAGGGTCTTGTGGAACATTTCAACGCCGGTCACCGTCGTCTTCATTACCTTGCCGTGGCCTACGATTTCGCATTCCGTACCCTTTTTCAAAACACCTGAAAATATTGATATGAAATGTTTGGTTTACTTTTTTTGGTAGGTAACGTTACATAAAATGTCCATGAAGTATATTTCTGTATAAAATATGAAGAATACGAAAGAAATATGATACATGGGAAAGTATGTTTGTAAGTTATTTTTGTCCTCCAATCCAGCAATAATAAATTGCAGTGATTTTGAAAGGCAGATGAATAATTTTTATCACATGATTTTTAGAAAATATACTAGCGGAAAGGTCTAGCTTTGCTTAACTTTTAAAGTCTCTCTATCCACAATTTTATCACAGAACACAAAGTCTTTAGTCAGCTCAAACTCTTAGGAAAGCTGAAAATAGCAAAAGCGCGTACAGTACACGTCAAACCTCTTGGGTATATGACCTTTATTTATTATTGACAAGCGAATTTTAGATCCTTTTGGTGCTAAGTACGGGGTGCGTCGGCGGAGAGTCGCGTGCGCTAACTTGCTCCCACTACGTCACTTCGTGCTCAAGAAGTTTACCGACACCTGTATTACCTACAGGGTCTACAAGGTCTGCTAGAACGCCAGGGAGGGTTCAAATTGTCGTAGACGATTATCAAACACTCCTCCAGTTGTCCTCTATTAGATCGTGGTCTTTCTACAGTCACGTGGTTTGTCCATACATTTTTGTCTACTGTCGTTGACGCCAAACGACTGTTACTTTGTCTAGCCCCGCTGGTTATACTAAAATAATCGTTTATTATGAAGCATACCTCTGTATAAGCGTCCAGTGACGACCGTGCCTCTACCGGGGATGGAGTGAACCGATTCAACAGGCAAAAGGAACGGCTTGTCCAGCTCTCGCACAGGAGTCGGAATGAAGCTGTCAACCTCTTCCAGAAGTTTGGTGATTGCTTCGGAACCGATCTCCGGGCTCTTTCCTTCCAATGCGCACAACGCTGAGCCTATAACAGTCAAAGTACTAAATGAGTTCTATTCAAAAAGTTTACCTTTCACCATTCAGCATGAAATACAATACACCATGCTATCATACAAAAACAACAATAACACTGAATTTAAATTATATTTGCTATTGATTTCTAACCTCATCACAAACCCTCTTATTTTGGGATCGATAACATTATACATACAATGTAATTTAGGCTGTAGCCCGCGGCTTCACCCGCGTGAATTTCGGTTTTTCGCAAATAGGAGTTTTCATTTTTTCTGTTAATCAGGGTTATAAGCATATCTATGTTCCAAATTTCAGCCAAATCGGTTCAGGAGTTGCTGCGGGAAAGAGAAACAAAGATCCATCCATATTTACAAACTTTCGCGTTTATAATATTAGTAGGATAGCAAAACAGCACTAAAGCTATACCTTTGATGACAGGTATCTTATCACCATCGTAACCCATCTCCGTCATGAGCTCTCGTATCTCCATCTCCACAAGTTCCACCATCTCCTGGTCTGCAGCGTCGACTTTGTTGATGAAAACCACCACATGCTCGATGCCAATCTGCTTGGCCAGCAGCAAGTGCTCCCTGGTCTGAGGCATCACTCCGTCCGTCGCTGCCACTACTAGGATCGCTCCGTCCATTTGGGCTGTGCCTGTGATCATATTCTGAAACATACACAAGCAAGAATTATTAGCAATAGATTATATCAGAGGTTGAGACTTCCAACATCATGAATTGAATACAATGGTCGGAAATTGATCATTGTGATTGAATATAGAATCCATAGGTGTGAGAACATAAATGATGTGCCCGGTCATCTAATTTTAGGATTCCATAACAAAATAGTAAAAACTTTTATTTTTTGTTAATTTTAACATTGCACATTAATCAAATACTATTTCTATACTTTTACAAAATACAGACACTTTTAAGTACCTTGATGTAGTCAGACACAGAAAATATAAGTACCTTGATGTAGTCAGCATGTCCAGGGCAGTCGGTGTGGCCATAATGCCTCTTGTCTGTCTGGTATTCCACATGAGCAACATTGATTGTGATACCGCGGGCCTTCTCTTCTGGAGCATTGTCAATGTCTGCGTAGCCTTTCTTCTGGGCCAGATTGAGATCAGATAATACTGTAACAAAGATTCCATTATGAGATACTTCTTTCCACTAAACTTTCCAGCACTTGGCCAAAGAAACAGTGCATTTGCAGCACATATGTACATAAACATCTCAAAATTATGTTTAGACAATGCAAGTGACTATGCTAGTATGCAGAAGTGCTAACCTTTTCCAACAGAAAAGCTAAATAGAACCTCAAATTCTGCTAAAGGACTTCAACTTAGATGCACTCAGTAAGGAACATGGCCATGGGAATAAGTCATTGGAAGCAAGTATTCTTTACAAGGCTAGGATTTTATTTAGATTCACAATCTAAAGCAAATAAAACCATTGAGAAATAGAACATGATCATATTGAATGGAAGCTGGCGTTATCTTGCGGAAATCCATAATTAGATTTGTTTTCTGCTACTTGAAAAGATTCTGTATGGTACAATATGCAGGAACACTGCCCACATGAAACACCACACACAATTTTCCAACACTTTTTCTTCAACGCATGTTTCGAGTTTGACTACAATTTTGCATTGTGAAGTCAACTTCTCCTGAGGATGTCCCGGTGTCGGGACGAAACGTACATTGTAGAAAGTTGGAAAATTGTGTGTGGTGTTTCATGTGGGCAGTGTTCCTGCATAATGTACCATACAGAATGTTTTCAAGTAGCAGATTATAGCAAAACAGAACATGATCATAATCAAGTACTATAACTTCTAGGGTATAGTTATAAGAAAATAATAATTAATTTGTACCTTTAGTAATAGCAGCAGTCAATGTTGTTTTGCCATGATCCACATGTCCAATAGTGCCCACGTTGCAATGCGGCTTATTTCTCTCAAACACCTGTTTCTCCGCATAGTGCCTCCTCAGTATGATACTCAGTGGAGTCAGCGCTGGCACACTGGTGCATCTTATGTGGGAACACTGGCTCTTTAGAACTAATTTGAGAGCTGGAACAAATCAAAATTATACTGCATTAATATTCCCTGCTTTATGTTATGTTACACTTTCTTGTAGGCATGATATGTTGTGTTTATTGCTGTCTTGTATTGCCAATTGAAAATAGTATAAACAGGAAAGAATATTGAAGATACTTAAGTGATGTAGTAATGTGTGTCTACCAAACTCAAAACCTTGGATAATGGAATCTGGAACTAAACTTTATTTTTATAGACTAGTCTCCACATTAGGTATAAACTACTAAAATTATTATTTTTAAATAAAAATCTGGATTCCAAAGTAATGGACAAATAAAAGCTTGTAGGTAGATCTCAATAACATCAGCTGTATGAACGAAAATGTGCCTTGAAACTAACTTTTTGTACATAAAATTAAACTACGGATTGTAAAAAGAAATTCCTAGTGCTGCAATGGTTCTCAAAAATAGTTTTTTTTTTCCTAGAATACTATGGTTTTGAATTGTGAGAAAACTTGATACCACCTTATGTCCGCTTGTTATCCGCCTATGCTTCCACCGGCTGAATCTATGGTAGAATTCATTTAATTTTACCCTAGCCCCGGCCTACCGCTTTACATAATAGTAATAGGTTAAGATTATGAAATAGGTATATCGATACTGCGTAATATCATTAAATAATCAGATTAAAAATAGCCCAAAATGTATTGTTAATTTAAATAAAATCAAGGAAATACTCAAAAGTATTGAAAATATTAAACGTAAATACGTACCTGGGTTAACCAAACTTTTAGCAAATGATATAGTCGCCATTGTACCGGGCTAACCACTCAAGTGAGCCGTACGAATTAAATATTTATGCAATGTAGGTTCAATGCTGCTTTATTCAGTAGTAAATCAACTTTTTTCACTAATTATTAAAACCACACCGTAATTACAAAATTATCAATAATCATAGAATTCATAGACAATGAATGGAACATAGACCAAGGCATAGACTACCACAGCAGAGACCATGTTATATGTCTATGGCAGAGACCAAGGCCCCAAAGGCCACAGAACACATCTCAGGAACACATAATACTCTCTAAATAACGAGATAGATTCTCTTCTACGGTCTATAAGACCGTAGAAGTGTTACGTCACAAAATGGCCGCACTTGACATTTGGGTAAAAACAATCATCTTCGTTGTATAAAAAAAGTGATATTGGTTTAAAGTTTTAGAAAATTTTAAGATGTCTTCGATTGTTAGCTTAGGTACAATCGTCGATCAATTTAAAGACGAAGTTTCCATACTTAAGAAAGCCGAAAAGAGTTACGATAGTGGTCATGTATCGAAAGTAATGTACGATGGATCCATGGGAATTTTGAGAGGAGAGATATTTGCGTCAATGAAAAATAAGAAATACTCAGTTGAGGTATGTATTTACCAAGTGTTTTTATCCTAAACTCATCTATATTTTGTTCTCTTAAGCTCTGTAATATATTTTGTTAAATTTTTTAGGTTTACTTTGGAAGTAACGATAATATAACTCAAATGAGCTGCGACTGTCCGCGGGGGTTGTACCAGTGTCACCATGTAGCTGCCTTGCTGATTCACGCCAACAAAAATATCAGTAAAACTGATAAAGTATGTTCTTGGAAGGCTCCAGCCACTACTGTTGATGTGCAAGAGCCTGTAAGTGAAATGTATCCTGCTAAAGAGTACGAAGCACTCAACAGGCCAGTTAATGAAGAAGACAAGGGCTTTTTCGTAAACAGACTGAAGACACTAAACAGGTTAGGTACTACTCTAAACTACTTGGATCACTGAATAATGTAGTTACTATTCTACATATCATATAAAGTTTTGTCAATGGAAACCAGCCCCCTGATTCTGTAACATTCCACTCATGACTTAACAACCAAGCGAGTAACAAATTTTTGTGTTCAAAAATGCAACTTGCTTCTGTTTTGTTTGTCACTTGGTTGTGAACTAACACATGGAAAGTTACAGAATCTGTGCACTGGTATTATATATAATAATAGCATTTTAACATTTTTGTTTTAGGTTTTCTGGATTTTATTGGCTTCTTCAAGAAGAGTGCACTCACAAAGAGGTTAAATGGATAACAATGCAGCAAATTTTGACAACATATAGCTGTAAAGAAGATATAATGCGTAATATCAAGGTTACGAAAGATGATATTTTAGCCATTGCACAAGCCACTACTGGGCAAAGACACAATCCTCTGTGGCATGAAATGAGACTAGGACGCATCACTGCAAGCAATTTTGGGATAGTGATTGCTGCTGTTCAGAGAAACAGGTACCTCGTTGGTCAACTTTACTGTTGTTGTTTTGAGTCTTGTAACTAAATAACTAAAAATTAAAAATGCTTTAATTTGTTTTGTTTAGGTATCCCCCTTCATTATTTTCAACTCTACTTGGAAAAAAAAATCTGGCTGGTGTGAAAAGTATCCAATGGGGTGTAAATCATGAAGAGACAGCAGTGAAACTCTTTGAAGGGGCAACCCAGCATAAAGTGTCATCCACTGGAATTTGGTTTCATACCTCGGGCGCTTTAGGAGCATCACCTGATGGACTTGTTGGAGATGATGCCATACTGGAGGTGAAATGCCCATTTAAACATAGATTGAGCACTGAAGAGGAAATAAAACAAGATGTTAAATACTGCTTTGATGCAGAAGGCAATTAAAAAAAAAATCATATTTATTACCACCAAGTACAGGGTCAGCTATCAATTTTACAAAGATCTGTTTGTTATTTTATAGTTTGGACAACTAAGATAATGATCATATTGCCAGTGGAAAGAGATCCAGATTGGGAGTTAAATAATATAAACATTTTACTCAAATTTTATGAAGACCATTATATTGATAGAATGATGTCCTAAGTTTTGTATCTTTGCAAAATAAAAATAAAAATACCTATCAGTTGACTTTTATTGTGCACCATAAGAGTAGTGTGGGTAATAAAAGATGTATAACGTACCATTTTCAGTATTTATTTAAATATACCTATTTATAATTAATATACAATATAACAATCATTGTAATAAAAGCCTTTATTAACTTATAACTGAAATACTACTTACTATAATATAACAGTATTAGTAATTCCTACATTACATGATAATACATTCATTACATTACATGTACATGTAGATGACATTTTCCTCTTTGGTCCATTTTTCTTTATATCTAACCAAGTAACCACGTGAACAATGCAACACCATCCAAAATTAATTAAATACCGGGTGTGACAAAAATTTTATAGAAAATCAAGACACTTCATCATCTGTAATAAATGATGGGCTATATATATATTCTTGATACAAAGGCTAGTTGTCTTTATTATAAGATACATGCTCTACTTTACATTCTCTTCATTGGTGAAACACTGTTCATTTTCTTTTAGTAAAGAATATTGCATGTTCACCAGAGCTGCACATGTTTGAATAATTTTACATGCATAAACCCTCATATTGGGTGTCAAGAAATCTAGGATTCTAAATGATTTGAGCCTTGATATTGCCCTCTCCACATGAATCCTAGCCCGTGCAATTTGGCGAGTTTCAAGTACTTGTTCTTTTGAGAACTGAGTGGTTGTCAGAAATGGTGGAATATTTACATTCACACCAAGTGGTGTACAAAGGTCTGATATGAGGAATCCTTTGTCACATAAGATAAGATCACCTGCGATCATGTGTGTCAAAATTCCACTATTTTTGGTGATAGCCTTGTCTGAGGAAGATCCAGGAAACAGATCACTTACATATGTTATGGTTGCATTGGGAGCTATTCCTATCAATACTTTAAATGTATGTCTTTGTTTATAATGAGAGAATACAGCTTTTTGTTCTCTCATTGAAGCCGGAATTGCTACCTCTATTTCTGTACAGTCGAGGACAATTTTGATATTTGGGAATGGTGCAAAACATGTAGGTAAGAAATAAGCATTCTTGTCCCTGCTTGGAATTGTTTCCATCATCCCTTTGAATAATATACTGTGCAAAACATTCAGAAATGTAATGAATATGTTTTGAACAGTGGTGGAACTGATTTTAAATCTATATCCCAAATCAAAATATTGTAAATTGAGTCTAAGCTTCATTAATGTGCATAGGAACTGATCATCAATATCAATTATTTCTACCTTCCAACCCATGAAATAATTAATCTCAAATCTCTTTATAAGATCCACTAAAACTTGGAAATGAGCAGCTGTTGGCAAACCTGTGTACTGAAATACAAGCAAGTCCACCGTCTTAATATTCTCAAAGGACAGTCTGTTTTCACCTTTGGCTAATACCTCTTTCAATTTCTGGTTTTCTTGTTGCAAGTAATAATTTTCTGCAGTTGTCAAAACATCACTACTTCCACTTATTTGGGATATTTTTGGCTGTTCAACTGATACATCATCAGAGACTAAAGTTTCTGGTACAATTACTGGAACATCTTCAGTCAACTGTTTCTTGGTTCTAGAACTAGAATAAAAACATTGGATCAATGCCTATCAAAAAGAAATTACTACAGAACTTTAGGAATACTAGATGTTCAAATGACTTGAATGAGTCAATTTAGCAAAAATACTTCCTACATCCATCATCTGCACTCCATTTAATGCAATCCTGTCATCAGCATCATACCAAACTCGAGTTAAAGTTCATGTTGTGATTTATCCAAGATAACCTGACTTTATAAGATACAAAATTGACAAATTGAATTCATTAAGTATTATTGGTGGATGCACTAATTATCCTACACAACTTAGAGTTTATATTTAAGTTTATTTGTATACCTTTTTCGTTTTTCAGGATAAGACAACTCGAACCTCTTGTTATTATTGTGTGCAAAAATTATCGGAATTACATCCTTTTCATTAGCGAAATGGCAACTACAGATACGGTCTTCGCGAGTAGGGTCTCTGTCCTTACGACTAAAATTAAAAACAATCTATTAAGTTAACATTCAAACACAAATTTGTATGAACACTGGCAATCAAAAACCATACTTACCGGCAGAGTGATTTCCATTTCCTAAAGACTTTTTCATTTGCTGGAAATCTAAAAAACCTACATGTTTCTCTTCTCGAGACATGGTTGCACCCGGGAGCAAAACAATACGGCATTTTAATCAATCTTTTTAATAAAACAAACTCGTTATTCAATTCAAATTGTAAAATTCCATCGTCAACAATCTTTGTTTTTACCCAAATGTCAAAAACCTCCATTTTGTGACGTCATCGCTTCCACAGTCTTATCGTTATTTAACTCGTTCATCGATTATCCAAAGCCATAGATTATGCCCAAAGGCCCGTACCTACCTACCGTATTCTCTAAAATTGACACTTTTTTTGTAGTGATACTTCCTGTTGCCTATGGTTCGTTACACATTGCTGCTTTAAAATAATTATTTGTGGCAAGCCTTAACGGCGTAGAAGCGGTATTAAATTGATTTTAATGAAGTTTTACTTATAGTCTATAAAGACAAAAACTCTTTTTTTTTAACGTCATTTATTTTGGGTCTTTAATCTAAAATCGCTTAGAAGCAGAAACACCATTACGTTTAAGATAAAATTTTCTCAATAGAAAGTTCTCCCAAAAGTTGCTCCAAAATTTCAGTTTTCCTGTTTTTTATCGGAAACTAAAATGAATGTAACTGTAATTATTGTTTTAATGTGTCGGTAATAATATATCCAAAAACGCTTAGAAACCGATTTTTGATAACTGGCTTTGTTTTTGAGTAATTAGGTAAAAGGTCGTTTTTCTGTTATATTCTTCCGCGACGCTGCATGTCGCACCTACCAACGTGTTCGTGAGAGCGAGAAAGACAAAAATAAATTCAATAAATCCCCTTAAGGGCATTGGGTATGGGCACTTTTTCATACAAACTTGAGGGAACGAATATACGGAACTGAAGCATTATAAGGTCACCCGGGGCGAAAGCGACTAAAAAAAATAAACATGTAACTTTATTCTTCCCCATCATCGGTTATTTAATGAGATGGGTATAAACAATAACTCTACTCTGTTACACACATACCAATCAACAGTTTTGACATAAATTGTATGAAAAACAGCCTTAAATTTTATATTTATTTACACGATAGGACATTAGAACAAAAAAAGTTACATTCGCCCCATCTTGGGGTTAATGTGACTATCAGTCTTAGCTTATGTTTCACTCAGTTGCTATTGTTCAAAATAAAGGTATGTGTAGATTGACGTAATAGCTATTCAAAAATGATATCTAATCCCACTGTATAAAGTTCAGTGTCGAACAAATTCATGTAGAAAATTTTGTGGGGTGAATGCAACTAGCTTCTATACTGAATAGTGTTGGGAAACCACTCGTCGCGTCGATAAGTTTTTGTTAATTTATCAATGTACTTAATTTGTAAAGCTAATAGAACAAGATTTCAGTACTTAAGTCTGGATTCTGGTCATCATTACATCAGGAAATCGAAGATTAAAGTAATTTGCCGATTATAATATGTGATGCCCAGGTACAAGAAGTAAATAGAGTAAGTATATAATGTAAGCCTGACATCAAATAAAACAGGTTGGTATGTAATTATATTTCATTAAGTACATCAATATTAACTTAATGAGGAAAAAACAGCTAATTTTAATACCGGAAAAGCAAAGAGTTCCCGAAAAAACATTGCTAGTAGTCAATAAGCTTTTCTCGACTATAAGTGTTTTCTTTCCTTCGTTTATAGTTTCGTACCATCTGAAACAACAAAATTTTTTAGTATTTAAATTTTTAAAAGATCGATAACACTTATTAACACCCATTACTTCTTCCGCATTAATTGAGGCAGATTTCAGATTTCCACTCAAATTGCTAGTAAAAAAATGCACGTATCAAAATACACGTGTCGATACACGGAACATCACTAGCAATTTGAATTTTCATACAAAAACAATGGGGCCATTGCAACTGTGAAAATAGTTGCAATCGCCCCTCGCGACAAAAATTTGAGGTGAATGTAACTGCAACAATATAATCTGAAATAAAATACATAGAATTAATACAAATACATCAGAAAGACTTACGTTTTGTCTTCTTTCGGCAATAATTTGTTTTGTCACCGAAAACCAGTCAAATTTTTTGTTATGCTTAAAATATAAACACACGACGCTGCAAAACGTTGCTCTAAAATGGCGTGTGACAAAAAATGCTCTGTTGGTAAAACAGTTAGCTACCTATTAATGCCATGTATGTTTCACTTGAAGAAAAAATGATAACTCGACGCGACAATTGATGGCGCTTTAGAAAGAAAACATTAGAACTCGGGAAATTTTAAAAAGTCGCTTTTACCCCATAGTCACTTTCACCCCGGGTGACCTTATTTTAGTTTTGTATTTTTTTACAAGTAGGTTAATTTATTTACAACCCGCAAAACCACTTTTTTTTTACAAGAAAAACGTATTTATAGTCCTATATTTATAATTCAAATTTAAATAATTTTGACAAAAACACGTATGTGTGAGTTAGTATCAAAAAAGATGGCAGAGAAAAAAAAGGGCGGGAAACTTCGGACACGGTGGACGCGGTTTTTTCGTTTCTGTTTTTCTTATAATTTGATAGCATAATTAGAAAAGGATTGGTGTTGTTTATATTATAAATAGTGTATTATAAGTGTATTATTCATAGTAGTTAGCTGTATATATTGGTAAGTTATAGAAAAATAGTTTATTAGGACTCAAACTTATGAAGGAGCCTCCCGATCCCGGAGGAGCAATTCCTCCAGAGTCAGTAAATATACCACATATACCATCTAAAATGGACATATTAATATCGGCGGTTGAGTCGTCAATGGATACGGATACTTCTATTGTGTCCAATGTCGACAAAACACTCAAAAGAAAAATATTTTCAAGCGTCTGTGTGGCGTGCAATAAACGGAAAAGAAAAATAAAAACACCTGATGGTAAGGCAAGGTATAATTGTGATTGCAAGTGCGATGCAAATTCCACAAAGCTTCAAAATCCACCTAACACAACTACTGATAAAATTTCAACTGTAACCACAAATCCTACTACTACAACTCGAGTGCCGATTGGTCGTGCTCAATATCAAGTCTCTGATAATGCTCCATTTGTTGTACATGTTCAAAAAGAAGGTGAAGTTGATAGCGCTACATCACTGCACCCCATAACATTTGGCCGTTTTTTGAAACAAAATAATTTTAATGGTATTGTGAATGGTAGTCTCAAACGAGTTGGCAGGAATAGAATCAGCATGACTTTTTCAACGTTCATGGATGCTAACAACTTTTTGCTAAATTAAAACCTGGAGATAGCAAAATATAAAGCATTTATCCCAACTTTTAATGTTACTCGCATGGGTGTGGTGAAAGGTGTGCCTCTTGATTGGTCTGATGAAGAGGTTTTGTCAAGCATGACTGTGCCACTTGGTTGTGGACCAATAATTAAAATTAGGCGTATTAAAAGAAAAGTAATTACAAATAATGCAAGCCAATTTATTAATACTGGTACAGTAATCATTACTTTTGATGGACAAGTATTACCTACCAGAGTATACATGTGCTATACTGCTTTGCCAGTTGAACTGTACATTTATCCAACCGTCCAGTGTTACCAATGCTGTCGTTTTGGCCATGTAAAAAATCAATGCCGATCAATGCCAAAATGTTACAAGTGTGGGCAAGGCCACTCTGGGGAAACTTGTCAGGTAGAAGAGGAGGATTACCGCTGTTGTTTGTGCAAAGGTTCACACCAAGCTGTGAATAAGAAATGTTTAGAACATAATAGACAGAGAGTAATTAAAGAAACTATGAGCAAAAGCTGCATTTCATATATGGAAGCTATTAAAATGCATCCACCCGTTTCAAAGTTATCTTATGCTGAAGCTTTATTTTCAACACCCATGTCTCCATCCTCAAAATATAATCAGTCTACTTCAGATAATAATCCAGCAATTCCCAATTCTGTGTCTCAGTCATATAAAAAAACTGTGTATGCAAAGCCAAGATCTCCCTCAAAGCTGAGCAAAGGATATGACCGCTTTGCGCATTTAAATATAATAAAAGATCCTGTGTTACCTACAGAAAAACCAATTAATAACAATCATAACAATGAAAACACTATGAAAATTGCTGATATAATTAAATTTCTCATTCAATTACTATCACAATCAAATTTAGTTTCACCGTCCCACGTCGCCTCAGTAATAGAAGCATTATGCCAAATTCAAAATATTAATAATGGATCACAAAGCCAGAGTGGTTCAATGGAATTGCCTAAGTCTCAACATTAGGAAACCTGACCTAATTCAATTAATAAATAAGCAAGATCCTTTTCTCATCTGTCTCCAAGAGACATGGTTGAGAAAGGAATCATTGTTTAAAATGCCAAACTTGACACAAAAGACAGACTTGATGGGTATGGTGGAGTGGCAATGCTCATCAAAAATACTCTGGCATTTACACCGATCACTCTACCTGTACATAGCGATGACTTATCTGTTATTGCAGTTATTGTAAATAGTATATGTTATGTATCTATATATTTCTCCCGTCCTAGCAATGATATATTTAATGAAATTAATGAAATATTGAATTTTTTACCAAAACCATTTTTATGTTTAGGAGACTTTAATTCTCATCATCAGTTATGGGGTTGTACCACATCAACTTACTATGGCGAAAAGTTGTTAGATTTAATTAGCTCACATAACCTGTGCATTTTAAATACTGGATCTCCAACACGACTTGCTCGAACACCTAGTGCTCTAGATTTGTCAATTTGCACTCCTGATCTTGCTTCTTCTCTCACTTGGTCACCTGCTGAATCTACTTATGGTAGTGATCACTACCCCATAATAATTACTTTCCCCTTCGAAAAACCCCCAAAGCAAGTAAGACAACCACGTATAAAACATAAACTTAAAGATGCTGACTGGAGTATGTATAGAGTAGCTGTAGAACAAAAAATTAAAAATTTACCTAAAATAAGTCACTCTAACATATTAGAATGCTCACAAGCATTAGCTACAGCAGTAAATGAAGCTGCAAATGAATGTTTTCCGTTAAAAAGGTGTGGTTTGGGATTTATTCCATCCCCACCATGGTGGGATGCAGAGTGTACTAATGCAGTTAAACAAAGAAAGAAAGCTGAGAAACAATATTGTCAGAATATGACCGATGAAAATTTTGATCATTATTTACATATTGCTAATACTACTAAGGAGCTACTTAGGGTAAAGAAGTATGAAGGGTGGCAAAGGTTTTGTTTATCTTTAAGTCCCAATGTTTCACCGTCATTGGTTTGGCAAAACATTAGAAGGTTTAGATCTGCATTTAAAGATACTCAACAAAATAAAATTTCACCAGAACTTGCAGAACAAGTCATGGATCGCTTGGCTCCTCCTTATGTACCTGAATGTCCCATGGTTATAACACCCACTTTAAATTATTGTAATAATGCTTTAAATTCGCCGTTTACACTTATTGAATTGAAAGGCGTACTTTCATCTACCAAAGATTCTGCACCAGGTGAAGACGGGATTCCTTATTCCTTCTTGTCGAATCTCGATGATAATAGCACTGATTACCAGATTAACACTTCGGAAGCAGCAAGTGACGCACGGTATTTTTGTATGTGTGCGTGCACACACACGGCTATCGGTCCGATCACTGTCTAACGCAAGCCTGATAATGTTGCTAGCTTAAGTGGCTTAAGGAAAAAACTCCCACTACAATATAGTATTATAGGTACAATTTCCTTACTGAAGAGTGATTAGTACCTAAGTATATTTTTACCCTCCGACGCCGTCTCGCTGCCCGCGATGTAATAAAACGGGGAAACGGCGTCGCCTGTTGTTCTGCAGATTGAAGACGGTATTTGTTTTTGATGGTGAGTGACGGTCTTCGGTTCCATTTGAATTTATAATATTATCTACATCATACATATTGAAGACAGTCATTTCTTTTGATTGTACTCTAACTGGTAAGTGACGGTCTGTGTATGGAGAAAGAACCGTGGTCAAAATTTAAAAAAAGTGGCTGCCATTTTGAACTTTTTTGTTATTGGACCGAATTGTTTCAAAATCGAAATCTGACCATGGCAGCAAGCATTGAGTAAGAATCTGGTGTCAAAATTGAAAAAGTGGCCGCCATTTTGAACTTTTTTGTTATAGGACCGAATTGTTTCAAAATCGAAATCTGACCTTGGCAGCGGCCAATTTTTTCAATTTTGACACCAGATTCTTACTCAATGCTTGCTGCCATGGTCAGATTTCGATTTTGAAAGAATTCCGTTCGATAACAAAAAAGTTCAAAATGGCGGCCACTTTTTTCAATTTTGACACCAGATTCTTACTCAATGCTTGCCGCCATGGTCAGATTTCGATTTTGAAAGAATTCCGTTCAATAACAAAAAAGTTCAAAATGGCGGCCACTTTTTTCAATTTTGACACCAGATTCTTACTCAATGCTTGCCGCCATGGTCAGATTTCGATTTTGAAAGAATTCCGTCCAATAACAAAAAAGTTCAAAATGGCGGCCAATTTTTAAATTTTAATACTATATCAAATGAAGTGAAAGACCGTCACTCACCATCAAAGAAAATTACCGTATTCAATATGCAGAGCAACAGGCGACGCCGTTTCTCATTTTATTTCATAGCAGGCAGCGAGATGTTTGACCGATTAATCTTGGGTCTTATAATTTTATTACACTTTTTCCGCATAGCCCCATATGAGATATCGTCCGAAAAGAAACGTTGTTTCAACAAGAGGCCAGTCATAAAGGTTTTTTTTTTAAATCTCAAATGCCCTGTTACTAACATACAATTTTAACCTTACATCTAGGGAAAATAATTTCAATGTAGACTGGTCACACTGATGGACTCTCACTGAGGTTTGGCGTTTCGAACGTGAAGCTAACACAATATTTAAAAATAAAATAAATTTATTTTCATAGCACTTAAACTTACTTGTGAAAAGATATTCCTTCTTTTCGTCTTGACTTTTGCGAACAACTTTTACACTGTTTAATAGCACAAGATGGCATTTTAATTAATTGGCAGTTTTGAGCATTACGCAAGTTACGCAGCAGTGACTCGGTCAGCGGTTCGCTGCGTACTAACTCAAAAGGAATACGACTTTCTGGTTTGTATTACTATTGCGTGCCTCACTCCGAAGTTCCGTGCGCTGAATCTGGTAATCTGTGGATAATAGTCTCAGTTACTACCTGTCTTTGATAAACAATGTTATGATTAGGGGCATCGTACCCGATTCCTGGAGGTCCCAAACATTGATTCTAATACAGAAGCCGAATAAACCTAGTGCAGATCCACATCTTATAGACCGATTGCATTGTCATCGGTACTGGCTAAAACTGCTGAACATCTTATTAAAATTAGGCTGGAATGGTTCTTAGAACATAATACATTATTATCAATAAAATAAAAGTTTAACAAAAATAAAAACCGACTTCAAATAAAAAACGGAAAAATCTTTCCAAAAAACCAACTTCAAATGCCACTACAAAGAATGAAATAATTTTTAATGTACACCAATTCGAAGTCGGGCAATGTTTCGTTCAATCACTAATAGTCCTTCGTAATATACAACTTGATGTGCGAAGACAATTAACGACAATACGAAGAACAATTAGTGATTGAACGAAACATTGCCCGACTTCGAATTGGTGTACATTAAAAATTATTTCATTCTTTGTAGTGGCATTTGAAGTTGGTTTTTTGGAAAGATTTTTCCGTTTTTTATTTGAAGTCGGTTTTTATTTTTGTTAAACTTTTATTTTATTTTTTGATTTTTAGTGGTCTGAAGTTCACTATTTTTTTTTAATATGGGTAGACCTACTGCTGCTCATGTGAGACAGGGCCGTTTTATTGAAACGCACAAAGTCAGGGACAAACTCTACCTTCTTACGTGGTAACTGGTATAAATCGCACCTACATATTGATGAGTAGGAATAGTAAGTTGATTTTAAAGTTGTAGAAGAATATTTTTTGTTAATTTTTTATTTTTATTTTAAGTGGTCTGAAGTTCACTATTTTTTCAATATGGGTAGACCTACTAAAGGGGCTGCTCCACCAAATCAACGCTGTGGATGAGTCTCGTAAAGTAGCGACATATAGTAGAACACCACCAGAGAACGTAATTCCCAAAGCCGTCAATAGCTGTGGTGGTTTTCTGCCATTGATAAAAATTGGCGTCGAATCCCGCGTGATGTTAAGACGCAACATCGTTATTTCAGAACGACTAGTGAATGGATGTTATGGATATAATAAAAAAAATCAAATGGCCAGCTTTGAGGAGAGATCAATTAGAGGATGGAGAGCTACCAGAAGCCGTGTATGTCAAATTTGATGATGAATCTATTGGGCATAAGCTAAAAGATAGTGATGGTTGCATACCCATACCTCCATCTAGTACTACTTACAATTCAGGCATTAAGCGGCTACGGAGATGTGGAGCGCCGAATGCTGCCTCTAATATTAAGCTGGGCGGTTACAGTCCATAAACTACAAGGCACCACCGTTGAGAGGGCTGTAATCGACCTTGGCAAAAAACTTTACTAAGGGCCAAATATATGTTGCCCTTAGTAGCGTTAAAAGTTTGGAAGGCATAGTCTTATCAGATTTGGACGCCAACAAATTATTAAATAGACCACATGACGAAAGATCATAACTAGACTTCGAAATCTGTCTTCCGGCAATGAAGGTCACATGTAATTATTGATTAAACATATAACGGATTAGCATTTAGTGACGTCACGCATGTTACACTCATGTTGCAATGCAACAACGAACGTAAGCGCATTGAAATTTGATTACAGATACCTAGTTAGAATTTCTGCCACAGGTCGCATCCTTACTGTAAGCCGTTAAGGAGGCCCGTTCCATTGATCATCATCATATTTGGTTACGGCAGTTACTTGACCACTTGACCATAACGACGTTATGGTAGGGAAATATCTGGATAGCCTATAAAACATTCAGCTGAATATCGTTAATTTGCTCCTAAGAATTGAAGAGTTCCGTTATTTTGTCATATATCCCATCATCAGAACCTAATCAAGTTTTCACCAAACCACCCTTGAAGTACATTCTTCCAAATAAAGCAATAATCATTGAAATCGGTTGGCGTGTTATAGAGTTATTCATCTATTGTCGCGCAAGTACTTAATGAAAATTTAATACTTTATGGTTTTCTCATGGATACCATTATCAGAACTGGATAAAATTAAAATGGGACCACATGGGAAGCGTCAGCTTTCTAATAAAAAAAGAATCATCAAAATCGATTCGCCCAGTCAAAAGTTATGAGGTAACAAACATAAAAAAAAAAAAAAAACATACGCGTCGAATTGAGAACCTCCTCCTTTTTTTGAAGTCGGTTAAAAACTCAGTTTGGTTTCAGGAGAGGCAAATGTACTCTTGACAGTTTGAGCATTTTTACCACAGATATAAGACTAAGTTTTTCTAAAAATGAGTCACTGGTTGCTGCTTTCCTAGACATAAATGCTGCATATGATAATGTTAATATTTCAATTTTAAAAAATAAAATGTTAGCCTTAAACGTTCCTAATTTGTTAATTAATTTTATTGTAAATATGTTGTATGAAAGATAAATAAAGTATTCATTGGATTCATCTGAAAATGAAATTAAAAGAACTGTGTGGAAAGGTTTGCCACAAGGTTCTGTTTTGAGTCCTATATTATATAATATTTATACTTACGATTTGGACATATCTGTTGAGAACTATGCAAATGTTCTGCAATATGCAGATTATTTGCTTTTATATGTTGCTGGACCATCCTTACATAATATTAGTCAGTTATTAACCTTAGCATTAAATGCCTTAAAGGGTTGGTTAGATACTAATGGTTTAGATTTGTCACCATCCAAAAGCTCTGTTGTGATATTCTCCCGAAAGCGAAATCTCCCACCTATTAATATTAATTACAATAGTGTTCCGCTAGAAATTAAAGAGAATGCAAAATTTTTGGGTGTAATATTAGATTCTAAGCTTACTGGAGTTCCTCACTACGAATATATTTCACTAAGATGTGAGAGAAATTTAAACATCTTAAGGTGTCTCACAGGTGTATGGTGGGGTGCACATCCTTATACAATGAGACTGTTATATAATGCTTTGTTAAGGAGTGTTTTGGACTATGGAACATTCTTATTACACCCTGGTAATACAAGTGCAGTTAAAAAGCTGGATTCTGTTCAGTCTAAGGCTTTGAGATTAGTAACAGGTGCAATGAAATCGAGTCCCATAAATTGTCTGCAGGTTGAATGTTGCGATCCTCCATTATATCTGAGAAGGCAGTTCCTCTGTGATAAATTCTTCTTCCGTACGTTACAGCTAAGTTCATATCCATTATTCTTAAAGGTAAAACAACTGGCAAATCAGGTTGATTCATGTACCTACTGGATGCATAAAGATTCTCCATGCCTTGTAAAAAGTCATAGAAAATATGAAAACTTTGGAGCTCCCACATATCGAAATGTTACTCTTCCCTTATACCAATACAACTATGCCAGCCTTGTTGCTGTTTCGCAAATTAAATTGGATATAGGATTACGAAAAAATAATCCCAACTCAAAACAAGAATTCTACAGCATCATTAATAATGAATAGTCTGACTGGCATTGCATATTTACGGATGCCTCTAAAGATCAAGATAACAGTTGCGTTGGCGTTGGGGTCTATCATTCGCAATATAAATGTATGCAACAAACTAAACTTCCACCTGAAACTTCTGTTTACACCGGTGAATGTTACGGATTACTTAAAGCTTTAGAATATATCTTAATTTTGAAGATTTCAAAAACAATATTTTTTTCTGATTCCCGCAGTGCTTTAGAAGCTATTATGAGATTCCCATTTAAAGCTCATAAACAGTCTTCAAATATTTTTGGCATCAGAGATCTTCTATATAAATGCTCTCAGAAGAATTGTGATGTCGTGTTGGCTTGGGTTCCAAGCCATGTGGGCATTCCCGGAAACGTAAGAGCCGATCAACTGGCAAAGGAGGCTGTACGTGTAGGAGACACTGTACCATACACTAATTATTGTACTGATCTGGTACCGTAAAACGGGGTAAATAGGTCCGATCTTCAACTTCAACTGGAAATTACACCTTCTTGGGCAACAAATAGGGTGTGTTGTGGTACAGTTTTGAATGTCCGGTAAGCTGTTTTAGATGTTAAGTAGCTTTAGATCCTCAAAATATTGCCAGATTTTAAAATATTCACCAAAAACTATGCTGGATTCCAATTTACCCCCGATGGGGTTAATAGGTTCAAGAGAGGGTTAATAGGAATTTTACTCAGGGCTGTCTATCCAAATCCAATATTTATCCAAAGTAAGTACCTACCTACCTAATTTAAAAAAAGTTTCAGTTTATTTAATCTAATCATGCTGCTTTAACTTATTTTATGTGTGTAGACTGTAGGTAGGTATAGTAAAAATAAAAACTTTTTGAGATCAAGTTTTTATTGTAGCTAGGGTACATAATACAAGTAACAAAAATATGGCATTGAGCTAGAAAAACAGTATTATAATCAGTCTATTCCTTATTTATTTATGGCCTTCTCTTTAGAATAGCTTATACAAAATTACTATTAAATGTTTAGCTTACAAGTTACTTAAATAAAAAAATGAAGTACTTTATGTAACGCTTAGCGGCTGGCTTGGGTGTGTAGTTACGAGGCATTCTGAAAAAAAAAACATTAAGACATTATAATGTTTTTAAGAAAATAGTTGTACTATTTGAATACAATGCTTCACTCAATGAAGAATAAAATTAATAATTTAGATTATATCAATCATTATTCATAATAGATTCAATTCATTAATCATAATTAAAAAAACAGTAGCGCCATCTGTCAAAATTCTATAGGTGGCTGCTGAGCGAACGGTGGCCTGACTGTTGGTGGCAAATCAAGCATTTTTGGCACCCATAAACTTTACTTAAATATTCATTTTTTTTATTGTGTATAATGTAAATAATGGATTACGGCCAAAAGAAGTTTTTAATAAATAGTTTTTAACTTTAATAAGTTTAATAGTAATCGTTTTTAACTTTAATAAATTTAGAAGTAAAATTTACTTTAATTAAGTATTATAGTAATTAAACTTTGGTTTTTGACAACCCTATTTCATGATTCCTATTTACCTCTTGTTCGTACCAAATAGCCCCCGTGCTGTTCCAATTAGGCCTGTTCATGTGCCTATTTCCCCCCTTCGCGTTCCTTTTATCCCCAAAATGACCTTAAAACGAGCATTCATCTAAAATTAAGGCTTACGATGAAATTACGCAATTATTTGCTTACCTCTTAATGTTCCTTCAAATTTCAATCCACTATTATTATAATAATTAAATCAATTTCAACACTTCCTCATTAGAACACATCAAAAACTTAAAGTTAAAAACAACAAATTTCACGTGTCCACGACGACCTCACTTTCAACGCGATTTTTTAATATAACCTGATTGGCTAGTTTAAAACTGGTTAGTCTTGCCAGTAGCAAAAATAATAAGCTCGTTCAAAAATAAAAAACAATTGATCTCTCATGCTTAGGATGACAAAAAACAGGACAGTTTAGAAAGTCAGAAATTTATTCCTATTTACCCCGCCGTTCCTAGTATCCCCGTTTTACGGTACATTTAGCTAAAACATATATGTATGAAGCGTGGGATGTGATATGGAATAATGATGGTTCAGTGGGTAAACATTATAGAAAAATTCAGCCATCCATTCCAAGAAAACCATGGTTTAGCCGACTAGTATTTTCGAAAACAGTCACCTCTGTTTTGTGTAGAATGCGCTTAGGTCATGTTTGTACCCCGGCGCATTTGCACAAAATAAAAATTGTCCCCGACCCCCTTTGTTCCTGTGGAGAGTATGGGGACTTAAACCATATTTTCTTTGCATGCACTTTGTATTATCGATTTGCCTTTCTCGATAAACTTGAATTACTGCAAATTCCATTTCCTACCTCTATAATTTGTTTATTATATACTAACTGTTATGATGTTTATAAAATTTTATCATTGTTCCTAGAAACAAATAAAAAGTTATAGTTCAATGTAAGTATGTACATATGTAAAAAAGTTATGTATAAATAATATTTGTGTAGATATTTCAAAAAAAAAAAAGAACCTATCCTTTTCCTTTGGAATTCCAATTTGAATCCTGAATCCTAATTTTTCAAAATAATTAAAGTTTCCCTAACTTTTATTATCCTATAACCTGACATTGGCTTATCTGTGTAAAAGCCAAAAAAAAAAAAAAAAGATGGCGGATAGCTAACAGCTGCTTGTAGAAAGAATTTTACCCGCCATCTATCACACTCAGTGAACACTAGTTAGAATTGTAATCTGCTACATGGTGCTGCTGCGTTCTGCCGTTAGATAGCGTCACCGAGCGGACACATCGGAATGAAGCGAGGTTGCCGCTTTGCGTATCGCTGTACCGTGCCAGAGAAGGATAGCTGTTCACCTACGCTGTGCGCACAAGCATGTCTTGAAATGCGACGTTGCACGTAGTGCTTCGCCAGGCTGCTTCAAATTTCAATACCTACTGACTTTTTGTGCTATTGGAGATATTTCGTTCCATTTTACGCAAAGTAAAATCATTGGAATATGTGCTATCGTTTACATAATGGCGAATAAATAAAACCTCAATTTCCAATACATAAATATGTCACTACGATTTAAAAAAATTGGTTGCCTGTAAAGTAGGTTTACTGACGATAGTTGAACGTGACAACGTTTCCTTTGTCGCTCGTTCCGCGCTCGCGAGGTAACGCCGGTAACGCCGCATGAGCAAGGTAACGCCGGTAACGCCGGATGAGTCATGTTTTTTCGTGCGTGCAACCGGCTCTATCGATTTAAGTATAAGACGTTGTCACGTCAAAAAGTATTTACTTACATTTTTGACGTGACAACGTCTTATAAATCGACAGAGCCGGTTGCACGCACGAAAAAACATGACTCATCCGGCGTTACCGGCGTTACCTCGCTCATGCGGCGTTACCTCGCGAGCGCGGAACGAGCGACAAAGAAAACGTTGTCACGTTCAACTATCGTCAGTAAACCGACTTTACAGGCAACCAATTTTTTGACGTGACAACGTCTTATAAATCGATAGAGCCGGTTGCACGCACGAAAAAAAATTGGTTGCCTGTAAAGTCGGTTTACTGACGATAGTTGAACGTGACAACGTCTTCTTTGTCGCTCGTTCCGCGCTCGCGAGGTAACGCCGGTAACGCCGCATGAGCGAGGTAACGCCGGTAACGCCGGATGAGTCATGTTTTTGACGTGACAACGTCTTATAAATCGATAGAGCCGGTTGCACGCACGAAAAAACATGACTCATCCGGCGTTACCGGCGTTACCGGCGTTACCTCGCGAGCGCGGAACGAGCGACAAAGAAGACGTTGTCACGTTCAACTATCGTCAGTAAACAGACTTTACAGGCAACCAATTTTTGACGTGACTACGTCTTATAAATCGATAGAGCCGGTTGCACGCACGAAAAAAAATTGGTTGCCTGTAAAGTCGGTTTACTGACGATAGTTGAACGTGACAACGTCTTCTTTGTCGCTCGTTCCGCGCTCGCGAGGTAACGCCGGTAACGCCGCATGAGCGAGGTAACGCCGGTAACGCCGGATGAGTCATGTTTTTTCGTGCGTGCAACCGGCTCTATCGATTTATAAGACGTTGTCACCTCAAAAACATGACTCATCCGGCGTTATCTCGCGAGCGCGGAACGAGCGACAAAGAAGACGTTGTCTGGTTCAACTATCATCAGTAAACCGACTTTACAGGCAACCAATTTTTTTTACAGTAAATAGTTAAAATAAGTAAAATAAATAATTATTCTTTGCTTGTCATGCGTTTCAATTTAGTCGCTACGTACATTGGAATGGAATTAAAACTGCCGAATGTTTATCTGCCCCTCACTACATAATGTGAATATTATAATAAAATGTTTATATCCTGTTGTACTCATTTATACATAAATACATTAATTGTACAGTCATTCCGGGTAACTTTGGACCACTTTTGAGACAATTTACGGTAGTTAGTAAATAAAATGTATAGAACAACTATACAACAATTGTAATTTATGTGATCTTTTGATGTTTTCAACACCAATTACAATAAAAAGTGGACAAATTATGTATCAATCCTGAGATATAGACGAAAATATACGTGGTCCAAAGTTATATTGATTTTGGGGTAACATTGGACACCAATTTTTTCTCTCTTTAAAAACCGATTTTATCGTTCTTTTTTACTTTCTCGGTAACATTTGACCACGTTAAATGCTCTTTGGATCATCAAGTTGACATTTCGAACGAAGTTTTACTGCCACAGATGAAAAAAATCATACTAACGGGCTTGATTAAGCGAAAGGCCCCAAGTTATAGGAGATGGCTGATGAAGTTAATGCGCTGATTTTATAATTTTGGGATAAAATAACCACGCCAGTGTATTTTTTAGAAAAATCTGTAATCTTTGGGCGTTATAAAAACATAAGTTTCATTGCTTACACATTTATGTGGAACAGATTAATTGAGATCAATCAGAAAATATACACACATATTCAACAGTCAGGATCAACAGTCTCATCTATTTTCTATCTATTTAAATAAAAGAGTGAGGCATTTTGGTTATTCCACAGATTCCGCCAAAACTATAGGTCGTAGAGATCTGAAATTTGGTACCTAGGTTGATATTAGGTCATGAATTAGTACTAAGACGGGGATTCCAGAAATTCCATGTTTAAGGGGTAGAAATCGTACATTTAAGGGATTTTCCCATACAAAAGTGTATTTTTTTCGTTGTTCCAGGAATTCCCGAAAAACTAAAAGTCGTAGAGATCTGAAATTTGGTCCCTTGGACCAGTCCAATGTTGCCCCAAATTCTGTGATATTGTGACTTCAACATTTAATTCCGTAATTATGGAATTAATAAGCGTGGATGAGCTAAAAACGGACAACCAAATCAAACAACGATAGTTAAATGGCATAAAAAAGCAAAAACCTACGTATTTCTTTCTCAGAAACTCAAAATAATGATAATTGAAAACAGTGAATTTATTCTATCGTCTGCACGGCGCGAAAAGATTAGCTGTTTGTTGTGACACTTATCTTTTGTTTGCCTGTCAAATTCAATTTTTTATTGTCTGTGGATTGTCTAATTCACATTCGGATACATGCATTTTACTGAAGCGAATTCGGAAACAGATAAAAATAATGTAAAGTGTTTGTTTAGGGTGTGGTCTAATGTTGTACCGCAGGTCCAAAGTTACCCGGAATGACTGTAATGATTAACTGTTTTTATTTCCCTACTGTTATTGGAATAACAAATTTATACTCGTAAATCTTAAATTACAGAGCTCTATTTTATTTATACCTACTCAAATCTAATAATTCTAACAATTTGCAAAATGTAAAACAAAAAAAGTGAGAAGATTCGAACTCAGTGTAATTTATTGACACCTGATTTGTATCCAAAATGCCATCCAGACTTTTGTAAATTTGTTCAAAATGAGAATCATGTTCAAAGACTCTGTAGGTATGCATGTGTGCGTGTATAAATACGTTCAGGTCACGTGACTAGAGCCGGCAAACAGTTAGGGAACCAATATGATGAAAGTATAGATCTTTTAATTCACAATATGGGTGATTTATGATCATTTTATTGGTACGTACCCGCAAAATAACATAAAGTTCAAATTGGGTTACAATCTTCGACGTGAAAATTCTTTTTCCTGAAATAGCCATAAAAGCGCCATCTCTCGACACCAGCGTCAGCTTCTCATGGCCGCAATTAAAACAGAATATTAATTCTGTAAAATTGACAGTTTTACACTAATTGCATTGCAGCGATCTCGCAGTGATCTCGCAGTGATGATAGATGGATCGTTTTACATTGCTGCTTTAATAGTTAAACAAAAACATATATTTTTAGTATTTACCGCACTATATACCACCCACTGCCTGATGAGTTTATTTTGATAAGGTTGTTATAGATATTTCAGTCCATGAAGACGCGCTCCACTCTGTCAAAATCGCTCGTTTCATTAAGATTCGTGTGGAGTTTGATAGAGTGGGGCGCGTCTTCGTGGATTGAAATATCTATCATATTACAATCCAATCACTTGTAGGCTGACCTTGTAGGTATTTATTATGGTATAGGAGCTAGCAACGTTTTCGAGAAAGAATTTTAGGTGAGCTGGTTTTGTGATATGTTGTCTTTCTTGCACTTTCGGTTAGAGTCTGGGCTATCTGGCTGGCAGAAGCCGTTGCGTTTATTACTGCGCATCCTATTTGCAGCTTACGCGTCCACAATGTTTATACCAATGTTGTCGGGGATACTAATTGCCCTTAAAATAACTACAGGCGCACTATCATTTATGATGACGTTTCATTTTTGTATTAGTCAATTGTCAACCACATACGAGTTAACATATGAAACGTCATCATAAATGGTAGTGCGCCTGTAATAATTTTAAGGGCAATTAGTAGCCCCAACAACATTGGTATAAACATTATGGAGGCGTAAGCTGCAACACCTGGACAGACCAAGGATGCGCATTAATGAACGCAACGGCTTTCGGCTTCCAGATGGCCCCGACTCTAACCGAAAGTGCAAGAAGCACGACATATCACAAAATCAGCTCTTCTAAAATTCTTACTTTTCAAACGTTGCTAGCTCCCGTACCATTACGTAAGAGTGCCACAAACAAACCTATGGTCCAGTGAAAGTGACGCGTTGCCTGCGTCGAATTTTGTTTTAACCGTCCTTTTAGTTTAACCATGATTAACCTTAGCCAAAGTACTTTGTGACCTTAGCCTAGTATCGCCACGAGTCAGGACATACGTATTTTTGGCTACCGGACAAAAAACGTTTGTGGCACATTAAAAAAAAGGTTCAAATATCACAAATATTTTGATTATGTAACAATACAGAATTAAATAAATAGGCATACAAGTTTTACATCACTGGCAATCAAGCAAACTTTTTAATATATTATTCATGGCGGCAACGAACTCTTTTACTTACACCTAAGTTGTATTTCATAAGTTTCTCTCATGCCTATAAAATAAATAATACAGCAGTGGTATTTTTTTGGAAAAAAAGTCAAAATCTTTTTCTTTTCCTGAAGTTACAAGATAAAAACTAAAAGTAAGTAGGTAAGTAAGTACTAAGTAGGTATGACTATTTATTTTAAGTTACAAATTTAAGAAAAAATAATAATTTATAGAAATAATGCATTGGTATTTTTGTAAACAAGCAAATGCCTAATAGTAAAAAAATACCTACCAATGAATTTTTACTAAATACATCAAATGTAATACACTGGTTAGTATTTTTTGCCATAGCGCAATGTTTATTTTGTAGTAACTGTTACCGAAAAAGCGCTACCCCGCAGCACTGACGGCGTCAGTGTGACGTAGCTTAGTAGAAAGTACTCAAAATTTTTTCTCAATAAATCAAGACATAGGTTGGTCTGTAAAATAAGAGCCATAAAAATGTTAGTAATCCAAATACAAAATCTATAAACTCGATAAATTTCTTTTGTGTTAAGTGAGGTGTTAAGTCGTTTCTGCTAAATTTCGTCTAATTTATATAAGTAGGCACTAGAATTTCATAGAAATTTTGAAACAAAACGTAACCATCGTACTTTTTCGAAAAGTATAAGTTATATCATTAATGTACAAAAATAATATAGTTTTTAAACGACAAAATAAAACTTAATCCTAAAAAATAATTAGAAATCGAAGTCTCCGCTGTCTGGAGAGCCATTGGCTGATCGGCCCCAGTCCAGTGTTGCAAGCGTTTCTTCAATGACATCAGTATCAGTACATGGCACCGAAGAGTCGGCCACATCAGTTGTAGGTGTATCTAAAAAAATGTAAAACGAAACATTTATTATACTAACTAAACATAATCAAATACCGAGCTATTAATTGCCTAATATAAAACTTTTCAAACCGGCAATGTACAGTGTGCAAACTTATACCCTACCAGTGTGGGCCCTTATTCTGTATCTCAGTGATAAAATCACTCCGTGATATTCAACGAGCTTATTTGACATATTATTTTTATAAACCATTGATATTCGACGAGCTTATTTGACATAATATATTTATAAACCATTGAAGGTTTTTTCCACAAAATCTTATTTTCGTGTCACCTAATGAAGCAGCAATGTATAACAAACCATAGACAACAATGATTATTATCACTGTATGTAAGTGTAAATTTTACACTAAAGGGCCTACCCTGTAAGTTCTAGGTACAAATTGTTTCGCTGTTAGATATCAATTTTCTAGACTTTTTATACCGGGAAAGTTAAGGATTCCCTCAAGAAGTCAAGACGCGTATTTAATCGCGGACCACAGATAGTATTAAAAATTTCAATAGGTACCGTTTATGTTAGTCATGTTTTCAGTATTGGCTAAATCTGAATTGGTGTCGACTTGAACAGCTAAGGATGCGTTGTCTGTATTGGTATCATTGTAAAATCCTTTCCCTTTGTCCAACTTTGTTTTAGATTCTCCAACTAGATTGTTTTTTTCCAACTGCTTTGGTTTACCCTCTCCAACTTCATTGCCTTTGTCCAACTGCTTTGTTTGACCATCTTCGACTCCATTGATTTTTTCTAACTGCTTTGTTTTACCCTCCTCAACTTCGTTTCTTTTGTCCATCCGCTTATCTATACCCTCTCCAACTTTATTACCGTTGTCCAACTGCTTTGTTTTCTGCTGTGTATTATCTTTACTCTTTTTCGGAGTCTCAGTTATGGGTTGGTTTTCCTCTTCAGTATCGGACGCTTCAGGAGAAAAGGCAATAGAATACCTTCTCTTGAAGATAGATTGATGTTTTCTTATTTCTTTTGGGTCTACTTTTTTCGGTGTAACAATTTTGCCTGTATATCTGGCTATGAAGCTATATTTATTTAGACGCTCACTTTGAGTGAGTTTTTCTGCATCATTTGCCTGTTTCAACGCGGCTTCCATGCGTTTTCTGGATTTTTTGTTCATCACTGAAGTTTTGATGAGATTTTTGCCCTCTTTGTAGGGCTTTATCTGGGAGGGAGCCACCCACGATCTGGTCACTTCGCATGAATCGAAGAATACCACGTTGTAATGAGTCTAAAAAGGGGATTATCAAATGAAAGAAACAATCGTCAAATTGTCATCAATTTCTGTTCATGTCTGGGTAGAACAGTTCTCAAATGAAAAGGAGGTGGCATAAATCAGGATTAAAGGCAGCCGACGCTTTAAATGCTGATTAACATACCCCTCATATATATGCGTTTTACTCTATACAAGTTAGCACTTGACTGCGATCTCACCTGATGGTAAGTGATGATGCAGCCTAAGATGTTATCGTACTAACTTGGAAGGGTAGGTAAGTACCCCAACGGTTTATACAATAAGCATCGCACCGGAGCGCTAAATCGCTTGATGGTGCCTATTTGCTGGTAGGGTGGTAACTAGCCACGGCCGGAGCCTCCCTCAGACCTGAGCCAATTCAGAAATTATAAAATTTCAAAGCGGCCCGTGATAGGAATCAAACCCGCGACCTCCCACTCGAATCCGAGCGCGCCGCCACTGCGCCAGGGAGGTCGTCAATATTTTTTTTAATACAAACTTTCGTCTTTATAATATCAGTGAGATGAACACTACTTACAGGAATATCCGAGAAGCCGTCCAGCCAATAATACTGCTCGGTGTCAGGACAGTCGTCCACCATAGCAGGCCACCAGGGCCATCCGTCCAAACGGGCCACTACCAAAGAGCCCGCGGAGTACTCGCTGTATATCAGGTCCTCCTCGTCGTAGATGCTGATAGGAACCTCCGGGACCGAGCACGATGCGGATTTCTTGTCTATGAAATTACGAAAAAAGACGTGTTTCGTGGGACACTTGGTAAAAGCAAAGTTTTACCAACGCCCGATAGACTGCGCTGGCCGCTGCCTTCAGTTAGCTAACGCTAACGAGTTCATTACTGAAATATACGTGAGTGCATGCGTGCCCATTTTGTTGATTAAGTAGTAAGAGAAACTTTGATTCTAAATTTTCGAAGATTGACATCAGGGTTCACCCTGCAGTAACATTTATATGGGAAATCATATATCTATCAATTACAGCGTACACACGTCGCACTATACGTGACTTTAGTCTTTAGTTATCAGGGTTCACCCTGCACTAACTACTGTTTCTTTGGTAAATTATGCCTATCAGTTACTTACACTCGACAAAAAGCGACAACGTCTACACCTTAGTTGCACTTTAGTTACTGAGTTCATGCTGCAGTATCTCTGGTAAATCATATCTATCAATAACAGCGACTACACACGTCGCACTACACGTGACTTTAGTCTTTACTTACCAGAGTTCATCCTTCAGTACCTACCGTTTCTTTGGTAAATCATCCCTGTCATTTACATTCGACAAATAACGCCATCGACTGCACTGATCGCTACAAGTGATTTTAGTCTTTACGTATAACAGGGTTCATCCGGCAGTACCATTTCTTGGGCAGTTCATGTCTGTCAATGACATTGTCAAAATACCGCCAGCGACTGCACTCGTCGCACTACACGTGATTTTAGTCTTTACGTAGGTACCAGGGTTCATCCGGCAAGTACCATTTCTTGGGCAGTTCATGTCTGTCAATGACATTGTCAAAATACCGCCAGCGACTGCACTCGTCGCACTACACGTGATTTTAGTCTTTACGTACCAGGGTTCCTCCGGCAGTATTAGTTCTTCGGTAGTTCATGTCTGTCAATGATGTTGTCGAAATACCTCCAGCGACTGCAGTCGTAGGAGTGAAATGAAAGAGAAGAAATTATACAGTCCACTGCGAACTGCGCCGAATAGGTCACGACGGACGGCGGAAGCAACCGAAGAGCGACAGGAGCCTATCGCAGACGGGCGCCGACCAGCGTTGAGACAGGTTCTATACCTGTTTCACTCATAAGGCAGGTTTCCCTATCGCTGCCTTATTTGCGCCACGTCTACCCAGTGGGGACACGTTCCCCGGCGTAGGTTCGGCATACGATCGACGCGCCGCAACACTGCACGTGATTTTAGTCTTTACGTACCAGGGTTCATCCGACAGTACCACTTCTTCGGTAGTTCATGTCTGTCAATGACGTTGTCCAAATACCGCCAGCGACTGCACTCGTCGCACTGCACGTAAAGGCCTTGCACGCGACGCTTCTGCAGCCAGAGCAAGCGCTCGCGGTGAGATATACAGTACGGTGGCTGGCTCAGTGCTTCCTTATATGTACTGAAACAAGTGATAAACTAATAAGGCCATGAAGTTACCCCGACTGCAATACACATCCAGTCCATATGTTAGCAATTCTGAAAGAAAACCTTTTTCACAACACAAGCTATCGCTAACGCTTAGCTTACCCACGCTTAGGAAACGCGGAAGTTTGTAAGTATGGATGGATATCTTCGTTACTCTTTCACGCCGCAAATACGGAACGGTTTTGGCAGAAATTTGGACCATAGATAACTTATAACCCTGATTAAAAGTAACCTATATGTAGGCTACTTTTTATCCCGGAAAATCAATCTTTCCCACGAGATTAGCGAACAACCGAAATTCACGCGGACGGAGCCGCAGGCAACAGCTAGTAGGTACAATTTACATTTACCCACTTATTTAACGGCCTACAAGCCGTATTTAGGTGATTTTGAATGAAGTTTTATGCAAAAACTATTAAGACGATTACTTTCAAACTTGCACGTCATGTATTTTGGGTCTTTAATCTAAAATCGCTAAGAAGCAGAAACACGATTGGATAAAATTTTCTCGATAGAAAGTTCTCCCAAAAGTTGCTCCAAAATCTCAGTTTTTCTATATTTTATTGGAAACTACAATGGATGTAATTGTAATTTTTGTTTTAATGTATCGGTAATAATAATATCCTAAAACGCTTAGAACAGATTTTTGATAACTGGCTTAGTTTTTGAGTAATTAGGTAAAACGTCGTTTTTCTGCTATATTCTTCCGCGACGCTGCATGTCGCACCTACCAAATCTCCGTGAGAGTGAGAAAGACAAAAATAAATACCAATCGTAAACAAATTGAAAGAATCCGTTGCTATATAGTAGTGTTATTATCTCGTTGCAGACTCGGTCATAAATCATTCGAGTGTTTCGCTTTTGTTCTTTGTTGAAAGAAGAAGAAGATGATTTATGACCGAGTCTGCAGCGAGATAATAACACTACCATAACATTTTTTCAAGCTTATCAGAAGCCTGTTAACGATTGCATTAATGATGAATACGTTTTTCTTACCCAGTTGCCTAAAGTATCTTAAATACTGTAATGGAACCGCAATTACTTAACCGATTTTGGTGAAACTTGCACCGCTTAGCAATAATTTCTTAAATGCAAATGGTTTGAATCGGTCGAACAGCGTAGGTATGTTTGGCCGATGTACCTACTCGTCAAATTACCTATCACATTGTATATTTTGTGTCAAGATGTTGGATCCAGTGTGTCTCTCGCCTTTACGTCGCAAGTACTGTGTCGAATGTGTCTATCTGTAAGATCTTCATCTCAGAAAACATGGTTTCTGCATGAATGGTGAAAACTCATGTATGACGCAGGCGGAGCCGCAGGTAAAACCTAGTAACCATTATAAATGTGAAAATGTCTTTGTTACTCAATAACGCCTCAAATACAGAACCGCTTTGAGTTATTTAGAATGTAATTATGTATCAACTTTTTCCATGGTAGTAAGCCTGACGGTAGCCGAATTGAGATATCTAGGTAGAATCAAAATTGGTAAAAACCTAAGTTTATCCACGCGGATAAAAAAATTATTATTGCAATTTGAACTTTACCTGTGACATTGCATGGATAGAGCATGGATACCACGAAAATGACAAGAGTCGACCAATGCAATACGAAAAGTTTAGTTTACCTTGCGGTTTGAGAATCGGGTTTTTCATCGTCCGCAAAACTTATATTCATCCTTTTTCTTTCTGTATTTGGAACAGGTGCCAAAATATTTTGCTGCAAACAATTTAAATGTCATGATTTTACATATATATACTTCTATGAATAACATTTTCCTTTTTCTTCCAATTTGTATTTCTATCAGACAACTTACAATGTCATAAACAAAATAAAAAGTGTTTACCAGTGGTTGATGAGCTCCTTCTGCAGGCTCACATGCAATTTCGGTGGGGGAATTGGCTTGAATCATTTTCATAACCTGCGTTTAACCGCAAAACAATGCTGAGCAATTACCTAATAATTTAGCTTTCCTTTTTCTAGTACCCACTTCGCGTCTTTAGTTTTCCCAGTTTCCCGCCAAAATAATAATTTAACCATAAACCTTAATGACAGAACCATCAAGAAAACTATTTATTTTTTGTGAATATTGCAAAACCATGGAAAAACCTTTTCTACATAGAAATAAAATATATAATCTAAAGAAGAATAAATGAATTTCGTGTTAAATTATTTTTCATATGCTTTAAATAAATTGTTTAGTTTGGACAAAAAGTAGCTTTTTTCATCTGTTATCTGCGTCATCGTGTCGTCATCATATTTTTATCCAATAGACAATAATCCAAAAATGATACTCTTTTTTAATAAAAAATTAATATCTTGTCATAACTCATAATATATCAATACCAGGAATGTTAATTATAAAAATAAAATTATATTGAATACAAATTTAATACATTTATCAGTTATTTACTCCAAAATAATAAATAAAATTAAATTGAGGAAGGCGGAAGTGCGCAGCTTGTTTCATGGGTGGCTGCCGGCTGGTAAGCTGGTCGCCATATTGGTGGCGGAGTTGAAATTTTGTTTTCGTTTGTGATTTTCGTCGTTTGCGACGAAAGGGAGTATAATATACTCCCTTTTTGTGTTTAAAGCGATTTTCAAAGTTTTTACCCCAAGTCTTGTTGTGTTTATTATTGGGAAGTTTGAGTTTCTCTTTGTTTCGTATTATAAACATGGCTTTTTAAAATGTCGGCCCTGAATATAAAATTTTCGTCTCCTTGCGGAGTAAACCGCTCGCTTGTTTTTGTGGATGTTGGAAGAGTCCAGAATGGACAAGAAATCTTTGAATCGTTCTTTACAACAGTCGAGGCCCGTCGCCCTCGACTCTAAAAAAAGCGCAGGTGAGTGTTGAAAGGTCATCTGATCATCATTCATGCTCCTTTCATGTTGACGAAACAGGTAAATAAATATATTGTGTAACATCTATTTGGCTCGCTGAACACTTATATCTAAATTAAAAAGCTTTTATGTATTGCAAATATTATAATTTGATCAGTTTTGGTAGAGTTTAGAGGTTATTCTTTAATAGTTCCAACTTTAGTGACAGTCAAGTCGAGCACAAAAAAAGAATTGAAAATTTCATATAAATGCTATTAATATAAGACAGTAACCCAAACAATGTTTTTTTAAATCATAGAATCAACTTATAAACCTTGGCCACGAAATAATAAGAAGCGTGAAGGATCAGGCAATGTACCGAAAAATGAGCCGAATCGGAAGAATGCCCCAGCACAGAGAGGTAGAGGTCAAATGGATAAGCGCCCGCGGGCCCGCGGTGCCCCCAATTTCGCTGTGGGTGGAGCGCAGAACACCGGGTGAGCCCCAACAATACTTAGCACACCTGCGGGGCTAGACAAAGTCACAGTCGTTTGGCGTTAACGCTAGTCGACAAGAATGTATGGACAAAACAAATGACGGTAGAAAAACCACGATAATAATAGTACTAAACACGCTGTTTTTGATAATTAACTACGACAACTTGTACGCTCCCTGGCGTTCTCGCGGACCTTGCAGATAACTTTAGCATACTTCGCTTGACAATTGACAGCCGACAGTATCAAACACAGCGTGTTTAGTTATTATTAACGTGGTTTTTCTACAGTCATTTGTTTTGTCCCATACATTTTTGTCGACTAGCGTTAATGCCAAATGACTGTGACTTTGTCTAGCCCCGCTGGTTATTATTGTTAACACTGCTGTTTCTATTAGTTGCTAACTAGGTTATATGTGAACTTTACTGGAATTAAAACGACATAAAAAAGGAGCAGCAATCAATTGAAAATGAAGAGACAGACACCATTGGCAGTCTCTGGGGGAAGCCTGCAAGGGGGTTTCCGAGGGTTAAAGTTTTCTGAAAAGTTATAGGATTTATGTAAAAATATATGATATCTTGATAAACTAAAGTCACATGCAAATTTCACTAGTATTATTAATATCAATACATTATTTATTAGATCATAAGTTTACCATGTTAATTTGTGTTGGAAAAATAAGGCTTTTTTTATTTACTGGAATTATTGGCTGGAATAAATATCAATTAGGCATTGTGCATTAAAGCAGTCTACAGCCATGAGTCTGTAGGTGAGAGAGAAAATACTAAAGTTTATCTCTCATATGAGAAGAGCCTTGTGCAGAGTAGTTAAATTGAATTAGGCTATGGTAATATAGGCTAATGAATGGAATGGTGGATGGAATGGCTCTGTTCACATGGTTATTCTTATTTTAATGGTTAAATATTTACTACACCCATATAACTGACTTAATGTGTTATCTGTGCGAGCGTGACCGCATTATTTTGAAGCGGGAGTGACAGAGACAAGTAGTAACAGGTTAATGTACGAAATTTTTCGAGCTCCGTGATCAGACCTTACAAGGTTTATGTTACTTTTGGAGATGGAACCCTATCACAAACAATAATTTTTTAGAGCAGAGCACGCTCTATCTAAAACCGCATTATCACTTCAAAATCAAGTGTCACGTAAAAGTTAATAGAAAAGAGGCAAATGTTTATTTTCCGATTGCAGGATAGAAGACGATGAGGAGCCTGAGATAGGCTCAGTGTTTACGCCTGGCAGCAAAAAGCAAAACTTGAATCATTTACTGAACTTCATGTACCCCTCCCGTGGGGGGATGGACAGGAGGGGTCCTGCACTGCGTCGGCAAGGCCAACAGCGGGTCTCTTACAGACATGAACATGACCTCTACCTTCGTGCCTAGTGAGTTGGTCTTTTTTATTCTTTTTTCTTGAAGACTCAAATATGCTAAGTTCATATGCCTGTGAACATGATGACCCGGGCCCATATTCTGTAAAATTTACACTGGCAGTGTTAATCACTGTTGTCAATAGTTTGTTATTGAATGGAAGCACGCGTTATTTTGCAGAAATCCATAATAAGCAGGACAAATTAATTTGTTTTGCTATAATCTGCTCCTTGAAAAGAATCTGTATGGTCCAATATGTAGGAACTCCCCCCCCACATGAAACATGCTTTCTTTCATGCATGTTTTGTCCCAACACTGGGACATTCTCATGAGATATTGTCTTCACAATGGAAAATCATAGACATCTCAACAACCAAATAGTTTCTTATACAAACATAAACAAGATTTTGTGGCAAATGTTCAATGGATAAAAAATGTTTCTCAAATGAGCTTGCTGAAGATCACTGAGATACAGAATAAGGGCACAATAAGTCTTGAATTAACTAAGATAAGTAGGATTAACTCAGCCAAAAGTTTGTATATACTAGGTTCTGTTTGAATATAAAATAATAATTGCTTGAATTGTTTTCCCTGCAGTTGTCAGTTTGTGGTCAAGGAAGATGGAGATTACAAGATGAATTCAATGGACCCTGATTTGCCACTCAAGTGGGAGCAGATTGAGGAAATTGTAAGTTTCTCAATTAATAAAGTCAAATCAGCAATACAATTTATTTATTTTATATTTACAAACTGGATAGGCATTACACAACTTTAGACTTAGTTAGTTCATCCAAACAAATTTGGGTATATTGATACAAATCGTAGATCTCAAAAAAGCATGGTATAAGCTCAATTCAGTCAAATTGGTTCAGTAGAGCAACAAACATACAAACACAGTGTTCCAAATTTATCTAAAAATATATTAATAGGAAATAACAGCTGTACAAGCTGGTGCCTCTAATATATGAAATGAAGTGTGGATGACAGTAAAACTAATAAAAAAACTAAAGTCCTTGTCTTTGTTCTAATTGCAGTTTTTTTGTGGTTGACATGTATGGACTGTGGACATATATGTATTATTTACTTCCTACATTAACTGGCAAAGCAGTGGTATTACGATTAGAGCAAAATATGTGAAGTGTTTTGCCCACACTTCTTTTTCAATCACAACACTACAACAGTTAAAAAAATTTGCATTTCATTGAATGGTATTTTAATGTCACAGTTGGGCCTATGTGAAAAGATTTCTGATTATTTATTAGCAGATGCCACTTATTTTTTAGAGAAATTAAAAAGCTAATTAAGATAAACATTGAAACACTCATTTTATTTTTATAATCTTATCAGTGTTACTTGTAAAATATACCTATTCTCCGCGCGGCGAACCATGATCCCTATGACAGTTCGTTTAGTGATGGGTCGTGTCTTTGGTCGTGTCGATATTTTTTTTTAGACATAGGCGTGGCTTGCACTTAAGCCACGTTGGTAAACATGTTTTAAAAAATATTACAATTTGCATTTTTAATGTCCATTTTGTTGTTGTTGTATTAATTTATGATTTTTGGCATAGATTAAGTAGGTAAGTAAAACGAAAGTTTCCAACCTTGTTATTTTCTAATAATGCTTAACCCGGTAAACACGTTTTTGCTATACATTTTATTATGAAAATGAATACTCCCTACTTATTTATTTTGTCTGAAAAATTGTGCACTCGTTTCCATTACCGACATTTTTTTATCGATACTTGCCGCCCTAGTCGATAAACGTCACACGACGTAAGTTTTGCAGGACGTAAACATAAAATCAGATTGACATAACTTCTTGTAAATGTTAAGAATTGTTAAAAATATCAACGGAATATCATTACTAATGGTATAAAGCTACGTAAAATTTATAAATGGCATTTTTAGACACCCCAAATATGATCCCGATTTAATGGTGACGCCACTACAATGTTATATGGTGACATTAACTGTCAGTGTCATAGGGATCACGGTTCGCTGCGCCTAGTATAATATAAATTATTATGCAATGATATTTTGAAATTGTAAATAGATACAACATTTTTTTGCAAAATACGAAGGTCGCCAGGCGGTGACAAATAATACCCGGATTGTTCTAAGATTAAACTTTATTAACTACTTTTACATTACTAAAATTAACTATAAACTAAACGTCAGTTCGTCTCCGATGCTAGGTAGACGACTGTCAGAAACAGTCCTGTACTCCAGTCCTGTCTAGTTACTCGACACCGCTCGTGTTACGCTTACGATAGTAAAACGTTCAGGGTTATCACTTCACTGCACTAAGAAGTTAGTAGGGTTGACAAATGTTCACTCAGTTACTGTAACATGCACCAAAACATTTGAAAGGAGCAGCTGGAGAATTATTATTTAAGAATTGCACACTTATTATAGTGCCTGCAGATAGGTCTGATATCTGAACAATGAAAGGGAAACTGGTCGGGCGATCCTGACCAAATGAGAGTGAGTTGAAGCCGTTGTTTTAGTAATTTTTAATGAAAGGGTCTTTGTCGTTCTCAGGGTAATTTTTGGCGCCTTCTGCGAAAGAGGAATGGATGTACGTAGTTTGAATAGAGGGGTTTTCATCTAAAGAGGGTTTCTTAGTAGGAACTTGTTGGGATTAGGAGTTAGGACAGTTGGGGCGTTTCAGCGCCTTGGTCACCGGAGACCACCATCTAGTAAGACTTGAGTGTCCATTTGTGATCCACCAGGTTTATAAAAACTTGCCAACGCCACAGAAAAGTTAGTAAAATAAACAAAACCGGCTACTTTTCACAATAAAAAATAAACTCTGAAAAAACATCCCGAACATGTCTAAACCGAGGTCAAGTCAAAGTTTTCAACTTGCAGTGGTCTCATTAATAAAATTTTTGTTAAAAAAGAGACAAATTCTTAAAAATTACCCCTAAACAGTAAGGGGATAAAATTATAAAAATGGAATCCTTGTCTTCATCCATCTGTCACACTTAAATTATTTCAGGTAGTAAGAAGCACAGGGCGCTCGGAATGCCCGATCTGCCTGGGCGCGCCGGTGGCGGGGCGCGTGGGGCTCTGCGGACACGTGTACTGCTGGGCCTGCATCCTGCACTACGCGGCCGCGCACGACAGGCAGCCGCCGCCGTGCCCCGTGTGCGCCACGGCGCTGCACGTGGCCGACATGAAGCCCACGCGCATGCTGCAGTGGGAGGCGCCGCCCGATGAGGTGATACCATTGAGAGATCACAAATAGTTAAACAACTGAATACAGATTTGGTCTTGTTTTAGTACGAGATCCCGCTGCAGAATTAGTGCGCTCATCGCGTACAAGCTAAAAACATTTATGATTAGGAGAATATAATATATCTGCCAGGGTGCTTATCAAAATTTGGTTGCAAGCATTTTTAATTAAATTTTTCGGCAAACATTTTTACCAAACGAATGAACGAACCCTATTACAAGTGTAAGAAGGTGCATTTATATTATATTCTCTGATACTTGTTTTGTCAGTAATACACATACAAGAGGACAGTCAAATTTTAACATTCAATTACAAGTTATTCAAGCAAGCTAAACTGACTCCAAAAACACGGGTTTCTGCCTAGTTTGGGAGTCAGGGAGTGTTAGAAAAATGTAACATTTTGTTTCATGTGTCTAATAAATTTGTTTCATTTTTTTCAAGCTGATGAGAAGGGCTAGATATTAAGTAATGTCACTGGTTAGTGTCCAACGAACCTAACGAGTCCCGTAGCAGTAAGTTTTTAATCTGTGGCTTAGTTGTTACAACATAGTAAATACTTATTCCAGGTAACAATGCGGCTGGTGCGTCGCCTCCGCGGGTCAACCGTCGTGGAGTTGGCTCCGCCGCGCGGCCAACTGACAGACGCGGAACAGAAGCACATTCTGCCCCTGGAAGACCTCCCGTCGGCGCCGTTCGCTAAGCTGTTCTCAGCAAATAAGCAACAGGTAAATGTTCAAAAATCTGTTTTTGTATAACGTACCCAAATAGGAAAAACTGTGACCCTATTACTAAGACTCTGCCGTCCGTCTCTCTGTTTGTCCGTCACTGGGCTGTATCTCTTGGACTTGAGAGAAAATTTTCTAATGAAGAACTTCCTAGTAATGATAGTCAACCTGGTATTGAGAGTTGGAGGATGGGTATATTTAATAGTTTTCGGAATACAATAATAATTTTTCAATTGCGTGCTATGGTACGTAAAATCGTTCAACAATTGATAGCATGGGTTACTTTAGGTTTTAGCCTGACTTGGGTCTGGTTTGATATGGAATGTTACCAAGGTGGCATCAAACTTTTTCTTTACATTCTGGTACAAAGGTGACATTCTGGTAATTATTCTGGTTATTCACAGGTAATGGATATTCTAGAAAGAGACCGAAAACAAATCGAAACACAAATATTAGCTGAAATTGACACCACTGAAATAGTCTACTTGGAACAAGCGTTAGAAATGCTTAAAATAAAAGAAAATGAAATCAACACTCAATTTGAACAAACATCAAACATTGATGCATCGCCTATTGACGAAGCTCCAATCATCTTTGAGAAACAGGATATGACAAATAATGCAAAACTTGACTGGTTTGACGTCACCGATGAAGGTGCCACTTGTGTAAAAGAAGCAGAAGATAAGATGGCGTCATTAAATATACAATCAGAGTTGAATCCTGATGCAAAGGAGTTTGTATGTGATTTGAATGATGATTTGAATCAATCGGAGTTTCCACTTGGTGAATGTGAGCTGGATGATGAAGAAGATGATGAAGAAGCAGCTTACGCTGATATTGACAAGCAGAATCAGGCTAAATACTTTTATTTTTATCAAGGTAAGAAAACTTAGAGAATTTGTATTTCTTGTTGTATAGATTGCGTTTTTTTTATTTTAAAATTAAAACAGCTTTTATTGTTTTTAAATAATATAATTGTCATTCTATTAACTAGCCATTCGATTTCGTTCAACCAACAAGTTGGCAATCCTCACTGGGTTGTTAACTAATAAAACGGACGCAAAAATCCCATTTTTGCATTATTTTGCACTAGTTAGCAACTAGCATGGTATGTTGACATGAAACCATATCAACCTAGGTTCAAGGTTGGTAACTTCTGCAAAAAGAATACAAATATAGGATTTTGCCTCTGTTTTCTTAGTTAACAACCCAGTGAGGGTTGCTAACTAAAAAACTAAACGATACAGAATCAGCCCGCTGATCCACAATTTGGCTCTTGCTTTAAAGAAGGTTCTTCATATATAAAATCATAGGAAGCAACATCATACAAAGCGACGACCGAATAGTAGTGAACCTGCTGTCTGCGCCGGAAGTCGTGGGTTAGATTCCCACTACTGGTAAATGTGTGATGAGCATGAATGTTTTCCAGTGTCTGGGTGTTTTTCAATATATTATATTTATGTATATTAGTATGTATGTATATTTATCAGTTATCTAGTACCCATAATACAAGCTATCGCTTACTTTGGGGCTAGATTGCGATGTGTAAGATGTCCCGTATATATTTATATTAAATGTTTCCAGCTGAGGACGGGCAGCAAGTGTTCCTGCACAGCCTCAACGTGCGCGTGCTGAACGCGTCGTGGGGCGCGCTGGCCGCCGCGCCCAGCGTCATCCGCGGCAAGGTGCTGCACCGCGAGACGCTGTCCCTCACTGAACAGGTACCTTGTAACTTCCACTTTGTCTACTTTTTTTTTAATTCTATACAAGTTAGTACTTGACTGCGGTCTCACCTCATGGTATGTGATGATGCAGCCTAAGATGTTATCGTACTAACTTTGAAGGGTAAGTAAATTTACCCATACGGTTTCTACACAGCATCGCACCGGAACGCTAAATCGCTTGGCGGTGCGTCTTTGCTGGTAGGGTGGTAACTAGCCACGGCTGAAGCCTCCCACCAGAGGAGACCTGAGCCAATTTAGAAATCATAAATTTCCAAAGTGGCCCGTGGCGGGAATCGAACCCGGGACCTCCCACTCGAATCCGAGCGCGCCGCCACTGCGCCAGGGAGGTAGTCTGTTATGGGGGGGTGGGCTTCTGTAGTAGGTACTTGGCGTTCACCACTGACCAATCGGTCAATACAGTGACGGACTCTCCTCGGGTCGCCAAATTGGTATCTGTTAGGACTTTGGATGTTCTAACTTGGCTGTAAAAAGAAAAAGAATGCATTTTTCTGAGATTCTTAGGAGATGTACTTACTGTACATACAGGTTTGTTCTGTTTTGGCGAATTATGGCAAAATTATTTTATTCTTTGCTTCTGATAAATTTATGTTAATATAACATATTATTGTTATTAACACAAATAGTCGCCGAAATTGTTGCAAACTCTCAAAATAGGATGGGAGAGCTTAAAGAAGAGGAAGAAATTGGCTAATGAATTTCGTTTTTTGTTTATAAGAATTATTGAGCATAATCATTTATTTTATCATATTGCAAATTTTTGTTAATGTTAATTTTATCATGTTTTCCAGACAAGGAAGCACATGCCGTTCACAGCTCATTTGCCGGTCCATTGCTCCTTTGACATTGTGGAGTTGGATTTGAAATCTCCGTTTGTGACTGATGCTGCTCTTGGAAACTTTGCAGGTTAGTGACTAAGCTGCAGAGTTCTGTGTTCTAATAAGATAATATTATTTTAATATTGAAAAGATTAATTCATAAATTAGTATAAATAAGATTCTGCTAAACTTTTTGAAGGCAGTAGTAGTGATTTGTTTCCATATTATTAAGGGTCAACGCACATTTATGCTAGCGGAACCAGTAGAACGAAGTGACTGTTGAAATGGCGATAGTTATTTACGAATACTGATGCATCGTGCATCCTAATTCCCACTGTTTGTGATGCCACAGACCCCTTCTGTCTACCGTCGGCGCTTCTAAGTTTTGCCATCAGATTTAAAAATGTATTCAACCTTACTCTTTAATCGTATACGTTTTCTCATTACAGCGGAAATAGAGCGCCGAGCTCGACTTCGCGCGAAGCACGAGCGAGACGAGAGGCGTCGCGAGCGAGCTTACCGCCGCGCTATGGAGGGCCCGCCCAAACCAGACTTCTTCAACGAGTACCTGTTCCCGCCCGCTCCCTCCGCGTACGGGAGTCCGCCGCTCACCGAAGTCTCCACAACTGAATCAACATCACCATCGACTAGCTCAGTAACGTCGCTGCAACAAGAGAGCCCTACGGCCAGTGTGACTTCGCCGGCGGGATTGTCTTTTGCTAAGGTAATTACAGGCACAGTGGTCACAGCATGTCAAGGGGTGTCAAGTTTTTACCAATGGACATTCAAACATGTTGTCATAGAAATACGATATAAGTTTGTTGGCGTTTGAATGGCGATTGTAAGTTGTAACCTTAACGGAATTTGTATCGGTTATATGATTAGTTGTTATCGGTTATCTTTTATTGTCAAATGTGATACTTAGATCATAGATAATAAGGGAAGACACTGACTCATGTAACACAGTTATTACTACCACAGGAGGCAGGGTTTAAATCTATTGTTTGTAAACCTGTCTTCATCTGTTTGATGAATAAAGATTATTATAAATATAAAGATTGCTTGTTCACCTTAAAAATTATACTGTGGTCTGGATTTCAATTCTCTAACAAATCACGCAAATAAATATTATATGAGTGAGTGTGTGTGTGTGTGTGTGTGTGTGTGTGTGTGTGTGTGTGTGTGTGTGTGTGTGTGTGTGTGTGTGTGTGTGTGTGTGTGTGTGTGTATGTGTGTGTGTGTGTGTGTGTGTGTGTGTGTGTGTGTGTGTGTGTGTGAAACAAGAATTTTTGGCACCGGTAAACTGGTGACATTTTTTCGCGCCGTCCACCCTGTCCAGGGTATACGTCTATTTACACAAGTCATGTTTTATGTTCACAGATGGCAGGAGCAAGCGGCACATGGCGTGTGCGTAAGACGGTCGCGCCTCCGCCGCCGCCGCCGCCCGACGACGAGGAAGGCGCCGCTCCACGGGCTGCGCTGCTCAGTGACGCGATAGAGGCCGCGCTGCTCGCCACTAGCCCCGCCGTGCCGCAGCCTGGCAAGAAGAACAAGAAGGCCAAGCAGAAAGTTCTATTTGCTATGGGCATGCATCGAGCCACATAGTCTGTTTTTTAATCCCGGAGACTAAAATGACAGCTCCAAATGTCAAACTTCAAAATAATGATACCAACTTCACGACGATAGTGTTGTCTTCATGCTTCCCGTGAATTCCGGTTCATAATAAAATCGTTAACAAAATAATTTTGTGCATAACAAGTAAAATAAGCATACGAAATGTTTAATTATGAGTTTAGGAAGTTGCACTAATCACTTATTATTTGAAATACTGAGAAAATAAATCAAATTAAAAAAAATTAAAAATTATATATTTTTTATTGTTTATCATCATATTATACATCTCACAAGGAATACATACAAATATTTATCGGTAAGTATCTATTGCACCCCATCACTATTAAAAGATAAAAATAGGCAACACAGAAAACATCATTTTTGTTTCAGGGATTAAAAAACAGACTGGCTATCTGGCATCCCCAAAAAAAAAATCCTAAATTGATTTTATTGTACATTAGTATATCTTATTATTATTTTAATACAAGCACTATTTTTTGCATAACTGCTTGATTACTTTTTCGGTTTGCAAATTGACAAATAAGAATCCTGAAAAATAGTGTTTTATGTGATTTTAATTAATGGTTTATCGCTATCCAAAATGTTTATATTATGTGCTAATACAACGTTAATTTGCTTTATTCCTCAAAATTTCCAAAAAAAAAAGAAAAATATTATGTATGAAAACAAAAATATGTTGCTTGTTGGAAGAGAGAGTTGTAACATGTAGAAGTTGCTATATTGTGTTTGCCCAAATATATTATTTAAATGGGTTAATGAATAAATAAACTTTATCCTGAATAATCGCCTTTTATTTTTAGTCCTTATAGCTTTGCAAGAAAGTATTGAAACGGACGTATTTTTAGGGTTCCGTACCAAAATGGTAAAATGGAACCCTTATGGTGCGACTTTCTCCGTCTGTCTGTCCGTCTGTCTGTCTGTCCGTCACACTCGATTATTTCAGTAACTACCGGAGCTATCGATATGAAATTTGGAATAGTTGTGTATATTAGTGGCCCAATGACACTGGAGTAAAAAAAAAATGGAAATTATTTTTGTTCTTATTTAAAAAGGGGGGAAAATCGGAGGGTTGAAATTTAAAAGTGAGATAACTGTACTGTGTGGGGTATCATATGAAAGGGTTTACTTTGTACATTCCAAAACCGATTTTTAATTATTTTTAGTCATGATAGTTTTTGATTTATCGGGGAAAATGTCTAAAAAAATACCGTTCCCCCCCCCTTATCTCCGGAGTTTACCAATAGAAAAATCTCAAATAATTATGGTCAATAGGAATTTACGTATATTTTACAGGAAAACTATAGCCAATGCTCTAACTAGCATAGTTTTTTGATATTAACAATAAACCTCTAAAAACAAAGTTAGTTTTGCGGTTAATAAACAAAGGTAATTATTACTGTTTTACATCTTTGGTCGTTACAGTTTTGGTCGTGTTACATCTACATTAGTATGCCTGATTGTTTTGCTTCAGTACTTCTTGAGTACGGAACCCTCGGTGCGCGAGTCCGACTCGCACTTAGCCGGTTTTTTTTTTAAATGAGTTTGCACTCAATATAATGTAAGCCATAGACGTTACGGTTTACCGGAGAGGTCTGCCTGTGCAGGTGTACCTGCGCAGTTTTTTTGACCTGCGCAGGCGACCGGAGCAAATTCGAAAATCGATTCTGCTCCGGTCGCCCGTACGGTGAACGTGCGTGTATGCGTACCTGCGCAGGTCGTCTTCATTGCTTCATTTATTGAAACCTAGCAGTGCTAGTGCGTCCTCGTCCTCACTCCGCGATGCCATCGCAAATAAAACCGAAGACCGTTACGGTACACCGGAACACCCCCATACACGCTACCACCTGTGCAGGTGCACTTGCACAGGTAACCTGTGCGGTGGACCGTAAATGTGTATGGCCGCCCTTATAATATGGACGTCAGTGGGCATGAGTCTCAGACCAATAATCGATAGTGACGTCACTATCCGATATAGCTATCTCTGTCTAATCAGATTGGATTATTAAATTCAAACAGGCAAAAGAACTATATCTTCTTTTTGCAAAAGAGCTATATGGAAATGACGCGAGGCCATCATGTCATAATGTCTCCATAGCCATATCCATATTATAGCCGGAGAACACGGCTCTAGAATGAAAGCATAATCTATGAATGAAAGAACAAGAACAAGGTAAGAAAGAACCTTAAGAACATTGTCTAATCTGTGGTTTAAGCCTAGTCTACACCAATGAGGTAGGTATTTTATGTTTTATTTGTTACTCTCATTCAGTGATTAGGGTAGGTAGGGTAGTTCACACTGTGAGTTCACATTGGTCTATAACTCTATAAGTCCGTGCTTCACACAGTTTTGGTCATTTCCTAAGGTCATTTCGGTGTACCGAGTTAATATACTTATTATAAACAATATGTTAACTCCATGTTTCGGTGTTATTTTAAGTAGATAAACAATTATTGTTTACTGCCTGTGTTTTGCTACAATGTTTAGTTTATTTTGTAGTTTTGTGATATACACAGACCTAGGAAACAATAAGAACAGACCCCGTCTACAAAATAGCGTGGCTATTTTAAATCTGTAAAGGTAGTAAACTCAGTATGCAAATATTAGACAACAAATCTTGGCACTCATCATGGCGCCGTATGTCTCGCAAGTCTAGGCTAGAATTATATAATGAATATGTTGCCTCCATAGTTTTGCCTCTATTCTTAACTCTATGGCGATATAGAGTAATCTGTGGCATCAAACCAGCCATAGACAACTAAGCATCAGCCATAGAGCTATTAAGTACAATCAGCTGTGATCTGAGGCTGTGATTATTTGTCAGAAATGACAGTATGACAGTTAGCAACAGGGCGATCTGTTGTCAAAAATGTGTCAATCATTAAAGAGCAGTATCAATGTCAAAGGTTTTGACCAATCACAGCCATACCACAGCACTTGAAAATCACGTTTTGACATTGATACAGCTCTTTAATGATTGATAGTTGATACATTTTTAGCCGATCGCCCTGCTGTTTTTGTTTCAATGTGGTTTTAAATTAATAATAATTTTTGATTGAACACCTTTATCATTTTGAATTTTGATCAAAGCACTAATACATTGCTGCTGTTTTTGTTGATAAACTGAAGTCGTTTACGTGATGACTTCATCGAGTAGATGTTATAAATTTGAGCCGTTTAAAATTACCGAGGTGAAATACAGGGGAACTGCGTGCCCTCGACCCAGAAGCGGTCACAGGATAGCGTGCGATGATGTCAGGATCTACTGCTTCGGAGGCTACAATCCGTACTTGCCACTTAACACTATTCAGAGGAATAACCCTACGTGGACACCTGCATTGCCGCTGTTCAAAGAGCTTTGGAGTTTCTGTATAGCGAGCAGGAAATGGACACAGCACGAAGTGGTCGAGAATATGCCGGAAGAACTGGCATCGAATGCGATGTGTATGAATGGGAGGTACTTAATGGTATGCATGTTGATCAGTTTTTGCTTTAACCTTAAAATACGCAGTGTTTCTACTATTCTACTACATTGTGTTGCAGTTTCCTTTTCATTAGTCTTTTCTATATTATCTGTTGTGATATTGCTAGGTGAAAAATTTATATAAAAGTAACTGACCTTGTTTTGCTATTAGAGATTTAAAAAATAGCTTTTAAGTAACCTACTGTCAGATCTTTCAAACATGTACATAGAAAATTTCATAAGAATCGGACGAGCCGTTTCGCAGGTGTTTGGTAACAAAAATTGGCTTGAGAATTTTATGTATAGAGAAGCTGACCTGACAAACATTGTTTTGCCATCAGGGATATAAAAAAAACTTATGACCTACGGAACATATGCAGAAAATTTCAAGACAATCGGTTGAGCCGTTTTGGAAGAATTTTGTAATAAAAATTGGCACGAGAATTTTATTTATTAGGTATATTAATATGAATCTTAAGCCAGGTTAGATTCGATACATTTTCAGTATGATTCTGTTTCAGATATATGGTGGGACTGGTGCTCCATTTGGCAACAAGTGCAGCAATGACATTATAACATGGCGCACTAATGATGTTAATGCTAAACTGCAGGTGCTAGACGTCACTGGTGCTAGACCCCCCGGGCAGTATGGTCAGTCCATATTGTGTCACAATGGTGCTTTCTATACCATCGGTGGGACAAACGGATTTGCATATAACAGTGATATTTATAGGTTGGTTTTATTCATTTTTATTATCCGTTTATTTGACTAAAAACACTTAAAAACAGTGGTATATATTAGGGTTAGGGTCAGTGGGTGCTTTCTATACCATCGGTGGGACAAACGGATTTGCATATAACAGTGATATTTATAGGTTGGTTTTATTCATTTTTATTATCTGTTTATTTGACTAAAAACACTTAAAAACAGTGGTATATATTAGGGTTAGGGTCAGTGGGTGCTTTCTATACCATCGGTGGGACAAACGGATTTGCATATAACAGTGATATTTATAGGTTGGTTTTATTCATTTTTATTATCTGTTTATTTGACTAAAAACACTTAAAAACAGTGGTATATATTAGGGTTAGGGTCAGTGGGTGCTTTCTATACCATCGGTGGGACAAACGGATTTGCATATAACAGTGATATTTATAGGTTGGTTTTATTCATTTTTATTATCTATTTATTTGACTAAAAACACTTAAAAACAGTGGTATATATTAGGGTTAGGGTCAGTGGTATATATTAGGGTTTCGAGAATCGATAAAGTGAAGTAATAGAATCAGTTTAATTTATATTTGACTCTCTTCTTACGTACAGTAAGAATGTACAAACGTACCAATGGTAATGTATGAAACAGTATATGAGAATGAATGAATGAATGAATGAGTGAATGAATATTTATTAAATAAATTAAATAAATAAATAAATAAATGAATGAATGAATGAATAAATAAATAAATAAATTATAATTCTATTCTTCCTTATCCTATAAAGAAACGAAAACAAATGCGAACAAACAAACGTTGCGGTTTGTTTGTTCGCATTCATTGCTGCACAACAGAACTAATGAACTAATTTGACTGTGGATTGAAGACCAAAATAGCTTATAGTAATGGACTGATACGCTGGTCTGATGGTCTGGTATTACTACACCACATACTATTTTTCCTGAAAATATCTGTAGAATTTGTTAGAAATGTCCATGTAAAACCTTGTCTTTATTTAAAATTAACAAACTCGAAATACATTTACAGGTTAGATTTACAAACAAGAGTTTGGGATCCTGTATATGTTGGGACCGGACAAGAGGGACAACCGATCGGCAGGTACAGACATGAAGTTGCAAGAGTTGGGGACAAATTATACATTATTGGAGGAGGCACGGGAGAGTTGGCGTTTGAGTTAATGGAGATACCTGTGTATGACCTGCAAAGTAACACTTGGACTATATCATCGCCAAAGGCTGACGATTCCATGAAATTCACAGTGCAACCTTTAGCTCGGAAATGTCATAGTGCTGTGCAAATAGATACTCCAAATGGTGTACAAGTGTTTGTGGTTGGTGGCACGGATGGACAAGGTGTTTTTGATGACGTATGGAGGTTAAATATCTCAGATATGCAGTGGCGTTTGATGCAAAAGACAGTGCTTCCCCATCCCTTGTATTTCCATTCTTCAACTGTAACATCTTACGGTTGTATGTTTGTGTTTGGTGGTATCGAACTAAAAGATAATGAAAACAGGCGGAATAATATACTGTACAAGGTATGGTTGTGCGTACCAAAGTTGAGCGAGATTTGTTGGGAGGCGTTGCAACATTTTTATCCAAGCATGGACCAAGTCGACCGGTCGGCGCTATTAAATGTTGGTATACCGAGACATTTTGTAGACAGGCTACAAGCTTAATGCAGTAGTATGTATCTGTAAATATATTTGTGTTCATTATTTCATGAAAAATTAAGCATCTACATAATGACAGGATTAAGTTGTGTTATCCCAAAATGGACTTCGCTCAGCATTTAAATCCATGGAGCAAATCCAGGCTTATTGCTAATCATCTGCAGATCCAAACTTCACTCTGCATTTGCTATAACTGTGGAGGAAATCCAGGCGTAGTGCTGGTCTTCCGTGGATCCAGAAATCCTGCCTGATCAAAGGAAATAATCAGGTCTCGCTTAGAGTATCTTTTTCACTTGAAAAGTGAATGGGAATTCTACTTTGCTCTTAAAGGCATCTAAATTACCATGTTTTGTATACAAAGTTGAGTTTATGTGTGACACTTCTATCTGTGTGGGACTGAATCCTGAATTCAAAAGAGAATTCTAAAATAGGTCAATTAAAAAATGTTATTGTTAATTTCATGTACACATTAGTTATTATTGTACCTATAATTTTCATAACCATAGTGTTGTATTAAATAGTACCTACAGTACACGGGAAATTTCTTGGGTAAATGACCTTGATTGGGCACAAGTGAATTTTAGATCTTTTTGGTGGTAAGTGCGGGGCGCGTCGGCTCAAAGTCGCGTGCGCTAACTTGCCCCCACTACGTCATTTCATGCTCAAGAAGTTTGCCGGCACCTGTATACGTTTATAAACTTTTGCTCAAGGTGAATGGGAACATCCAGCAGCGAAAATTCAAATTTTATATATTGAATGGAAACAGGCGTTATTTTGCGGAAATCCATAATTAGCAGGACAGATAAATTTGTTTTGCTGTAATCCGCTACTTGAAAAGATTCTGTATGGTACAATATGCAGGAACACTGCCCACATGAAACACCACACACAATTTTCCAACACTTTCTTCGATGCACGTTTCGTCCCGAACCGGGACATCCTCAGGAGATGTTGACTTCACAATGCGAAATCGTAGAGTGACTCTCGTGTCAGCAACGCGTTCTTATATACCCTTTCTAATTACTCATCCTGTTGTTCGCCCCACTCACTTCGGCTGGTCTCGTACCCCCGAAAACAAACGAAGCAGTGGCGAAGTCGCCACCACTACACACGGACACACCACGCACACACGGATGAGTAATTAGAAAGGGTATATAAGAACGCGTTGCTGACACGAGAGTCACTCTACGATTTCGCATTGTGAAGTCAACATCTCCTGAGGATGTCCCGGTTCGGGACGAAACGTGCGTCGAAGAAAGTGTTGGAAAATTGTGTGTGGTGTTTCATGTGGGCAGTGTTCCTGCATATTGTACCATACAGAATCTTTTCAAGTAGCGGATTACAGCAAAACAAATTAATCTGTCCTGTCAAATTTTATATATTATATTTTTCGAAAGTTGTAGGGTAATAATGTGCGATTTGTTTTGCGAGTATAACATTTATGCATCTACATTTTTCACGGAAATGCATACTTTCATTGCATGCATTTACTTCATATTGGTTCCCAATAGCCCTGAATCTGAGAAACTGCAGTGGTGAATGGGGATTTTTGAGCAGTTTTTATTAAAAACAATTATGGTCGCAAAACTCAGTGCCATAAGCCTACGCCCCTACAATGATTAGCTTATTTTTTGCGAAAAAATAAATATAATTTGAATTTCGCAGGCAGGACGAACCACTTTAATATGCTGACTTGTTTTTTTGTTAATTTGATGTACGCTATACTTATTCTATTGTTTTCGTAACCAGTGTGTTGTATAATAGTTTTTAATTATTTATATAATATGTTAACTTTTTGCATAATGTGCTGGCTGTTGTGGATTTAGTATAAGACCTTAGGTTTAGATTTAGTGCCCATAACTATTATTTTTTTACGATCATCATAGAAACATGTACAGCGCTCATTCCGTATCTAAATGGAACGAAATTCAAAAATGGATCGCTCGGAATCGAGTGGGAGGTCGCGGTATCGATTCTTGCCACAGGCCTCTTAAAAAAAAATTATTTCAAAATTGGTTCAGGCCTGGTCTGGTGGGACTGGGTCTGCCATCTCGGCTACGATTACCATCCCTACTAACAATGACGCACCGCTAAGCGATTAGTAGATGAGATTGCAGTCAGGTACTAAAATTAAAAATTCTACCTTGGTAGGGATCTTCTTATTTAAAAATGCAAGCCCCTCCACTACAGTTATCTTTCAACGTGTGCGTAAACACGCGGAGGGGCGTTCATTTTAAGATTAGACGATTTATACCACATTGACATCGTTCCTACCATCGTGGCTTGTGGGAAGGGTTAGTCCAATCTGTTCAATGGAACGTTTGAATTTTTTGTTGAATGATGACGTCATCATACAACAAAACAAGACATTTCGACCTGTTTTGTTGTTTTCTCGGACTATGAATGTGAGTGCGCGTGTGTTAGCTCAGCTATCTCCTGCGCAGGTGATTTGACTCTGCAGAGATTGGGTGCTGTGGCTAAAATTAGTAGTGTACTCAATTATTACAGTAATGCACTACGACATGTACCTATCATGGTTTTTTTTTATTTGCTGTAAAGGAGATTGACCGAAAATGGGCTATATTGCGTCACTCTGCGTCTGAAGCACGTATGCATGAAAAATCTTCTTTTAAATTATAATATAACATGTATTTTTTTTAATGATGTGCGAACCGGGGTTTAAAAGTATTATAAAAATAAAAGTAATTAAACGTTTCGACACAAGCGGAACCGCCATAATAGAGTCTGGAAACGTCACAGCCACTACCACTCGGCGAATGATACCAGTTTTTTATAAACCCACTTTTTAAGGGAAAACTAGGATACAATAATACAGGAAATAGATCGAATAATAAAAACCGAAACAAGGCAAGTTTTTTGCACACAAATATCAATTTAGTACCGTACACGTTCGGGGGTGGCGCTTCAAACCGGTACAAAAAAGGAACTGTCAGATGTATAGAATAATTAATCCAGAGATAGAGCTCAGTGACTGATCTCTATTCCATGGATCGATGATTGTCAAAGTAAAAATGATTTTTGCCATTCTGGCGCTGATGGTTACGTACCTAACCTGGCGCGACCGTCCATGGAACTAAAATAAAATTACATTCGAAACGACGGTCACTACCGACAAATGTCAATTTAGTACCACGGACGTTCGAGGGTGGCGCTTCAAATCGGTACAAATAGAAACTGTCAGATAAATAGAACTGTATAGAATGATTAATCATTAGAATAGAGATCAGATCAGTGATCTATACAGATTAGAACTGCACCACCTGTTCAAATTATTTTCATAGCTGTATATTGAAAAGTAAGGAATGCTTCACCAAACATTTTAATTGCGACAAACAATAGCACTTACACACACACTTACCACAGAGTACATCACATTTATTGTGTTGTTTGATATTTTCATGTGCAGCTAATCGTGACAAAATCCTACATGGCTTAAATTATTAATTATAATACTGTTTTAGTGTACAATAAAGCATATTTTACTTTTTACTTTAATACTGTAACCTATTTCCATTACACCTTTGACTCGTAATTATTGGAACGATTCTAATGTTATCTGCCACGGCGGCGCCACCGTCGAAACTAGGGTAAAACCAAACTCGTAAGTAGAAACACTGGTTTAAATGTCATCAAGACATCAACTCGTGTCTCGATAATTGTCTATGTCGCCAAAGAAAGAAGAGTCAGAAAGAAAAAACTACAAGATTAAAAAAAAATCATTCAGATGAATCATACATATTTATGATTAATTATTATTGTTTTAAACGATTGAACAGGCTATGCCTATATAATACATAACACAGAAAATACACACGAATGAATAGGCTGTATGGTCTCCGACCTTTGCCTGTCCCGAAAGGGACGAATGGATTAACAGGACAGAACTGTCTATGTCGATAATCGTCACTTCGTCTTCATCTAAGCTTCGTATCTAATCGCAAAACCATTGGAAAAGTAATTCACATGGAATACTTGGAAAACCCAGTGTTTTATTAACTTATTTTCTGGACGGTGATTAATGTGATCAGTGTTGTCGCTTGCTTAGTTTCACTCCGACTAAAGCGATCCTCTGTGAAAACTAACAAGTGTTTGTGCGTGTTGACTGTTGAGAAATGGACTCTTAATCTACGCAATAATCTAAATGAGATATAGACTCTCTAATACGCAATAACAATGTCGTCAGCGTCGTCTCGAGGAGTTAGGCCTGGCAGTGTATCACGCCGGTGCATTAACTGAACCAGCTAGTACATTCTCTGGATGAATTATCACATTCAGCACTTAATGTATTGAACTCCTGGATCGCACCGCGTTCAGTAAGTATTGTGTAGTATTATATACCTAACACAGGCATATTTAATTCCTTCTGCTAACTTAACTCATTGTAGTGTCAGGCTCAGGCCCCTGACACTCAGTACAACAGGCCTAAACACCTACACTACTACTAGAACGCTGGCCCTACTCGCATACGCTTTCCATTTCTATGTGTGAGTAATGTCATTGTAGCCCGTAGGGCTGACAAAACTCGACCTGTATGTGACAATGTGACTGATGCACGATGCCTTGGTTAAAACTGGCAGCCTGCTGTAAAACATTTCATTTAAACTAACGAGAATAATTGGTAGTTAAGTTATGGCTGCTAAATGGACAAAATATAATAAAACATTACATTTTGATACATTAAGCTTTTATGCTCTTGGTGAACGGGCCGTTTCTCACATAACAAAAAATCATTGTGTATTATATATACACAATGATTTATGAGAACTCATGTTTTGCAGCCATAGAAGAAGGTGGACCAGATGTAACATTTTATGAGACTACATCTCAGCTCGAGCTTTAATTTAGAATTGCATAAGGTCTTCTAGGAAGTGTATTCCAACTGGATGCTTATTTAAATTCAAACTTTTTTTTGCAGATAACAGATGGAGGCATCTTATGTGATGCATGCTTTACATTGATTCCTCGTACAACTTCTGAAGACCAGACCACACCTATACCAGACTTTGGACATCACAAGTTTGCTTTGGTTGATAGACAATTATGTACATACCCATATAATAAACAATTTAAATCACCTAACCGCTTTTTTTATCAAGTACGTACCTACCTAAGTATTCCTTCATAACAGGAAATTCCTCCTTCTCGAGACTTAGCCAATGATAGCTTGGACCTTGGAATCTGTTCTTGATGCTGCCAGCAGATAGGCCATTTATTTAGGTAGGTACCTACCTATCTACCTCCCTATAACCATAGTATATTGCAGAACACAATTATATTTTTTTTTATATAAATTGTATATTTGTTTGTTTATCAAGCAGTTAAGTACCTAAATAAGTAGCTAAGCAAGGAGTTGGAATATTAACTATTTTCTCTCTTAAGGTTCTGCCAAGGTTAGCTTGGAGCCTGGGAACCTCTTTTTGATGTTAGCAGGCCACAGGTTTATACCTATATTTTAAAACACTACCTACTGTTTAAAAATAAATAGGTAAACCGTATTTTTATCAAGTACCTCGATACTACTGAGGTAGGCACCTATCTTGTTTTATAGTACTAACGTAATATATGTGTAGGTAGGCCCTAGGAATAATTAAGTATATCTATATGCATCATCCAGGGTTCCACGGTAATAACGAGGTCGCTTTAAATAAAATAATCACTATGAGCAACTTATAGTGCGCGAGAACTACTAACCTAACCTCAAAACACCTAAAAAAAAGAAAATTAGATTACTACGAATTCCCGGTTTATATCTCACTGATTTTTTTTTACATATTATTGGGAATATTTCTAATGTTTTACCGATGATTTCATTAAGACGCAAGTATAGCCCATTTTTCATACAAGAAAAGGCATTGTCCTTTTGTATAGAAAATTATACACATTTTAATACCTAATTGTATTGATTATTATAAATTATAGTACACAAAATATGTACAATATACCTACTACAAACTTAACATGATTTATGTTATGAAATTATTATAAATTTACCTACTATACATTTAACCTAGTTTTTTTTACTAGAATTCCTTAAACCATTAGCAGATTAAACGGTTATAATATAACCTCAGAATATAACCGATTTTTAGTGAATTGCAGGCTAAAAACTACAAGCACATTTATTTTAAAATTTAATCGTAGTGTATTTTGGGTTTTTGATGTAAATTCGCTCAGAAGCAGAAAATTGGAACGTGGTGTACAAACGGCGTTTGGGCTGATTCTGCAATGAGAGTTATTAAATTATGTGCTCTGTGGTTATTAACTAACAAAATGAAGACCGAATGGCGTAACGGTGGCGATCCTGCCGTCTGCGTCAGAGGTTGTAGGTTCGATTCCCACTACTGGAAATATTTGTGATGAGCATGAATGTATTCTAATTTCTGGGTGTTTTTCAATATATTAGCGGCCTTTATGACTTATTAAATTCGTAATATCTATTGTTTGAAATACCCGATTTGAGCAATTCAAAAAGTAATCTACATGAATTGAAACAGTCCTGGGGCCGTACCACCATCTCTTAGTCTTATAGCAGTATTAGTGTAATATTGTTTTGACATTTTTATACAATGTATGAAAATTTTAAAGCAGTATAGTGGTACCCTGAAAACAATTTATGATATAATTGGATTAGGATTTAAACAGAAGTATGAATAACATGGTCTAATTTTGGTCCCTATTTCTATCATCTTTCCAATGTAGAAAGTAGTTATTGGTGGCATAAGTACCTACCTACCTAACGATAATAGTTGAACGTATAGTATCGCGAAGTTTTTTGTAGTTATTGATATGTTCTTTATTATTGTAACTAAAGTTTTAGTAAGAATTCTTTATCTTTTCTAGGAATAAATATAGCTTTTGTTACGTAGAATGAATGTACATAGCTTTGTACCTAATAGTAAAAAAAATTGTAATCGGCACAGTAGATTTTGAGTTTCACTCTTTTCACTCTTTCACACGCACGCACTCACGCGTACCCACACACACACACACACACACACACACACACACACACACACACACACACACACACACACACACACACACACACACACACACACACACACACACACACACACACACACACACACACACACAAGCACACGCACAAAAACAAATCTTACCTGTTTATAATGTAGTGTAGATAAAATAATATGTATGTTAACATTATGTATATTTATCAGTTATACCTATGACACATGCTATTGCTTACTTAGGGTTAGGTTGATATATTTATTTTATATTTATAAAACTGAACGATACAGAATCTGCCCACTGAAGTTATTTATGGCAGTAAATAATGTTCGTATAGCAGCCGTGATCATGTTGATGTTGTTATGACATCTGCTCGTCATTAGTAGGTTCACTGTATTTCCTTAGTTTTGTGTATCAATGTTTGTGAATCTTTCTCGTTATTTTGGTAGTAGTATACAGTAGCTAGAGTGTTTTAGTTAGTTTAGAGTTACCTACTGTTTTTTAATTGGGGCAGTGTAGAGTCCTAAAACCGTAGGAAACTATGAATCCTAAAATTCATTTTTATTAAGTTTTTGATCAAGCGTGAGTTGGCCACATAAATAAATAGAATATAAGTACCTACAATTTTTTTGTATAGCTATGCTTACTACCATTTTTGTTCACAATTTGACGAATATTACTTTTGTCCTTGACACTTTCGCGCTAAATTGCATAGTTTTTGAAATATTCAAGAAAAACTGAAAAAACAGAACTGCTCCCCCCTCTCCCCCCAAACCTGACTCTGTCAGGGGTGTAACTTTTTACCAAACAATATGTGGACTGCATAGAATAATATATGTACATATATACATAATACACCCATATTATACATAATACTTATACATATATATACTATTACATGAGCATTTTCCGTAAAACACTATTTACCTACTATTAAATAATTAGCTATAATTATATCATTGAGGTAATAAATACTTACGTAAATTATATCGAGTACCTACTATGTCATATTGTTAACGTTTTTATAATGTACCTACTACGCTGTGTTCGCGGCTTCGTTTGTTTAGAGCTGGGCTGTGTCAGCCTGTGATTTGTTAATAATTAATTAATTAATTATTAATCTATAGTATAAACTATTTTCATTCTCAGCCTGTCGGTTTAGTTCTTAGGTAGGTACCTACCTACTTTTGGTGTGAAAGAATAACAAGCTACTGTGCTACATGCGTACCCCAGATCACCTGTATCTGTGATGCGTACCAACTCTCCATCATTACATAATTACCAAATATGTTAGGGCGAGCGCTTGACTCTATTACCGCACTTATTGAAAAGATGTGATTACAGCTTATCTCTGAGGTATACTTAGAGCACAATTGCCTATAAACCAACCTACATTAAAGGACATTAGACTCTTTGCATTCTAATAAGTAAGCGATCGCTTATGTTAGATATGGCTAATTGAGAACTGATAAATTTGGAATAATTATTATCATTATTAAAAATACTCAGAGAGTTTGAAGACATCATTGCTCATCACGTCAGACATTTTCCACTTGCGGAAAATCGAACCCATGACCCTCGTCGCAGAAGGCAGGACAACTACCAACTGATACATAATTAATCGGTTGTCAAAGAAGTGTACCTAAACTATAAAGTTTGCCGCCAATAAACTCTACCCAAGTCCCAAACTCCACCTATGCCAAGACGACGATACTATACGTCTGAAGCAAGCATCAATTTTTGGTCTAAACGATCCACATCCGTGAGCTGATCTCTATTCGTTTTCAAGGGTAACAGAGCGGCAGCTCGCGACCGCAACAAGTGTGCGTCGGCGTAGGGCGCGTGTCCCAGAGCCGGTGACGTTTCGCGCCAACTCAGCTGCAGTGGTGGGAAAAACTCCGCGCGGGAGGGACACGGCCGAACCGCCGAACCTGAAAACGCCCGCGACCATAAACACGTTCAAAAGTGTGTTAATCGAAAGTGTCACATATTATGAGGAACCCAATCGCGAACGGCACAAAGGTTAAAAAGCCGAACCCGAAACCACCCGCGATTTAAAACACGATAAAAACGAAAAGTGCGAGCGACGAAATTTTTAATGCAGTGCGAAGTGCAACTGTTTACAATTGAACTTTAGTGTTATGAAAAAGTCGTGGTTATGAAAATCTGATACCTACGATTCGAATTGGCAAATCAGAGGTCATCGTTAGATATGCAATTTTAAACTCAAAAAAATAGCCTACGCCGCCGTAAAAAAGACACGAATATCTCTTTGCATTTTAAAAATATACCTAAGTACACTGACTACGAGTGCACCATGCATCGGATTCCGGCGAAATTGATAACGATATTATCTGCAAATATACTGAATAATAAATACTCAAGCATTAAATAAACACTTGATAATGTTATTGTAAATTAAAAACTCAATAATGGCTGTGCTCGAAGTGTATGAATTCAAAAAGTTTGTTAACATAAATATTGTAAAGTCAATTTTTTAAGTAAATCTTACTTAGTAGTATTTAGGGAGTTTAAGACGTAAAGGTCTACGATGAAACTGGTCCTAATTAGAAGTGTAATATAAGAAGAGAACTCAACTTCGGCATGAGTGAGCAAAACGTTACGACATCGTCACCGGGTTCGGCGGAGCCCGCAGCGCCCCACAGATCTCCAACACCAGAGATCCATGCAACCTACACCTCTCTGGAACTGCTCGTCGCTTTAGTGGCCATCATCGGCAATGCTATGGTCATTCACGTCTTCCGTCGCGACAGAAGACTACGGCGGCGAACGAACTATTACATAGTGTCCTTAGCGATAGCAGACTTACTCGTCGGCCTGCTCGGCATACCTTTCGCGATAATGGCTTCAGTGGGACTCCCGAGGAACCTCTACGCGTGTCTGTTCACTACGTCGATCTTGGTGATGCTGTGCACGATCAGCATCTTCTGTCTCGTCGCGGTGTCCGTGGACCGCTACTGGGCCATACTGCATCCGATGTGCTACTCGAGAAACGTTCGCACGAAGACGGCCATCCGTAAGTATTTTTCATGCCAAATGCCTGTTTTTTTTCAATATAGGCTTACGCTTGACCACAATCTCCCCTGATGATGTGGTCGAAGATGGAGCGCGTTTAACTAGAAGATGCTTATTCACTCTCTTAAAAGTATCCTGGTTGTAAGCATTCCAAACCCTTGCCATGCGTATGAGAAAGGACGAAGCGAACCGCTTTGTACGCACTGGTGGATACAATGGTGCTAATTCTGTTGTACAAAATCTGTAAACTAATTTAATATCCTTACAAACTGCTCCCTATGGATAAGGATATCACTATTTTAAATTAGTTTAGAGATTTTGCATAACAGAATCGACCACAATGTAGTAATTTCGGTGTTTGCCATTTATTTTCAGCCGCTACTTCCTCAATACATATTTCCTAAACTATAGGATATGTAGGACATGATTTTGACTAAGTCGTAACAACTACTTGTTTAAAATATTCCCATTCCATGAACTAAGTATATTGGGTATCAAGGTTGCGGAAATAACTATCAGGGATTGTGTGGGTCAGTCAGGTTTGAGGTACGATCGCTGGACGTTGGCAAGGTCCTCAAACGGAAGCTCCAGAAGCAGAAGTGAACGTCCCCCACACTGATAGAGTAAGGATATCAGGTAAGTGACTGGTAACGCTAACGCCTGGATGACCAAGGCTGGGACCAGAAAACATTGAGGCCCATGTGTAGGTAACTCTGAAAATATGCAGTGGGCTAAAAATGAATCGCCGGTTGTATCGTATTTTTCTCCCTAAAATCTCGATAATCTATTTCTACCTACAAATAAACGTGGAATAGCGGTGGAATAGTTATATTCTGTTTTGTGCATGTCAGTCGTCATACGTCAATAATTTGACATTCGAAGGAAAAAGACAAAACAGAGTATAACTATTCCACCTTTATTTCACGTTTATTTGTAACGGGGTTAGGCTCAGATTTGGTAGAGTTTAACAGGATAAACCACAGAGCAAGGAATGACTTTATATTGGCTGGATAAACGCTATTTATCGATTATTTTTAATCGATTCATTGATCCTACACATCGGAGGTCACGTACACGCATATCCACTTACCGTTTATTGCAGTCATTATTCGAGCACAATAGACACCACCTCTGTGTGTGATGGACGATCGCTATAATAACAGTTCCAGAGTGATTTGTACTCGTGGGTAGGTACTTTATAACTACTTTTTCTATCAAGACTCCAACGTATGCTACTTTTACGCTACAACAATCCGTGCCAAGATCGAGCCTTAGCCCATAATCACCTCAGACTACATTAATAAAGGATAGTCACGAAAACCTGTCGATTGCTCATTCCGTTTGGAACGAAAAAAGTGTATGTGAATGGCAACTGTCTTCAATAAGTCACGTGATTTCGTGATTTTGTCGATCGGGTATGCCATAATCATACATAGTACTATTTAAATATGGAATGAGCGATCGACAGATTTCTATGACGATTCTCTCTACTCTGCAGTTGTGCGCGAGCTGACGATCCCATATTCTGAGAGCGATATAAGTAATCTAGTGCACCTGAGTTTGCTCACACACCTGTGAGCTGTGTACATTAACTCCCGTGCAGGTAAAAATCTCTGTAGTGATTAAATGCCGTGGCTAGATTAGTCGAGAGGAAATTGTTACACGTAATTTATAAAATGTGAAATCAAACACAATAATTAAATTATCAAACACGATACGTTATAATATTATGACCCCTGGGGATGCCTTTGCAAGGGTCAAGGTTATCATGTTTTTCTTAATGTGACTAAAATGACAAGATTCCATCTCCTTTATCTTTAAGTGCATGCAACGACATCTCTACATAATGGTTTTATCATTAAAGTAACATTTTATTTGCTCTGTGGCGACATTTTTAATTCCCATACGAATTAGTTCAGCTAATTGCTCCTAGAACCTTGAACTGTCCTGCTTTCGAACTTGTTCAAGCGACGTTCCCATTAAAATGTTTACATTGTTCACGTTATCTAGAGTTCACTGGATAGCTACCTAACTGTAATTTGCATACCTACCTCCCTTGTTGATCATTAACTTTATTTTTTAATTTTTTAGTCCATTAGGTATTTAACACAACAAAGTTGCTCTATGGAATCTAGATTCAAGGTCATTCGAGGTCAAGGCGTGGATCAAGATTACAAATCATTTTACCAATATAAAAGAAAACGAAACACTTTATGGTACTGTACTCACACAAATAATATAAAACTAAAATCAAAATAATAATAAAGAAACAGTGTGTTCCGGCCTACGCCTTCACAAGAGCAATTTTGTGGATGTTGCTGATTGCGGTAGAATCCAAGCAGGCGCATTGTATAATTCATAATGACATTGCATTTTCGACTAGTCACTCGTCAACCATGTTCGAGTGAACATTAAACCAAACTAACGGCTAAAGTTAGTGTTTCATTTCTTGCCCCAATTATATGCCTAAACACAGTGAAAAAAATTATGGTATGCAAATGCTTCCTACTTATACATAGTTACGTCATTAATAAAGTTACGTCAGAAGTTACGTTAATCCGGGTGTTAAGACTTACTAACCATCTTCATATATTCCATGGTACAAACAGCGAAGTGCACTTAGCAAATCTCTTAAGAAAAATTATTTCCTCTTTATTGGTTTGCTATATGAGTGCTCTTGAAAAGAAGCCACTCGTAAGTGATAGTTTAATATAAAGCTCCGTGGCACAGGCATGTGCAGACTTTGCAATGGGAAGGAGGACACTCCTTTACATATATACTGTGCTCATGGGACGGTACATCCTCCGCCCAGAGGAGGTCAAATCTACCCCTGCAACGGACGTGCTGCTCTTTTTCCTGGTGGCAAATGGAATTGTAGGTGAAATATAGGCAGTGGCGAAATATAGGCAGCGGTGAAATATAGGCAGCGGCGAAATATAGGCAGCGGCGAAATATAGGAGCACAATAGATCGGGGAAGGGTCAAAGTAGGTACTACTGGGAACAGAGAAGCCCTGAATAGCCGCGTCATCAAGAAGATAGAAGCTAGAAGTGATAGTGAAGATGTATTGATGGAGATCACGACCGTAAATAAGTACTTATGCTCATATGTAGTCATCACTCATCGTGAATACACGATAGAGTATGACAGGGTAATAATCCTGTCATACTAGATTCATTGAGTCACTGTGCACAAGGTAGGGTCTACATTTAACTAAGTAGTTGCCTCCTAGAACTACTGTGCAATTACTTACGCAAACATATTCCATCCAATCAAGGTATCCCGTACCTATCGTTTCTCGAGCAGTTACAATGCGCGCCTCCGCAAGTCAAACTTCCTGCGGCCTGCTAGCTATCTAGCTAGGTATATCAAAATGGACCATTTCCTGAGCATTGTGACCGGCTGACTGTGTGCAGGCGATCCTAGAGATATCTCGACTCCTAATAAATAAGTAGATGTAGGAAAATGATAGGACTAGAGTGCAGTTGCTTACTGCGTCAGTTTTAAAAACCTCATGAATGTCTTCACCCAATATACTGGACAAAAATGTCGCCAGTTTACTGGTATTAAAAATATTTGTTTTGACTTTGCGAATAGCGAATTTAAGACAACTAGATAAAATCTAGTTGTCTTAAATTCGCTTATGTCTAAGAAAGCTTGCGATTCAAAACACTGGATTTTACACTATGAATCCAACATCATTACCACTGGGTCGGGGTGTATATACGAGCATATTGCAACAGTGTATTTGCCTTAATATGTAACATAGCAGTGAAATACTTAATGCATCTTAAATAATAATATGTTAGAGTGTAGTCTTTGATCAAAAGCTAATTAATACTTACTGATCTTTCACGTAAGAAAATAAGCTCGTACCATAAGAATTTGTCACGTTTCCTATGGTCCAATATTATTGTGGCAACATTTTCGTAGGGATGAAAGCAAATATCACTGTTTGCTTGCTTTAGGTTTTTATATGAAAACGGTAATTGGAAATAACGATTATTACGTCCTTGCTTCTTATTTATCTTAGAAGGCTGACGATGACATATTATTATAAGAACTAAAAGTGAACATATAACTACGCTACCGTCCAAGGATTGAGAGCCTGGCACCAAGTGGTTGATAGCGGTGGTTAGTATAGATATTTCAGTCCACTAATACGCGCCCCACTCTGTCAAAATCGCTTATGTTTCATTCGATTTGTATGGAGTTTGACAGAGTGGGGCGCATCATCGTGGATTTTTTTTTCTCTCACGAAAGTCCCTTAAGGGTACTTTAGCATCGCTACGATCTAGCCTAAAAGCTAATTAGTAACTTAAACTGATAATTATCATCGTGGATTGAAATAAATATCCATGCAGTAACTTAAATCACAACTTACTACTCAGGGGCAATTAATTAAGAAAAACGCATTGATTCCTATCGTAACCGTAAGCAAATTCTGCCCGCTCAATAACAGAATGCGTTGTTTACATTTTACCAGCCAATCATGTGGCAGAATTTGATTACCTGCATAGCGATGAATACTGTTTTCCTACTCAATCACCTAGCAGGATCTGTGTACGATTATTTATCTGTGATCAACGTCTGTGGCCAGTTACCTACCGTTATGGTTCGCAAACTTTGAACTTTCCAATCATTGATATACATATAGGTATAATACATGGCTTTCGGGTCAGCGCTAAAAAGTGTCCGAACCGAAAGAGATCCAAAACGCGAAAAGGTTTCCAATCGCACTTCAGTCTCGTGTTTGATTCATCAGAGAGAACACGCGTTTATAATGCCGCACTGTGTTATAAAAACATGTAAAACTACCCGGTTGTACTCGTATAGTAATGGTTTAAGACATAAATTACAATGTTTTAATTTGTTTATAAAAATATACACGTACACTTGTTTATATAGATTTTCTCAGGACACTTTTTCCGTGAGTTTTGCATTAGGTACACCAGGGGTCCATAGATTTATATGTCAATGTTTCCAATGCCGATTTACATAGGTAAGAAGTTTTGTTACCGATGCCAGTATGTTGGACAGCTTGTAGAGTCGTTATGAAAACTGTACGGGTCCCTTTTACGACCCACATCGTTGTTCTTACGATGTTTTTCTTTACCGCAAGTGAAATTTAGTTGCCATCATATTTGGCTTTACTATGGCCTGAATAAATATTTTTCAGATTTATCGGTAAATCCACCATGAAATGTTTTAAATCTTGATCAAAATCACCGATAAGCAACCTTAAGATATGGGCATCCGAATGATTTACGTAAATTTTAATTTATTACAAGCAAACAGTAGCGCCATCTGTCAAAATTTTATAGGTGGCTGCTGAGTGAACAACAGCGTGGCCTTATTGGTGGCAAAAGCAAGCATTTTTGGCACCAATAAACTGGCGACAAATTTTCGCGCCGTCCGCCCTGTTCTACTACTAGCTGACCCGGTGTGTGTCTACTAGCTGACTCGTCAAACGTTGTTTGGCCATATACATTTTTTTTCTCACTTAGGGACATAAAATATAGATAACAACCCGCTCCCGGACGCAGAGATCATACCCTGAAAGTGTTGAAATTGCAGTGAAGCTAAGTGTCGAAGATTATCAGAGCTGGCACGGGTCCGGTTAATATGAAGAAAACACACTAGGTTCACTTTCACATGTTTAATTGTAATTATTAATGTTATAATTTAACAATTTAGGATACAACGTCATGGCGACATGTCGATGAGAAGGGGAAGAGAGAACTCAAAAAAAATGTCACAGAGTCAATACGAACAAAAAAAAACATAGACAATAGTCTTTATCATAAAATGCTGTTACAGACTATAATAATTAGGGCATACAGAATACATCATATTTTTAACACTTCCCCTTATGCCATATATTATTATTATAACAGATATAATTGTACAAAATTATTCATATACATTAATGTATGTCAACATGTTTAAACATTTATTACTCTACCATATAAATAGAGTCAGTTAAATTTAGCTTCACATTAAATAAAAAAAAACAATGCAAGTCAATTATAATTTATAGATTTACTACTATGTAGATATAGTAGATATCACTCTTACATTCATATTCTCAATGAAGCTACAATGTTTTTGTACACACAAAGGTTTGGTCAATACATCGGCTATCATCTTATCTGTCGATAAATATCTTACTGAAATAGAGTCATTTTTAATTAAGTCTTTCACAAAGTGATATCTAATATCAATATGTTTCGTCCTTTTATGGCAAAATTCCTTACATTCCAAGAGCTTTTGTGCACTCTGATTGTCATTAAATACAATGCAAGGAATATTCCTATCTACTATTTCAGAAAGTAAATTCTTTACAAAGCATATGTCTTTACAAACGTCACCTATAGCTAGATATTCCGCTTCTGTACTCGAGAGTGCAATACATCTTTGTTTACGCGATTCCCAGTTTACAGTATTATTTCCTAGCTTTATGACAAAACCAGTATAGGATTTTCTGTCATATTCATCATTACCCCAATCGGCGTCGGTATATGCCCTTAAATCCCAATTAACACTTTTTATATAACATAAAGAGTAGTTAATTGTACCAGCTAAATACCTAAGTACACGTTTGGCCGCTATCCAGTGGGATGAATCATAACTATTACAAAACTGGCTCAACTGACTACATGCAAACGTTATATCAGGTCTCGTACATACAGATAAATACATAAGTCCACCTATCAGTTGCCTATAGTCATAGGTTTCATCCTGTATACAAGCACCTTTGTCTTTAGGTACAGTCAGTTTCGAATTTAATGCCATAGGTGTAGCAACAGGCTTACAATTCTGCATATTAAATCGTCTTAACAATTTTTTAATATACTCAGTCTGATCTAAACATAAAGTTCCTTTAGACTTGTCTCTAGTGACTCTCATGCCTAAACAGTTCTTTAATGGACCCAAATTTTTTACATTAAATTCTTTTTCTAAAATAGCTAGTAACTGATTCTTAATCAAACTATTCTTAGAATAAAATACATAAAAATCGTCCACATATAGGGCAATAATAACAAAGTCGTTTTGTAACTTTTTCGTATAAATACAAGGTTCACATAGAGACTGTTTAAAACCATTGTTAACTAAGACACCATTTACTTTTTCATTCCACATTTTACTGGCCTGTTTTAAACCGTATATGCTCTTTTGTAAAAGACAGACACGATCATCATCTTTACTGCGAAAACCCTCGGGTTGTTCCATGCATATAATTTCGTTTAAATTACCATTTAAAAATGCAGTTTCTACATCTAGATGATCTATCTCTAAGTCCATCTCGTTAGCCAATGCAAACAAAATTCTCATAGATGAATGGCGAACCACAGGGGAAAAAGTTTCATTATAATCTATACCCTGCTTCTGAGTGAAACCTCTGGCTACAAGCCTCGCCTTAAATCTATCAAATTTCCCATCAGCGTCATGCTTTAACTTATATACCCACCTACATTTAATAACATTTTTGTTAGTAGGTCTATTTACTAATCTCCATACCTGATTTGAAACCAGGGAGTCATGTTCAATTTGCATTGCAGTCATCCAATCTTCACGATATGGTGACACAATAGCATCTTCATAAGACTTTGGTTCCTCAAATGAGGTATGACGAGTTAACATTGAATAATCATAATCCCCATACCTTTGTGGTGGACGTCGTTCACGAACCGAACGACCAGACAAACCCATTGCAGCATCACTGCTCGGTCTGACAGCTTCCCCTCCACGTTGCGTGTCGCTAGACAGTGTCAGACGCTCATCGCGTCCACTGTCGGCAGGCTCGCCCCCGGAGACAGGTGCGCTCTCACTCAAAGTCTGGTGGATGTCGCCATCGACTCCGTCTGAAACATTAGTTGAAAAATTATTACTTTCACTAATATCAGATACTTCCACATTAGTATTACAATTATTATCAACTGACACAACATTATTATTTAATAAATTGTCATTCAAGATAATATAATCATTATAATTATTCAAATTATTATTATGTGAAGGTCCATTATTATAATAAAATTTATTCTCTAGAAAAGCCACACTACGGGACAATATCACAGTATTAGGACTAGATGGCTCGCATAAACGATAGCCTTTAGTTGTCTCACTATAGCCTACAAAGATAGCCATTTTACTTTTGGCATCTAACTTTCGGCGTTTCTGTGATGGAATCAGACAGTATGCAACACAGCCAAATACCCGGAGATGGCTGAGATCCACCTTAGAACCTCTCCATACCTCCTCAGGCAGACGTCCTTCTAAAGCTGCAGTAGGGGATCTATTCTTTAAATATATAGCAGTCATGACCGCCTCTCCCCAATAACGGTTGCAGAGACCTGACTCGCTAAGCATACATCTGACTTTGTCCAGCAAAACCCTGTTAAGGCGTTCGCTGACTCCGTTTTGCTGTGGGCAGAAAGGGACAGTACTCTGATGCACAATTCCTTCCCTTTTCAGATAATCAGAGAAACTTTTATTAAAGTATTCACCACCATTATCGGACCTCAAAATTTTAATTGATAAACCCAACTGTTTTTCTACATGTGCTTTAAAAGTAATGAAATGTGACATTACCTCAGATTTGTGCTTCATAAGATAACCAAATGTCTTCCTAGTATGGTCATCAGTGAACGTAACCAAGTATCTTGCTCCACCCCAGCTCGGCTCTTGGAATGCTCCGGAGACGTCGCTGTGTATAATCTCAAGTGGTTGGCTAGCTCGTGTCGCATGGCCCCTGGGATAGGATGCGGCCGACATCTTCCCCTCAAGACATGCCACACAGCTTCTTAGGTCTTCATCCTGAAACATTATACCACATGCACCATCCCGCAAGCTTTTCATACCTTGAAAATTAAGGTGACCAAGCCGTCTGTGCCAAAGTTCTGCTGACAAGCCCGCTGCTATTGTGGATCTCGGTGATTCCTGGCTACCTTCCAGGAACAAAGAGTGCTCCATTGGTGGGGACTTGTTAGTACAAACGTTCACACTTGCAGTTAGTTTAAACAAACCATTACAACACACAGCATATGCAATAGGGTTATCAATACCAGTGGTTTTACTCTTGTTGTCATAAATTTGACAGCCCTTCTTATCAAAAACAACTTTATAGCCACTCATAACTAATTTAGACACGGAAATTAAATTGCAAGATAATTGAGGAACATATAAGACATGTGATAACGAGAGTGGACTAACCTGCTGTTTGAGTCTTAAATCAATTTGCCCTTGTCCTTCACAATTAATCATTTGGTTATTTGCGACAGTCACACGCTGATTACATGGTGTAAAACCATGTAAATAACTCTTGTCATTGACAAAATGCCTAGTCGCGCCACTATCGATGTAAAAAGCTTGTGATGACGGATGGGCTACGAACGCAGTAACTAAATTAGATGTCTCAGCGCCAGCAGCATTATTTTTCTTCATTCGCTTCAATTTGAAACACTGTGGTTTGGTATGATTCTTTTTCTTGCAAAACCCACAGATTACGGGAGCTGCTTTCCTTGTCACATATGCAGCAGTATTTCCCAATGACATTTTTCTTGAGTATTCCTGAAGTAGACGGGCTTTGACAAGTTCACTAGTTACCAGATTTGTTACACTCGCTGTTGACAATCCCGATACTACGGTGTCATATTCCGATGGTAATCCACTGAGTAAAATTTCAGCAATCTCTGCATCATCTATTGTTCTTCCGATGTCGTGAAGTTGCTGAACCAGTGTGGTGACTTCTTCAATGTATGCACTCATGGAATTAAAATGGGTGAACTCAATACGGTGTAATTTTCTTAGCAGTAAAACACGTCGATATAAGCCCCTATCTTCAAATACCTCTGATAAATTATTCCAAGCTGCAGCGGCTGATGTTGCGTTTCGTACATATTGATAAAGTTCTTTCTTAACAGACAAACATATGCGCGCAAGCGCGCGCTGTTGGCGTACCACGTCGTTGTCCTGTCCCTGAACAGCGTCCCACAATCCTTCAAATATTAAAACATTCTTCATCGAAAACTTCCATGTATGGAAATTTGATGATCCATCTAGTTTTTCCAAATTCGCCGCTAGCGAGGTCGCGTGACCCGCAATGGATGACGAAGGCGAATTTGTATCCATGTTTATATGAGTGATCTTTAGTGTTTTTAAAAGAAATCCACAGACGTACCGATCCGCAGTGAAGTGATGTTTAATTTTCTCAATGTATTTTACCAGACCCGGCCTTTTATGTTAAAGCTCACTGATGATAAGTTCTTCGTATGCTGGTCCACATAACCTGTTGAAATTGCAGTGAAGCTAAGTGTCGAAGATTATCAGAGCTGGCACGGGTCCGGTTAATATGAAGAAAACACACTAGGTTCACTTTCACATGTTTAATTGTAATTATTAATGTTATAATTTAACAATTTAGGATACAACGTCATGGCGACATGTCGATGAGAAGGGGAAGAGAGAACTCAAAAAAAATGTCACAGAGTCAATACGAACAAAAAAAAACATAGACAATAGTCTTTATCATAAAATGCTGTTACAGACTATAATAATTAGGGCATACAGAATACATCATATTTTTAACAGAAAGTTCCATAACAATCGGTCCAGCCGTTTCGGAGGAGTTTGGTTACAAAGCAAATCGATAGAATTTTATATATTGGATTATTGTCAAAATAAAGTTTCTAACGGCTCTTGTCCATTTGAAGTTGCTATATACTCGTATGAACTCAATGTAGAACCAACTCAAAAAATACAGCAATCAATATTACAACAAATTAATAATACTTTTACATATGTGGGAACACGACGTGATAGCATATCCAAATAAAACCATCACGGATAACATCCATCACGGGATTTTAACGAACTTTTACGACAGCTGCCTATATCTACAACGAAATTGAATCACCTAGATAGGTGGGTACTAGTTTTTCATTAACGGCGTAGAAGCCGTATTTAAGCGATTTTGAATGAAGTTTTATTTAAAAACTATAGGTAAAGACTACTACTACTTTGAAATTTAAACGTCATGTATTTTGGTTCTTTAATCTAAAATCGCTTAGAAGCAGAAACACGATTTGATAAAATTTTCTCGAGAACTTTCTGTTCTCCCAAAAGTTGCTCCAAAATCTAAGTTTTTCTAATTTTTATCAGAAACTACAATGGATGTAATTGTAATTTTTATTCGAATGCGTCGGTAATAATAATATCCAAAAACGCTTAGAAACAGATTTTTGATAACTGGCTTAGTTTTTGAGTAATTAGGTAAAAGGTCGTTTTTCTGTTATATTCTTCCTCGACCCTGCATGTCGCACTTTTATTTTTATCCTTCTCTCTCTTACGAATACGTTGGTGGGTGGAACATGCAGCGTCGCGGAAGAATATAAAAGAAAAACGAAGTTTTACCTAATTACAAAAAAAAAAACGTCAGTTATCAAAAATACGTTTCTTAGTGTTTTTGGATACTATTATTGATGGCTCATTAAAAAAAATTACAATTACATAGTTTCCGATAAAAATTTGAAAAATAGAGATTTTGGAGCATCTTTTGGGAGAATTTTATATCGAGAAAATTTTATTCAATCGTGTTTCTGCGAATTTAGATAGACCCAAAATAGTCTCTCCATTTAAATTTGAAAGTACTAATTGTTTTTTTAGTTTTCAACCCGGTCACTAAACATTGCCTAAATAGCCCTTTTATGGAGTTAAGAGACTGACTACACGACTTCCATTAGGTATATGGTAGGGATATCTGTGCATACCTTAGAGGTCCACTTCCTATCAAGAAACTAACTTTTTAACCTTCATTAATTAATATTCACTTGTGTTGTTACCGAGTAGATACTGACTGAATAACGAAATAAATATTAGGTACGTACTTTTACGATTAAACTTGAATAAACGTGGTAGGATACAATTAAATGTATTCAAAAATTTGCATGTCGTAGCCGTAGCTAGATCACGCTTGTAGCCGTAGCTTAGGGCGTAGCCGTAGCACTTTTATGGTAACTTTAGGCCCTTCGCACACGGCTCCTAAGCGTAAGCGTATCTTTATGACGCTACGCATAACAATATGTCAATTACATGACATAAGCTATGCGTAGGACATGTTTGAAAATGTTCGTACTCGTGCTGCTCTCGTCGTACGCGTACCTACTTTATCTACGGTCAATCATTTTACTACATGAAAACATTCTTTATCCACATGTAAATTTTTTGATCTAGACTCTAGAAGTCTAGACAACCAAATGGCGGCCATCTGTGTCGGAGGGCGTGGGTTCGATTCCCAGAATTGTTTGTGTGATTAGTAGGTACCTATGTAGGTTTTCCACTGTCTTGTAGTGTATTAAAGTTCAACAAAATTCATTCAGTACCTACCTACATTACAAATATTTAAAAATTCACAAATTCAGTGAAAACCGTGGAATTTTCAGGATAAAAGCAGTCTATGGGTTATTTTTTTTAAGTCGATAGAAAGGCTTGCGCTTGATGGCAATCATGCCTGAACGAAGCAATCTTTTCTTGAAGGCAGATCATGATTCATGTCAGAAGAAAGAATCTCCAGATTGTATTTGGCTGGGAACACGAAGGCTGGTAGGGCGTTCCACACATTAGCAATTCGTGTCCAAAACGTGGACGATAAACGACGTCATTCTTCAGGCAATAATGGGTATTATAATAATATAATAATAATAATAATAGCTTTATTTCTTTCCTTACAATAGTTATCTTAATACTAATTACACTATATTATCTGAAAAAGTTTTGCATATTAAACTATGGTCGTTAGTAGGTTAGCAATATGTCTTAATCTAGGTTAGTATTGTCAGTAAGTTTATTTTTGTTATTGTAAGGACCGCCTATGGCGGTAAAAGCCTCCTCCATTAGCAACCAGTCCCTTCTGTTCCTAGCTACTCGCGACCAGGTTTTACCTGCGACTTTGACAATATCGTCATCCCATCTTTTGAACGGTCGTCCACGCCTGCGTTTAGAATTCCGTGGATACCAATTGGTAACGACTTTCGACCATCTTTCGTCCGGAACTCTTTGAATGTGCCCCGCCCATTTCCATTTGGATCTAAGTAAATGTTTTACAGCGTCTTTTGCTTTAGACTTTTTCCTTATCTCTACATTTTTTACTCTGTCTTTTAGTTTTAGGTTCAAAAGACTGCGTTCCATTCCTCTTTGACATTTTCCTACCTTTTCAATATTATTTTTGGTTATTGGCCAGGTCTGCGCGGCATATGTTAGACATGGTGTTAGGCATATGTCCATGGCTTTTGATTTTAACTTTAGTGGTAGTTTTCCTTTAAATACATCTTTCATAGCCCAGTACTTGTTCCATGTGGTCTTTATCCGTCGGTCTATTTCCTTTTCTGTACCAGACTTGAAAGAAATAAGGTGGCCAAGGTACACATAGTCTTCCACATATTCTATTGGTGATACCATTATAACGATAGGTGTATGATCCTTGTTTGTCATCAACTTCGTTTTGCTCTCATTCATTTCTAGTCCCATAGCCTTGCTCTCTTGGTGCAGTGATTGTAACATAAGCTGCAGCTCAGTTGGGTCCTCCGAGAGCAAGACTAAGTCGTCGGCAAATCGTAAATGTGACAGATATCTGCCATTGATTTTTATGCCCTTGTTTTCCCATCGCAATCTTCTGAATATGCTCTCCAAAACAGCGATAAATAATTTAGGTGATAGTGGGTCTCCTTGTTTAACGCCTCTTTCGATTTTGAAATAAGGGCCTGGTGAGTCCAGTTTCACTCGAGCCTTGCTCGTGTTGTATATTTCTTTTATGAGCTCTATGTAGTCTCTATTTAAACCCTGCTCGTTTAGGGAGTCCCAGATAGAATGATGATGTAAAGAGTCAAAAGCTTTTGAGTAGTCAATAAAGGCTATATATAATGGCATGTCAAATTCTTTGTATTTTTCTATTATCAGTTTGAGCGTGTGGATGTGGTCAATTGTGGCGTAGTTCTTAATAAATCCTGCTTGTTCAACCGGTTGGTTTTCGTCAATGATCTTAGTTACGCGGCGTAGTAATGTCGCTGCAAACAATTTGTAAATGCAGGATAACAAACTGATAGGTCTGTAATTAGTTATCTGTTTAGGGTCACCTTTTTTGTACAGTAGAATGATTTCTGAGATTGTCCACTGGTTAGGGATAGTTTTTTGTTGCAGAATTAGGTTGAAGAGAGCTGTAAGTACATTTAATAGGATATTTGAGCCTGATTTCAGCAGTTCATTTGTAATGCCGTCCGGTCCTGGACATTTTTCCATTTTTAAAGACTTTATTGACATTTCAATCTCGCCACTTATGAATGGTAGCACCGGATCGTTATTATTGAAATGGATGAATTTTTCTTTCGTGTTGTGATCGTTACTTTTGTACAGATTTTGGTAGAATTGAGTAGCTATACCTACTAGATCCTTTCGATTTGTAACAGTAGTCCCTAATGTGTCATTGAGTTGTGTCATTATGTGTTTATTGTTGTTTAGTTGTTTGTAGGCCTTTTTCGTTCCACCTGTTTTTTCTATGTGTTCTTCCAAAATTTTCAATCTGTAGTCCTCTAAATTTTTGTTAATTTTGTTTTTTATTTCTCTGTACAGTGTGCTTAGTTTCAATTTTTCTTTTTTAGTTTTATTGATCTTGTTTTTGAGAATGTGAGTTTGGTTTTTTAAATTGATAATGTCGTCGGTTATTATGGCCTGTCGTTTAATGTCTTTTTTCGTCGGTGAAGAGTGTTTTGAGCATTTTAAGATAATATTTTCGAGTTGGTCGTAGAAGGATTGTACGGGTGTTACCGCATCTTTGGTTAGGCTAGGTATCTCGTGTTTGAAGAGTGTGTGGTCTAGATATTTACTGGGGTATTTTGTGTAAGAGCGAACCCGAGATGGTTTGATTTTTCCTGTTCGCAAGGTCAACCTTACTAGCCGGTGGTCACTGGGATGTAGTAGTTTGCTCAGAACAGAGCAGTTTTCTACGATTTTTGGAACATTTGTGGCAATGAAGTCTATTTGATTTCTTGTCTTACCATTAGGTGCTAGCCATGTCCATCTTAATTTGTCTGACTTTTTAAACATCGTGTTTGCTATTTTTAATTTGTACTGAAGGCAGAAATTCAGAAACAATTGACCTCTTGCATTTCTTTCGCCGTATCCATAGTCTCCCATTATTAAATGTTCCTTGGGTTCGGGTTTACCTATCTTGGCATTCATGTCCCCCATAAGGATCGTAATTCCAGTACAACTCTCCAGAGCCTTTTCGAGAACTTCGTAGAAGTCGTTAATTTCAGCTTCACTACAGTTATCTGTGGGCGCATAGACTTGTATAAGCGAGTATATTCTCTCGTAAATTCTTACTTTCATGAGGCAAACTCTCTCTGATATTGCGGTAAAGTCATGCACTTCTGTAGTCTTGTCTTTCCTTACTAAAAAGCCGACGCCTTTTTCACCATGTTTTAGACCGTAGTGGTAGAAAATAAAGTGACCCCTATCCAATATTTTTAGCCCTTCTCTTCTCACTTCCGAAATACCTATAATGTTCCATTTTATTGCCGAAATTGCATATTCTAACTCAACTAGACGTGTTTCATTTACAACTGACCTAGCGTTAAATGTGGCAATGTAGTATTTGTTGTATTTGCTGCATCGTGGAGGGTTTTCGTCTACTGCCCCCGCGGAGACGAACCGTTCTGGGGGAGGTTTGTTGCAAGTTTTGTTAAATGATTTGCTTTCTTTGGTGGCAGGAGGGCATGGTTGGTAATGGGTATTGGACGACGAGAAATCAGGGTGATATCCGAACGCAACACAGAGTTATACGACTAATGCGGAAACGTCGTAGTCAACTCCGGTATAACATAAATATCTTGAAAATAAACAATAGTATACTTTTTACTTTACCGCACCCATTCGTTGATGGCAGTCATTAGTTGGTGGATTGGTGGAATTTTGTCGTTACAGCCATTTGCCTAATTGTCACTTCATCGAGAGAAACTAAAATTCCAAGCGATCCTATTACGTCTCACTAGGTTTATTAATTAAAAGATTCCTTTTATCGGAATCCATGGAAATGTTTTTTGACGACTTGAGTAAAAATAGTAAGAGCCCCGTGGCCTGGGTATGCACTATGATTTTGATCCCAGGCCGTTAAACATATTTTTTAATACATTTGCTCGAAAAGTTGACATTTCCATGTATGTTTAGCGTGCGCAAAGTTATTCTTTTCCGCACTAGTGCTTTTGTGTTTTCCTTCTACGCGGCACTGGAGCGGGCGTACCAGGAGCGCCTGAACACGACACGGCACACAAACACTGAGCAGGCACACGTAAATCCAATATTTTTTTTTTCGCAAATGTATTAAAAAACGTCGTTCAATGCGCGTGCGGAATTGTCATTTTTACTCGTCCTTATAGTTGCAAACCGGGATCCGTAAAGAAATGACAAACTTTCCGCACTTATATTGAAATGTACTATTTTTACACACTACAAGTTAGGACTTGACTACGATCTCACCTGATGGTAAGAGACGATTCAGCTGTGATGTAATCGTTCCTAATATTGTACTATCTTGGAAGGAATAATAGGGTATTTTACATCATGTAAGAAAAAATATAAAAATGCATGTTTAAGATAGATTTTGAAAAAAGTAAACGGGAAACGTCACTATTTATTCATAAAATTGCAATGTGAATTTTATAATTCCATTTTAAAAATCGTCTTTTTTTATCTGTCCAAAAACGCCATCCACCATAACGTGACGTCACACCGACAGTACCGTGACAGTACACATCTAGTTTTGTGGTACACATGTACAAATTACTCTATGGATATTACACAACCTAGATTATCGCCACAGAGTACATCACAGACCACAATAGGGTATTTTACATCATGTAAGAAAAAATATAAAAATGCATGTTTAAGGTTTGTGGCGTTTTTACACTTGTATTTTTGCATTCAGGCACAAGACACCAATGATAAACGTTAGAATTCATTTTATAACAATCAAATTTTTTTCTTTTCAGTCCACTTTAAAGATTTTATTACTGGATTCTGAACATGACCATCCGACGTTTGACATTTGTTTTACTCTTTGGTTTTACTCAAGATACAGTATCATTAATCTGTGGTTATACTACTGTTGATTGTCTAGCTCTAGTCTATGGTTACTAACGGAGTGACGTCACGAGCCGTTTCCGCGCGAAAATTAAAAATCGTAATTATAAAATCGTTTTTAAGGCTTTTATTGGTTTTGAAAAATTGAAATAAAAATTCTATTGGTTTATTACGATCACAGGATTAATTTAAAACAGTTTTCAAAAAAAGGTGTAAATGCCCATTAGCCCCTAACAGTTTTTGCTGGTAAGGTGGTAACTAACCACGACGTAGCCACGGAAGAAATCTTCCACCAGAGATGGTGGTACGGCCCCTGACAAGACGCCAAATTAGAAATTATAAAAATTAAAGTACCCCGTGTCGGGAATCGAATCTATGGCCACTTACTTGCATCCGAGTGCACGCCATTGCACTAGGGAGGTATAGGTCATCAAATATTGTACATACTGATGCTTAATATTTTTCAGCACCTACAGAAAAACGAGTCTTATAGCAGTTTTGAATCTTGTACAGAATATATTATTTTAATGTAGTCAGTCGACCCCAAAACTGCTAATAAAGGTTATTATGTAAGTAGGTACCTACCTAATAGACCTAGGTATGCCCCGTTGGTATGCCGTGTACTTACGTAAATGTATATACGAGCCCAAGACAGGAATGCAAGCTCGGAGCCCCTTTTAAATGCCGGGAACGGATTTAACCATTTACGAACGTTATGTGAGGAATGACTCAGACTGTTATATGTATAGAAAACATTCTATATTTTGTCACGAAGACTTGCGTGATGGCAGAAGATAGGGTTGCCCATTTATTTACATTATAAACAATATTTGTTGGTAGTGCCCTGTACTACCAACAAATATTGTTACAAGCCTTGTATTACAAGAGAAAATGTATGTAAATTCGCTTGTAATACAAGGCTTGTAACTTTTGATGAATAGGGCCCTGGTAGTCACTTAGTTATATGATTAGGTCGGAGAAGAAAGAAAAAGAGTACTTATTATGAGAAAAACACAGCAAAGACGCAACGCCAAGCGATTTAGTGTTCCGGTGCGATGCTTGTAGAAACCGTTGGGGTACCTTAATTTACTTACCCTTCCTAGTTAGTACGATAATACCTATTAATATATTGATATATTGGATTGTATTCGATGATTAGATTCGTGATCACTTTGATTGAATAAGGCAATCTAGACTTTTTTGTCAGACCGGAAATATTCTTTACCATTGAATGCCTGACTATTAGCACAGATAATATAATACTTGCTATTAGTAATGTTCTTTACGCATTTTCAACCAGATTTAATGTCTCTTCAACCCATACCTCATATATTTTTGATTTTTCTTTCTCAGTTTGTAATATTCTTAGCGAAGGTTTGTGTGAAGAAAGGACTATGAATATTATGGGCAATAACATTTTCAGTCAGAACCATTCAGGTTTCGCTAATGCATATATGCGGTGTTCCAATCACATGCAATGCATGATTTAGCTTCTAGTAAATTGAGCCACTCTTATAGAATTCCGATGTCAGATAATAAAGTAACCCTTTTATTCATTGAAGAAGTCTGGTGTATGTATGTATAAAATACTTTGCTCACCATCATAAAGAATCAGGAGATCATCATCATATAGAATTCAAGTTAATGGTTATTTTTGCGAAATTCGTTTCGGTCAACGGCCTCGTAGCGGAAAGCATTGACCATTATTTTCAGAAGCTCCTGCTATTCAAGGCTACTGTAATTACGGATTCCTAATGCACTTTTGGGAAAATTCCTTACACTAGACCTTATACTAGGCTCTGAGCCTCTGACTACCTTATAAGATGTTTTGGCACATGGATTTAATAATAATTTTACAATAGATACGTACATTTCATTTGTTAGAAGTTTTTAAGGGTAATTTTTATACAAAAAATTTTTAAGGCGCCATTTACTGCAAAAAAAGCGTGTTGGAAAAACATGTGACTTTTGAGATTTTTGAAATGACCGATTCAATTTCATTAATGTAATATTTTATTACTCGTAACACAACGATATCGTACGTGTCCGTAGGGTTTATTGCACCAAGTAGCCATGCCTAAATATTTGAGTTCATTCGGCGTTCCTTCCATTCATTCCCCGGAGCTGGCGCGCCCGGCCGGCGCCAGCCCCCGGCGCCAAGCCGCCTTCCTGAAACCCCGCAGTCGCGTGCCGGGACCCGCCCTAGCACCATGAACATTACTCCCTCTATCGCCTGCATACTGATATTGGCTGCATTCGCCGACGCGAAAATCAGCGGCGGACCGCGAGGCCGGTTCGATAAACACCTGAACTACACCAACTACCATGTCAGCGCCCGTCACGCGCACTATTCCTACCACCCACCGTCGAAGATCTACTTTCTGTGCCGTCATTGCTCCAACTTCGCCGCGTACCCAGTGTTCCACGGATTGCCCCCGACGTACGTGTACACGTACCGGGAATTCGGAGGAAGATTCAGTGAATTACTCACAGGTCTAGCTTTGTACAATCTCGGTCGAGCCGCGGCTGATCACTGGGAATACTCGCGTTACTACCCGATGCGGCCAGACGAGAAATGCTCCATGCAAGTCGTGGACCGTAAACACATCGAAGAAGTAAAAGTGCCGTGCTTCGTGTTATCGACATTCGTGGAACGTTCGCCGGAGAGTTTTCTCCCCGACCCGAACGCTCTGGACATATCGTCGCCCCAAATCGATATACGACCGTTCCTTCCGCACGACTCTACTACGTTAAAAGTGACTAGAGATATGGATTGTTTGCTGTGGTACAACAATACCCTGGATAAACACAGATACACCCTACCCTGCGCCCTGCTGATGCAGTATTCTGATACTATGAAGCCTTCGGGAATACCTGTGTACGTCTGGCTCCCTTCGACATTAGCTTTAGTGATTACGATTTACTTGTTATGTTATTGTTTTTGCAAGAGACGGGTGAGGAAGGAAGCGCTGCCTATCAACAGTGGCCTTATTCAACCACGGGACTATTGTACTAACAACTAATACCTACTACCTTTTCAGTCGGAGAGAAAATTCTCATGTACACAGTTAATTTTGTGCCGTGCTATAAGGCTAAAATTCCTCCATGCTTCGATATTACCGTGCTTTCTGAAACTTATTTCAAGTAATTGTCCCTGTTAAAGGAAATCTGTTGCAGAATTTGAACTGAAAGTCTTTTCTTTTTAATTGGCAATTACTTACCGAAGAAATATTTTTAATATTCGTTAACAAAAAAAGAAGGAGGAAAGAAAAGCTTTTATACGTTTACAATATAATAATAGCTTTGTGCATTTGTACTTTTGTTAGTTACTCTCATGTATGTAGATAATAAAATTCTATGGTACGCGCATACTAATTTGCAATGCGTAAATGTAAGTCGAAAGCTAGTATAATACCTATCGTGATTTTGTGTAGTTGATTTATATATTAAGGTAAAATATTATGCTGATAATATTTTAGTAGGTACTGGGTATTATTAAAAATACTGCTGATGATATTGTGCGAATGTGTCGTGTTTAATGCTATGATCTAAAAGGCTTTTGTGATCAATTTTGTACGAATAAACGTGTTGTTGAAATCATAATTTTTTCATAATATTCACATAATATAACTATCTAACCCAAAAAACCGTTGTCCCGCCTTATCTAAACCATCACGGTGGTCAGTTTGAACAAAAAAAAATTGTCAAATGTTTTATGCCAAACGATATAGGTAGCTTCAATATTTTCGCAAGTTTTTCGGACAAAGGTCACGATGGTCATGAAGGAAAACACAAAAGACTGTTATTTTCTCCATTGCTAAAATTTATGGTAGCCGCCTCCCGTATATTGCTATAAGATATAATAATTTTTTTATTTTTTTTATTTTTTTATTTATTAGGCAACTAAAACAAGTTATAAATGTTACAAACAATTAAGTTCCTAAAAATACTAAGTTTTAATTCTAATTATAACTCTAATATAATCGCACATATAAAATACAAGTTTTGAAAAATAAGAAAACATGCGTGACGCTAAAAACAACGCACAGAATTAGAAAACACTAAAGAAAAAAGAAAGAAAAATTAATACGTACTTAATTCTATTGTTTGTTATACAGTTTTTTGAAGCAAGGAAAAGAATGTGTTAATTAAATAATAAAAGAAAATCATGTATCTACGAATATAAATCAATATCTACGAATATAAATTGTCACCTCATTGCACTAGTGCCTGGCACTCTAGCAAAGTTACGCTAATTATACTGAGCTAATTAAGAAATACGAAGGGCATTGTGACACTATGGTCTACGTAACTACTGCAGATTTATGAAACCTTGCTGTTTTCATTTTGTATTTTTACAATTTTCTTTGAACATACTAACAACCAACTGAACGCTGAGTAGAAATCTATACCTACTAATATTATCAAGCTGCAGAAGAGTTGTTTGTTTGTTTAAACGCGCTAATCTTAGGAACTACTGGTTCGAATTGAAAAAAATATTTTTGTGTTGGATAGTCCATTTATTGAGGAAGGTATAAATAACATTACGCTACGATCAATAAGAGCGGGGCATCAAGGAAAAATGTTGCACCAACGGTTTATAGTTTTACTCATTATAACGGGATATATAGGAACCGATGCAGGCGAAGCCGCGCTAAACAGCTAGTATTTTTATATTAATAAAAACAGTATACCAGCAAATTAATTTTTCCAATGAAATCCTATAAAAAATTAGTTTACATAGGTACTAGAAAAACTTTCCAGTGCCTAGATCAGGTGTCTAGTTTCATGAAATAATGCTAAATCCTCGACTTGGAAGTATCACGACTCTGATATATTTTCTTAATTAACCTTGTTTCATTATAATAACTCTGGAAAGAACGCCAGACTTAATTACAATTTACTTTGATGCTAACTTAGAAAAAAAAACTTCGAGAAAATACTGATTTAATTTGAAACTTATTGATGGCATTTCTCGTTTTCTCTTGGTTCAATTTTTCAGGCTAAAGGAAATACCTAGTTCAAAAAAGGTAAAAGTTAATTTATACTTTATTAATATTTAGAATAGAGATAACAATATTTAGTGGGGTATCATATGAACATTCCAGAACAGATTTTTATGTATTTTTATTGTTGATAGTTTTTAATTTACTGGGCAAACTGTCGAAAAAAATACCATTCGATCTTGAAAATCCTGAAATAATTATGATCAATAGAGGTTAACGTATACTTTACAGGTATTAAAATCAACTCTCCTATTTTTATTAGGTTTGCGGTTCAGTATCAAAAGTACTTTTATAGTAGTTTATCTACGCTCATTGCTTAAAGTTCGAATTATGAAATCAAAATGTGTCACATAATGACCTACTTTATTCAAAGACTGCTATAATTATTAATAAGTTATTCATAATAACATCGCTCTACTATATAAATATTTAAAGAAAGTTGTTTAATATCCATAACGATACACGGCTCTGGATTCCTGTATTTGTATCTGGGGTAATATTTTTTATGTAATATTTTTTTAAGTGAATCCACAGACATATTATACTTAGTTGGTAGTCATTGCTGAGAGTATGGATGGGCCATGATTGACCATAGACAACAACACAATGTCTAACGTTCCGCGTAACGTTCCACCTGGGCCTGTGATTATGATTATGATTACAATTACGATTACGATAACGATTACGGTTACGATAACGATTACGATTACGATAACGATTACGATATCGATTACGATAACGATTACGATTACGATTATGACGTTATCTCGTAAATCTATCGTCCGTAAACCGACTTTACAGACAACCAATTTTTTTTGTTACTTAGTCAAAACTTTGCGCTGAAAAATGTCTAGCAGTGAAACCTACTAAAGAAAATTTCACTCCACCTGACATCTTAGTACTTAGTTGCAATGATTTACGACAAACGTTAGCAAGATTTTATGGTTTGGATTTATGATAATAATATGAGCGTAGATAAAGTAGTTTTGTTTCGCTCCAACCAGTAGTTGTTGAAAACTCTGCACTCGAAATTGTTGACGAGTACATATACCTAGGACATACAATACAATTAGGTAGGTCCAATTTCGAGAAAGAGGTGAACCGCGGAATCCAACTCGGCTGGGCGGCGTTCGGGAAACTCCGCGATGTCTTCTCGTCCAACATCCCTCAGTGCCTGAAGACCAAAGTCTTCGAACAGTGCGTGTTGCCAGTGTTAACTTACGGATCAGAGACATGGTCGTTTACAATGGGCCTCATAAGAAGGCTCAGGGTCACTCAGCGAGCGATGGAGAGAGCTATGCTCGGAGTATCTTTGCGCGATCGAATCAGAAATGAGGAGATCCGCAAAAGAACCAAAGTAACCGACATAGCTCAACGTGTCGCAAAGCTGAAGTGGCAATGGGCGGGGCACATAGCTCGCAGGACCGATGGACGTTGGGGACCCAAGGTGCTGGAATGGCGGCCACGCACCGGGAAGCGCAGTGTCGGTCGACCCCCCACCAGGTAGACGGACGACATTAAGAGGGTCGCGGGGAGTCGCTGGCGCCAGGCGGCGCAAGATCGTGGTGTTTGGCGGTCATTTCAGGAGGCCTATGTCCAGCAGTGGACGTCCATCGGCTGAAACGACGACGATGAGATAAAGTAGTGTACGAAACTCTACATAATTAGGTATTAAAAGACTCGAGTGATACTATTAAAAAATTCGCCTGCGGCTCGTTTTTTAAACTCACACTCGTGTTTTAATACCCCCCATTATGTAACCGTTACATAATAGCTCTAATGGCTGTCTGCCACTAGCCTTTTTCCACGAAGTCCTAATCTTCACAATATGTTGAAAATATCAAAGGGGAAAATACCTGAGGGTGCACCTCATAAATTTAACACATGAAAGTCAATAACAAAATAACTGCCATAGGCCCAAATTCACATCAAAACATATAACTTATACTTCAAAATACCCAAGAATGATCAAGAAAGGAAAGCAGCTATTTTCATGGTATAGGCCAAGGATAAATCCGAAAGTTATGTATTACTTACCTCAGAGGGCTGTAGGTATGAATTTTAATAGGATACTTGTTGATAAAGTATAAAAATAATATATTAAACTTTTATATTTACGAGATATCTTAAAAATATGTAATAATTTTTCATACTTCGTAAGAAATCTTGTATTATAACAAGGACATTTTTGAAAAGAGCAAGTGCCGAGTTTTTTGCCAGTTCTTATCGGTGCAAACCTGCTTTCCTAACCTGGCGGTAGAGTTTTGACTTGTCATAAAAGCCTATGTGAAAATAAAATATGTGTGATGTGAAAATAAATATTTTTTTTCATTATGTTTTTGGCGGCACGGTACCCTGAATGGGTGAATCTAATCGACTCACATATTTTATGTTTCTTTTTTTTGTTTTTTTAAAAAAAATAACCAATGTTTTGCTGTAAATCGCTCCTTAAAGTTTTTTGTATAAAAATTACCGTTATTTTGTCATTTTCTATTACCAAAAATTTAAAAACTTCTAACAAATGTAATGTACTTATCTATTGTAAAATTATATTGTTAAAGGTAGTCAGAGGCTCGGAGCCTGTAAGGTCTAGTGTAAGGAATTCGTAAAAGTGCCTTAGGAATTCGTAATTACAGTAACCTTGAGTAGCAGATAAAATTAGCGTAGGTATATCATACATGGTATATCTAGATGTTATCTCCGTTCCAATTTTAAAACTATCTCTTTATTATCTTATTTTAAATTTTTAATAGGAAGCAATCCCTTTTCTCTCTCTTTTTCCCTTATTAACATCTTATCAAATCTTCTTTCTAAGTAAAGTCCGACAACCTTCGCTCATCCTACAGGAATTAATAAAAGCTCCCGAAAGTCCAGCGAAAGCAATAAAATTCGTATTTGAGACTTAAATAGCTCGTAAAGCTTAATCCGTGCTGGAGTTCTGATGATCATAATAAAAACCTATACATTCAGAAATTGTGAAATTGAGAATCTAAATTGAGAAATCGTGTTTCGTGATCAATCATACCTACTAATATCATATGGATCAATGGAGATTGGGATATGGAAAGTAAAATAGCATTGATCTTACATTATATTGTTAAAATTATTTGAAAGACCCAATAAAATATACCTATATTTTATTGGGTCTTTCAATTAATTTTAATTTTATTATAAATTATGATTAATCAATAAATAATGCAATAGAAATTACAATACTTTCAGGGTCGATCTTATAATGCTCGTTTATAAATAAATCCTTAAAGTTCCATAGTAAAATTATATAGAAAGAAATTATATAGAATTCTGGAGCACATTTTAGCTAATAACTACTATACCTAGAGGACTAGAAGTTATATCATTAGGTTTAAGTTTTTTGCAAAAATTTGGATTCAATAAGAATATATTCGATTAAAGAATATTTTGAGATAATAAAATATACGTATAGGTATGTATGTACTCAAAGCATATTTATTTGTTATTTATTACTTTCTGAAAGCAAAATAAAATACACAAGGATTAGGCTGACGGGAAGGATTTGAATTTAATTATCTTCAAAATATTATAAAAGACTTGGCAAAACTTCAATTCTTTGTACCTAAATATTTTTGTTGACGCGTATCAAAATATAATAGTAGTTTATGTAACGGTTACATAATGGGGGGTATTAAAACACGAGTGTGAGTTTAAAAAACGAGCCGCAGGCGAGTTTTTTAATAGTATCACACGAGTGTTTTAATACCTAATTATGTAGAGTTTCATACACTACTTTATCTACGCTCATATAATTATCATAAATCCAAATCATAAAATCTTGCTAACGTTTGTCGTAAATCATTCACTTTGTTTCATTTTTGTTGCAACTACTAAAATGTCAGGTGGAGTTAAATTTTCTTTAGTAGGTTTCACTGCTAGACATTTTTCAGCGCAAAATTTTGACTAAGTAACAAAAATAACACATTAAAATGTAAAAAATTTGTATGTATGGCACCAAAATTCTGCAAATATGGCGCAGAACCATAGACAATAGACATTGTTGTTGTTGTCTATGGTCAATCATGGCCCATCCATACTCTCGGCAATGACTACCAACTATATGTTGTCTGTGGATTCACTTAAAAAAATATTACATAAAAAATATTACCCCAGATACAAATACAGGAATCCAGAGCCGTGTATCGTTATGGATATTAAACAACTTTCTTTAAATATTTCCATAGTAGAGCGATGTTATTATGAATAACTTTTTAATAATTATAGAAGTCTGTGAATAAAGTAGGTAATTATTTGACACATTTCGATTTCATAATTCGAACTTTAAGCAATGAGCGTAGATAAAATTGTTAATTGAACAGGTGCTTGGCTGTGACGAGGGTACTTCGATGTACCGTCTACCAACAGTGGAATAAAACATGAAATACACAAAAGCTATGCCTGGGCTAGGATAGTACCTAATGGGCTTTCCTACAAATAGGCTAAAACTTTTAATAAAGTGTGAGACTTGAGTCGCCTTCCTCACTGAAGAGTCCTTTTCTTTGGTACAGGCCATATACAAATAGTCTAAAAACTGGTAAAGTGTAAGTCGCCTTGCTCACTAAAGGGTTAGTTGTTAGTTGCATCCTCTTTGGTACCTGCTATGGAGAACAAGTCTTTAACAACATACAACGTCGTGTGGCGTATTTTTGAAATATTTTTTTACAACTTTTATTTCCTTAACTATTGCTATTGACGATTTTCATGATTTTTGTATTTTTGGAGAGCGGGAAGTAGATCTCTGGTTTTAGGTTTTCGAAGCCGTAACTTTTAATAAGGTTAGAACCATAGACCTTTCACCTTAGTAATTAGTAACCTATTATGAAATTCAACTTGATGTTTCCTGCCGTTCCTAAGAGGCCATAAGTCACGTACTTACTTTATAGACGGTCCCATGGGCAGACGGGATCCTAGGTATACAGAATATCTTTACACTGTGTAAGCGGCCATTCCAGCTGTGGTGTACACGTAGTCTGTGGCAGCGCGAGCGTGCACGAGCGCCACCGAGATGTAGGTACTGAGCAAACCTATAAATAGGTTGCCGCGCACGAGCTCGCTCTCTGTTACGTTCTAGCCGCCTATGCGGCAACAAGTGGTCACCCGGTGAGTCATTACATATACTATTGTGTGTATAGATATTATACAGATTAGTAAGCGTAGGACATTACACCGTTTACTTACTGTTTACAATTGAAGTTTATTATTTAAATAATCCCCAAGCGTCCAGTGGACGCCACAGTGGCGACGAGTAAACGCGCAGTAAGTAAAATTACCACTCAAAACAAGTACCTGTTTACGGAAATTGGTCAACAATAAAACATAAAATACTTAATGAGACTCATCAATGACATAATTTAAAGTAAACTCAGTCAATATTCCAATCAAAATAAAGAGGAAAAGAGAGAGACTATCGCTGAAATGCAGTTTTGTAGATTATCTTACTACCTTCATTCTCATATCGAGTTTGTTGTCAATTTTTAATTCTGCATGATTCGGATAGCTCACACTTTTTACGATTGAGATTTAATTGTAGGTAGAAACCTTTCCACAGAAACAAAACTGTCTTCTGCGAATTCAATTTCCAAGCATGGATATTACAAATCTAAAAATAGATTATTCTACTACTATACTTTTATCAAACCGATAACAAGGATGATAAAAGAAATGTATTTCGTATGTTGTCGTCTATATTTGAGTCTAAGCACAGAGTTGTATTCAACGGTCAGCTGTGGCGTGGAACATTGGAAATACATATCACGCGACGGCTGGTTTTTGCAATATAAACTTTGTGTAAAAGCAAGGTATTTCAAATACTATAACTGTTGTTGATCAAATCCGTTTACAAATATGATAGAAATAAAACATTTTTCTATTAAAATAAGTACCAACGATGAATCGTTAAATTCCTGTTAAAGCAAATACCTATCACTGCAAAACCAAACAATAACGTTCCCGTTTGAACAAAATATAAACTTCTATATAAAGTTATATAAATTATAACAATGCACCTGTTATTATAAAGTTTATAATAACAATGTACCTGTTCGAACAAAGTACTACAGTGATAAATTTGGAATTTGAATTCCATACATTAAAAAATGGTTGTAGGGCCTAAACTTAATGTTCCAATAACAATCGTTAACTGATTACCTGCTTTAACAAAGTACTACTTTGATAAATTCGAAGTTACGTGATTGTACCAGGCTGTCATAATATCAAAGGCGTTTTGCCCTGTCCATCAATCAATAAGTATTAACTATTGAAAGTCTATCGCCGAGTTTCAATAAAGCCTACTAATTATACTTTATGATTGATTGCATACGTATCTCATTATAAAATCAAGTACTCTTAATTCGTTTACAAATTCAATCTTATGTACTAAGTACGAAGTTGTTCCTGCTTCCTGTTAAGGGCTAATCCTTCATACAACTTACAACGAATTAATTGAATACCTGACTATTATGGACATCAAACATACCGGTATATAGTACCGAAAAGTGCCAATTTAAATATTTATTTTCCATATTTCGTGTTTCGTAGTAGGTACTAAGTACCATTCTGAGTTTCATAGTATTGATTCTGAAAATGATTAAAAGTAAACAAGATTCGCTGACCATTATTTACAGGTCGTTCAACATGTCCCAATCACAAATGCCTACGCGGCTGTGAAGATGCCATAACCTCCACAAGTTTCCGTTTACATTATAATTTAATTTATATTATCAATTGTACCTAGGTTTCAAGTACTATATTACATCGAGTCAAAGTCATTTTAGTCTCTAAAATTACCTTGTTCACTTCAATATTAAAGTTTCCGTTTTAAAGCAAGCTTTAGAAATATAATAAAATGTTGTAGTGACCAACCTCAATGACTGTTCACAAGAAACGTGCAGTATTACTGCATTCTAGAGGTTTGCCACTACAATTCACATATTTTAATATAACCTGAGCTCACAAGACTGACGCTGACAAACACGATATGCATGATATTATTATTAAGTATTTTCCCCTAAAAAACAGTAGTTTATTCGAAGGGCACATCTTTTAGTCGATGAATTAAGAATTAATCGAAAAATAAAGTTCTTAATTCGCTTGAGACATCAAAGCTCGAAAGTTCAATTTGCTAATAAATATGAAAGTCTATAGACCAGATGAGAGAGAAGTGTAATTCGAATAAATTATGGAACAATATTTTGTTACTAGGGGAGACAATTATTCAATTTATTTCATATAAGCTTACTTTACAACTTATTCATAGTCAGTACTTAAATGTTCAAAGTTATTAAATGGTGATAACTATTTAACGACTTAAAACTGAGTTTATGAGATACAGAAATACTGAAGTATTTTACCAGAGGCAGATTACGTTAAAACTGTACAGCGCCAACTATATGAATTCGGTGATAGATGAGACAGAACAAAATGCAACAACGAAACTAACAGCAAAAGTAAAAGGATTTACTACTACCATAGATATACAATAACCATAGTATTGTATGTAACTACTACCTACCAATTTAATTCCTGCTGCCGATGTGGTGGTAAAAGTCACAAAGGTGACAAAAGTTCTTGCTGCCGATGTGCTGATAAAAGTCACAAAGGTGACAAAAGTTCCTGCTGCCGATGTGGTGATAAAAGTCACAAAGGTGACAAAAGCAGTGCAGTGTTTCATGGGTTCAAGGGTAATTCCAATAAACACTGCAGAACAAGGGCTAATAAAATAAAAAATGCCAAAAATAGTACTAATAGTGAGCAGTAAAACTAACTTAAAGTCTTCCAAAACGATTATAGTTCATTAGATTATTAATTACATTTTCCGCATAAATAACGATGCGACAATCAACTCTGAGGTAAATAAAGTTAATATTCTGCAATGCAGAAATAAAAAGTGACTTCAAATCCTTAAAATGAAAGTTTTAGGACATAAAATAGACACAATTATTATGAAAATTGTTAATAAGTAACTTATTGGGGAAAACTGCCATCACTATTAATATAATACTATAGTAATAACAGAAATACATTTTGACAAGTTCAAAGATATCCAAAATCACCATTGACAAATAAGTTCTGCCAGTTCGTCAAACTTATAAACGAGTCCCACTTCCCTTGGAAGCAATGAAAAATAAAAAAAAGTAACTATGAGCTGGGAAGAACATCTAATCTATCATTGAACTTGTAAATAAGCCGTCGTCAAGGATTTCTCCGGTGAATATCAATCAAAATCGAGTTCCATCTCTGCAAAGTACCAGGCGTTCAGCAAATTGAAAGAGATTTATCGAACTTGTAGACTAGACGTAGCGCTAGAAGCTGTTTCGTAGCACCGTAGCGGTACTGGCGCGGCGTACGCTACGAGACTCCTTTGACTTTCTGTAGTCCTAGTATCTCGTGTTTATTAAAATTGTCTATAATAAAATAAAATGTTTAATTGACTAAATAAAATATTTAAAATGAAGATATTATTTAGAAAAAAGAGAAATAAAATATTTAAAATGAAGATATTATTTAGAACCTATATTGTTTAGTTTATACATATATGAGATATAAGTCCCATTAAAAAATAAAAATAAATAATGAATTTACTGGACGGTTCCATTATCGCGGGTACAAGCACTTTAAGTTAACGAATATTTGAAGCTTATAATCATAAAACTCTTAAAAAGCTACAAATTTAAGTTGAGTTTTGACTTCTCCCTTCTTGTACAAAGTGTCAGATTGTTAATGCTTAATTTCTGTGGAAAAAGTAAACTTTTTAATTTTTGTATCGTGGGTGCAACAAGAAAAAATTGTATTCTAGCACTCTATAATTCTTAATAAATAAAAACATTTACTTTCATTTTTGAAACAGAAAGATAAATGATTATTGACAAGTTTAACGTCTAAAACATAATCTCCAGCTATTAACAACGGCTATTTTACGACACTGTTTCTAAGAGATTATTTTCAGTTTGTATCAACTTTGCGGGTGGTATTATTTTCAAACTCTCAAAAAAATTTAATATGGAATTAATCAATAAAAAAGGAAAAAGACTTTCCTCATTGTACTACTCGCATAAAAAAACAACTATTATTATTATTATTTAAAAATAATAATACATGTACAAATTACAATTTTACAAATTTCGCACACTGTCACAAAAACCTTACGGTTTATCCGTACACTAATAAGGCGATTTAAAAAATTAATGTCTGGAAGCGCCTATAGCGGAATCGCCCTAATCTGACAAATTTCGGTTGCTGTACCACATAACACATATATCATTTTGATCTCAGTTACGAGATATTTATTGCTCCCAATACATGATTCCATCAATCTCTGCAGTGAAAAGAAAATTGCAAACACACCTCAAAAAAAATTAACTTCCAACTGTTGTAACTTTAGTATTTATCAAGATATAATGTATTAAGTCTATAATGCTAAAATTAACATTCTTAAGCGAGTTTTATATTATGTTAATTTATTCAATTTATTGTAGTATGTTTGGGTTGCGTTGTCGGCTTGCATCCCCTTTTCCTCTCAATTCAGTATGTCAGTGCCAGTGTAGAACTCAATAATGAATAAAAACAAATTATTCTTATTTCATAATTAATTTGTTAAGGCTAACATTCATGTCCTGAATTGGATTAGGTTTGTTATACCATAGATAACACTAATGCTATTATTTATTGTTCAGAGCAAAGTTTAAATGGATTTTGCAGTTCATACAAAATTCATAAAGACTAGGAAGTCGTTTTATTCAGCAGATAACGGTTGTTTGAACCGGTTATGCACTGTTTATATTATTTACTACTAGTCTTTATTTTTCGTTATTATTTTCATGAAAAAACCCCTACATGAGCAAAATCTTTCAAAGCACTATCATTCAGAAGTATGAGCAAGCAGTAAATATTTTCAAAATATTTGATTTGGTTATGGTATCGGAGAAACAACACTCCGAGTATCTATTGGTTTCATGTACAAATATTCCAAAAAAAAAAAAAAATTTACGAAAAGGAAGGGATGTGGTGTACACGTAGTCTGTGGCAGCGCGAGCGTGCACGAGCGCCACCGAGATGTAGGTACTGAGCAAACCTATAAATAGGTTGCCGCGCACGAGCTCGCTCTCTGTTACGTTCTAGCCGCCTATGCGGCAACAAGTGGTCACCCGGTGAGTCATTACATATTATACTATTGTGTGTATAGATATTATACAGATTAGTAAGCGAAGGACATTACACCGTTTACTTACTGTTTACAATTGAAGTTTATTATTTAAATAATCCCCAAGCGTCCAGTGGACGCCACACCAGCTACGCCTATACAGCAGACAATATATAGGTACAGCCTATAAACAGCTAACAGATTAGGTAATATGATGCTCTGCACTATTTATCGTCAAAGTTCAAAAGATAAAAAATGAAAATGAAAATGAAAATATTTATTTTTCACATAGGCCTAAATAACAGGCTCTTATGAAAAGTCAAAACAATATAAACGATAAAGATAATACCATAAATTGTTTTGCTAAATAATGAAGAATGATGGCTGTAGTGTTTTTGCCCATCGAGAGAGATAGGGCTAATCCAGACAGCTCTGCAAAAACAGAGTTGCCTTTGACAAGCACTATTAATCTCTCGCTTCATTTGAGGAGTAAATAGGAACGCAGTTTCCGAAAATTGCTCGATCTTTTTTTATTAATAGAAAAATATATAATCTACCCAGTAAATATATCAGGAAAGCCTCAGTATAAATAAATGAAATCAAAGATTTGTATATAAAATGTTTTCATTAAATCCTTCTGGTGTAATATATTAAATTCTCGTGTCACAGTGTTTATAATAAAATTCCTTCGGAACGGTCTGACCGATTTTTTGCGTAGGTACCTACTAGATACATTCGGTAAGGGAATAGGATGTAAAGTAGGTATTTTTCATACCTCTAAGTGAGATATAACTTATTATTATCGGTCAGCTTGTTTACTTACAAAATATGGCAACCAAAATAAAAGATCCATCAAAAAAGATCCATCAGACCAATGGGAGTCTTCTTACGCCTTACTTTCTTCTTTACTAGATACGAGAAGGTATTATAATACGATATCCATATTATTATGTATTATGTACACAATATGTACGAACCGCAATCAGTAATTAAATTTTACAACTATTTTAACGACTTGGAATAAACAAACTTGGCGTTGTGCTGATAGAGCAGTTAAATTTATAGTCCATTGAAATCTCTATAGAGTGTCATAGTTTAATTTTATGTTAATACCTCCCACGACATCGATGGCGTTATAGCATGCGCCTATAACTGTAATATTTGTCTCATCCGGAATAAAAAAATATAATTAGCAGGATAGATTAGGTGGCATCCTTATGTGGTTGACGTCCAACAAACTCGCACGAAACGTTTTTCCTCAGACTACCGGTGCGTTTTTCCTCCACGTTTCTGATACGAACCGCTAAGGTGTGGAACGCCTTCGTGTTTCCAGCCTAGTACAATCTAGATGCCTTCAAGAGAAGAGTTAATAGGCATTTTCAAGGCAAGCGCGCTGCATCCTAGACCTCATCATTGCTTTCCATCAGGCATGATTGTCGTCAAGCGCAAGCCTATCTTCAATAAAAAAAAAGATTAATAATTTGTTTTGCTATAATCCGCTACTAGAAAGATTCTGTATGGTACAATATGCAGAGACACTGCCCACATGAAACACCACACACAATTTTCCAACACTTTCTTCGACGCACGTTTCGTCCCGACACCGACACATCCTCAGGAGATGTTGACTTCACAATGCGAAATCCATAATTAGCAGTGCCCGTCCTGCTAATTATGGATTTCCGAAAAATAACGCCTGCTTCCATTACTTAAATAAAAAAATAAAAATTTAAATACCAGCTAATTTCCTATATATCATCAGCTTCAGCAATATAATCATGTTTGACATTATTTATGACATGTTTGAAAATTTTTGGAGTCGGTATGCGAATACGAAGTTTTTTTTAATTTCGCCGGATACGAAAGATTGACGAAGAAGTCAAATAAATCATCTTTAATGTTCATGTGGCAATGGCACCACTTATCTATATTATAAAAAATGAAATAAACGAAAGTCATGTTGACTGTGCGAATTGGCATTCATTAAAACTGGAACTCAGGATATTTTGCGCTTTCCTTTACAATTCTTTCCACCCAATTAAGGGAAAAATATCAAGATTGCCTTGAAAGCTGTTTACGATATTTTTTTATTAAATAGGTAAGATTTTTACCCCATAACAAAATATATTTTCTACGACGCTGTAAATGCGACCTCGAAACTTAACAATTAGGCCGGAAGCCATTGAAATAGTGGCCTGAATTTTAATTAAGGACCAATAGTCCTCAGACCACAGACCACACCAATCTGAACCGCAAGCTTGCGTATTTTCTACCTATACTCGACGCAGCGAACCGTGATCCCTATGACACTGACAGCTAATGTCTCCATATAACATTGTAGTGGCGTCACCATTAAATCGGGATCATATTGGGGGCGTCTAAAAATGCCATTTATAAATTTTACGTAGCTTTATACCATTAGTAATGATATTCCGTTGATATTTTTAACAATTCTTAACATTTACAAGAAGTTATGTCAATCTGAATTTATGTTTACGTCCTGCAAAACTTAAGTCGTGTGACGTTTATCGACTAGGGCGGCAAGTATCGATAAAAAAAATGTCGGTAATGGAAACGAGTGCAAAATTTTTCAGACAAAATAAATAAATGGGGAGCATTCATTTTCATGATAAAATATATACATACTTATATAGCAAAAACGTGTTTATCGGGTTAAGCATTATTGGAAAATAACAAGGTTGGAAACTTTCGTTTTACTTACCTACTTAATCTATGCCAAAAATCTTAAACAACAACAAAATGGACATTAAAAATGCACATTGTAATATTTTTTAAAACATGTTTACCAACGTGGCTTAAGGCCACGCCTTTGTCTAAAAAAAATTATCGACACGACCAAAGACACGACCCATCACTAAACGAACTGTCATAAGGATCATGGTTCGCCGCGTGGAGAATAGTGATGTGTTTATTTAATTTTATGAAACCGTATAGTGTCCTTTTAGATTATACTTGTAGATGTTAAATCAAACCGACTTCAATTTCATTTGAAGTAAATACCTTTAAAGAAATTAACTAGATCAATAAATCATGAACTTTTGTGCCTACACACTCTTGGTAGTTGAATGACTTGAATGAATCCTATACAAGTTACTACCATAGAGGTCCACGTAATCTATGCAACGATATACCAAGGTATATCGATGAATCTATGGTTACTACTATAGTGTGGCCTCACAATTCACATCATGTTAAAACCACAACTGGTACTTACAGATTTGATAGTTTAAAATAGATGTTGTTCATTTGTATGGGATGTGTTATGTAGTAGGTAATTGCTACTCAGCATAGCATCGGAATGTTAAATTGCTTCTTTTCCGGTACAATGATAGCCACCTGCGGGCGAAGCCTCTCACCAGGCAATAGCACTCCTAGCCAAGTCACAATCGATTCGATTTTCATAAGTGAAGATGATACTGCCATTCTTACAATTTAACTCACATAAGCCCTATGTCTTGTACGCTTACAAATTGCAAAATCCTAAATACAATATTGATGACGATACTTAATAGTTGATGAACAAGGAAATAATAAATTAAGATTTGTTTTCGAGTTCAACTTTTACATGATAAAAGTATGTAACTGTGTGGGATCTAAATGAAAGTAGTTAGAAAAGTTGGTAGCGTTTATGTTTCGCTTCTGAAAATGAATAGTGCCACTAACGAACCATTATAGATGCTCTCCCTACTAGCTGTACTTGTAAATTATGCAATAGGTAGCTAGACGACAAATACAATACCACACCCACATGCATATGTTTGTATGAGTACATGTAGGTATGCATAGGCTTACTCGAAATTGACTAATTATTAAGCCCTATGCTCCAAAACATAATAGGTACTAGTAAGTTCGAGTAAGTATAGGTACTCTTTAGGCAAAAGAATGCATGAAAATATAAAAATGGTGCAGAATGTTTGGATGTGCACTGTGCGATTTTTTTTTAATAATAAATAGCATTTATTTGAAATAACTCAGTTTACTAAGTTCTTTAGACTACCTAAACTAGGTAAGCCTGTATTTTAGGGGCCAGTGCCCTCCCTCGTTAATTATTAACGCCCGACTCAAAAAGAGGCGTGTTATAAGTTTGACATCGACGTCTGTCGGACTGTGTGTGTGTTTTGTAGCATCGTAGCTCACAAACGGATGAACCGATTTCGGTGCTGTTTTTTTTTTGACGTGATAACGTTTAATAAATTGATGAACACCAGCAACACACATGAAAAATAGTAACGTTCCGCGTAACGTTCCACCTGAGCCTGTGCGTGCAAGCGAGAGCGCGCAACAAGCGCTAGAGAGGCACGATAAAACAAACGATAGAGAGATAGAGATTATGACGTTATCACGTAAATCTATCGTCCGTAAACCGACTTTACAGACAACCAATTTTTTTTAAGTCTGTTTCCTTGCGGTGGTTCTTAGCTGTTTGGTTAATATCGATCTAGCAGTATAAGAGTATCAGCTGTTTTCCAAAATGATGTAACGACAATGATATCCATTTATGACTACTCGATGTGCTTCTCGCGTACCTGTATAATTGTTAAATGACAGATGTATGGGGTTTTTATTAAAGATTATGATTCTGGTCTTACAGTAGATTTTGTATCTATAAAATACCAAAACCATTTCTTATAAAAGATTTCATCCATTATATGACAGAACACATCCGGTACAAAATAAAATTCGTTCCAGATTTAAGAAAATAATGCTCTACACCTATCGCCCGTACCGTATAATATAAAAAGCGATGAGGGATTTAGATAAATGTCCCGAAATCGTCCCGACATTAATGACAGGCGTAAATAGCTGAGATATTTTAGTTTACTGGATAAAACGGCGGAAACATAATTAATGTCAGACTTCTAACAAATGGATTTTTTCAAAAAACATCAGCTGCCGTTATTCCTGTATACAGGTTAATGCTATATTTTTAATAACAAAACTGTAGGATAATAGTACATTTCAATACAAGTGCGGAAAGTATGTCATTTCTTTACGAGTCTTGGTTACATGTCTCGAGACTAGTGGAAATGACAGTTCCGCACGTGCGGAACGCACGCGAAACGCAGCGGATTGAACGACATTTTTTAACAGATTTGCGAAAATACATAAAGTTGGGGCCAAGGCCAATTTACCATGAATACAGACCACTCACGCACAAAAAAAAATAAACAAAAAAGTGGACAAGAATTGTCTATGGTCAACTGATGCACTCTGTGACCTGCGGGTCAGAATCCGGAAGTTATGAAAGTCCTAATATTTTACAAAAAAGTAACTCTGAAACAAATAACAATGAAACTTTGTTGAAAAATTATACTTTTATTTCAGATTTAACAATTTAAAAAGTTACGTCCTTTAATTCTAGTGTTTACGCTATAAAATAGTCATTTATTACAAACATTTTGTACCTACTACAAACTTTTTGGTAAAACCCCCGTGCAGAAGGAAAACAAAAAGTAGGTACGGAAAAGAATAACTTTGCGCACGCTAAACATACATGGAAAAGTCCACTATTTGAGCAAATGTGTTAAAAAATAATTTAATCGAATGTAAATAAAATAAAATAAATAAAAAATAAAAATAGCCTTTATTCTACTACCATTCATTAAATTTCACTTTCTATTAGTCATATTATACTTTATATATATTGTAAACTGTTATTATATTCGTTAGCTATTGTCAAATTAAGTATAATGTCAGGTTAAAGTGTGGTGTCAGATAGAAGTGTAGTGTCAGGTAGAAGTCGCCTGTTTGGCGTAGGCCTCCCCCAGCTCCCTCCATGAATCTCTGTCACGAGTAAGTCTGATCCATAGTGGTCCGCTGACCTGTCTAAATAAATCGGCCCATCGTCTTCTTGGTCGTCCCCTGCTACGAAACCGGACGGAATGGCTACCACGAAACGGGAAGTTTCGTGGTAGCCATTCCGTCAGTATTTTTGTCCATTTTTTGTTTATTCTCCCTGCAAATATGGCCTGCCCATTTCCACTTCAGCGTTCTTATCTGTGTAACAGCATCAGTAACTCTCGTTTGTTTCCTGATTTTCTGATTGTTTATTTTATCGGATAATTTTATCCCTAACATGCTTCTTTCCATTTTTCGTTGACAGATAGCAATTTTTTCTTCATCTACTAGTCTGAGTGCCCATGTTTGGCATTGAGCATATCATTAATTAATGTTTGTGGGCACTCGGAAAAGATTACAATATCATCCCCGAATCTAAGATGGCTTAGGTGGTCGCCATTTATGTTAATCCCTTTGTTTGACCAGTCTATATTCCGAAATACTGCTTCTAACACTGCAGAGAATATTTTTGGTGAGAGTGGATCTCCTTGACGTACTCCCTTTTGAATAGGAAATTCCGGTCCTATTGTTTCTAATCTTAATTTAGCAGAACTTTTGCTATAAATATTGTAGAGTACTTCTATATATCTCTCATCAATCCCTTGCAGTCTCAATGCTTTCCATATTTCTGAATGTTTTATCGTATCAAATGCTTTGGTAAAATCGATGAAACAGATATAAATAGTAAGTCCATATTCCAAGACTTTTTCTATGACTTGTGTTAGCACATGAATGTGATCTATAGTGGCGTAGCCCTTGCGAAATCCCACTTGCTCGCGAGGCTGGTTTTCATCCAGGCATGCCGAAACGCGATTTAAGATCACTTTTGCAAAAACTTTATATAAATTCGTCATTAAACTGATAGGCCTGTAGTTGTCCAATTCACTGCGATCTCCTTTCTTGTGCAAGAGGATCGTTGTCGATTTCGACCATTGCTCTGGAGTATTGCCTGTTTTTAGGATATTATCGAACAAAACCTTAAGAGCCATTTTCAAGGGTTCGCAGAAGGATCTCAAAAGTTCATTTGTAATGCTATCTTCCCCTGGTATTTTATTCTTCTTCAGGGAATTTACCGCATGTTCCACTTCCGAAGGTAGGATGTCACATATGTCAGTTATGTCATTTTTGTTTCTAATGGCTTCTTGTGTACGTTCTTTCTCTTTGTATATGTTTTCTTCTTCTGCTGCATAAAGGTTTTTGTAAAAATCTGTGGCTTCTGCTATAATCATTGGTCGTTTTATTAATTGTTTACCTGCTTTATTTTTTATGTTTGCTGCCCATTCTTTTTTGTTGCATAATTCTTTATAAGCTTTTTTAATAGCACCAGAATTTTCAATAAACTTTTCAAAGGTTTTTTTCCTATGAAGTTTCTGGTCTGCAGATAGATTTCTATTTATTTCTTTACTTAACTGTGTTATTTTCTTTTTTACATCACGAGTTCTTTTTAGTTTGTATAGAGTTTTTCTTTAATCAAGTAGCTGGTATGTGTAAGAACTTATTCGTGGCGGTTTTTTGGTTTTGGTTTAGCGGTAACTTTCATAATGTTGTTTATTTCACTCACCAAGTTGTTATACTGTTCTTGTACCGTAGATGTCTCAGTGACAGCTTTTAAAAATATTTCCTCTAAGTGTTTTCCTTCATCCCTTGATATAACTGGCAAGTCTCTAATATGTCCCACATTTGGCCGTATTGGTCTTTTTGGCTTCAATTTACTTCCGAGACACACTTTACATCGTATCATTCTGTGGTCCGTGTTAAAGTTTAGATTATTGATTATATCAAAACCTTTAATAAAACTCGGTTTATTTGCTATTATATAGTCTATTTCATTAAATAGCCGACTGTCAGGAGATTGCCAGGTCCATTTTTTGTTGGGTTTCCTTTGATAAACACTATTTATAAAACATAGGTTGTGCTCTAATGCAAATTACACCAGCCTAGCGCCATGCTTACTTCTTTTTCCATGAGAAAATTTTCCAAATATTCTTTCTTCGCCTGATTGAACTTTGCCTATTTGTGCGTTGAAGTCACCCATTATTATGAGTTTTTTGTTCACTGTTGTATCCATAGCACTTTCCAAGGTGTTGTAAAAATGAGTCATATCTTCCTCTTTGTAACTTTCTGTAGGAGAGTACACTTGGATAAACGTCCATATATGTTGTCATCTTGCATCTTTATTACGAGCGTAGCTATGCGATCTGAGTGTTCTTTGAAACTAATTATTCTATTTTTTAAGTATTTTTTTACTAAGAATCCAACGCCGTTTCTTCCATTTGAGCACGATGTGTGGTATAAAACAAAATCTTGGTGTTCTTCGATTGCTTCATGCTTTCTTCTAATTTCGGATAAACCTATCACATCCCATTTCAAGTTATTAATCGCAATCTGTAGTTCAGTCAGTCTTTCGTCAGAAAGCAATGTTCTAACGTTTAAAGTTGATATAAAAATGGTAGAGGTTTTGTTTTTAGAAGTCTTAAGTTTATTAATTACTATGCCAGTTTTTGGAGCTGGGATGTTTTGGTCATCGAATGTAAACGAACTTTTAATTTAACAACAGATGAAAGACTATACAATTTTTCAGAGACTTAATGAGATTTGTTATGACATGAAGCCGTAATAATAATGATAATTTTTGTAACTGTTATGAAATTACCTATTCAAACCTACAGTTTCAATTGCAATAACGTTATAGCATTTGGAAAAAGCTAAGATATTTATACTCTAACTGCCGGTGTACAGCTAGCCCTAGGATTACAATCCCGCCGGCCCAGCCTTTTGAATTCTATATCTTTAGCTGTATTCAATATTAATCATTTGAATTGTCACTTTTTTATTTTTCTGGGGTGTGATTCTCGAAACTATAATTGTACATCGGCCAACCATCGAAGATAACCATAGTAACGCAGCCATCAGCAACCAATTGTCGCCTTGGCTGCATAAGTGACGCAAGCAGCGCATAGATGTTAGCTCGTCGCTGCTATAGATATTTTTGCAAAATCAACGAACAATTACAACTCACAGTTACAACTAGCAAAACATAATTATAAGTATAGGTATTAAAAAACTGAAGCACCAAAAATGAAGGCTTAGTTTTTTTTGGTCGAAGTTCGAACGCACGTTTAACAAAGGAACTCTTCGGACTAGATTACTAATCCCAGGACCTACATAATATTTATTTGAATTGAAAATCTAATTTGTGTTGGGAAGGCTATATGCTATATAACTTAGCACGACCAATAGGAGCGGAGTATCAAAGAAAAATGTTGGAAAAACGGGAAAATGATTCCTTTAGGTGGGTGGAGCCTAGGGCAATAGCTAGTTCATTATATACATATAAGACGAATGAATGTATTTCAAATATCTAAATAATATACTATAATGGAACATGGCATTGCTCTTTGTTTTATATTCGTTTAACGACTCTGTTGCCATGCGTTTAACTCAGTGTAAGCATTTTAAGAGGTACCTACTCGAAGTAGCCAAAGCGTGGTAATTGTACAGTAGGTAGGTACTTATTGTTATTTAGCTATTATGTTGATGTAAATTTCCTGTCTGCAATACTTTAGTCTGAAATTTAGAGAGTATAAAGGCTAGCGCATATCAACAAAAATTCAATAAGAAACTACTTTATAGATTTCCAATAGAAATTGTAGCAGGATGATGAATTCAGTCTCTTAGGATCTGCTAGTAAGATAACGTCTAAATTATCAGTTTTACTTTCGACATGTTCGTTTTTTTTACCAATTCGATTTCAATCTCCCGAATTTATGAGTGACACTGGAGAAAATGGATAAATTGTTTAAAAGCAATGGGGTATGCTTGTATGACAAATTCCCTCTAAAATAGGTATTAATATAAATTTTGCCTAAATAAACTCAAAGAGACTGTTAAACGAAGGCTCGTTAATAAATCTTATACCCCCTGGATAAACGTAGAATAAAGATGGATTAGTTAAAACTCTGTTTTGTCTTTTCTCTTCAAATTTCAACTTTCACGTGACAGATAAAGAAAACACACAGTTTAACTATTCCTTCTTTATTCCACGTTTATTTATAAGGGGGATGGTGTAAAAGATTGCGTACGAAAATCCTTGGACGTGATAGTGAATTAATTCTGTGTAATTTACACTAGCTCAAATAGTTTTAAGAGCCATTTTAAAATGTTAATAACAAAAAAGAAAAGCCCGAAAAAGTTTGTAGTGGCCTTCGTGGTGCAAGTGCATTGGAACTGTCGTAAAGTTAGTTTTGAATCGTCAAATAGTTCTAACCACAAAAAATAACAAATATTTTATTATTGAACTTTCGTAAGTGCCTTTAAGTCGCCTATAGGTATATGTATAAATAGTCAAAAAGTAAGAAAGAACCTAGGTAACAGAAAACCGCACCAATTTCCACCTTTACGAAAATATAAACTAGATTTTATTTTCATTACGTGTAACATTTGATTTTATTTAGGTGTGACTCAAAAAGTTGTACACGGTCAGTTAATGAAAATAAAATATAGCATAGATTTATCCATACTGACCCAGATTGTAAATGAAATCGTTTCGTGCACTCGTTGTATTTTATTCAATGTCTGTCAGCTGTCTGGCTCAATGTAAATAAAAATTATACGGTAATCACATGAAAAAATAACCGGACAAGTGCGAGTCAGACTCGCGCACTGAGGGTTTCGTACCTACTACTACCGGAGGAATAAAACCATAAAAACCACTTTTCTTGAACCGCATAACCAACTTATTCAACATTAAACAACTTCACCGCGAGTTAAATACGTGCAACACCATCTGTCGTCATCAAAGTTAAACAAAATATTAGACTTGTTGAATATCAATTACAACAAAACAAGTGCTTGCGCCTGATTGTAGGAGCCACGAGGTACGTCAGGAATGACGTGATACACCGGGACACCAGGACGCCCACCGTGGAGGAATTTGTCCGCACCCTCGCACAACGCCTGTTCGCTCGCGCGGACTACGGGCCGTGCGCGCATCTCCACGGGATCGCACCACTCCTCGATCGACCACCAAACGGGCGTCCGCTACCTCGCGAGCTCCTGCGGTCTCCGTCCCCCGCGCGATTGCGCGTAGACGGCGATGGAGACGATAATGACGACGCGAGGTTCACTCAACTGGACCCCGACATCCCCGCGCAGGGCAGCGACATGAGTCATGACCGCTGACCGCGCGGGGTCACCAGCTAATCAAGACCCACAGGCCACAAGCCAGGACGGCGAGGCCTTAGCCCCTTACCGGGGCTAGAAGAACGACACCGGGGGCGCGCTGCGCCTCCGCGACACATCGCCCGGGTAAGGAGGCAAGCCTCGAGGCCCGTACCCCCGAAGAGACTCGTTCCCTTCGGAGAAGACCACGCTGCTGCTGAATATCAATTCAACACGTATTAAAAAAAACTACTCACTAGATCTCGTTCAAACCAATTTTCAGTGGAAGTTTGCATGGTAATGTACATCATATAATTTTTTTAGTTTTATCATACTCTTATTTTAGAAGTTACAGGGGGGGGGACACACATTTTACCACTTTGGAAGTGTCTCTCGCGCCAGCTATTCATTTTAGAAAAAAATGATATTAGAAACCTTAGTATCATTTTTGAAGACCTATCCATAGATACCCCACACATATGGGTTTGATGAAAAATTTTTTTTTGATTTTCAGTTCTAAGTATGGCCACCCCCAAAATTTATTACTTTTTTTTAAATTTTGTGTGAAAACCTTAATGTGGTTCACAGAATACATCTACTTACCAAGTTTCAACAGTATAGCTCTTATAGTTTCGGAAAAAAGTGGCTGTGACATACGGACGGACAGACGGACAGACGGACAGACAGACATGACGAATTTATAAGGGTTCCGTTTTTTGCCATTCGGCTACGGAACCCTAAAAAGCATCAGGATTTGTACCCGACAAAAATCTGAAGCTTTTTTAATGTGAAAATTGAATTCGGTTATCCATGAGAATAATGCAATTTTTTTGTATTAAATGCTAATCCTGTAATTAATTCATTCCTGTAATTCATAAATCATTTGATGTAGCCGAAGCTATAGCTAATCATAATATGAGGCAAACTTTGAAGGGACATAAATTAAAAACTTGTTACAGGACGAACGCAATGCCTTGGTCATTAGGCTAGATAACCTATATCTAAAAACTCTCTTCCTCTCAGAATGAAAGGGGTTTGACCGTAGCCCACCACTGGCTAATTGCGGGTTGGCAGGCTAATTATTGCGGGTTACATAATCTTGAGAACATGAATTATTAACGGTAAATGGGCTATTGCTAATGTTTTTACGAGTGTTAACGGGCTCGAGATTCAAATCCTCGAACTTCTGACGAGACAAGGAGCTATCAGTGTAGTGATGATGATGATTTCGAATTAATTGAGTGGTAGGTACGGTTGCACTCAGTTAATTTCAAATCATCGAAGAGGGATCAAGAGAGAGATCAGCTCTCGCAGACGCCGTAGATAACAATCCCAGACCCCTTTATAGCATCCTTCTTAGGTTTCCTTAATAGGTCCTTGGGATTGACCCTGACCTTGCCTGAAAGTGGCAAATGTTAAAGGTCAGCCAGAGGTTAACCCAACGGGCTTTGCGCAAGGGAGCCTCCGGTGCGCTCCTATGAGATCCCGGAGGCTTCCAACATGAGCGCTGAGGATGTCCGAGGGGGTTTTAGTGGGTAAAAATGCCACATAATCCAATTGGGTGTCTCAGTGGAGAGTTTCTCTTCGTAAAAAAGAAATACAGTTGCACATCTAATGTTATGTACGCGCCTTAATTGTACACTGTTGAAAGAAGTAGGCGTTGGATTGCGGACGAAATAATCCGTGACATGTAACACACTGGCTTTCAATTTTCTCACAGATTATTGCAATGTAAATAAATACTTGCAAGATATTATTTACAACGCAATACCTTGTTCCTCAAATAATTAATCGCAATATAACGTTTATTCTTTCGAAGTTATTAATCTTTTGTAAGATCAATTTTGTTTAAATTCAAAATTACGAAATTCTACCACAGATAGCTACTCTACGTTAAAGAGTGTTATGTATGTAACTTTATCTACGCTCATTGCTTAGAGTTCGAATTATGAAATCGAAATGTGTCAAATAATTACCTACTTTATTCACAGACTTCTATAATTATTAAAAAGTTATTCATTATAACGTCGCTCTACTATGGAAATATTTAAAGAAAGTTGTTTAATTTCCATTACGATACACGGCTCTGGATTCTTGTATTTGTATCTGGGGTAATATTTTTTATGTAATATTTTTTTAAGTGAATCCACAGACAACATATAGTTGGTAGTCATTGCCGAGAGTATGGATGGGCCATGATTGACCATAGACAATAACAACAATGTCTATTGTCTATGGTTCTGCGCCACATTTGCAGAATTTCGGCGCCATAGGTACATACAAATTTTTAACATTTTAATGTGTTATTTTTGTTACTTAGTCAAAATTTTGCGCTGAAAAATGCCTAGCAGTGAAACCTACTAAAGAAAATTTAATTCCACCTGACATTTTAGTAGTTGAATTAAAAATGAAACAAGGTGAATGAATTACGACAAACGGCAGCAAGATTTTATGGTTTGGATTTATGATAATAATATGAGCGTAGATAAAGTAGTGTATGAAACTCTACATAATTAGGTATTAAAACACTCGTGTGATACTATTAAAAAACTCGCCTACGGCTCGTTTTTTAAACTCACACTCATGTTTTAATACCCCCCATTATGTAACCGTTACATAAACTACTATAAGAAAATACGAGGTATTCATATTGGTTAATAATGTTTTGTAATGCTAGTCTGTTGATGATACTGACTCATTGACGCCTGGTGCGTACTTTGAAATAAATCTCTTACTGCCATTATCTAACGGAAGCTTACAATATCGCAAATTAGGTACGTAAGCCGTTCAATTAACAGTTTCAGCAAAATTTATCTCTAATAGAAAACCTGTCTACTTAAAAATAATTAAATCTTCATTTTGAAATTGGATTTCACAGTATTTATTCGGTCATTTAGATTCTATGCGATAACTGTATTAAATTTTTCGATTGGTAAATTTCGGAGATGAGGAGGGGACCGTATTTTTCTCACAATTTTTCACGATACTTAACGATTATTAAATTTGGCAGATAGACGGACGGAGACCTAATAAAAATTCTATTTTTATCGAAACCTAAAAGCAAGTAGGTAGATAGGTGATAGGTACAGTGTATAAAATTATCGGGCAGACAAATTATATTATGACAGTTATGACTTCTTATGGTCTTATGTAACAGGAACACTTATTACTGAATTTATTCTACCCTTATTACGGAATTGAGTCTGCTCCTTGATTTATCACCACCATAGCGACATGAATTTTTCTCTTAAATTTTTTTTCCGTCACGTAATCTATAGATATTTTATCTATCTGTAGCCTCGTAGGGTGGGTATTTATCGACGAGAGTTTTCGAGAAAAGCTGTATATCTCAATTAAAATCCATGTTGACATGTGATCCAAATTATACAAGGACGAAGGTTGCCTGTGAATAATTGGATATACGAGCGCTATAAATTGTTATTGCCATCAGCCGTGTTATATTTTCAACTTTTGGAACGGGGCAAAATACAACACTGAGAGAAACATGTTCTAAATACTTGTATAGGCGAAAAAAAACAAAAAAAATTGCCAAATGTGAGTCGATTAGATTCACCCATTCAGGATTCCGTGCCGCCAAAAACATGTATGTATGTATATATATGCTTTTATTGTGCACCCAAGAAACAATTAACATAAATTAAAGTAGAAATAAAAAGAAGATACAGGTAAAAATGAGGCGGACTTATCGCTAACTAGCGATCTCTTCCAGACAACCTCATAAAAGTTTAATATATTATTTTTATACTGTATCAACAAGTATCCTGTTAAAATTCCTTAAAATTCATACCTACAGCCCTGTGAGGTAAGCAATACATTACTTTCGGACTTATCCTTGGCCTATAATATACCATGAAAACAATTGCTTTCCTCTTTTGATGATTCTTGGTTATTTTGAAGTATAAGTAATTCCTTTATGTTTTGATGTGAATTTGGGCCTATGTCAGTTATTTATGATTACGTTGTCTTTCATGTGTTAAAATGTATGAGGTGCGCCCTCAGGTATTTTCCCCTTTGATATTTTCAACATGAGAAGAATAAGGACTTCGTGGAAAAGGCTAGTGGCAGACAGCCATTAAAGTTACCTAAAACAAACTGTGTAAATTACTTTGGGGTCATGTCTATTATCTGTGCCTATATTATAATCGGAAAACAAGTTACCAGTATCAAATTATTGGACCCGATATTTATAATTATAGGTCCCAGCGGTGGACGGACTAGGTAGGTAAAGGAAACACTAATTGATTTCCATCTACAGTAAGCACGTATCTACCAGGAGGCGGGACATTTAAGGAGATGAAACATAATTACCTTTAATAATATATTAAAAGATGATTCTCATAATTTTACTGCTTACAACCTACTATCCCTTACTAGCTTACGAATAACGAAAACCAAAACAAAGAATTAGGCGGGCGGAACCGTTTAGTTCGCTTTACAAATGTTCGGAAGAACATTAAAGCCCTTCGGAGATCCATAACCTTCATTTACTTGAGAATTGATGTACTTGAGGCTAATAAATGCACGAGTTTGGGCGAATTTTAGAGGCAATTCCAACTTGTTATCTGAAACGTTAGTCGTGAAACCACCCCCGTCCTTGCGTGTCGCCTTAGTACCACGGTCACGATCCTGTTACACCATTACTGTTACCTTTACGTTTTATGTCACAGCTTTTACAAGCGTTGTCGTAGGTTTGTATCTCTTCTTTGCATCTCGGATGTAATATAAGCTTTTATTCAGAGTTCTGACACATTCACTGTAGATTATAACAAGCCAAACGGTTGTATATGCAGTTTTTTAGTTACCAGCAGGTTAAAAAGTATAAAGACAATAATTTGGTGATGCAATCTGTCCATTAGTTCCACCTAGTGGGTGCTAAATGTTTTTTTTTTGATTAATGTAAATTTTAATTTTTTCATAAAAGCAATACTGGGTGGTTAATAGTTATGCTCCTAATGACATGTTTCCTTCTTTTAGCAATGATAAACTAGGAGACATAAAATTTTTGGCAATAAAATATTTACTGCGTTGCTTGCAGCGACATTTATTGCGTTGACTACTATGGAATTGGTCTGTATTTTGAGCTAGCTGATCAAAGCTAAAAGCTGATCCGTGATTAGACCTGAAAATTTTGAAAACTTTCGCTAGGAACTAGAAAGATGTTGTCAAGAAGGTAGGTACGTTGTTACCTAATTTAAACATTACATTATCGAATTACGTTTTCTGTAAATGTTCGTCACACAGACTAAGAGCTCCTGGACCATTTATCAATAAGAAATCATTTATCATGATCATACAAGCACGTGCATTAATTAATCTTTGGTATTCATTAATTAAGGTAAACTTGGAACTGGAAGGTGCTGGGTTGCGTTATACGGTTATCGCGATAAAATTTAAATAAAATTCCGATCAACACCCTTCACACTAACACAGATATTATAATCTTATTACTTACCATATTATATTATTACATTTCAGAGACATTTCCCAATTTGACTTGTGACGAGGGACGACCTTTAGCTTCGAGAGAGAGTAAAGATTCTACTCAATGACCGACTTGTCTCATTTAGACAAAAGAGGAAATTTTTAACATTTTTAAGCGACTTCCAAAAACATATTTAATGGAGGACGTGGTTATCATTTCTTCTCTATTTTGTAACATTCCATAATCTCGTTAATTCTAGACTGATTTTTTATTTCTCATCACATAAACATTTTCCAGTTGTGGGAATCGAACCCACGAGAGAGGTAGTTCCCGTAAACGGAAAATTCGCTTATGCTATTGCTATGCCATTCTGCCGTCATTCCAGAAATTAATTGTTTGTTTATTAGAATAAGTAGAATTAGATGTTTCCATATAAATTTGGAAGAAAAATGAAAATCTTTAAAAAAAATCTTCAAAATTATACGACGACGGTTAGGTTATCAGAATAGGTTTGACTACTGACTAGATATAGCTCTCAGATCATTCAATTTGAGTGATCTGAGATATAGCTAGTATCAAACTGACCAACCGAAAATTCAATCAAAATTTCTGAAAGTATGAAGTTTGCGGTCCTATTGATCTCTACATAATTGTAATTTGTGGCATATAGAAATAGACAGCGAAACTCTAAAACTTCGTCAATGTTTAAAACGATTTTGATAAATCTAGTATAGGTATGTAGTTGCAATTATTATTGTAGTAGGTAGATCATACCTACCTACCTACTATAGGGATTAATTTCGGTTTCCATTTTACTTTCTCAACGTGAGTAGGTCTTTGTAAAGATCCAATAGTTTCAGAGTTTGTTTCATATATCTATACGAACTGTTGGACATGATATGGCTTTGGTACCTAAAAAAAGTGCATACGTCACAAAAATGTTGCTCCGAATGTTAGAAAAATCCCGGTTAAAGAATGCATTCATCTATGTCCGGGGTTCGTTAAACGACAAATAATAATGTCACGAGACCGTTTATATATCAACAACGTTTGATCTTTAGCATGTTCGCTTTGCCTCCACAAATTATTTTCAGGGAAATAAAAGTTGAAATAAATTTGTTCACACTTAGCCCTGCTTGTTTTGTTCAGAGTTTTGTGTGGAAATAGATGTATTAGAGAAGTTTATTGATAACATCAAAATGAATATAGGCACGAATTAAGTGATCCATAAAAAAAGAGACTGTGATAAATAAAATGCGTGCGATAAAAGAAAACATCCCATTAATTTTTTGACTACGGCGGATACACAAAGTTTCTTTTCGGATGGTAAGTGGAAGAAAATGGTTACTTTTCCGGGAGAAAATCTACGAAAATTTTCGAAAATCTAAATGAAAACAATATAGATGAAAGTTTATCTTACTAGTCAAAAGAATGGGCACACATGCAATCACGTATACAAAGTACGTATGACGATCTCGTTAGCGCAAGCTAACTAAAGGACAGCGTCATCTAACGAACGATGGGAAAAATTACATACGAAAATATAAAATGGAGTTTTGTTTTGGTGATGTTCCAATCTTTATTTGTTTCAACAATCGTTCTAATTGATGTGTGCAAAATAATAAAAATGATATCATAGGGAACCAAACAAATAAAAGTTCGTTAATAGTCGCTAACGAACACGTTTTCATCTCTGTTTTCATATCAAAAGTCAGAACTTCCTACTGTCCTTCGGGAAAGTAATAAAAGAGCACCCGTCGCTTTGAGTGACCAGCGTTAGACCGCTTATATGAGATAAGTTTTTTCCAGCGTGGATGTGACCGACAATACACTGGATATTTCGATAACGATATAGGTCACGGAGGAATATAATCATACTAGCTTTTTCCCGCGGCTCCGCCCGCGTTAAATTCGATTTTTTACTAATCTTGAGAAAAAATTGAATTTCCTTTTCAATGACCTTTACACCTACTTTCAGGACAGATTGTCAAAGTAATCTACCTATAGCTGTAGCTATAGATTACTGTTGAAAATTAGGGTTTTTTAAATATCCCATGGGAACTATGGATTTTTCCGGGACAAAAAGTAGCCTATGTTTTAATCCGGGTTATAAGCTATCTATGTTCCAAATTTCAGCCAAATCGGTTCAGTAGTTGCGGCGTGAAAGAGTAACAAACATACACACTTACACACACACACACTTACACACAAACTTTCGCCTTTATAATATTAGTGTGATTATGTATACTATACGTACTTATTTGTACAAAATCGGCGTAAATTATAACCTTATTTTTATCTTTTCTTTTATCAGATAGTCTATAAGTCGGAAAGTTAATACAAATATAAACTTTGAATATTTTTTTATGAATTATTTATCTGATACAACTGGACTAGAATCCACGTCCCCAGGCTATTGCGGCCGTTAAGGATTATTTACATGAATCAAATCCTTAGGAGTGATAGTGAACTGCTGTAACTTTACTAGCTCAATTAGTTTTTTAAAAACTATTGTAAAATGTTGATAACAAAAAACAAAACCCGGCTGAAATTGTTGAGGGCTTCTTCTAAGCAGCAATCCCACAAATATATCCCTGGCAGCGATATCAGGACAATGCATAGTAATAGCTATACTTATAGTATATTCTTACTATTCTTTGTGAAAATAGAGTCAAGAGAGACTTTTCCGTTGAAACCCTTCATAAAGTAAGAAGATTAAGGCTTTGCTGCGGAAAATTCTCATGCGATATATTATACCTACTTACTTGAAATTGCTTGAAATTGCGTCATTTTGCTAAAATATTTTTCGGACGTAAAATAGGTCAATTTATTACTATAGGGTCGACTGTCTTTTGGTTTCCTTGAAATGTAACTTTCCGGTTATTTTAAGAAATATTACAGTTATTTTTGCGGTCGGTAGCTTTACCACAAAATCCGATCATCATCATCATTATATCAGCCTCCATTGCCAGCAAGGACGTCCACTGCTGAACAAAGGCCTTCCTAAGCGTCTGCCGTCTGTTATGTCCTCTGTCTTCCTCATCAAGCCACTGCCCGCCACCTGATTTATGTCGTCGGTCCATCAAGCTGAAGGGTGCTCGCTAGGCTTGCTATGTACGCGGTCTCCATTCCAGGACTTTTCGGCTCGACCGCATCGTTTATCGCTCCTACGACGACACTTCACCTTCATAATGGTTTGGACCAAGTTCGGACTATGTCAGTGACTTTGCTTCTCCTGCGTATCTCCTCATTTCGGATTATATCCCTTAGAGAAACTCCTAACATAGCCCTGTCCAGTATCCATGACCCGCTCCGCGGCTTTAAAGGAGAATGACCAAAGATGGTATCAAGTTTTCTCATGAACCAAAACCAAAATAGTCTTGGAAAATAAAATAGTGTTTTTTAAGAACCATAGGCACTAGAAATTTGTTTTTCATATCCGGAATTTAATTTTGCATACAAAAAGTAACTTTCTTTTTGATGCACATTTCGTGTCATACTGATTTTACTACAGTAGTAAAACTTGTTTGTTTGCCTGTATGTAACTTTTGAATCCGGATGTTAATTAAAAAGGTAATGATTGTAGGAGTTAATGTGGAGACCGTAGTCTATAAAAATAAAGTTTGTGTTTGATTCAGCTTGAAACGGGATACCATGGTAATTATCCTTTGTGGATCAGGCCGCGTGTGTCCACATTTCAGCACCATATTGTGACGATGGGAAGCAATGGTTAAATACTTTGTTTTAAATCCGATAACTCCTGACTGCTAAGCACGGTACTACTATTGGCACGATGATACTGGCTGTGGCCTGTGACATGATACTTGCGTGGCTATTTCCCATTGTAAAGACCTTGTGGGTTTTCATGTTCAAGGTTTTAATTATATTATAACAAATTTCCCCTTATTCCCATATTGCATAGACTAATAGTGTTTGCAGAAATAGTATAGAAAGCAATTAATTAAACGGTGCGTTTACAAGGCTTAAGTTAATACCACCTACCTACATAATATTATTAGTATGGAGATTGGATGTAGATGTAGTAATTTCATCAATGGTAGTAACTGTAGTAGGTAGTGTAACGTAAAAGCAATTGTTTATGTAAATTACTCTGCAAACAGGTCGGATGCCAGTGCTCTTTTTCCTTGACATCTACAATACCCACGTGTGAAGCAACAATTAATTGATAAGACCTTTGTTAGATTAAAGGGTTAGTTTAGTAGTAATCAGTTTACGTTTTTTCTCAATACACTAGGGTACTGCAATTTGATCTAGAGTTGGCAAAATTGTGATTTTTTCAGAACAACTAATATATCCCACTTCTGATTAAAAACAGTCATGTTTTCTTAGATAAAACTCAAACTTCCGAGTATAGAAGTAATATATAAATAAAAAGTGTATAAGTATGTCCAGTCTATGTCGGTTGATGTAACAGCTACCAATCTCAAGAAACACCAATCAACATTCAGCTTCTTGAGATAGCGTAGACACATTGTCTAAGTAGGTACTTTACAAACTTTTAGGTAAGTACTTACTACTTACGTCTTACAGTAGGTATAGGTATCCACACAGTCAGTTTGCTCTCATGTAGGCGATATGAGTCGGTACCTTACTACCTGTTTATTTACTACGTTTGGACATGTTTTGAGGATACTCACTAAAAATATGCATAGGGGAAAATTCCATAAATTAGGACTGCAAAACTTCTTAGTAGGTACCTAAGTCTAAGGAAAATATTCCTAGTGAGGTATAAGTTATAAGTAAGGAAATCCGTTTGTTAAATCTGTAGGTACCTACATCGATCAATCAGACAACATTTCTCTTCGAGTTTTCCACTAAAACTTTGAGAATAATCATCCAATTAATAATCATTAAAATTAATGAAGCATTTTATTTATATTAACTTATTTTTTTACTGTAGATAGGTAAGCTTGTGCTTGACGGCAATCATGCCTGATGAAAAGCTGATGATATGGTCAAGGTTGGAACGCGTTTACCTAGAAAACGCCTATTCACTCTTCTCTTGAAGGCACCCAGATTGTACTTGGCTGGGAACACGGAATCTGGAAGGCAGTTCCATACCTTAGCGGTTCGTATCGGAAACGTGGAAGAAAAACGTTTCGTGCGAGTTTTTTGGATGTTAACCACCTACGGATGCCACCGCTCTCGGCGTCTTGCGGTTCAGTGGTAGAAAGGTAAGGAGATACAAGGTTATGTAGTTCCTAACTTATTCTAATTACTGCACAAGTGTCAAGTCGTGCCTATCGAATGGTGCCAAGAATACTGGCTGCATTTCTGAGCTGATGAGGCAATTCACAACGGGGAAATGTCTCGAAGGCTACTTTTTGGCTATGAATCTATGGTCCTTAGGTGTCTGCAGCTGAGCCCATCGGAATATTTTACGACAACGTGTTCATTTAAAAAAAAACCGTCCAAGTTCGAGTCGGACTCGCGCGCTGAGGGTTCCGTTTTACCATAGAAAAAGTATTCCATAAGAATCACTTTTCTGAACCAACCGCAAACTTAACTTTGTTTTTTTGTGGTTAATTATAATACCAGAAAAACTAATTACTAGATCTCCTTTAAACCAATTTGCGGCTGTGACATACGGACGGACGGACCAGACAGACAGACAGACGTTTTTTACCATTTGGCTACGGAACCCTAAAAAATAGCGCCATTTGTCAAAATTTCCGCCACTATACGCCGCAAGATGGCGGAAATCGTCCCTGTGGATCATCGCGTGCGGATTGATACTTTGACTTTCTACGATAAAGACTTTACTTGCGACTTACCGGATTGAGCAGTCTTACCTGCAGCTACCGGGCTTAATCTTGAATCGATCGAAAGGTACATGGACAGAAAATTACTATAAAGACAGATATTTTTTTTCGATAATTAAGCAGTTATCTATACTTATAATAAATCTGTAACAGGTCAAATTCTGTACATTAAAGATATTTTGAAAATTTTTTTTCGAGGGCACTCTAAAATCAGTTCTGAACCCAAATCTGTATTTTTTTTCATTTTTGTCTGTCTGTCTGTCTGTCTGTCTTTCTGTATCACGGCCGCGCATCACGCCGAAACTACTGAATGAATTCCAATGAAACTTGGTATGACTTGAGTTCATACTACGAGGAAGGACATAGGATACTTTTTATCCCGAAATTCAGCATGGTTCCCTTAGGAGAGAGGATAAAAGTTAAAATGTATACTAAGTTGTAAATCATTAACGCGTGGTCCGATTTCATTCATTCTTTTTTTGTCAGAAAGGGGATACATTAAAGATTGTTTTGTAAATATTTCAAAGTCATCGGTTTTGTAGTTCAGAAAAAATAGACATAATAACCCTCAGTATTTGTCCAAATAGCTTGAAACACGGAATATGCAGGAAACTTTGAACGTACGGCTCATCTTAAGCTGGCGTACCCTGTTGTGAAAATTAGACCCTTCCAAAGGAATGCCAAATGATTATTATACACAGTACGGACGTCCAAAGTAAGTGATGCTGAAGGGTTAATATTCCCCACAAAGCAAACAAAGCTTTTTTTTATAGTTAAAGCTACCAAACGCGCGGGCGGGTCACCTGATGTTAAGCAATCACCGTCGCCCATGGACATGTGCTGCACCAGAGGAGTTGCAAATGCGTTGCTGGCTCTTAAGGAGTTTGTTGATCCGCCCCTTGAATAACCCTATGTTATAGCTTTGAGGGAACACTGCTGCTGGTAGTTGGTTCCATAGTTTGCACGTGCGCGGGAAGAAGGAACTGGCATACCGGGTCGTCGTGGATTGCCAGCCATCTAGGTGGTATGGATGGAACATGTTTCTACGCCTAAGTGTCCGTACAGAGAAAGTGGAAGGAGGAATAACCTCAAACAGCTCCTCAGAGCACTCCCCATTGAACAATCGATAGAACACACATAGGGAGCTTACGTCCCTACGGTGTTATAAAGATTCCAGTTTGTTAGAAAGACTGCAGGGATCGTCAACAAGTCTAACTGCCCGCTTTTGTATCCGGTCAAATGGAAGTAGTTGGTAACGAGGTGCTCCAGCTCAGAGGTGGGAGCAGTACTCCATGTCGTACCGCTGTATGGTGGAATCAAACGAATCGCACTTAAAATGAAAGAGCGTAAAAAAATACTCGATCCGAGTCGACGACTTATATGTGGAGAATTAGGATTATCGAGTATTTTCAAAATAAAAATAAAATTAATAAATTGATTTAATGGCGTTGCTAAGTAAATATTTCATTGCTGTCAAATTTTTTCACGTGTTTTTTTAATAATTATTATACGTCAGGTTTTTCCATAGATTTACTGTAGTGTAAGGTCCGACCTCTTTGGTCTATTTAATTTATTAGCCAAAAGTTTATTTGATATGCAAATAACATAAGATGCGATCAGTCCGATTGTAGGTTTCGGAGGAAATCGAACATTACGTCGATGTATTTGTTCAAGAAAGGGTTAACGCTGAAACAGATTAATAAAGTAGAATCTCTCCATCGTATACAATCGTTAAAAAATGGTTAGAAGAATTGACGCACTGAAGATCAGAGAAGCTAAACATATGGCATTGAAGATGAGCCACAAGCTGGACGGCCATCAGCTTCGACATAATTAATAAGGCAAAACTAAATATTTGGAATTTGATACTGGGGGCCGTTGAGATAGCTGAAATCATAGGTATATCATATCAAAAAACTCGAAATATTATTATATAATTGTCATAATGAATTGGTTCTTCGCAGAAAGCTTAATAAGTGAGACATAATTAATACGGCAAAACAACGTTTGCCGGGTCAGCTAGTACCTAATAATTATTTTATTAGCCGTACACAGAATGTAAGTAATGAGTTAATGACCGAATGAATGGGAACTAATTCCATTGTTGCTCCGACCTTCACGTTCGTAGCCAGTACCAACGCTTAGCTGTACCTAACTGTAATAAATACAATTGATCTCTATCGAATGTATTTAAACGTAACGCTATCTTGTAATCCTTCTGTGGTTATGTTACAAAAACTAGGTATTTAGAGGCTGATGGAAGGCTTAGCCTGCGGTTGCCTACGTCCCTATAGGCTAAGGAATGCCAAACGGGTCACCCGAAGACCAGGAATTTTATAAACAAAACTAAAAAAAAAACTTGAGAGGTGTCAAGGGACACCCGGATGGAACGAAGTATATCTGGCTTGCTTTCTATAAGAGAAAGAGAGAGAGACAGACAGAGAAACATAGCTTACTCAGATAACTTCAAACACAGATAGCTTACTATAGCAAAAAGTGTCGCTACAACTTTTCGTCTTAATTTTTTCCGTCTAGCCCCCTTTCGCACGCGTGACAAGGAACTTCGTTCCAAAAAACTCAAGAGAAGAGTGAGTAGACAATATTTTCTAGGCAAGCGCCTATCCATCCCAGGCCGCTCTTCATTTCTTTCCATCAGACATGATTGTAGTCAAGCGCAAGCCCATCAATAATAAAAAAATTAGAACCTTTTTGTATTTCCTCACACCGGCACAGACGTATCGAATTGCCATGATGTGTAGTAACATTTGATAGGAGTTTAGGTCTGGAGTTAGGTACCTATCTCTAGTACGATTGCATCTTCGGATGTATCGTCACTTACCATAATGTGAGATTGCAGTCAAGTTTTCTATAGATTTTATATCAAACCCATTATAAAAAGAAATACTGCTTTAATAAAAAAAAACAAGTTGTTACCTACAACCAAAACTATTAGTATACATATGCCATACTTCCTAGCTGTGCCCGCGGCCCCGCCTGCCTGAATTTCGGTTTTTCACAAATCCCGTGAGAATTCTTTTTCCGGGATAAAAAGTACTGCGCTATCAACATCGTATGTAAAAAAAGATGCTCCGTTGTGGCATGATTGAAGGACAAACAAACCAACAAACTCACATTTTTTAAATATTAGAATGCATGATATAGGTACTTAACTAAATTACCATCTATTACGAAAGGACTAACTAGTTTATCATAAACAATCTATTTCACTGCGGTGACTTCATTAGCGTGAGTCGTCACTAATTTTGTAATGCGGAGTTTTGGATGAAACAACAATACCTGATTGTAGGGGCAGGTATTGTATGGGCACATTGTATGGGCAGGTTTACTTGTATATTTGGTATATTTATTTTGTTTAAAACAAACGTACTTCACGCTTACTTCGATTAGGTTTTTACATCATTGATCAGAAATTTATAGCGGTTTCAGTCTATCAAAACAATTAAAAAATAGGGATTTTATACAACTTTTTATAGAACTTATAAAGTTCTCGAGAAATGTTTATCCAATCGTATTTCTGCTTCGCCGAGATTTGCATGACGTTTTTTGAAAGTTTTGTCTTTATAATTTTTAAACTGCAGCTATGACATTCTCGTAACGTTTTCACCACAGATTAGTAAAAGAGTTTTCACACACTCAGTGATGTGATACAAGAAAAAGAAAAAAATATTAACACTGAAAATGAACTTTACACCTATCGGCTTAGAGTGTAAAATGGAATGTATTTCATCATAGGAAATACAATGATCAACTTTGACGCAATTTCAATCTCAGAACTGTCGACCAATATGGCGTTTTGAACTACATTCATTATTATTATTTTTCTATGCCAATTGTATTTAAATTAATTTTTCAGTGTTCGCAAAAAATGTTTTGAATTCAATATCGTCTGCTTATGTACGTAAATACCATCACCTTTTTAAACATATCATATCACGAAATGTAGCCGACACGTAACGTGAATAGCCCTCCAGTTCACGCCGTTAAATTAACATAGATGAAAAATTACTTATTCGGCGTTTCTAATGGATAGCTGATGATCTAAGTAATAAAACCTCAATATAATTAGATAGATAGGTAGTTTGTGATATTGAAGGCAATAACGATATGAACGCATCAAGGCACATATTAAAATTGTATACTTAATCACTGGGCTGAGGTACAGCTCTAAGCTCATCTATGTTTATATATTTACTTTAAGAAATTAATAATTTTGTCATAATGATTTATAGATACAAGAAAACGCATTGATCTGACTATAAGTACAATAGGTAGACCGTATCTGTTTTCTGAACTAAAATGACTAAGTAGGTAGGTACCTACTATATATGCGATTTTTAGTGTCCTAAAGGTTAAACACTACAAGGACAATTAGGTCCTACTTTCACATTTAAACGTCATATTTGTATTGTGGATTTTAACTTTTAATCTAAATTATTCTAGAGACATAAAACGCGATGCGGAAAATTTCTCGTTTGCAAGTTATACCAAACATTGCTAAGTTATTGTTCTCATTTTTAAAATCGTTAAAATAATAACTTCAAAATACGCTTAGAACAAACGATGTTAAAAATGGCTTAGTTTTAACATCGTTTAGCAGTAACTTAGCAGTAGGTAGTAATTAGCAAAAACGTCGCTTTTTATGATATTCACACGCGATGCACCCTGTCATCGTGAAATAATTGCAGTAATGCAATTTAAGACGTCAGGATAAGAAGTGTAAGGTTTATAAAAGTTTAACAATAATTACGTATACAAATACAATAACAATATTATTATCACCAGCGAATGTCGCTGAAACACATAAAAACATATGGCTTTTCTATAAACTATTTAACAGTAGAATAAATAAAGCCGCAACGAATAGTTCCACGTTACCTTTGCGCAATCCATCACAGCTGTTCATACGAACGTTAATAAAGTACAAGATTTTACTGCACTCCACTTCGTAGTTGGTCATTCCGTCGCGACTGTACATGATGAGCCTACAATCAGCTTTCTTGGTGACGTACAAACGCCTGCGTGTGGTCGGATCCTTTATCGTCGTCTGCTTCCAGTCGATGAAGGTATTCTGACCATCCTTCGTCTTTTCTTCCGTATCTTCTCTCGGAAGCGGAATATCTGCTATCGGCCGCGGCTCTTCGCTCCAGAGACTAACGTCCACTTTGTCCTCCATCATCTTCCGAGTGTTGTAGTCGTGTATGAAGTAGTGAAGGAACGCGTGCGCAATGTGACAGTAGATCGCGAGGGTCTCCGTCAGCTCGATGTCTTCTATCCTGAGCCAGCATTGCTCGGCGCGCTCGTTCCTGTTCGGCAGGTCCAAAGGCACGGGAAGGATAACGTACGGCTTCCGAACGTTCGTTTCCTCATTTTCCAAAGCAACCGCAAACGGTATAATGAATAGAAGTATGAGTAACATTTTAAATGTGCAACCGAAGCGACGACATGATTGAAACTGATTGCCATGGCTGTGTGTAACTACAAAAAGCGATGCAGAGTGAATTGCCTTCACAGTTCACAGGCATTACACAGTGATTATCGGATGAAGAGATTACTGGCTTTGCGGTTAAAAGATTTAAGTGCTGCTTTGGTCTAGTAGTTAGTTAGTTATACTGCTAATTTAGAGGTTCGATTCCTTTGTTCAATTTTCGTGTCTTGTCGAGAATTGTATTATCGTTTTGTGTAAAGAATAGAAGCCTGCAGTAATGAATTGACGGGCATCCTACCGCGCCTCAAAGAGCACGTTCAGCTGTTGATCCCGGATATTTAATCATTTAAATGGGGTATTGTGACATGGAATAGCGGTGTGGTCCGTGGAACTGGAGTGGCTAAGCTCTAAGCTTGGTTGAGAGAAGAGGCCTACTGATGCTACATAGGACTTAGGAAATGTTGCGTATAAGTTGGCCTAGAACGTGAATGACCTGGAACCATTGTTCTAGATGTAACAATCTAAATATGGTTTCAATTGTCTTAAGGTCGCCTATCGCGAGCCGGTATCTGACTATCTCTTCCGGTGTCTAGAAATTCACTTTATGCTGGAAGTAGGCTGTGTTTTTGCACCGGCAGTAACCAATGATAACAACTTCAATTTTATTTAAATTTTCTCTAATATATAAAATTCTCGTGTCACTGTGTTTGTATCCGAACTCCTCCGAGACGGCTGGACCGATTTTAATGAATTTTTTTTGTCTGCATTCAATAGGTCTGAGTGTAGGTCGTAAGCTGTTTCCACACCCCTACATGGCAAAACAAAGTTTGCCACGTTATCTAGTTGATACATAACAAGGACAATCTAATAGACTGTGTTAGGTACACAATACGAATACTTTATTTAATTGTAAGGTAATCAGCCATTTCCATAATTACTATTTCCATACTCTTTAAGTTTACTATTATATGAAGGAGTGCAGAAAGCTAAAATTACGGAATTTAGTCCACTTATTAACTGTAAAAAGAACGCCTTTTGTGATGATTATAGCAAAAGGATATAGTGTCGATTTAAACGGTCGAAAAGTGGTAGGTGAGCTAAAATCGGAAGTAAAACAAGATGTTTCTCATAAAACAATCTTTATAATGAAATTTTTTTATTGGTGGTAAGACTTGTGTATACATGATTACTGGGCAAAAGAACTGATGCCTCGGCAGGATAAAGGCAGTGCAGTGTGTCGGTTGATATTGCAGCCGAAGACGTTATCGTTTCTAACGGTTTCTACACAGCATCGCACCGGACCGCTATATCGCTGGGCGGTAAGTCCTTTCCGCTAACTAGCCGCGTCTCAAGCTTCCTGCCAGTCCAGACCTGCCCCCCTATTCCATATCTTAGTGAAGATCACTCTTTATCCATTGAAGATTTGCCACAAAATATTATTTGAATTCTACATAATAAAGCAGCAATGTATAGCGATCCTTACACAACAGTAATATCACTGTGATACAGAATAAGGGCCCAGGGGCCAATTCAGAAATTATACGAATCCAAAATTGAACCCGCGACTAACCCGTCTATTCGCATTCGTCCACACGTCAACTGCGCCAGTGTGAGGTCGTCAAAAGTCAAGTTCTGACTTTTCATTGCAAAGTCTGAACCATTGAATCTAGAGACAGATAGCTGAAACTGTAGAGATTGTCTAGACTGTATAGTTATATTATATTTTTACACGGAAGGATTTTATTAAATTCCTAAATTGCTTCCTTTCCGGGAACTGTGGATTTTTCCGGTATAAAAAGTAGCCTGTGTTCTAATCAAGGGTATAATCTATTTTCATTTCAAATCGGTTCAGTAGTTGCGGCGTGAAGGAGTAACAAGCATACACAATACACAATAAAACTCACACAATTCGCCTTTATAATATTAGTGTGATATAAATTATTCTCAAAAATGTTTTCGAGTGTATAATTTACTATTTAGGTACTTTAAAATTGATTGGATTCTAATAGCAGCGTAATTATTATTGTATGTTGATTGTGGTCAATGAGTAGATACTATTAAGCTGAATAGTTTCAAGAGATAACAATTCTTATTACTTAAACGGTTTCTTGTTATTGAAATGTTTGTATTCAACTTTAACCCTTATATCACTGGATAACGCAGAATAATATTATACTGAATGCTGGACGGGAATTCTGTTGCTAATTATTACGTTCCCAGAATACATCGTTGACGTCATACTAGTCTGTAATACTTATTATGTTGTGAGATTCGATTCAATAAAGCTCGGACCGGTTCGAGTGCGCACGCGTTTTGGAACCGGGTTATAATGATGACCGGCAAACATTTGCTGTGCCTCGTGTTACTTTGCGTTGTAGCCGACTATACGCAATGCAAGAGATACGGAGGTTCACGCTCGTCCGGATCCAGCTGGGGTCGAAGCTGGGGATCCAGCAGCAAACCGTCCAGCAGCTCGAGTAGCTGGTTTAGTTCCAGCAAGCCATCCTCATCGAGTTCCTCCAGTTGGTTCAGTTCAGGAAGCAGCAAGCCATCTTCAAGCTCATCCGGTTGGTTCAGTTCTGGAAGCAGCAAGCCATCATCTTCCAGCTCATCAAGTTGGTTTGGTTCTGGGAGCAGTGCTCCTAGTTATCCTTCGTCTTCTTCGGGATTGTCTGGATTTGGCAGCAGTGCTCCTAAATACCCGTCCTCATCATCTGGTCTTTCTGGATTCGGCAGCAGTGCTCCTAAATATCCTTCTTCATCATCTGGACTATCTGGATACGGCAGCAGTGCTCCTAAATATCCTTCTTCATCAAGCGGACTTTCCGGATATGGATCTGGCAGCAGTGCTCCTAAATATCCTTCTTCATCAAGTGGACTTTCCGGATATGGATCTGGCAGCAGTGCTCCCAAATATCCTTCTTCATCAAGTGGATTATCTGGATATGGATCTGGAAGCAGTGCTCCCAAATATCCTTCGTCCTCATCTGGACTATCAGGATTTGGAAGCAGTGCTCCCAAATACCCCTCTTCTAATTCTGGTCTTTCTGGATCTGGAAGCAGTGTACCTAAATACCCCTCGTCGTCTACTGGGCTCTCCGGCTCGGGAAGTAGTGGTGGATGGTTTGGATCAGGCTCAGGAAGCAACTACCCACCATCAACTAGTTGGTCGGGATCAGGCTCAGGAAGCAACTACCCACCATCAACTAGTTGGTCGGGATCAGGCAGTCATTACACACCAGTGAAACCTCATCATACAAGCAATTCTTATGGTTCTAATACTGGATATGGATCAGGACACCACAATTACGGTGGTAGCTATGGTCATGGGCCAAGCCAAGGATATTATAACATTCCATCATACTATACGGCACCTCAGCATGTCTATGTCACCGAATACCGTAATTCAGGCAGCCGATATGGAGACCTTTTAACTGGCCTAGCATTATACAACATGGGCCGATCGCATAGCCACCACGACCATTATTACTACAATGATGATTATTACAGACGGAGATATCATAACTCTCAATCTACCCCATATGAAGCGCCGAAAGATGAGGCTACCTGCAATCTGAGGATTAAAGAGAACAATAAGATTGAAGTACTTAAAATCCCTTGTGAGATAGTATCTACGTTCACGGTTGGAAGCAAAAAAGTGGAGCAAGATACGTTTACTCAAACCGTTTGCGTATCAAATTATACCGTAATTAATAACACACTGCCAGGAACAAACATCATTTCGCCTGTTGTTAAAGCTGACAACACATCTGTTTCTGCGCAAAATATTACAACTGTGGATAACACTACTTCTGTTCTTCCTGTAAATGTATCAGCTACCAATGTAACAGCGGCAAATGCTAATACGACAAGTACGATGTTGAATAACACATCTCCATTGAACACCACAGGTGCGTACTCGACTGAAAGTAGTCTCTTAAATTCAACATTATCAAGACTAAACATAATGACTACATCGACTCTGCTTGGAGGGAATATAACAAATTCTACCGCTGCAAAACCTTTGAACGAGACAACTCCAACGCCGTACACAATCACGTCATCCAATGTAACAGTAATGAACACTACAAATTGTACCGTCACAACTGATCCGCTTGCAGTTAAAGGGCCACCAGTAAACCCATCGAATAACATGGAATGCGAAGTTGACATCATAACCAAGGATTCGCATATTTTGAGGAGTAAAGTTGACTGCAAAACCTTGTTGAATTACGCAAAAATGCCAGAACCTAAAAAGGAGACTAGTAGTATTTTACCTTCAAGAGGTAAATTGAAATCCTGGCTGTCTAATCCACCGTGGTGGATGTCTTTGTTTATAGCTGTATAAATATTACTTATGTTTGTTATAATTTATCAATTATTCTAGATATAACCTAGTTCATAAAATAATTGTAAGTATTTTAATTCATAGTTTAAAGCCTAAAAGAACGCGCATTTATTTTGTTTGACAAAGATAATTAGTTATGTTTATGCTTTGTAGTTTAAAAAATTTGATAAGTTTAATGAGTTAGTGACTCCAACTAGTAGATAACTGCATGTTACGTCGTATTTATCAAAGTACAACTGAAAAAACAATTATGATTTATAATAATTTTATCGTATAATATTATTATTTTAAATCTTTGGCGTTAATAAATAATATTATTTTTATAAATAAAGAACGCGTTTTTGTTGTTAATTAGTTAAGTATGTACCTACCTATATACTTATTGAGGAGTTTTAAACTTTCAAAACATGAGCTTCGTTTATACAACTCAAACTCACACTCAAAATAAGTTTATTTCACATAGGCCTAACGTACATAATATAGGTACATTGTACATACCTCTTGTAAAACGTCAATATTATTATTTGTCACATTATATACTAGACCAGGGCCGATAATTTTTAAAACATAAAAAAATAATAGTAGGATGAAACCCATTACAAAAGGAGGAGAATATTATAAAAATTAAAGGAAAAATAATTTACGGTCGATCCGAGTTCGGGAACAGGGGGGGAGGGGGGGTTAAAGTGTAAAAATGGTTTTCCTTGATTTCCGGCAAAACTACAAGTCCTATGAAAAAAAGTTAAATGGCAAAGTTGTAGGTAATAAAAAGATCTAAAACTTTTGAATTTACACTTTTTTCACATAACCTCAAAATTTAGGTGAAAAATTCAAAAAACCAAGTTTTTGGTTTTTTATTTTTATCTTTTACAAAAAAAAATATTTTTTCACGAAATTTGGTGAAAACTTACCTTTTTATATCCCAAATACGCTGTAATTTATTTGACTAAAAATATTTATTTTTTTCACCTTATTTTGAATTAATATCGAAAAAGCACCCTCATTTTCAATCGAAAATTCACCCGTCAAAATATCAGCTTTTTTCAAAAAGTTGGTATGTTTTCTATTTGTTGAAATCTCTACTTTCCGATGGTGAAAAAAAAATATATGTTACTATAGTAAAACTTCTCGAAAAAAACTCGAATTCGAAAAATTTTTTTTAACAATTTTGAGCTATTTATTAAAATTTACACTTTAATTACTCAAAAAAAGTAAGATTACATGTTACATTGATAAAAAAAATTGCAAATCAAAATATACTTCAATAATTAACAAACAAATAAGTTAATAAAATTATTATTTAATAAGACATCTACAATATTTGGAGAAAGTTGTCAAATCTTCTTTAGATTTTTTGCATTTTCTGAGAAGATTTACTAAAGTAACATATATATTTTTTTTCATTATCGGAAAGTACAGATTTTAACGAATAGAAAACATACCAACTTTTTGAAAAAAGCTGATATTTTGATGGGTGAATTTTCGATTGAAAATGAGGGTGCTTTTTCGATATTAATTCAAAATAAGGTGAAAAAAATAAATATTTTTAGTCAAATAAATTACAGCGTATTTGGGATATAAAAAGGTAAGTTTTCACCAAATTTCGTGAAAAAATATTTTTTTTTGTAAAAGATAAAAATAAAAAACCAAAAACTTGGTTTTTTGAATTTTTCACCTAAATTTTGAGGTTATGTGAAAAAATTGTAAATTCAAAAGTTTTAGATCTTTTTATTACCTACAACTTTGCCATTTAACTTTTTTTCATAGGACTTGTAGTTTTGCCGGAAATCAAGGAAAACCATTTTTTACACTTTAACCCCCCCTCCCCCCCTGTTCCCGAACTCGGATCGACCGTAAATTATTTTTCCTTTAATTTTTATAATATTCTCCTCCTTTTGTAATGGGTTTCATCCTACTATTATTTAATTTCTTTTTTTATTATTTTTAAAGCTATCTACCCTGGTCTATACCTACATGGTGATAACTACAAGTCGACTTAAAGTTTAGTGTACGAGGGTTCAAACGCGCCCTGCACAAAGAAGTTACAAAGTAAAATGTCTCTGCTGTGTCATGTGTGGTCTGTGCTCAAATGCCTGTGCCTAACAGTAGGTACCCATAAGTGAATTTTTAATAATCACGATTCACGTCTCTCTGAATGCTAAGTAATAATACCTAAGTAAGTAGGTACGTATTAAATAATAAAGGTGAAAGTTGGCTACTTTTATATCCCGAAAAAATCTCTAAGTTGTTCCCATTTTTCTACGGAATTTGCCAAAACTTCAATTTGAGGCTCCGCCAGCCTTCAAGTATTGCCTAGAAATATCTGCATTAAGCTGTAGGTGTTAAAGACAACTAATATTATGTGTACTCTGTGGTCACAGAACACAAGTCTGTGATGGGAATGACAGATGTAATAATTTATGTAAGTTGTCTGTGGTACGAACTAAATCCATTCTTGTCAATGGCTGCTGAATAAAAGACATCGTCTCAGTTTAAAATAAAGAATTTTAATTTTTCCCAATCCCGTAATCCGAATAATTTAACAGGTTATGGGCCCAGGCTCGCAACTGTTTAATTACAGGATTCTGGATTGGTGAAAAATATAAAATTCGGTGTGGTAAAGCACCAGCCGGGAGCACGGCGCACGTGGTCAAGCGTGCACAATGGAGGCGATAAATCTCAGCGCTATCAACGACATCAAGCTGCGGGATGCATCGCAGTGGGCAGCATGGAAGTTCCGGGTGAAGGTACTTCTAAAGGCGGCAGGCGTGTCGAGCATCGTGGACGGTTCCAGTCCAAGGCCGGATGAGGCAAAAGAAGAGTTTGCAGCGTGGGCAAACGATGATGCAAAGGCGCAGAACCTCATTGTAAGCAGGTTAGCAGAAAAGACCATTTCACAAATACTAAGTTGCACAACAGCCAAGCAAATTTGGGATAGGTTAAACACAATTTTTGAGCAAAAGGGCAACTTATCGCTACACTTAGCACAAGAAAAATTTTACAACCTTAAATTTGAAGAAAACAACACAGTAGCACAGTTCTTAGGGAAGCTTGAAGAAATCTTAGCAACGTTGGAGTCACTAGGGCTTCAAATATCTAAAAGCATGGTGATTACAAAGATTACCTCATCGCTACCAGCTTCTTACAAACACTTTGTGTCTGCCTGGGAATCTGTTGACTCGGACAAACAGACATATGAAGAACTATCTTCTAGGCTACTCGTTGAGGAGATACGAATGAAACAAGGTACTAGTTCAACATCAGAAGCATTTCAAACTATCAAAAAGGGACGTAAGTGTTTTAAGTGTCACGTTGAAGGTCATTTTAAGTCTGATAACAAGTGTAACATAGCTAAGCGTAACAAAAAGTTTTGTGGTTATTGCAAAAAGTCAAATCATGATATCAGTGAGTGCTGGTTTAGAAATAAGTCTAAAGTAATGTCTAGAGATAAAAACAATGGTAATGCATTCTATGTAAGTGTGTCCCCAGCCTTAAATGCACAGTCATATCAATATAAAGATTTATTTGCTCTAGACTCAGCAGCGTCGGAGCACATGGCTAATAATATAAAATATTTTACAAAATACGAGCAATTATCATCACCTAGACAAATAATTTTAGGAGACGGTAAAGTCATCCCAGCTATAGGTGTAGGTACTATACATTTAGAAGCGTACAATGGTTCAGAATGGGTTGAAACAACCTTAAATAACGTTTTACATGTGCCAGATATAATGTTAAATTTGTTTTCTGTTAGTTCAGCTACAGATAAAGGGTATATCTTAGAAATGAACAAAACTAACTGCATTTTTAGAAAACCTAATCAAAAGCAAGTTTGTGCTATAGCTAAAAGAAAAAATAAATTATATTTCATGGAATTTAGGTTAAAAATGAGTGATACAGCTTGCGTAGGCAAAGTTGAAAATAATTTGTTAGAGTGGCATTGTAAAATGGGTCATCAGGACATAGAACAGGTAAAAAATATTTTAAAAAGAAGTAATATTAGTATATCAAGTGATAATAGCGAATCAACGTGTGAAGACTGCCTTAGAGGTAAACAACATAAACAGCCTTTTCCTATATGTGAGGTCAAAGGTCAAAGACCAGGTGAGATTCTACATCTGGATTTATGCGGAGCAATGGAGGTTAGTTCATTGGGTAATGCAAATTACTACTTGTTAATTAAGGATGATTATTCTCGTTTTCGAACAGTTTATTTCCTGAAAAATAAATCAGAAACAGTTACATATGTTGAAAAATTCCTACAGTATGTCACTAACAACTTAGGTCACAAAGTTAAAATAATTAGATCAGATAATGGTAAAGAATTTAAAAATCAGCAAATGTTGTCTTTGTTAGACAAAATGGGTATAATACACCAAACAAGTTGTGCTTATACTCCGGAACAAAACGGGTGTGCAGAGAGAGAAATAAGGACAATAACAGAGGCAGCTAGGACTATGCTGTTAGGCTCAGGTTTAAGTAAAAGTTTATGGGCAGAATCTGTAAATACTGCAGTTTTTATTTTAAATAGAACTGGTAAGAGTAGAGTTATAGGAAAAACACCATACGAGTTATGGTTAAATAAAAGTATTTTTGATATTAAGCAATTAAAAGTTTTTGGTTCAAAAGTTTCCGTTCATATCCCTGACAACAAGCGTCTTAAATGGGATTCAAAATCAGAAGAAGGTTATTTTGTAGGCTATGGTGAAAACACCAAAGGTTATAGGATATATTTTCCAAATAAAAATGATGTTCTGATTAAAAGAGAAGTAATATTTATAAAGCAAACAGAACATGAGAGTGAAAAACACATATCAGAAGAATGTGAATGGCCTGTAGAGTATTTAGAAGATGATATAAGCCAAGGAGATGAATATCACAGCTTCTACGAAGAGGATACTATGACCGAACAAGAACAAATAAGAGAAGAAAAAGAAAATCAAGAAGAGATACAGAAAGCAACCGAATTCTCGCTAAATGATCCAAAAGGTTTAGAAGAATCAAGAAGTTCACAGAGCGACCAAGAAGAAAGTGTTTCATGTACACAAGGACAGAAGGAACAAGAAACTAATAGACCATCAAGGAAGAAGATGACGCCACAATGGCTTGATCAGTATGAAACAGGTTTTATGACAACATATTATGATGAACCGTTGACATATGAAGAGGCCATGACAAGAAAACGGTATAACTACTTTAAACCAATAAAAATATTTAATTTCAATTCTGAAAAGGTATAAAATGTTAAACTGTAACGCTGTTTCTACCCCTATAGATCAAAATTTTAATTTTCAAATATTACAAAGGGAACAGTCAGAAAGTAGTGAAATAGAAACAAAATGTAGGCAGTTAATAGGTTCTTTATTATATGCTGCGTGTGGTACTAGACCAGATATATGTGTCGCAGTAAGTTTCTTGAGTAGGTTTCAACATTGTGCAAGCCAGCTGTTAAACAAGTGTCTGAAAAGAATATTAAGATATATTAAAGGTTCATTACAACTTTCACTAGTTTACAACTGTAATGATACAATGATAGAAGGTTTTGTAGACGCAGATTGGGCTGGTGACATGCTTGATAGAAAATCTACATCAGGTTTTATATTTAAATTATTTGGATGTGTAATCTTATGGTATAGTAAGAAACAAATGTGTGTGACTTTGTCCTCTACTGAATCAGAATATATTGCTTTAAGTTTGTGTATTGTTGAAGCAAATTGGTTAAACAATCTTTTGTGTGAATTTAATATTAAATGTATTAACATAACTATTTATGAGGACAATCAGTCAGTGATTAAATTAGCTTATAATTCTGAGAACATTAAAAGATTGAAGCATGTTGATATTAGATACAGATACATTGTATAACAAATAAATAAGGGATTAATTTCATTAACCCGGCGTCATGGGGGTGGAAAAGTGATACACGGACGTTGGGGTGGGTCTCACCGACCCGTTCATTAATATCAAAATTATTCCAATACTTTTTAATAATAAAGATTATATTTATACGTGTTTAGTTTTTTGGGTATCTATGTAAATAAATGAAACACAAATATTTTGTTATATTATGTTTTAATTATATTTAATAGAACTTTCAAAAAATAACGAAAATTGTCAACAAAAATTTTCTCTTCTACTTAAATGTAATAATATTATTAATTAACAATCAGTCTTAACGTTTTAATGGCACTTTTTTGTAGGAAACTAAATAAATTTGAGAAAAAAAAGACAATTAATTACTTGGAATCATTATCTTTGGTACAGTCAGCACAGAAAGGTACTATATGTTCTACACAGATATATTTGTTGCAACTCTCGGAGGTGTAGTTAGTTTTACGGTCTTTCTTGGCTGAACACACTTGGCACCTTTTGCGAACATTAGCCTTTTTTGCTGGAGGTTCCTCTGAAGATTTACCAAAAAAAAATTCAAATTTTCTGTCGCAACTCACATGGAAGCACTGATACATTTTGGCGAAGGTTTAGTTGTTCCATGACAACATGACTGAGACCTGGTTGTTTTATAAATCGCCTTCGTTTTAGTTTTGGACAGTTAATATTATTTATTTTCTTTTTTATTATTAGGCCAATGGCAGCTATGTTCATGGCATATTTTCTTTTTTATTATGAGGCATAAAAAATTGTCAATGACCAGCTTTTAGAATTACGACTTACGTCGTACGTAGCACATAGCTCGTCGGCTACATCCACACCGCATCATCATCATCAGACTCTGAGATATCTTGTTCTGTGTCACTAGGATTACTACGCTCACTCATGTGATCTTCTTCGTCGAACACATCCTGGTCTCAGAGTCAGAGTCAGACTCTTGTAAAATTGCAAGAATATAATGTCGTTCTGCCTCTTCACGGTCCATTTATTACTAAGTACCTACAAAAAAAAAACAAAAAAAATACATTGAACTATATATAACCAGCTATAATTGTAAATAACAACAAAAAATCAAATGTAAAAGGGATAAAAACACAGATAATAAGTAAAACAACATCTATACAAAATGGCGCAAAATTGTTACACTGACTGCGGGGATGGGTCTCACATACCTTTTTCAACTTTGTGCACCTGTATCTCCCACTGCAGCTGTGGCACGACTAACGTGTTACTTGCGACGCATAGAACAACTCAACAGCTCCAGCTATTGAGAAGAATGGCAATGTCGCACGCATAGTAACCGAACTACAAGCGAAATAAAATGTGACGGGTCGCACAGACCCAACCCCCATGACGCCGGGTTAAAGTATGTAAATAGTTCTGAAAACATTGCAGATATTCTAACTAAACCATTGGGTAAAACAATGTTTGAAAAATTAAAGAATAGATTGTTAAATTTCCACTGTTCTGCTAAATGAATTGTATAAGTAGTTATAAAGGATTTGTAATATCTGTGTGTAAATTAAAATGTTAGCATATTTTAAAATTGTAAAATAAAGACAGAGTAGGTACATAATATGTATGTAAATAAAATAAATATTAGTTGAGCGGGGGTGTTAAAGACAACTAATATTATGTGTACTCTGTGGTCACAGAACACAAGTCTGTGATGGGAATGACAGATGTAATAATTTATGTAAGTTGTCTGTGGTACGAACTCAATCCCTTCTTGTCAATGGCTGCTGAATAAAAGACATCGTCTCAGTTTAAAATAAAGAATTTTAATTTTTCCCAATCCCGTAATCCGAATAATTTAACAGTAGGTATGCAGATATTTCAAGTTAGTTTTGCGGTTCATTCCATATCAACCCGTGTTTGAATGATCTGAGTTATCAACAATCAAAATTGCTTCTACGGTCAGTAGTCTTTGGTTCATGGACCGTGGTCATTTTTTCTGTGACTGGTTATGTTCGCTTTTATAAATATCTGCTCCTCTACGTAGCTGTATTATTAATTTTTTACATTTTGTTCTTTTTATTTGCTTTATGAAAATCCGCTTTTCTAAAAATCTAAATATATGCACAGATTAATTGAATTCAATGCTCTTTTCATGGCTTTCAGTTGTGCCAAGCGAGCACATACTCTACGACACCATACACGAAGAATCTTCGTCCGAGGCTTCGCCAGTTTCGGTTTCGCGATGCACAGATAGATTCTGCAAAATATATGCACCATAGACAACTAAGTTGTCAAATGTGACGGATGCTTGTACAAGTCTGAGTAGATACAAGCAAAGATATTGTACACTAACAAGATTGAGTACCTACTAACCATTCTTGCTAAGCTAAATTGACACTTATTGCTACGGTCATAGAGGAGCTATTATCTTACAAGCAGTAGCTAGCGAAAAGCGGTCCTGAGCGAGACGGATAGATTTGGTCCTGGTCGTCGTGTCCTTGTCTGACATCTTGCCATCTCAACTAAATATTAGGTTTGGTAGAAATGGTAGATTTTTTTTTTTTTTATAATATACCAAAACGAAACATCTATAAACTCTGAAACTTATTTTAATAAGTTTCTACAGTTATTATAATTATTTTAAATGATAATTATTTCGTTGTATTAAAAAAAATTATTATTATTGAGTAAAAGTAGTATTTATGTCCTTGGGACTGGTATTACTAAAAGTAAGATGGCGGTTTGTTCACTGCTATTCTGTAGGGTAACCATGAATTACGTAGATCAAAGATTTTTCTTGTAGTACGACTTTAATTGCAGATGTATAATAATAGTCTACTATTATAATAAAAATAAATCTCCCGTGTTTATGTGTAAGCACATACCTTAACTTCCGATCGAGTGCACCAAATTGGATATTTAATTTTTTTATTGTGTATGATATTGTCAGGAGCATAGATCGTAATAGATAGTAGGTCCGGAGTTGGTTTGTGTAAAAAATACTATTCGAAATTCCCGGGCGAAGTGATAAATGAGTCTGCAGTCAATCAGTGGGTGCACAAGCATCTAGATACATGTTATATTAATATATACACAATCGTTTTTAAAAATAATTTGTCCTGTGAATTATTTTTTTCATCATGGTCACCTTAAATTAAAAAGGGACACCCTACCTGAGGTGCCCTCTCACGCGGACCGTTTTTTTCATCATAGTGCTCAGTCTTGTTAAAAGTACAATGTCTTTGGGTACAAGTCACAGTCGCTGTTGAATGCATTGGTTGAATGCGAAGTTATAGTAACTTGACAAGTGACAGTTGACAAGTTACAGAATTATTGAAGTTTCACGAAATTTTCGATCGACGCGATCGACTGACGAGTTGTCAACAGTCAAATGTCAGTTGAATGAGTTGAACTCAGGAGTTGAATGAGAAAAAAGCAGCTTACTTCACGCGGCTGGATTTGTGTTTTTTTAGTTCTTTGCGCAAGAGTTGTTGTGAATCACGCGTTGTTCGTTTTTAAATGGTGAAAGTTGATTATTTAACATGCATCGATACATAAAGTTGTTGTTTTGTGCCTTATTCGTACTTTCTATCGTCGATCCTATATCGTCTAAACGTTTCGGCAGTAGTAGTGGTAGGCACAGTTATCCGAAGCCGTCTGGTGGTGGCTTGTCGGGCGGAGGACACGGCTACTCTTCATCGGGAGGCAGTCACGGTTACCCGTCGTCTGGCGGCCTTTCCGGGCACGGATCGTCCGGCGGCAGTCACGGCTATCCCTCATCGGGCGGCCTGTCAGGAACTGGAGGTGGTCACGGGTATCCTTCATCAGGCGGGCAAAGTCACGGGTACCCTTCATCGGGTGGACAAAGTCATGGATACCCTTCATCGGGTGGACAGAGTCACGGTTATCCATCAGGCAAGGGCTTGTCTGGCAACACGCCGAGTCGCCCCGGCTCTGGAGTGAGCCACACAACAAATGTTCACCACCATTACCACTATAGTCCCCCACAACATATAAGGTACACACCCACACATGGTGGTCCTCCAGTCAACTACCCAGTGTACCACGGAACTCCACCAACTTATGTGTACAAATACCAAGACTCTGGCAGCAAATATGGCACTCTGTTAGCTGGTCTTGCTCTACTCAACCTCGGGACACTCGGGGTCGCTTCTTACGCTGCAGCTAAAGCTCATTCCGGTAGCTCGGGACAAACATACCAAACGAAACCTGGAGAAGTGTGCATATTTGGCCTGAAAAAAGATAATGGAGATCATGAGGAAACTAGAATTGACTGCAATTTGATATCTAGTTTTATTTACGAGGAAGAGGCCAGAAGACAGGGCACTGGCACTAATTCCACTGTAGTAACCACTACTGTGACTAATGTTACCACAGTGAATGCTGGTGGCAGTTATCCACCACCTCCGATGTTCAACCCCATTTATGAAATGCTACCAAATGGCACCCTTGTGCCTGTGAATGGGACAAATGTAAACACAACTGCAACAAACTTCCCCGTAGCTCCAGGCAATGTGTCATCTACAGTGACAATGACAACAACTAACATAACTACAAACGCATTAGACGTCAAAGGAAAGCCAATTGAAGTGACGCCTGGTATGACGTGTTACGTTAAAAGGCAAAGTCCAATGGGTAATATGAAGAGAACTGTGCCTTGTGGCCTCTTGCAGACATATGCAACACAGTCACTGAAAAAGAATTCAGCCACAAGGAATCTTCCAGTGCTTTCTATATTGAGTATTGTAGTCGCTATGTTTGTTGCATACTAAATATAAACATAAGGTGGATTTTTTTGTTTGTCAAATATTTAAAATAAATACCTTTTGAGAAATAAGTATTATGGAGTGTTGAAAATATTCTTAGATGGGAAACTTGCAAAATATCCACCATATTATGATTCAAAGATTGTTCGGTAACCCAACCTTATTTGGAGACAATGTTCTTTACATTATGTCTCCATAGTACTAGTTTAAATGAGTTTGATCATTATTTAGCATACACTTCTCAATTAATGGATTATTATCTGGCAATTGAAAAATGAATCCCTTTGTGTTAATTTTTAATGTTTTTGATCTTCTTTGTTATATTATTGTATTGTATTGTGCTAGTATTAGTAGTGCCAGATTATTTTTTGAAAACGTATATTTAAAATGTATTAGGTAAACAGAGAGTATTTTTGTAACTACTAATTATATGTTTAAAGGATATAATATAATATTTATATATAAATGTCATTCCATCTATGAAGGTAGCTTCCGTTCTATAAATTGTGGCAAAACTACAAACAGGCCAAAAAGTATTGACTGATCTGTTTTGTACTAATATTTGTGGTTTATTTATTTTATAAGTGCAATAGTTATTATATTTAATGATTTTACACAACAATGTCTTTGACTGGAGTTATTGAATGTGATATATTGTAATGAAGTGTTTTGGCTATTTTAATAAATTTTTTTGGTGATAATTATAGTTGGTTTCACTGTAGTTACTATATTATGCTTGAAATTTAAGGTTTAATAGAAGGGTTAGTCTGTAAGTAAGAGGTCGGTCTTTAATTATTTTTTAGAAGTGAAACTAAAAGAATCTCTTTTGTTCAAGTTTATGTACTTTGATTACGAACTGCAAACCTAACTTTGTTTTGAGAGGTGTATCTAAATTATATATATTATCTAGGTTTATAATATAAAATTCTCTCTGCAATCTTTGTTACCAAACTCCTCAGAAACGGCTCGACCGATTGTTATGAAATTTTCAGTGTATGATCACTGGGTCTGAGAGTAGGTCGTGATCTATTTTTTGTATCCCTAACTTGTATAGACCTTTTTCTTTCTTTCTTTCTTCTCCTGGGACTTTTCCGCGATTGGCCGAAATCTCTTCGCCCGTTGCGCGTGGAGTCGCCGACGCGGGTCCTCGCCGGATCACTCCAGCCAGCCGAGCTCACTCCAGAATCCGAAGAGGCCTCCCAGGTCGCACAGGATTTCTTGGAGTGTTGCTGAGGAGCCCAAGTAGGTCTCGCGTTGATCCGACACTTCGGTGCACCGTAGTAGCACGTGTGCCGGTGTTTCGTCCTCCTTCATGCAGGCTCTGCACAGAGGGCTGTCCGTGATTCCTAGAGTGGAAAAGTGTTTATTTAGTGGGCAATGTCCTGTTATCATGCCTACTACTATTCTTAGTTTGTCTTTACTGAGTCGTAAGAGTTTTGCTGTTAGGCGTTTGTCTAAGTGTGTTATTGCTGTTTTTGCTTGTCTAGTCTGTAGTGCGTTCCCATATTTGTGAGTGTGCCTGGTATGTGCTTTTGTGTAGCCAGGATTTGTATTCGCTAAACGGTATTGGGACAATGGGTTCAGGTCCCATTACCATCGTAGTTGCAGCACGTCGTGCTAGGTCATCGGCTGCGTCGTTACCTACATTACCACTGTGGCCTCTAATCCAGCGTAATGTTACACTGTTTGTTTTCGATATTGTTCTTAGTCTTTTGTGGCACCCCAGTAAAAGCTTTGAGGATGCGGTGTTTTTTGCCAGTGCCTTGAGAACTGCCTGACTGTCGCTCTAAATGTTTATATTAAAGTTTGTTACCTTTCTGTTTGCTATCGCAATTGCAGCGGTTTCGATGCCAGCACACTCCGCTTGGAAGACTGAGTTGTTCTTACCGAGTGGGTGGGCGATTTTTATGTTTAACTCCGGGCAGTAAACTCCCGCTCCCGTCCCGTTGTTCATTTTGGATCCGTCCGTATACACGTCTACCGTGCTAGTACTTGGTTTATAGTTTTGTTCCTCCTCGGTGATAATTTCGTATGGTTTATCCATTACGTGTACCTTCCTTGCTTTGTCACAGACCCAATCTATGAAAGGGCAATTCTTTGTTTCTTGTAGTATTTTAGTGTGGCCTGTGTGAGTTTCTTTCCACAGTCCGCATGTTCTCAGCCTGAGTGCTGTGAGTGCTGCTTCCTCCCTAATGTTGAGGTGTAGTGGGGGTATATTTAATATCGCTTCCAATGCAGCGGTTGGTGTGGTGCACATGCTCCCAGAGATCGCTAGGCATGCTTGCCTTTGGAATTTTTGCAGTTCTTGTTGTGCCGTCGTTAGAAGTGTTCTCGGCCACCATACTAGTGAGGCGTACGTGAGTGAACTTCTAATGACTGTGCGATATAGCCAATGTATTACTTTCGGTTTTAAACCCCATGTTTTTCCTATCATGCGTTTGCATTGATTCAGATTGTATAGACCTTATGTCTATCTCTAGTACGGCAAACCATTCATAGATCGAATTTTTTAGATAGACCTCATCTACTTTATTTTGAGAAAAGTAGGTACCTACTTATATCGGAGCTCGCACTTGGCTATTGGTATGATTATTAAATTCTTGCCATTTCCACATTCCGTGTTAAAAATAAAAGTGTAGGTAAATAAAAAAAACAGCATGTGCCGATTGGAAACTTTCCAACTGATTGCTAGACGAAATAAAAATTTAACTGTTTCTTCATACTTAGTACCTACACTTAATGTACAGTCGCGGAATGAAAAGGTTCGTCACCTTAGTGTCGATATTCGTTTGCACTAGTACTCTAGTACTGCAAGAGTCCATTATGCCAACATTCCAGTGCAAGAAACAGCGCTGCTAACATTTGAATAAATATGACGTTTTCTATCGAATAAGGTGTTGCTTGTTTTTTCTATCCCGTCAATGTATTAAACCAAATATAATACCAAAATGTATTAAAACCTCACTAAAACCTTAGTTATTTAGGAGAAATTATGATATTTTGAAATTATGACATTGACTGATTGACAATAGTTTTAACAGAAATAATAATGTCAGGTTGAATTAACAAGAAGGTTGAAGTTTATCCATAATAATCCTGTTGACAAGATAAATAGTCAAACTACCTTGATCTGAACAATTTTGAACTTTACTAACGAACAGTTAAACTTTATTTTCTCTAACTCGAGTCTATTCTGTAACACAGTTTCAAAACGTAATATGTGCTCGTGATACGTTGAACGAATCAATTTGAAAATCGACGAACCTTTTCGTTCCGCGACTGTACATTTTTAATAGGTATTGGTAGGTTGTGGGTGTCTCTGTCTATTTTCCAATAAAACCTATTTTACCTATTGTTTGATAAGCATACAATCATGTAATTATTTAGATAATGGATACGACCGCGACCTGCACTCGTCTGATAACAGATGATCGCGAGTCGCGTTTGTGTGAAGCGGGAAAGTCATCGGCAATGGTAATGCCAAAGGATAGAACCTACTGTCTATCAACTACTACTTCCCGGAAAATAGTTCATCTATATGCGAATAGGTAGGGTAGGTAGGTACCTACTTGGTAAGTTTTTAACAAACTTTAATATTATTAAAGTTAGTTACCTTACTTCTCTGATCAATATACGTAGGACCTAACAAAGCTTGTATTGTAATTTGTAACTGACTGGTTATAAATAAATACGATAAAGTTCTAGGATATAAAGACTTCGTAAAATATTATTTTATTGTACCTACTTCGCAATTCATTTTGAGTATGGCTAATGGCACCGACTTCAAAAAGTAAGTAGGTAGGTAAGTATACCCAGATTTATTAGAAAATTATTTTTTGCTTTTCAGTGGGTTGGTTTTTTGAAGGCGGTTCCCTTTTTTTAAAAAAAGAAATAGAATTATCATGTTTTAAATGGGATTTTTTTATTTTTTTTTTATTTTATTGTACTTAATAGGTATTACAACAAAATAATATTTTACGAAGATTACAGTAGGTAAATTGAATCAAGTCTTCTCTTCGTCAATTCCTCAATACCTGAAAACTAAAGTTTTTACCCAGTGCGTCCTTCCCGTCCTCACCTATAGCGCTGAAACGTGGACACACACACGGCCTGATCCACAAAAAAGTCGCGCAGCGGGCCATGGAGAGGGCTACAGTCTGTCAAAAAAGTCATGAAACAAAAAAGAGTTGAAAATTAATTATAAAAGCCAGAGTAAAATATATTTTTAGTGGATAATCAAATAATTAAAAACTATAAATGATTCTTTTTAATATTCTGTATTTACATATTTTTTAATCAGTCATATGCGGCAGAGAAAATTCATTGTTTCCGTGAATTTATTTCATGACTTTCTTGACAGACTATATGTTAGGAGTTTCCCTGAGGGATTGAATCCGAAATGAGGAGATCCGCAGGAGAACCAAGGTTACTGACATAGCCCAAACCATTAGCAAGCTGAAGTGGCAGTGGGCAGGTCGCGCGTGTCGCAGGGGCGATGGCCGGTGGAGCACAGATTACTACGGTGGAGCCGAAAAGTCCTGGAGTGGAGACCGCGTACAAGTAAGCGTAGCGTGGGGCGCCCTCCAGCTCGTTGGACCGACGACATTAAGCGGGTGGCGGGAAGCGTCTGGATGAGGAAGGCTGAGGACAGGGTGTGGAGGCGCTCACTTGGAAAGGCCTATGTTCAACAGTGGACGTCCGCAGGTTGATATGATGATGATGATGACAGTAGGTAGGTACATACTACTTAGTTATGTATTTTTTCTCTTATCATTCGTCTCTCGATTCATGAAAACGTTCTTAGGTCAATCAATATTGATAAATAAGTAAGTACCTACCTATTAATTTTTAGAGCGCGTATGCGCATTGCCTAGCCTCTGGTGAGTACTTAGGTACTTATGATAGTAGGCGATTGATCATTGAATACTTACGTAATGTATATCTACCTAAAATCTAAATATTTAGATAAATTCTCTAAAAAAGGAATCTACCTATTTGAATTTGCTGATGTTTATTAGGTCATTATTTTCCCGGTGCAAGTTATTCCGGTGTAAGGTAGTATGTAAGAAGATTTTTATCATCTACCTACTACCTACATAGACGTGCATTCTGAGCTGTGCATAATATAATGTTCTTAACTATTTATATTTTCGAGCCACAGTAATGTCTTATTTCATACAAAACCGGTTTAAAATTATCAAGATACACAACCTGTGGCGCTACTTTTAGGCAGTCAAGTTCATCACTAGAAAAAACTGTCTGATATTGCAGAACTTGTTGTATTTACCATGCCCAAATATCGCCGGGAGTTCGTATTTAGGTATATTTATCGTCATTATAAGAATGGGCATAGTCTAGTGGCACGTGGCACCAACCGTGCACCAACCTCTCTCATAGGAAAAACCGGCCAAGTGCGAGTCGGACTCGCGCACCGAGGGTTCCGTACTCAAGAAGTACTGAAGCAAAATAAGCTTAGGTAGTTATAGCTAGGTACTTTTAAGATTCGTTCGTACTAATGTAGCTGATGTAACACGACCAAAACTGTAACGACCAAAGATGTAAAACGGTAATAATTACCTTTGTTTATGAACCGCAAAACTAACTTTGTTTGTAGAGGTTTATTGTTAATATCAAAAAAACTTTGCTAGTTAGAGCATTGGCTATAGTTTTCCTGTAAAATATACGTAAATTCCTATTGACCATAATTATTTGAGATTTTTCGATTGGTAAACTCCGGAGATAAGGGGGGGGAACGGTATTTTTATAGACATTTTCCCCGATAAATCAAAAACTATCATGACTAAAAATAATTAAAAATCGGTTTTAGAATAAACAAAGTAAACCCTTTCATATGATACCCCACACAGTACAGTTATCTCACTTTTAAATTTCAACCCTCCGATTTTCCCCCCTTTTTAAATAAGAACAAAAATAATTTCCATTTTTTTTATTCCAGTGTCATTGGGCCACTAATATACACAACTATTCCAAATTTCATATCGATAGCTCTGGTAGGTAGTTACTGAAATAATCGAGTGTGACGGACAGACAGACAGACAGACGGACAGACAGACGGAGAAAGTCGCACCATAAGGGTTCCATTTTACCATTTTGGTACGGCACCCTAAAAAGGAATGTAGATTTGAGCCACAGATTACTAAGTTGATTATCTATTATCGTCTTTACTATCTAAGGACCCCGGGTGTAATACAAAATTCACGAAAAAAGTGTCTCGAGAGAACCTATATTATATAAACAAGGGTATGTGTATTTTTATAAACAAACTAAATAAATAAAATAAATAAATATATACGGGACATTTTACACATCGAAATCTAGCCCCAAAGTAAGCGATAGCTTGTGTTATGGGTGCTAGATGACTGGTAAATATACATACATACTAATATACATAAATATAATATATTGAAAAACACCCAGACACTGGAAAACATTCATACTCATCACACAAACATTTACCAGTAGTGGGAATCGAACCCACGACCTCCGGCGCAGACGGCAGGTTCGCTACCACTACGCCATTCGCTCGTCGAATACAGCCTAATTTTACTTGCAACTAGCTGAGGTGCAATTGTCTCCCTTTTCGTGTTTTATCTCTCTTTCGGTTCGGACACCTCTTAGCGTTGACCCGTCATCCTTAGTATTATATATCTATGATTATCGTCAAAGAAACATGTCGATCTCTGATTCTATAACAACTGTGTGTAACGAAATATGTATGAGAATGACAGCTATCTTCAATAAGTCACGTGATCAATTTGTTGATCGGATATAAATATAAGTAGTAGGCACCTATGCCACTTCCATATCTTTGAATTTCGTAAGAGTTTCGTCACTTTAGTGTCGGTTTTCGCTTGCACTACTAGAGTTCAATATGTCAATATAGGTACTAGTGCAATCGACCAGTGCAAACGAATTAACGGCCTACAAGCCGTATTTAGGTGATTTTGAATGAAGTTTTATGCAAAAACTATAAAGACAATTACTTTCATATTTACACGTCATGTATTTTGGGTCTTTAATCTAAAATCGCTTAGAAGCAGAAACACGATTGGATAAAATTTTCTCGATAGAAAGTTCTCCCAAAAGTTGCTCCAAAATCTCAGTTTTTCTGGTTTTTATTGGACACTACATTGGATGTTACTGTAATTTTTGTTTTAATGTATCGGTAATAATAATATCCTAAAAGGCTAAGAACAGATTTTTGATAACTGGCTTAGTTTTTGAGTAATTAGGTACCTAAAACGTCGTTTTTCTGCTATATTCTTCCGCGACGCTGCATGTCGCACCTACCAAATCTCCGTGAGAGTGAGAAAGACAAAAATAAATTCAATAAATCCCCTTAATTTAAAAAACGACGAACCTTTTCATTCGGTGACTGTACCATGCGGCTTTTAATTTTTTTGTATTTTTCCGTAGCGCTGCATGTCGCACCCACCAACGTATTCGTAAAAGTGAGAAGGACAAAAATAAATTCAGTAGGTACCTAGCAGGAAAGATTAATTTGTTTTGCTATAATCCGCTTCTTGAAAAGATTCTGTATGGTACAATATACAGGAACACTGTCCACATGAAACACCACACACAATTTTTCAACACTTTCTTCGCCGTACGTTTCGTCCCGACACCCGGACATCCTCTCCAGATGTTGACGTCACAATGCGAAATCGTAGAGAAATTCAGTACCTTTGCTTCTTGTTTTCAGTCATAATCTCTGCTTGCTGGGTCGCCGGCGCCGGGGTCGGCCTGCTGCCGCTGTTCGGGTGGCACGCCGGCGAGAAGAAGTCGCCCCCAGGGTGCTACTTCGTCGAGGTGATGGACTACAACTACCTGCTGTTCCTCTACTTCGCCACCATTGTCACGCCGAGCGTGCTTCTCGCGGCGTTCTACGCGCACATCTATAGAGTGGTCGTCAAACAGGTAACCGTTATGAAATTTTTTTATGGTCCCGTAACCAAAGGTTAGAAGAGGGTATTACTAAGATTCTACCATTTGTCTGTCCATCCGTCTGTCGCCAGGCTGTATTTCTTGAACCGTGATTGATTGAAAAAAAATTAAGAGTTATTTAGTGGATTCTAAAAGGCACTCAACTCATTTGACATTGTGCAGTCCCTGGTATGTTTAATGTTGTTCCGGCTTAAGTATATTAATTTTCCCTAAGGTTTTTCCTGTCACCGACTATCATCATGTACCTATCCTTTTGTTGCGAAGGTTTTGCTTTATAAGTTTACCGATGTAGTTACATTACTCTTGAAACGTGCCTTGCCAAAAATAAAAACACCGAGCAAAGCTCGTACGCCCAGGTTCTTAAGATATTTATTTGAACAGTTCAAGAGTTGAGTACAAACAATTAGATAAAAGCGAACGTAAACAATGTAGCATTATTAACACCCATTAAGTAGCACAATTTCATTGTAAATAGTTAGTCATTTTCCTTGTAACCACACAGCAGGAAAATCGTGACGTGTTGTTGTATTAGGTCGTATACCTATAGGTACCAATCAATGGCTGATACCCAGGAGTAAGTGGATGACGTGTGATGTAGAAACACAATTAATTGTTGATGCTGATGACGTACTAAAGTTGCGTGTGACGTAAGAACAAAAATATCTGTAGGTTGTGATAGGCTTCGATGGGCCTATCTGATGACGTGCTAAAATTACATCTAACTTAGGAACACACTCATAATACGAGTATTATGGTGGGTGGTGAAACCGGCTGACTTTACTGGGGCAATCATATGATGTGCTCATGTTATGTGTGACGTGGAAGAAATACTTACAATAATTATGTCGATGCTGTTACTAGGCTTCACTAGAGCAATTTGATGACGTGTACAAGTTATTTGTGACGTCAATCTTTCGGTGCTGGTACCAGGCTTCATTGAGGCTATCTAATGACATGGTTAAGTAACGTGTGACGTAGGAATAAAATGATCCGTCGATTCTGTCGGGTCGCAGTCTACATGAGTCATTGAAACTATGACTGGTGAAACCGTCTCAGTTTGGGGCTTTCCCTAACCCACTACATCACTAAATGAAAGCCACCAAGTCAGTACCAAGTACATTGCTCTTTGTTTCGTAAAATGAAATTAACATGTCATAGCAATCCTTCAATGGATACAAAATGTGTTGTAAAAGTGGCTATAATTTTTTACTCGACTGTACAATGCAAAGGAGCGATAGGTAATTCGTACCTATAATTTTATCGATAACATGCAATTGCAAATTTCATTACAGCGTTTTTGTAAAAGAAAAGGAAAAGCCTTAGTTTGTTATTACAAAAATATTATTTGATCCGAAATATAGTTAAGTGTATGTATGGTATATAATAATTCTGAAATACGTTTTTTCTTCTGTATGTCTATCTACATTCTCTTTTCCTACTGTCACAATCACAAAAACACACTGTGTAGATGAAAATAAATCAGTGGGTTTATGGGTTAATACAACAATGCTAAGAATTCGATAGCGCTATACATACCTATGGCCAAAACGAATCGAGATTCGAATCTTTTATCCAATAAATTGAATTAACCCCACTGAAACATGAACTGAAAGATCTGAAGGTGATTGATCAACAAGAACAACCAACAACCTTGGAAACGGGAGCTCGTCTAGATAATGTTATTTTGAGAATCGAAGAACATGCCATAAAAATACAATTGAGTTTTCAAATACATACCTACCTACAGTCAAGGTTAAGTCCATCAAGTATAATAAAAAGTCTGTTGGTTCGACTATTTGTTTTATTGTTTACGTACGAGGAGTAATAAATTAGGAGACATAGAAAAGCGTCGAAAAGTGCTTCATCAAATGGACATGGGCTCTGCAGAAGTGTCTGGAAAACAAAAAGCAATCAACCGTAAACAGTAAAACTTTGGGAGTCACGTTCCGTAGATATATTTATAGAAGTATTTCTAGGTATTTTCCGACGGTTATCGTAACATTATTAATGAAGGCCAAATAAAAACAACTGCGAATACAGTTAATAGATAATGAAATATTTGTTCACACTCATCAAATGTTGGTTTTAGAGACCACAGATAACATTATGTTAACTTATTGTTATGTGTGGTCTCTAAAAACCTAAGTCTAAATTTAGACCGATACAGATAAGGGTGACCTATGTGTGGCCTTTTTATAACGAAGAGATGCCTCAGTGACACTTATACAAAATAATAATAAAATTGGCAGATAAATGTCTTATCTCTGTAGAAACTAGCTCTGTCCCATAGATTAATTAAATTGAGCTCAATTAGATGACCGATACAAAAAGCCAATTGGCTCAATTTATCGGAAAATTCGAGTGTGAACTCTGTGAGAACACAAATTTATTTAACCCAGATATACAAAAGACATAAAAAATTCAGTCATTGAAGAATTTTTGAATGACAAGGATTTTTGGGAAATTATGCTTCCATCTCCTTTATTTGGGATTTGGATTTTCGGGATATGCTTCTTAAAAATATGTAATATAATTTTGTTTCATAGTTCATACTATACCTACTAGCTTTTGCGCGCGGCTTCGCCCGCGTTAATTTCGATTTTTCACAAACCCAGAGATTCAGATTTTTCAAAAACCTAAATTTCCTTATTAACCTTAACCTACTTTCTAGAAAGTAGCTTATGTGGGATATCGTCTATCTCCATTCCAAATTTCAGCCAATCATTTCCGGGAAAAAAGTAGCCTTTGTATTAATCCAAGTAACAATCTTTCACTACTTAAATTTCCAGCTTAATCGGTTCAGTAGTTACGGTGTGGAGGAGTAGTTCCTACTGTAACTGTTTCAATTAGGTCCTACTTATAAAATACCCTATACTTCCTTAATTCATCCAAATTATTGATCTTTCTCAGGTTAGCACGTGATTATCTAATGGTAGGACCCTTTTATATGTTGTGTTCATAGTAGTATCCCAAATCCTTTTAGAGCATCAGAAGTCATGAGTCCACTAGTCCCAAAGCCATCATAATTTATTAAGTGATAAAAATAGGTCCTGGACCCGGCTACTGCCAAACCCAAGACCATAATTTATTAAGTGATAAAAATAGGACCAGACGCAATGTCTGATCCTTATAACAGGTTCTTGCTTCATAATAAGGTTATTATGTATGGCCCTACTAGCAGCCCGGTGTACTTCAACTATTATAAGCCTCCATACTCCAAGCACTGCGTTCGGTAAGCGTTCGATAAGACCCTACTAACAGCCCGGCGTACTTCGACTATATGCCTCCATACACCAGCACTGCGTTCGGTAAGCGTTCGATAAGACCCTACTAACAGCCCGGCGTACTTCGACTATATGCCTCCATACGCCTAGCACTGCGTTCGGTAAGCGTTCGATAGTGGCATCTTTATGAAAAAGATGATCCAAGGCCCCGCACTCGCCCAGGATGGTGAGCTCCCGCATCCGCCCAGAATCCGAAGGCGCCCCGAAGGGTGAGCTCTCCCCCCTCATCTCTCATAAGAGATGTAAGTCCGGCCGCATTAAGGTGGCGGTTTTCACCTATGTTCACATCCCCGGAGGGATATGAGATAAAAAGCCTCATTAAGGTGGAGGTTACACCTATGTGATAAGGTGGGGCACTCTCTGACAAGAGCGCCCCTAACGGTTGTACCGCCCCAGATATATTGTGTTATATTCTTATCCCGGTGAGGATAAGAGATCAGCACCTTAAGCGTGGTGTTACGCATACTAGAGACCAAGAGACAATCTGCAAACATCGAGGCCTGAAGGCGCAGCCTACCGTATTAACTTATAGTGCAACAGCCAGCTGCGACGCATCAAATACACTCGACGTCATACAGACAATATGCGCCACTTAGGACGTCTTCCCATAGTACCATAGTACGGGCATTCGCTGTGTTAGCCATCTCAGAAGGGTCCTACTAGACTCTGCTAATATTCATATTTTTATATTTATTATTCATAAGATTCGTCATGACCACCAACATGACGCACTAGCCATCAGAAGTCTATTATGTCTTTCGCTCATACCATCTCGGACACAGGCGCTCTCGGCGATCCGCGTCCCCTTATATATGTCGCGCGGCGATCTTGATCGACTGCGCGCATATGGTGAAAACTATGTATCTCTACATTATTGAATGAATATTGCCATGCGATAATACTTCGTTTACCTTATCGATTAAGCCCATTTCCATAGGTCATTAGAATTTTCCAATACACGAACACGCTCTGCTCCTATACACGAACAAGTGGTCAAATTATGACTTTGTCTAAGTTTGATTTATTTATCTTTGTATTGCTTCGGGTTATCACCCTCGTTACTCAGATAGTTTGCCAAGCTATATGTTTGTATTGTTCTTATGTATCAAGAGTCAAGAGCGGTTCTTTTTCATGAACTTAGGTAGGTATAGGGTAGTTACACTACTTCCCTCGCGTGAACTTTGTTTTTTACAAAAATTTTGCGGTAAACACGGATTTTCCAGAATAAAAGAAAAGCTGTATGATAATCCAGGATATATTTCTACCGCGAAAATTACGATTTTTCACATATTTCTCGGAATCTATGGATATTTCCGGGATAAAAGTAGCCTGTGTATTAATGCATGATGTAATCTATCTCCATTCCAAATTTCAGACAAGTCGGTTCAGTAATCGCAGCGTAAAGGATTTTTCTCCTGCGTGGAAATCGATTTTTCAAAAATCCCGTTAAACCATGGATTTTTCCGGGATGAAAAGTAACCTTAGTTCTAAATCATTACATAATTTACCTCTGATCCAAATTTTTGTCAAATCGCTTCTGTAGTTACGGCGTAAAAGAGTTTTTCTCCCGCGTGAATTTTGGTTTTTTACACATCTCGCGGAAACCATTGATTTTTTCGGGATAAAAAGTAGCCTATTCATTAATCCAGGATATAATCTATATTCTTTCTAAATTTCAGTCAAGTCGGTTCAGTAATTACGGCGTGAACGATTTTAATCTGGCGTGGAATTCGATTTTTCAAATATCCCGCAAAAACCGTGTAATTTTCCGAGATAAAAAGTAACCTAAGTGCTAGATCATTATATAATGGACCTCTAATTAAAATTTTAGCCTAATCGTTTCAGTAGTTGCAGCGTAAGGGAGTTTTTCTCCCGCAGGAATTTTGGTTTTTCACACATCCCGCGGAAATCATGGATTTTTTCGGGATAAGAAGTAGCCTATGTATTAAACCGGGATATAATCTACCTCTATTCCAAATTTCAGGCAAATCGATTCAGAAATTGCGACGTGAAGGAGTATTTCCCCCGCGCGTATTTCTATTTTTTACAAATTTCGCGGGAACCATAGATTTTTGTGGGATAAAAAGTAGTCTATTTATTAATCCAGAATATAATTTAACTCTTGTTCAAATTTCAGCCAGTTCCGATCAGTAACTGCGGCGTGAAGGAGCTTTTCTTCGTAATATCTTTGGACCCCCGTTTCACTCCCCTAGGAGGTGGTCTCGTTAGTAGGGGTGGAATTAAAAAATCGAGGAACTTTGTTATTTTTATCCAAAAGTCTACTTACCGATTTTAATGAACATAACTTGAAATTTGACGGATTTCCATGTATGTAAAATAAAATTCCTTATTTAACACCCTTAGCGGTAGGATTTCAAAAATTCCTTTCTTAGTACACATCTAAGGTGTTAAAAGAAAATTTCATGTTTCTACGTTCAACCGTTTGGGCAGTAGCTTCTCCAAAAGCCAGCCAGCCGGGACCAAGCGTTTTTTAGTTTCAACCCCCTTTTTAGAGAGTTAGGGGTGAAATTTCCAAAATCCCTCGGACACCCATTCTCTTATTTTTATTCAAAAGTCTATATACCTATTTTCATGAATCTAACTTGAAAAATGAGGGACTTTCATACAAACCTAAATCCCTTATTTAACCCCCTTAGGGGTAGAATTTCAAAAAACCCTTTCTTAGCGAGCGGTTTGGTTTCACAAAGAATCTTCCCTGAAAATTTCAAGTTCCTACGTTCAGCCGTTGAGGCTGTAGCTTGTCTGTCAGTCAGTCACTCAGGTCAAAGCCTTTTATAGTTATACATATAGATTATAAAAATTGTATATTATGGCATTTTTGAAAAGAGCAAGTACCGAGTTTCTTGCCAGTTCTTCTCGCTGCAAACCTGCCTTCCGAACCTGGTGGTAGAGTTTTGACTTTTCCTGAGAGATTTAAGCCTATGTGAAAAATAAAGAATTTCGTTTTCAGTCAGAGTTCGAAGTAATTAATTTGAAGGTAATTCGCACCGAATTCAGCGATTCTATTTTTCTCACCAGTTTAAAATTATCATGTGGTGTTTGGAGAACGCAGATGTTTCAAGGCAAACTTTGCAAAATGATAATAACATTTTCTATTCAGATTACGAATTTTTCACTATTCTGTAACATTTCCATAGATATTAAGATGTTGAAAGTTCAAACTGGCTGTCTGTTTATACGACCTAGAAATCTATACGGATTTTACCGAGTTCCCAATGCGAGAAGGCGAACAAATTATAATATGTAGGAGTAGGTAGTAAGGAATGGGAAATCGTTAGTTGTTATAAAAAATTACAGTTATTTAGTTTACAGTCAAAAAGACATGGTCAAAGGATACGCAGATCGTTGGAACCTTTTTTAAACAAAAAATTTAAGTTAAGAAAGAGTTATCACCTATTTATTACCCACGACGGAACGGAGTACGGGTATATGCGTTTAGGGTGAGAGACCGTTTGTACATTACGCTATTAAAAAGATTTTGTGTTTGTTTGTATGTTAAATTGTTCACCAAAACCAATAATGCAATAATATTTTTGTTTGTTTGTTTGTTTGTTTGTTGGTTTGTTTGTTTGTGTGTGCACATCAATGTTCCCATTTATTTCAAAAACGGCTTGACCGATTTAGATGCGGTTTTCTGTATAATGTTTCGTGTTCAGCGGCAATGGTCCTTAGATAGTTGTTACGAACATCGATCACCAGGGGGCGCCATAAAACACATTTATATTGCAAACGAATGTTCCCTCTAGCGGAAGACACACTCCAGAAGGCCGCGAATCCAATACCGGACCATACCTTATAGAAGCTAGGCAAGGATGCCAAAGTCCGTATAAAAAAGTTGAAGAGTTAATTCGAAGAGTTCGTAGCGTCAGCTCTGAGCACAGCTGACATGAGGCAAGCCGGGTCCCCTCGGCTTATAGCGTGACGTAATCAAAGCTTTAATTTATTTTTAAGAACAGAGGACTCTACATATAGGTATTTATTTTTCCTAAACTCGTTTTAATTATTACTTAGTTTTAAGAGTTGTAAACTTTATGATATTTTTGTTACCATATATTTTTGGATATGGATAAGCTATTTGTAAAAGAGTGTAGTTTATTAGAGTTTATTAAAATTCTGAAACAAAATATATGTCGATCATATGAGATTACCTATTAATGTTATGTGTGCTTATGTCATGTGAGATTAATTATGTTGACGTGATTAAGCTCTTTGGAAATAAAAACATTATGTGTATTCATATCATTTAGTGTATATTTGTTATCCTTATAGATCTTAGGTAGGTACTTATGAATATCAATGGGTATTCCGTATTCACTATTCAGAGTTAACGGCGTAGAAGCCGTATTTAAGCGATTTTAAAGACAGTTACTTTCAAATTTAAACGTCATGTATTTTGGGTCTTTAATCTAAAATCGAAGCAGAAACACGATCGGATAAAACTTTCTCGATAGAAAGTTCTCCCAAAAGTTGCTCCAAAATTTCAGTTTTTCGAATTTTTATCGAAAACTACAATGGATATAATCGTAATTTATGTTTTAATGTGTCGGTGATAAGATATAACCAGGGGGCGCCATAAAACACATTTATATTGCAAACGAATGTTCCCATTTATTTCAAAAACGGCTTGACCGATTTAGATGCAGTTTTCTGTATAATGTTTGGTAATTATTGGCGATGGTTTTTAGATAGTTGTTACGAACATCGATCACCAGGGGGCGCCATAAAAAACATTTACAGTGCAAACGAATGTTCTCAATTATTACAAAAACGACTGAACCGATTTGGATACAGTTTTGTATAAAATATTAGTGAGTCATTGGCAATGGTTCGTAGATAATTGTTCTTGTGATTGAACAGCAGGGGGCGCCACAATAAACGTCTCTTTATGACTTGGAAGGGATGATGCCTTCAAACGCTGCTAGAGGAGCTAATGGCTAGTTTGAAGATTAATTTTCATTTTTTAATAATAATATAATTTAAATTACATTAATATATTAATCGAAAAACTATAAAACAAGTGGAAAATTAAAAAAATTTAAAACACCCACGACTTTTGCAGACTTGTAATTGAAAAAGGATTAAATAATTTTTTTTAAACTCCCCGACTAAAGGAAAGTAAGAACTAAGAACCTATCAGTATAATTACAAATCCAAGAAAATCCGTCGGAGCTGCCATTGCTATTTTCGTTTCCAATATCAATTAATGTAATTAGTAACTTAGTAAGTATTGATAAACTGCCGGTATATGAGAAGTATCAAGAAATTGAATTAGTCATCAACTGGTAAACAGCACCATCAACACCGTCATAGGCAAAACACAGCAGCTCCGGCGGATTTTCTTGGATTTGTAATTATACTGATAGGTTCTTAGTTCTTACTTTCCTTTAGTCGGGGAGTTTAAAAAAAATTATTTAATCCTTTTTCAATTACAAGTCTGCAAAAGTCGTGGGTGTTTTAAATTTTTTTAATTTTCCACTTGTCATTATATTATGCTATTGACGTTTCATAACTTTCATAAGTCCCTTTAATTTACTCCAATGTGAAATAGATACCTACTATTTTAGATTTTGTATTCTGAATTCAGAGAAAAGGAGGTTTATCAAGAAGTTTCTATTACTAGGTTCTACTTTATGAAACCTTAAAATACTTTTCAATGGACTAAAATGATTTTTCAGTTAACTTACTATTTTCTTTTTGTGATGATAATAAACAACTCTAGCAGTGTATTCATTACAGTTTAAATAACTAATTGACGTCAATTTAAAGAGTCCCACCACGCTTAATTTAGTTTTATTGTAAACCAAGAGCTGAAAAAATGTTTTGTCTCCACGCCACAATGCCCACATGTGGTATGATTCAACTCAACTTCAAGTAGGTACCTACTTTAAACTGGCAAATTACCTTCAAATTAAAATTTTAACTGGAGCATTTCATGTACCTAATAAAGGTTTATTTACATCGATATATTTTGCACCTTTGTTATCTTTACATGGTTTCACGTCAGTAAAGATGTTCTTTTGTTCTTTCCCTACTTATTTATTCAAAGATGATAAAAAGACTACGTCTATTGAAATTATATATTTATTATATATTTATTGAAATTACAATCGATATCAAGGTTTTTTTTCCCAGTCTCAATTAATCCTATCTAATGTTAAAACCCATACGAAGATCCGTACTTACAGTAGTTCCTGAAATTGGCCCTTATGTACCTAGACCAGTTATAGTGGTATGTAGCCCAGTTAAACTGGTAAATTCTCGTGCTATTATTTGTTACCAAACTCCTCAGAAACGGCTCGACCGATTGTTATGAAATTTTCAGTGTATTATCACTAAGTCTGAGAGCATATTGTTATCTATTTTTATATCCCTAAAAGGAAAACAACGTTTGCCGGGTCAGCTTATATTAATATAAACATGTCGGAGATAATCATAAGGCTTCTTTTAATTGATAAAGACGTTAGGTAGCATTTATTCACATGTGTGGTGAAACGTGAAGTCGCATTTTATTTACTCGTGAAAATATTATTAATTCAGATTTTTTCTCAGCTATTATGTAGGTATGTTAAAGATGAGTAATGGGTAAAACGCAGCTCATTGATAACACATACAAGTTTAAATTAAAAACTAGCCACGTTTAATGATAAACCTATACTCATAATGCTATGCCGTTCATTAAGACCATTTACCAACCAATACCTAAGCTCAAAACATACACTTTTACATTACGTATCTTAGGTACCAATATCAGAATATTTGAGACTATTCCAATTTAAAATGAGACCAAACACGATGTGTGTGAAAACTAACAGCTGATTCTTCAGCAGGAAGAACAGAAAACGGAGATAAATCCTAAAAATATTCTTAGGATTTATCTTCTTTTTCCATTGAAATAACAGTTGTATAGTAACTTACAGCAATTTTCTAAACCCATAAACTGTGGAAACTAGAAGACATAAAAAAATAAAAGGTAGGTACATACCTAAGGCCCCCTAAACATCGACATTATACACGTACCTACGTCAAGGAGTGGTTTGAATTTTGAAGACAGTCGAGATCCGCGTCTCAGACACGTTAATAAACTCCTAACGTCACTGCTAACAAATATTACAACGAAAGTTACATAACGCAATTTGTTTTATTTACAGATGAGTGCGGTAGTCACAGTCGAAGGCAGTCACGGTCGAGGCACCATGCTACGAGTCCTGGGCGCAGCGCAGAAGCGAGAAGTCAAGGCCACTCAAAACCTGGCAGTCATAGTTTTTTTCTTCATAGTCTGTTGGATACCTCTCTATACGATCAACGCAATCAAGGCCTTCATGCCAGAATTAGATATTCCAAATCCACTCACATACTTTTGCATCGTTTTCTCCCACTTAAACTCGGCGGTGAATCCGTTGTTATATGCTTACCATTTAAAAGATTTTAGGGCAGCCCTAAAAGGTCTCATATGTACAGTGTTTGGTCGAGGCGTGCCACTGCCTGCTGCATACAGGCCACCGGCGCCTGTAAGGAGACCGGCTTTAGAAAGATGTAATGCGTATAGGGAGAGACCGAGGGTTTACGTGAACTCTCCAGTATGGCTGCGGCAAAAGGAAGCTGAATTAGTAGCGAATCAGGAAAGAAGCAAGCCTGTAGCCGCTTCGATAAATAATCAAGATTTAGAACCGTTTTTGAATAGAAGCACAAACGAGAACTCTAGCGGAAGACACACTCCAGAAGGCCGCGAATCCAATACCGGACCATACCTTATAGAAGCTAGGCAAGGATGCCAAAGTCCGTATAAAAAAGTTGAAGAGTTAATTCGAAGAGTTCGTAGCGTCAGCTCTGAGCACAGCTGACATGAGGCAAGCCGGGTCCCCTCGGCTTATAGCGTGACGTAATCAAAGCTTTAATTTATTTTTAAGAACAGAGGACTCTACATATAGGTATTTATTTTTCCTAAACTCGTTTTAATTATTACTTAGTTTTAAGAGTTGTAAACTTTATGATATTTTTGTTACCATATATTTTTGGATATGGATAAGCTATTTGTAAAAGAGTGTAGTTTATTAGAGTTTATTGAAATTCTGAAACAAAATATATGTCGATCATATGAGATTACCTATTAATGTTAAGTGTGCTTCTGTCATGTGAGATTAATTATGTTGACGTGATCAAGCTCTTTGGAAATAAAAACCTTACGTGTATTCATATCATTTAGTGTATATTTGTTATCCTTATAGATCTTAGGTAGGTACCTATGAATATCAATGGGTATTCACTATTCAGAGTTAACGGCGTAGAAGCCGTATTTAAGCGATTTTGAATGAAGTTTTATTTAAAACCTATACTTAAAGACAGTTACTTTCAAACTTAAACGTCATGCATTTTGGGTCTTTAATCTAAAATCGAAGCAGAAACACGATAGGATAAAACTTTCTCGATAGAAAGTTCCCCCAAAAGTTGCTCCAAAATCTCAGTTTTTCTAATTTTTATCGAAAACTATAATGGATGTAATCGTAATTTATGTTTTAATGTGTCGGTAATAATAATACCGCAAAACACTTAGAAACAGATTTTTGATAACTGGCTTAGTTTTTGAGTAATTAGGTAAAAAGCATAGTTTTTCTGTTATATTCTTTCGCAACGCTGCATGTCGCACCTACCAACGTATCCGTGAGAGTGAAAAAGACAGAAATAAAATTTAATAGATAATATTTGATGACAATGGTCATTTAGGAACTAATTTGGTGTAAATATTTTATTCCTCGTTTGAAATAGAGTCTTTGTTACTTTGGTAATTCGGACTTAGGCAACGTATAATTGTTATTGCGCTGGGGTGAAATCTCCTCAAGGTTATTGTCATAAAATATCATACAAAAGATATCTACCAATAGCATCTTCAGCAAAGTTGACTCTCTAAATGGAGGTACTGAAGCCAAGGGCGTATACGATAGGTAGTGGTAATTTATAGGCACAATAATTATATCTTTTTAAATTAAGTAATTTTTAGGGCGGTACTCTTATCACTCAAGGTCAAACACTCAATGTAAAAATTTTAGATAAGTATTGATCTAAAAATGGAAAATAAGCAACAACAAACCGTGAGCGTTTAAATAGATAATCTTTGAATCCAAATCATTGTAGGTAGGTACCTACCTACTACCTAACAAAGCTAATGACCTTAAAAACTAACACAATCATGTGACGCGAACTGAGAGGAAAACAAGGACAGGTTTTGTATGTTCAATATTTGTTAAAGTGACAAAAAACATAAAGTTACTAAAATCAGAAGTTCATATTGAGCAAACTAGTTTGATTGCAATTATTATTAATTAATGATTTGATCACAACAACATGAAACATGTTACAGGCGCCACCTATTGAGATTAACATTTCAATAAAAGCGCCATCTGTGGTGATGTTGAATTTTTATTTAGTAGGTAGGTAATATGCTACATGTTCGGTAGAGTCCACCGAGTGGCCCCAGTTTACTTAACCCATCATAGACTTCTTACGCATTCATACCTTTATAAACTAGATGGCGCTTCTCTATTAGTATTTAAGGTCAGTGTCTGAAATATCCTTTGATTCTTTAAATTCTACAAAGGCCCGTGATGGAAATTGAACCCGCGACCTCTCCTCGAATATACGAGCGCACGCCACTGCGCCAGAGAGGTCGCCATAGTCTTCATGATATTTTATATTAATTATCTTCAGATACAAAACTATTATCATCGCGTCAGAGTTAAAACATTTTAGTTTCCGGATCATCAGAATTTTGATCTTCCAATCTTATCTGAAGACATGTTCTGTGACTTCTATCTCTTCCACATCTCTTCACTATTCGACTTGAACTTATTTCTCAAGTTTTTTTTTGTCAAGGTTCTCAAGGGTATCACAGATTGATAATAATATAATAGTTACTGTAGTATTACTTATTGAGCCAGCCCGCCCGATACGAGAAGCACTAGTAAGCAATAATTCATGGATAAGGCTATGAATTATTTGAATAAATAAGTAGGTTGGTTTAATTGTCATAAGGAACAGTAACTAAAGAAAATCGATTATAAAATAACCCAGAAAATAACATTTTCATGTGATTTTCCCATACAAATTACAAAAAAGCTGTAATAGTCCATCGGTTCAGACGTCTGCCTCATATTAGAGAGTCAGGGCTTCAAGTAACGGACATTTTGGAGTTATTAGGGTTTGTGGAAACTAATATAATAAAGCTGTTTGAAGCCCGCCAATTGCCAAACCTTACTTGTTACACCCTTGCCCAGCAGAAGAACATGGAAAGCGGTCTTTAATGCGTAAAATACCTACCTTTTGATAATAGAGGGATATGAAAGAGGCATACATACACCTTCTTACATCTACAATTCCTGTAATTAGAGAGGCGAAGAAAAGTTAATAACATAGTGTCTGAACCACAATTATCTAAATGATAGGACCTACATAAAAGCGTTGATTTTTCTTTCATTAGGTATTTTGCAAGTTAGCTATTAATATTACAAAACTGCCTGTCTTGTCCGTAAATAAATAATACGTAGGGTATTCACTTTCCTATACCTACATAAGGGACGCCGCCTCCTGGTCCATCCATGGTTTCGATAACGGATCATCCGCAGGTCAGCGAATAATGAAAGCCGGAGGTCTTTTGATCTCCGGTGTCCAATGCGTCTTCTTCGAGAGAGATGCGTCGCCTGCATTTATCTCTGAAAATAATAGCACCTACCGAGTACTCACTGGAAGAATCTTATTGGGAAGGACAAAGACTTTAAGGATTATTACAAAAGATTTTAGCTCTGACATCGAAATAAAAAAATAACCTAGACAAAAAATATAAGGCATGGGAGGTCGAGTAGAAAATTCAAGACACAATGCCAGGGTGATTATGTATAGTATAAATTTAATTACCTACTAGGTACTTGTCATTATAGCATTCACACCTTGAATAGTTTCCTTCTTCCATTTTTTTATGGTTCCGTACCAAAATGGTAAAATGGAACCCTTATGGTGCGACTTTCTCCGTCTGTCTGTCTGTCCGTCTGTCTGTCCGTCACACTCGATTATTTCAGTAACTACCGGAGCTATCGATATGAAATTTGGAATAGTTGTGTATATTAGTGGCCCAATGACACTGGAATAAAAAAAAATTGGAAATTATTTTTGTTCTTATTTAAAAAGGGGGGAAAATCGGAGGGTTGAAATTTAAAAGTGTGATAACTGTACTGTGTGGGGTATCATATGAAAGGGTTTACTTTGTACATTCTAAAACCGATTTTTAATTATTTTTGGTCATGATAGTTTTTGATTTATCGGGGAAAATGTCTAAAAAAATACCGTTCCCCCCCCTTATCTCCGGAGTTTACCAATCGAAAAATCTCAAATAATTATGGTCAATAGGAATTTACGTATATTTTACAGGAAAACTATAGCCAATGCTCTAACTAGCATAGTTTTTTTGATATTAACAATAAACCTCTACAAACAAAGTTAGTTTTGCGGTTCATTAACAAAGGTAATTATTACCGTTTTACATCTTTGGTCGTTACAGTTTTGGTCGTATTACATCTACATTAGTACGAACGAATCTTAAAAGTACCTAGCTATAACTACCTAAGCTTATTTTGCTTCAGTACTTCTTGAGTACGGAACCCTCGGTGCGCGAGTCCGACTCGCACTTGGCCGGTTTTTTTATTTGATTTTCTGCTTAGTATTCTGAAGGTAAATCGCAATCGCCTGCTCTGTATCACACCGTACAACATTAAATTGGCATGTAACCGTTATTTTTCAAAAATGATTATTTTAAATTCTTTAAAAAAGTCACTTATAGATCTTATGGACAATCTGAAAAGCAACAGTCTTGAGAGCATTATATGGCTTGTGAATCTAGTCCCATCGCGAGTGGGGTTTTCAATTTTAAAAGATACTATTTCAGGTAATAGATATAATTCTATTGATAATAATTTAATGAGCAATGACGATTTAACTGAATCAAAATCGCAAAAATTATTAAAAAATTGCATCATTATTATTTTAACTTCAATTAGTTCTGCAAACTATAACTAACATGATGGTAAAATATCAAAAACGATGTTCTCATTGTTTCCCTTTTTAGGGTTCCGTAGCCGAATGGCAAAAAACGGAACCCTTTTAAATTCGTCATGTCTGTCTGTCCGTCTGTCCGTCTGTCCGTCTGTCCGTCTGTCCGTCTGTCCGTCCGTATGTCACAGCCACTTTTTTCCGAAACTATAAGAGCTATACTGTTGAAACTTGGTAAGAAGATGTATTCTGTGAACCGCATTAAGGTTTTCACACAAAATTTAAAAAAAGTAATAAATTTTGGGGGTGCCCCATACTTAGAACTGAAACTCAAAAATTTTTTTTCATCAAAACCATATGTGTGGGGTATCTATGGATAGGTCTTCAAAAATGATACTAAGGTTTCTAATATCATTTTTTTCTAAAATGAATAGCTTGCGCGAGAGACACTTCCAAAGTGGTAAAATGTGTGTAACTGTAACTTCTAAAATAAGAGTATGATAAAACTAAAAAAAATACATGATGTACATTACCATGCAAACTTCTACCGAAAATTGGTTTGAACGAGATCTAATAAGTAGTTTTTTGATATTTACAATAAAACCTCTAAAAACAAAGTTAGTTTTGCGGTTCGATAAGAAAAGTGGTTTTTATGGTTTTATTCCTCCGGTTGTAGTACGGAACCCTCAGTGCGCGAGTCCGACTCGCACTTGACAGGTTTTTTACTTTAGCACCATTCTGGGTTATACACCTATCCTTGTTGACATACGTGTATGGCATCGGGAATATAGTGTACCAGGTACAATTCGCTCAGGGCGCTGCCGCTTTCATAAAGAGCTATGTGAATATTTCCATACTGATCTTGACTTCTAACAACAGCTATTGGTTTCTAACGAAAAGGTTGGTACACAATATGTTTATTTCAAAAATCTTTAGTATCTGTAAAATATTACATTGTAATATCAAAAGTTCACGAATTGACTTATTGTGTTAGCAATTATTTTTGTAACAACAAACGATGCTAAATGCAAAGCAGTAAATTTTGATTATAATACGATTTCTTAAATGATATTTTGTTCAGCAGCTACAGCACATTAAATAAAGAAAATTAATAACTTTTATAGCACTTTTTGATAATCATCTGTATTTTTAATCTACGTAATTTTTAGGCCGCTATTAAAAATGTGCTTCAGCAAGTCACTCGAAATGATCACTTATCGATGAAAAGTGAATTTTTAAAGGAAAAGCACGCTAAACTGTTGTTTGTCATCAAGAAAATATTGTTCGTTTTCTATGGATTCAACTTAGTGGACGCTTTCTTTATTTATTTACCACACAGAGTTAATGTATCGAATGACTATTATTCAATGACTCCTTGTGTAGGTAAGTTCCAAAGTTCATATCTAAAATCCTCCTACTTATCGCTTCATGAGATTTAGATAATACTTATATCATATTAAGATTTTTATGTCAACTTCGCTTTGCAACTATTTTATGAAATTATGTTCATTAAAATTATTTTAATTTTCAGGTTTAGAGCCTTTAACATCTTCGCCAAATCGTGAGTTCTGTCACGTAATATTGTTAATACAAGAGTTAACAATAATGACCGTTGTTCTTAACTATCAAGCTCTTCTTCTGTTCTTAATTGCTCACACCACAGCGATGTACCAGATGCTTTCTGCGGAAATGATGGTCCTCGACGACTACGAAGATTGTCCCGAAAACAATGCTCTAGTTAAAGAGCGTTTACCAATTCTTATTGAACGTCACGCGTTGACTTTGGATATTATAAAAAACCTTAAATCTTTGTACAGCATGCCGATCGGTGTCAACTTCGGTTCGAACGCCGTTTGCATCAGCTTGTTTTTCTACTTGCCCTGGCATGAGTGGGTGATGTTCTCACCGATCCTCATCTATTGTTTCCTCGTCTTCTTTTTGTACTGTTTTCTTTGTCAGAGATTGATAAACGCTTCAGAAGTTTTCGAGAGTGCAATCTACAGTTGCGGATGGGAGAAGTTTGGTTTGAAGGAAAAGAAAACAATCTATGTAATGCTTCTGATTGCCCAAAAGCCCGTTACTCTTTTGGCTGCTGATATTATACCAGTAAACATCTATACTTTTGCAACTACTTTGCAAGCGATGTTTAAATTTATCACCGTTGTCAAATTTTAATATCAAGTTTCATATCAACAGCACTTAATTAATAATTGCCGTGAGCACAATGGATAGTAAATAGCTAATAATGGCAAATAAATTATTAAATTGCAAATATAGCAGAAACTGTATTGAACACTGTCATTATAACCATAGTAGAAAAATTCCAATCCAAAACTTCTTTTATTTAACACCCATAATCGAAAGAGAAATCAAATTGTTTGAATTGCCTTAGAAGTTGTCTCAAACAGAGTGAATGCAATACTAAGCGATATTGCATAAAATTTTAGACCAATTTAAGGATTGGGTTTAGTATTCATAATTGCAATACCGTTATAACTCTTCGTCATGTCATATAATACCTATATATTATCATACTAAAAAATTGTGATATTTTCCGAACATATTGTGTATTGTATATGATAATCCAATGGTAAGTCATAACTTTGAAAGACAGAATTTACTTTAATGATAATATTGTGAGCAATTATCTTCCATATAAGCCGAATGATAGAAATTCCTATTCGTCTGCAGGTCCAGGATTGTGAAATGTGAATAAAAGATTCTTGCAACTTTCTTCAACTTTATATTTCGTCATATTAAATTTTCCAAATTAGTAACATTTTTTTCGACATATCTTTTTCAATCCCCGACAGAATTAAAATTCCCTTCCTTTTTCGAATTCCTTTTAAAAAGTCACAATATTCGTAAAGAGTTCTACTTCCTAAAAAAAATAATCTTAAAACCATAAATACTTCTCGGTGACGCAAAATATAAATAGATACTTTTTAGCAAGCTAACAATATGGAGAATGAAATGAAACTCAATAATTGACATAAATAGAATATTATGTTGTAAATATTTCGTAAAATGAAGTATTTGTTGGACTTATCCGATGTGCTAAGTATGTGATGTTGATCATCTTAAGGTGCGTACAGACCGGCCCAACGAACGCCCAACGATGGATATTTATCGTTCGCTAGCGTTGGCTTCCGCACGCTCGTTGGAGTTCGTTAATACGTCCAAATACATTAAGTGCTCGAACGAACGTTCGTTGGCACTTGATTCCGGTTCTTTTCTCTTTCGTTCGCAGTTTAATCATGGACGACGACGACATCATTATGATTGCTAGTTTTATAAACCAAAACGAGTTAGCAAGAACAAAAAAAAAATAAACGTAAGCGAAGATGGTGGACAACCACATATTTTAAGAATAGGACTGTGTATAGTGGAAGTAAAATGAGCGTTCGTTCGTTGGCCTTCGGCGACCGTCCAAACAGAGTTCGATCAAAAAGCTCGATTTCTTTGATGTTACCGCCACGCTTCGGATCGCCGGCACACGCCAACGAGCGATCGTTGGCATTCGCTAAGCCGTCCAGATTGCAGCAACGAAGACCAACGAAACCCGTTCGTTGGCGTTCGTTTGGCTGGTCTGTACGCAGCATTAGGTTTCTTTTAAGTAATGTCATCATGTAAAGGACGTCGAGAACGATGCAAGATCTGCCGGTGACTATTGAATAAGTAGAGCGTGTTTGGAGGTGTGCGTTCCCCCAGCGGGTCAATTATGATTATGAAATATGAGATACAGTATGAAGTCAATTAAGCCCTGTAAATGTCTCCGAAATTAGGAATTTGTCAACTGTGTAGTTTTGAGATATCCTCCAAAAACGTTTTGGGAACGTGGGGGAACGTTACCCCAGCGGAACTTTTTCTTGCTAGCGTTGTCACAGCCAAACGATATCGACAGGGACAGGTTTTGTATGTTCAATATTTGTTAAAGCGACAAAAAACATGAAGTAACTAAAATCAGAAGTTCATATTGAGCAAACTAGTTTGATTGCAATTATTAATGATTTGAACACAATAGTCATTACCACACCAATAGTCAAAATTTGCAAAATTTTGAAACATGTTACAGTCGTCACCTATTGAGATTAACATTACAATAAAAGCGCTATCTGTGGTGATGGTGAATTTTTACTAAGTAGATAAATGCTAAATGTTTGGTAGAGCCAGTCACTCTCTACCGAGTGGCCCCAGTATACTAATCCCGTCATGGACTTCTTACGCATTCATACCTTTATAAACTAGATGGCGCTTCTCTATTAGTACAAGGTTTAAGTCCTTTGACCTTTAACATTAAGGTCCTTTGATTCTTTTGGATAGCCTGATAGTTTCCGGATCATCTGAATTTTGATCTACCAACATTGGTTATCCGAAGATATGTTCTGTGTCATAATAATTAAGCGCCAAAAACAAATAAATACAGTTGTCTCGGTGCCCAATACGAATTTGTCCCGACTCCCGTTTGGCGTCGAGACACTGGGTCCGTGGGGCAAGGGTGCCCGGGGGTTCCACAAGGACCTCAGCAAACGCCTTAGGGAGGCAACAGGCGATCCTCGCGCGGGCAGCTTTCTCGCGCAACGACTTTCAGTAGCTATTCAGCGCAGGAATGCTGCCTGCATAATGGGCCTACCTAGGGCTCAAAATTTTGATAAGTACTTTAATTCTTAGTTTTAGTTATTTTAATTTAATGATATTTCTGAGTATAGTTTTACATTAAGTTAGTTAGTAATTTTCATGTTCTTTTTGGCTATATCCTTAATAAAACGAACTTTTATTAAAATTTCTGTGTCTTCTATCTCTTCACTCTTCGACTTTAACTTATTTCTCAAGTTTATTTTGTCAATGTTCTGATGGTATTATCACAGATTGATAATAATATAATAGTTACTTACTTAGTGAGCCAGCCCGCCCGATACGAGAAACCACAGAAAAAATAATAAGTATTATGGTAAGTAGTAGGTAGGTTTAATTGTCATAAGGAAGAGTTACTAAAGTAAATCGATTACAAAATAACCCACAAAATAACATTTTCATGTAGGTAGGTGAGTAATTACAAATTACAAAAAAGCAGTAGGTAATAGTCCATCGGTTCAGACGTCTGCCTCACGTTAGAGAGTCAGCGCTTCAAGCCCCGGGAATGACTTTTTGGAGTTATTAATAGCGTTTGTGGACACTAATATAATAATAGTACATTGTTACCCTAGGGATGAAAGTAACTTATTTAGTCCCCAGACGGGGTCTGGCGCCCGAGCGTAGCGAGGGGGCCTATAGTTCGAGGTACTTAATAAGTCTTTATCCCGAGGTAAACACTGTGCTTTTCATTACGAATATAAGGAAAGTCAAAATAAAAATAGAAATTAGCTAAAGAAAATTGAATAATTGTGTCAATAAAAATCACTGTTAAACAGAAGCCTAAACAAAACTCTACAACTCGAAAAACAAATGAAGATCGGATTGCCGCTTGCCACTTTCCCGCCTTTTTTTTTTCTTTGGCCTAGCCGGCGGGCTATGCATTTAGCTTTTTAATAGTCAAGTATTGTCTATGATTGTCTATGAATGTCTATGAATCAGTTGTCTTTACTTTATGAATCAATTTATGAATAAAGTCTATCTTTCTTCTTGTCTATGGATGCACTCGGGTATGTCGTGTTTCATTTGAACTCCAATAAAAATGTGACAACTAGTTTTTTTTTATTATTTGACAGCTGTCAGTTGAAAACGATTCTCCCTAGGGCTGCAAAGTATTACTTTCAACCCGCTTCTCAGGCAACTTCAGACCTAGGTACTTTCCGTGTATGAGTGATGAAAAACTGCTTGAAGCCCGCCAATTGCAAAACCTTACTTGTTACACCCTTGCCCAGCAGAGGAACATGGAAAGCGGTCTTTAATGTGTAAAATACCTTTTGATAATAGTGGGACATGAAAGAGGCATACATACACCAACATCTACAATTCCTGTAATTTGAGAGGCGAAGAAAAGTTAATGACACAGTGTCTGATCCACAATTATCTAAATGATAGGATCTACATAAAAGTGTTGATTTTTCTTCCATTAGGTATTTTGCAAGTTAGCTATGAATATTACAAAACTGCCTGTCTTGTCCGTAAATAAAATTACGAAAACGTTTCACTTTTCACTTTCCTATACATAAGGGACACCGCCTCCTGGTCCATCCATGGTTTGGACAACGGATGATCCGCGGGCCAGCAACTCATAAAGGCCGGGGGTCTTTTGGTCTCTGGTGCCCGATGCGTCTCGTTCGAGAGAGTTGCGTTACCTGCATTTCTGTCTCAAAATACTAGTACCTACCATTACGAAAATCTTATTGGGAAGGATTATTACAAAAGATTTTAACTCTGACATCGAAATAAAAAAAATCATGGACAAAATATGTAAGACATGGCAGGTCGAGTAGAAAATTCAAGACACAATGTCAGGGTGATTATGTAGGTATAAATTTAATTACCTACTCCGTGTCAATTGTCATTATAGAATTCGCAACATTAATAGTTTCCTTCTTCCATGTTATTTTATTTGATTTTCTGCTTAGTATTCTGAAGGTAGATGCTCTGTATCGCATACCGTACAGTGTTAATTTTGCATGTAACCGTTTTTTCTCAAAAATGATTATTTTAAATTCTTTAAAAAAGTCTTTTATAGATCTTATGGACAATCTGAAAAGCAACAGTCTTGAGAGCATTATATGGCTTGTGAATCTAGTCCCATCCCGAGTAGGGTTTTCAATTTTAAAAGATACCATTTCTGGTAAGTCGCTACCAGTGCTACACTATTATTTGATCAAATATATTGTATAGTATCAGGAATCTCAGTAGCCTCTCTATATTTATTCATTATTGAAAAATAGCATCACTATTATCATTCTAAATTAAAAATTTTCCGTAAACTATAATACCTATTAATATGACTTTGATCTGAATTTTTTTTACTTTAGCGCCATTCTGGATTATACACCTCTCCTTGTTGACATACGTGTATGGCATCGGCAGTATAGTTTACCAAGTACAATTCGCTCAGGGTGCTGCCGCTTTCATAAAGAGCTATGTCAACATTACCATACTGATCTTGACTTCTAACAACAGCTATTGGTTTCTAACGAAAAGGTTGGTACACAATTTTTTATTTCAAAAATCTTTAGTTTCTGGAAAAATATAACATTCGAATATCCAAAGTTCACTAATCGACTTAAAGCAATTATTTTCGTAACAACAAACGATGTTAAATGTAAAGCAGTAAATTTTGATTATAATACGATTTCTTAAATGATATTTTGTCCAGCAGCTACAAGACAAAGAAAATTAATAATAACGTTTTGATAATCATCTGTATTTTTAATCTACGTAATTTTTAGGCCGCTATTAAAAACTGTGCTTCAGCAAGTCACTCAAAATGATCACTTATCGATGAAAAGCGAATTTTTAAAGGAAAAGCACGCTAAGCTGTTGTTTGTCATCAAGAAAATATTGTTCGTTTTCTATGGATTCAACCTAGTGGACGCTTTCTTTATTTATTTACCACACAGAGTTAATGTCTCGAATGACTATTATTCAATGACTCCTTGTGTAGGTAAGTTCCAAAGTTTAAATCTAAAATCCTCCTACTTCGCTTGAGATTCAGATAATATGTATATCTATAATAAGATTTTTATGACAACTTCGCTTTGCAACTATTTTATGACATTATGTTCATTAAAATTATTTAATTTTCAGGTTTAGAGCCTTTAACATCTTCGCCAAATCGTGAGTTCTGTCACGCAATATTGTTAATACAAGAGTTTACAATAATGGCCGTTGTTTTTAACTTTCAAGCTCTTCTTCTGGTCTTAATTGTTCATACCACAGCGATGTACCAGATGCTTTCTGCGGAAATGATGGTCTTCGACGACTACGAAGATTGTCCAGAAAACAATGCTCTGGTTAAAGAACGTTTACCAATTCTTATTGAACGTCACGCGTTGACTTTGGATATTATAAAAAACCTTAAATCTTTATACAGCATGCCGATCGGTGTCAACTTCGGTTCGAACGCCGTTTGCATCTGCTTGTTTTTCTACTTGCCGTGGCATGAGTGGTTGATGTTCATACCGATCCTCATCTATTGTTTCCTCGTCTTCTTTTTATACTGTTTTCTTTGTCAGAGATTGACAAACGCTTCAGAAGTTTTCGAGAGTGCAATCTACAGTTGCGGATGGGAGAAGTTTGGTTTGAAGGAAAAGAAAACAATTTATGTAATGCTTCTGATTGCCCAAAAGCCTGTTACTCTTTTGGCTGCTGATATTATACCAGTAAACATCTATACTTTTGCAACTACTTTGCAAGCGATGTTTAAATTTATCACCGTTGTCAAATTTTAATATCAATTTTCATATTATAAACAGCACTTAATTAATAATTCCCGTGAGCACAATGTATAGTAAATAGCTTATAATGGCAATTAAATTATCAAATTGCAAATATAACACAAACTGTATTGAACACTGTCATTATAACCATAATAGAAAGTTTCAAATACAAATGTTCTTTTATTTAACGATCCATATTCATTTCGAGAAAGAGGTGAACCGCCGAATCCAACTCGGCTGGGCAGCGTTCAGGAAAATCCGCGATGTCTTCTCGTCCAACATCCCTCGGTGCCTGAAGACCAAAGTCTTCGAACAGTGCGTGTTGCCAGTGATAACCTATGGATCAGAGACATGGTCATCTTTGCGCGATTGAATCAGAAATGAGGAGATCCGCAAAAGAACCAATGTAACCGACATAGCTCGACGTGCCGCAAAGCCGAAGTGGCAATGGGCCGGGCACATAGCTCGCAGGATCGATGGACGTTGGGGACCCAAGGTGCTGGAATGGCGGCCACGCACCGGGAAGCGCAGTGTCGGTCGACCCCCTACCAGGTAGACGGATGACATTATGAGGGTCGCGGGGAGTCGCTGGCGCCAGGCGGCGCAAGATCGTGGTGTTTGGCGGTCATTTCAGGAGGCCTATGTCCAGCAGTGGACGTCCATCGGCTGAAACGACGACGACGACGATTCAACAGAGAAATCAAATTCTTTGAATTTCTTAATTTATTACGTTGAATTATTTTTGATCAAAAATATTGCCTTAGAAGTTGTCTCAAACAGAGTGAGTGCAATACTAAGCGATATAGGATTGGGATTGGTATTGGTAGCTGCAATACCGTTATAAGTCTTCGTCATGTCATCTATATATATAAAAGAATGAGGCATTTTGGTTGTTCCACGGATTCCGCCAAAACTATAGGTCCTAGAGATCTGAAATTTGGTACCTAGGTAGATATTAGGTCATGAATTCGTACTAAGACGGGGATTCCAGAAATTCCATGTTTAAGGGGTAAAAATCATACATTTAAGGGTATTTCCCATACAAAAGTAAAATTTTTTCGTTGTTCCAGGAATTCCCGAAAAACTAAAAGTCGTAGAGACCTGGAACTTGGTACCTAGGTAGATATTAGGTCATGAATTCGTACTAAGACGGGGATTCCAGAAATTCCATGTTTAAGGGGTAGAAATAGTACATTAAAGGGATTTCTCCATACAAAATTGATTTTTTTTTCGTTGTTCCAGGAATTCCCGCAAAACTAAAAGTCGTAGAGATCTGAAATTTGATACCTAGATAGATATTAGGTCATGAATTCGTACTAAGACGGGGATTCCAGAAATTCCATGTTTAAGGGGTAGAAATAGTACATTAAGGGGATTTCTCCATACAAAATTGTAATTTTTTTCGTTGTTCCAGGAATTCCCGAAAAACTAAAAGTAGTAGAGATCTGAAATTTGGTACCTAGGTAGATATTAGGTCATGAATTCGTACTAAGACGGGGATTCCAGAAATTCCATGTTTAAGGGGTAGAAATAGTACATTAAAGGGATTTCTCCATACAAAATTGTATTTTTTTTCGTTGTTCCAGGAATTCCCGAAAAACTTAAAGTCGTAGAGATCTGAAATTTGATACCTAGGTAGATATTAGGTCATGAATTCGTACTAAGACGGGGATTCCAGGAATTCCATGTTTAAGGCATAAAAATCTTACATTTAATGAATTTTCCCATACAAAAGTGTATTTTTTGCGTTTTACCAGGGATTCCAGCGAAATCAATAATATCGTAGAGATCTGAAATTTGGTACCTAGGTTGATATTAGGTGATGAATTCGTAATCAGCTGGGGATAAGTAGGAATTTCTGGACAAAGTTTAAAAAGTGGCCGCCATTTTGAACTTTTTTGTTATTGGGCCGATTGCTTTGAAAATCGATATGTGAGTATCGCGACAAGTATGGAGAAGGAATTTGTGGTAACAATTTAAAAAAGTGGCCGCCATTTTGAATTTTTTTGTTATTGGGCCGATTGCTTTGAAAATCGATATGTGAGTATCGCAACAAGTATAGAGAAGGAATTTGTAGTCAAAATTTTAAAAAGTGGCCGCCATTTTGAATTTTTTTGTTATTGGGCCGATTGCTTTGAAAATCGATATGTGAGTATCGCAACAAGTATAGAGAAGGAATTTGTAGTAAAAATTTAAAAAAGTGGCCGCCATTTTGGTTTTTTTTGTTATTGGGCCGATTGCTTTGAAAATCGATATGTGAGTATCGCGACAAGTATGGAGAAGGAATTTGTGGTAAAAATTTAAAAAAGTGGCCGCCATTTTGATTTTTTTTGTTATTGGGCCGATGCTTTGAAAATCGATATGTGAGTATTGCAACAAGTATAGAAAAGGAATTTGTAGTCAAAATTTTAAAAAGTGGCCGCCATTTTGAATTTTTTTGTTACTGTGCCGATTGCTTTGAAAATCGATATACGAGTATCGCAACAAGTATAGAGAAGGAATTTGTAGTAAAAATTATAAAAGTGGCCGCCATTTTGATTTTTTTGTTACTGTGCCGATTGCTTTGAAAATCGATATGTGAGTGTCGCAACAAGTATAGAGAAGGAATTTGTAGTCAAAATTTTAAAAAGTGGCCGCCATTTTGAATTTTTTTGTTACTGTGACGATTGCTTTGAAAATCGATATGTGAGTATCGCGACAAGTATGGAGAAGGAATTTGTGGTAACAATTTAAAAAAGTGGCCGCCATTTTGAATTTTTTTGTTATTGGGCCGATTGCTTTGAAAATCGATATGTGAGTATCGCAACAAGTATAGAGAAGGAATTTGTAGTCAAAATTTAAAAAGTGGCCGCCATTTTGAATTTTTTTTGTAACTGTGACGATTGCTTTGAAAATCGATATGTGAGTATCGCGGCAAGTACGGAGAAGGAATTTGTGGTAAAAATTTAAAAAAGTGGCCGCCATTTTGAATTTTTTAGTTACTGTGCCGATTGCTTTGAAAATCGATATGCGAGTATCGCAACAAGTATAGAGAAGGAATTTGTAGTCAAAATTTTAAGAAGTGGCCGCCATTTTGATTTTTTTTGTTACTGTGCCGATTGCTTTGAAAATCAATATGTGAGTATCGCGACAAGTATGGAAAAGGAATTTGTGGTAAAAATTTAAAAAAGTGGCCGCCATTTTGAATTTTTTTGTTATTGGGCCGATGCTTTGAAAATCGATAAGTGAGTATCGCAACAAGTATAGAGAAGGAATTTGTAGTCAAAATTTTAAGAAGTGGCCGCCATTTTGATTTTTTTTTGTCACTGTGCCGATTGCTTTGAAAATCGATATGTGAGTATCGCGACAAGTATGGATAAGGAATTTGTGGTAAAAATTTAAAAAAGTGGCCGCCATTTTGAATTTTTTTGTTATTGGGCCGATTGCTTTGAAAATCGATATGTGAGTATCGCAACAAGTATAGAGAAGGAATTTGTAGTCAAAATTTTAAAAAGTGGCCGCCATTTTGTTTTTTTTTGTTATTGAGCCGATTGCTTTGAAAATCGATATGTGAGTATCGCAACAAGTATAGAGAAGGAATTTGTAGTCATAATTTTAAGAAGTGGCCGCCATTTTAATTTTTTTTGTTACTGTGCCGATTGCTTTGAAAATCGATATGTGAGTATCGCGACAAGTACGGAGAAGGAATTTGTGGTAAAAATTTAAAAAAGTGGCCGCCATTTTGAATTTTTTAGTTACTGTGCCGATTGCTTTGAAAATCGATATGCGAGTATCGCAACAAGTATAGAGAAGGAATTTGTAGTCAAAATTTTAAGAAGTGGCCGCCATTTTGATTTTTTTTGTTACTGTGCCGATTGCTTTGAAAATCGATATGTGAGTATCGCGACAAGTATGGAAAAGGAATTTGTGGTAAAAATTTAAAAAAGTGGCCGCCATTTTGAATTTTTTTGTTATTGGGCCGATGCTTTGAAAATCGATAAGTGAGTATCGCAACAAGTATAGAGAAGGAATTTGTAGTCAAAATTTTAAGAAGTGGCCGCCATTTTGATTTTTTTTGTCACTGTGCCGATTGCTTTGAAAATCGATATGTGAGTATCGCGACAAGTATGGATAAGGAATTTGTGGTAAAAATTTAAAAAAGTGGCCGCCATTTTGAATTTTTTTGTTATTGGGCCGATTGCTTTGAAAATCGATATGTGAGTATCGCAACAAGTATAGAGAAGGAATTTGTAGTAAAAATTTAAAAAAGTGGCCGCCATTTTGTTTTTTTTTTGTTATTGGGCCGATTGCTTTGAAAATCGATATGTGAGTATCGCAACAAGTATAGAGAAGGAATTTGTAGTCATAATTTTAAGAAGTGGCCGCCATTTTAATTTTTTTTGTTACTGTGCCGATTGCTTTGAAAATCGATATGTGAGTATCGCGACAAGAATGGATAAGGAATTTGTGGTAAAAATTTAAAAAAGTGGCCGCCATTTTGTTTTTTTTTTTTGTTATTGGGCCGATTGCTTTGAAAATCGACATGTGAGGATCGCGACAAGTATGGAGAAGGAATTTGTGGTAAAAATTATAAAAGTGGCCGCCATTTTGAATTTTTTTGTTACTGGGCCGATTGCTTTGAAAATCGATATGTGAGTATCGCGACAAGTATGGAGAAGGAATATGAAAGGAAGGATGGAAAAATACAGGAATTTTGGAAATTAAATGCCTGAAGGAGTACAGCAGAAGTTCAACGTGAGCGAAGCCGCGGGCGTTTGCTAGTATAATATATTATTAGGTTAAAAATTATAATCCTATGAAAAGTCATAACTTTGAAAGACAACTTTAATGATAATATGGAGAATGAAATGACACTCAATTGACAAAGAATATGATGTTGTAAATATTTCGTAAAATGAAGTATTTGTTGGACTTATCCGATGTGCTAAGTAGACAGTTGATCTTCTTAGGTTTCTATGAAGTAATGTAAGGATGTCGTAAAATAAGTAGAACGATGCAAGAACTGTCGGTGACTTCTGAATAAGTAGAGCATGTTTGGAGCAGTGAGCAAGCTGAAAAAATTGGGACTAATTTAGATGAAAAAAGTTAACATACAGAAAACATTAAAAAAGTCTCACCCTATCGAAGATGCAGTGTAAGAATGAAAATGTAGTTTCGTAAGTAGAGTGCGAAATTCATTATTTAGATACGTACATATTATTTCTTATTTTGTATTTCTGATTTCATAGATTTTGAGATATTATGATTTTTATTGACACTTAAATAAGATAAAGTTTTTTTTAGTAGAATAAAAAGAAAACCCATGTGTATTGAAAGTACTCTTTATCAATCCCAAAAGGTTTCTCAAAACAAAATATCCCACGAAACGATAGTTTTAATAAAGATTCACTAAACCTATTCACTTCAAGTACTCGTATGGTAAAAAGATATAGTTGGAAATAGTAATTGATAAAGTTAACGAATCTGATTATTATTATTAATCATCTTATAAATATCAATAAAGATCATTCATAGAAAAATGAACATACAGGTGTAATGCTAAAACTGGCTAAACAAATTGAAACTACATCATCGTCAGCTCAAGTTATATTATTGAAAAGGCAAAATATTGTAGAGTCACTTCTCGGCAAGCTGTATGCTGAGTAGAAATGCCATTCGCCTCGTATGCCCAGTTTTACTCAACAAACCATCCCAAGCAGGCCGCGTTTTTGCTAACAGATTTTATGTTTACTTATTTTAAATCATCGATGTTTAGATAATGTTATATAAATCAAGATAATCCACATAATAGTTATCATTATTGTGGTTATAACTTATAAGTGAAATTACAAAATGAAGGTGATCTTCCTATGTCTCTACATTATTGCTAATGTCAGCAATAATGGAAAAGCTTCTCTGGAAAGTTTTGTGCCCACAAAGGATAACATGGTATTAACTGACACCACAAAAGGATCAGGTAAATAAGATTTATTTATTATTATTAAATGAATAATTAAGAAATTTAAAAAATCATTACGGAGGTACTTACGTATAAATTTCTTACAAAATGTTGCAAAATGTTTTTTTTTCATAGATAGAATAATTAGTAAAATAAATTTTCGATACCTGTATACCTACTCACGTTGTATGTTTTATCCTACATAAAATTTTGTATTTCGCATGAACATCGAGATATACCTAATACTTTGTTATTACCTACTTCACAATGTAGGTATATTCGTACCAGTAAATTATGCTGTCTCAGTTTTTATAGTCAGCAACCTTGAATTGAAATTGATATTAAGTCGGTATGTGACAGTGATGTGAAGATAAAAAAAGAATAACGTTAAAATATGAAGAATACCTAATACCTACCAATATAATTAAAAACGTGTTTCTTGTTCGGCTCTAACGCCGAATTTTGATTATTTACCAGATCTCTTTGATCTCTTTGATTTAAACTTAATGGAGACAGACCAATGTTATATATATAATATCATTGAGACAGACTAAATTTTTATTCCTGAAAAGTACAGGTTTCCCGCAGGTTTTTTAAAAATACCTGCATCCAAATCCTCGATGGTATAGCTGCTGGCAACATGAATTTAATATGGAATAGCAATGTTTTCATATAACTTCGACAGTATTATTGTTAATATTTTAGCAAAGTTTTATTTAATAATCATAATATAACGAACTTAATTATTGTCACCAAAAGTATTTTAAAAACAAGATAAGCGTTTTAAATAGGATTTCTTTAGGCACCTCGAGAATTCAGAAGCATAATTTTGTAGAATAATGTTAATAATTTATGTAACCCAATCAAACACGATGACCGCATGATTCCATAGGTGATCATCGGGAGAGAGAGTAAGAAAAAGTTGCATCTGTAATTGCGTATTTTAGAAAGGTAAACGATCACTCTCTTTGTTGATTTCGAAGTAAAGATTTTTAGGAATAACAACTTACTTACTTTTTACAGACCTCAGACTCAGCGTTACGGGTTACCGTTTTAAGATTGTTATGTTAACTAAAAGCTTGTAGCTCAATTGTAATATGAATTTCAGATAAATCATGCAGCCGACCTTGTAAATTAAACGTAAAGCCTCGCCGCTGCACTTATAATTTCGAAATCAGTCCATCTATCGAAGAAAACGGAAGGCCGACGCTTACAGTTAACAACCAGACCCCTGGTCCCGCTATCCAAGTCTGTTTACACGACATAGTGTCGGTCAAGGTGAAGAATAAAGTTCCAGATCAGGACCTGTCGATACATTGGCATGGGGTTGAACAAATGGGAACTCCGTACATGGACGGTGTTCCTATGATAACACAGTGTCCAATAACGTACGGGTCAACTTACGAATACGCGTTTATTGCATCAACCCCTGGAACGTTTTTCTATCACTCGGATTCAGGTAAATCTTACGATGTAAACAAGAAACTTGAAGCTTCATCTTTACTTTCTTTGTTAGTTTTACCCCTCTCATTTAGATCTGCCGAAGGCTTGCAACTCTTCGCTCATGAATCCATCTATTTTTGGGACGTCTTTGGGAGATTCTCCTAAATCAAACCTCTCATGTTTATCAAGTTTTGCTACGACAGATTTTTTCTTTCATATTAAAATTAGCTCTGACTAACTTCTAAGCCTTCTCCAATTGCTTGGCTGAATTTGATTGTTTTTTGGCATGTTTTTTGTTATAGTTACGATGAGCTTTGGCAGAACTACGTATGCTAGCTGGTTTCTTATATATCTGAACATTTTCAGTTACCCACCAAGGTGATGGTGTATACGGGTCTCTCATCGTGGATCAACCACGGCCTTTAGAACCTCATTCATCATTGTACGATTATGATAGAAGCGGAAATCATACTTTGATTTTTGGAGCAAAATTTAATGAGCTTCTCACAGACCGCTTAGACGACGTTAGTGAAATTCAGCCTGATAACCTTGTTATAAACGGAGATGCAATGGACAATAAGTAAGTGATACTAGAAAATTTGGACATAAAATTGAAATAAATGGAAAAATCCAATTTAAATAAAGCACAGAGGTGGAGTGAATAAAAAAAACACTACCTACAAAACTCCCAGCAACTTCATTTATTGTGGAACTCGTAGTTTTCTTGTAGAGAGCCTTGTATATAATGTTACAGGATCTTCGTGATGCAAGGATACGGATACCGATTGCGATTCATTAACGCAATCGCTCTGGAATGCCCTTTGCTCATCAACGTGGAACGCCATCCGATGACGATCGTGGCGAGCGACGCTAGTCCTGTGCAGCCGGCTATCGCGGATGCTGTTCGACTTTATCCTGGTAACTATAACCTCAAATACTCAAAGAAAATATCCTCACAAAAATGTGATTTTAATGGTTTTATGATTTCAAATTTATCCCCCATAAATAGTCAATAAGATCTCAGTTTAGCATCTCATTCGGTTCAATGGTACTTAATGGTTAATGGTACTAGTTGCCGTATTTATCACAATTAAATACAGCATGACAGGTTCTTTTAGTAGCTACTTATACAAAGTAACGAATTTAAAAATCTCCAGAAAAACATTTAGGTAGGTAGGTACATGGTATAGCTAGGTAGTAGGTACCTACCTGCATACATTAAAGCAGGCATGGAAAATTTTACATAAACATGACGAAATTCGTTATTGTTATGACAATAATAGGTACTTATTAAAATTTGAAATGGGTTTTCTAAAATTATCAACAACAATATATTAATAGACTACTGCTACTGGGACTAAAACAGTGTAAAACTATTGAATATCGATGACTTTATCGTGACACTTTATGTATTTTTCTAAATTATTAAATGTCTAAGAAAATGCTTCAACTGCCAACATTAGGGGTGATTACCCTAAAAGTGGCAACACTAATGCGAGTGAAAGGAGAAAGGCTCGTTTCAGAGTTAAGGTCATCGCGAACCGGTTTCACTGTTTTCATTTCACTTTCTATGCAATTGTCGGACAAGATTACTTCGGTTGGTTAAATAGCAAACTTAAACTGTATTATTAATTATTATCTAACAAAATGTTATTTTATCAACACAACTTAACAGCCAGCACTACCTCAGCTTAGCAAAATCCTTGGTCATTTAGAAAATACTGGAGGGTTAAATCTATAATTCATATAATTCATTATTTAATGCTCTACGATATATTATATGACTCATATGTCATAGAGCATTTTCTAACGATCATACGTACCGAAAACATGATTCCATAAAAAACCTAAGCAGAAAAAAATCTAAAGATGACTCCAAATCTAACTGTAAAAACGTAGGGCTTTAAACGTAGGGCTTTATAAGAATACAAAGCATAAAAATGCGAAGTCCTTACGAGTAGCTATCGTCGCATTAGGTGACGAAATTATTACAGATCAGGAAATAAAAATACATGGCTAAGTTTATTGTGGGTTACTTCTCACTTCAGAGAGCGTTGGAACCATCGCGACGTAAATTTATAGTTATCACAGTAAAATAAATAAGTTGCATTAAGTACATAATTGTGTATGTGCCGTTAAGTCGCTACAAGTGAGGCGTGATTGAAATAACTCGCTAAAGACAAAAAGTATTAAGGTTTGTTGTTGGTGAAAGTTTTGAAGGCAAAGAGGAAGTGGACAAAAAAATTAGAGGCCCTTACATGTTAATTGAAGCCACCATTTTACCTCAAAATACTTATTAGCTTACGTCATTTATTTGCAATTGAAAGTTACATCTGCCAAAGTATTATATAATTTATTGGAATTTGCGGTTGGAACTAAATTGTTTTGTTATATTAGGTACGTCGTAAAATATTACATTATAACAAAAGACAAATTAACACATTGTAAAAGCGAAGTTTCTTTATAATACAGTAAAACCTCGTCAATATATCTATTGACTATCCAAACGTTACGTAAATAATAATAAAAAAATCCGTAACGGTTTTTTAAGGCGCGGGGAACAGTGGATTCGCGGTCACTGTCTAATTTAATACTAGAGACAAGGATGTCGCACCGCAGTTTTTGTTCGAAAAAACAAGAAAATGTGAAATTAATGACAATGCAGACGTAATATAAAAAATCTAAAATGACCATTATATCTGTCACAATAAAACACACAACCTAATTTAATTTCACAAAAATTCATGTAACCATTTCTGAGAAAAATGTAGATTTATGTATTTGCCGAGGCAACTTTGGCATTTTTTTCTATCGAGTGAAGTTTGCGAAATCGTGTTTCGGCATCAGCCACCATGTCAGAAATACTTTCAATTGTATCCACATATTTTTTTAACAGTAATAAGATCTGTAGATTTTACATAAAACGATGCTATACGAACGAAATTTGCCAAAGTTGACTGATCACAGCGCCTTAAATACATTTCATTTAAAGAAATCGAGGAAATGTGTTATATTATAATCACAGACAGAAATGTGTTATATTATAATTTTATTATAATAATATTATAGTCTGAGATTATAATATTCTAGTTTACCTAATGGAGAATTCTCGTTAGCTATAGCTACCCAGGTAAGTAATAAAACGCCAGCAACAGACCTAATCATTTTTTTGTCATCACTTTTTACACACTACCTATTTGCTAACACAAGTGATCTCCAGGAAAATGATACTCATAGACTATTTAAATATTGTTTACAAAATATATCATACTTACCTACCTATGTATATGTACCTATATATTAAATAAGATTTTAAGTACAACTAACTTATTAACAACTTGTTTTATTTTCAGGTGAACGTATGGACGTAGTGGTGAGAACGGATCAAGCGAGCGGGGGTTACTGGGTTCGAGTCTCCGGCGAGGGTGTGTGTAAAGGATTGAGCACTCACGCAATGCTCCTGTATTCCGGATTTAATTATACCAATTTGTTGGAACACGGCCCGGTAAGTCTGGGTTTTTTGGTGGGTGGCAGAGAATCAAAATAAAAATATTGTTATATAGAGCTTAGCTTTTTAAAGAAATTAGCAGTGAAAGATGAATTCAGAAATATTGGATAGGGGGATACTTGATTCAATTAATCAAATAATGCTCATGAGTATTTGATCACATTGAACAAGAAGAGAGGATATTGAATGCAAGCAGGCGTTATTTTGCGGAAATTCTTAATTAGCAGGACAGATGAATTCGTTTTGCTATAATCCGCTAAGTACTTGAAAAGATTCTGTATGGTATAATATGCAGGAACACTGCCCACATGAAACACATCTACGATTTCGCATTGTGAAGTCAACATCTTCTGAGGATGTCCCGGTTCGGGACGAAACGTGCGTCGAAGAAAGTGTTGGAAAATTGTGTGTGGTGTTTCATGTGGGCAGTGTTCCTGCATATTATACCAGTAGAATCTTTTCAAGTAGCGGATTATAGCAAAACGAATTAATCTGTCCTGCTAAGAAGAGAGGATACATCGAACGCCTGGTGGTTTAAGGGAGAGTGAAAGGAATGCGTGCCGTGCACATTCTTCCCCTGAGGCAAGTGACAAAATAGCGTTACATCGCGACGTAGATATAGAAATGGAACAAAAATCAAAAAATGTATCCTGTTTGACGTTTAGTGATACTCAGCTGAAACTCACCGAGTGTCATAGTAGCAACTTAATAGCGATAGGGCTTTATACATTTTTTTTAATTTAGTTCCATTTCCATACGTCGCAACGTAACGCAATTTGTCACTTGAGTCAGGCAGCCGTGCCGCTACTAGGAGCCTTACTACAATCACCTAAAACACTAAGTTGCAGTATTGTTTTGACAATTTCATACTATGTTTGTATGAAAATTTTAAAAGAGCCGCTAGACAGATTTGCATCGTAACTCATAGCCGCAACCACTACGCTAAGAGTTAGAAGAAATCGCCCAAATCAGTGACTAAAACTTTCGGTGAAGGAAATATCATGATGTCTCAACTCACAACTCCCTTTTCTCCTCCCTCCCCTTTGTTCCTCTTTGAAAAGGCTTCTGCAATTCTTGTAAAAATTACTTAATTTACAATTATACTCGGGCATACAATACATACATACATATACGTTCCCACGAATAGGTGTTTTATGGTAGAGTTAACATTGTAGCCCAATTTTTGAAAATCGATAATTATCGTTTTCAGAATGCAGAGTTGGATCAGAAGTACGAGACCATCATTTACGGACAACAATTACGCGCCCTAAAAGAAGCATCACCAGTTGCTGACGTGAAGTCCGTGTATTTGAGCGTGGACAAACATTCGCCCAAGTTCAAGGACAGTGACATCGATTTCAGCTACCGTAGCGATGCTATGCCAAAAAAGCCGTTTTTCCCCGCAGTGTTATGTAAGTGTCATATCTTCCCTGAATACATTGTGTGGGGATATCCCTAGAAGGCGTGTACATCTTATCCAAATCAAAAATCACCGCGCCTTTAGTTATAAGTAAGTCAAATTATGAAATTTGGCAAGAGCTAAGAAACAAGGTGACACATATAAAACCAAAAAATATATAACAACAAAAAATATACACATATTATGTGTGCCCATAATAAAAGAAAAAATCGAAAGTTGTGGTTTATTGTAATATTATAAAATGAATAACAAATTGTGCTTCAAATAACAACTTCTTTTACAAAATAAAGAAATGCTGGTTAGTATAAAACTACTTTCTTTCTCTTCTTCTTCTCTTCTTTTTCTTTTTACATTAGATAGCATATAGTAAAGAGAAAAATAGTTTTGGTGGTTTGCAAGTTCGATTAGCATTTGACTGACCTTTCCCATTCATTAAAAATTAAAAAAAAATATATACTTATAATACCTCTTATCGTAACAGCCTTAGCCAGATCATAGAACACTAAATAGTACCAGAAGGTCCACTCCGCACGATAATTTAAAGAAATAGCGACTCTAGCGCTGACACAAAAAGTGCAATTCAGTTCGCAATAGCGCCTGGCCCCGCAATGTTGTGGTCTCTTTCTATCGCCTAACTTTATCTCTTACGACGCACTAGGGCTGCCGTACAGACGGCGCGTGAAATAGACCGTACAGAACTAGCGCGTGCAACTCGGCCCGCGAGCGGCAACCATTTGAAATATCGTGGTCCGGACCCGTACTTGTAGCCGGGACGCTCACGTGATAAGTGAGACTGGCCTGGCCAGGTCATTCGATGTTGCTTATACCAACTAATTGCATTTGCTTAATTTCAGCCTCAGAGAAAAGTGTGGTCCAGATTAACGGCAAGAACTTCTTATACCCCAATGCGCCATACCTGTTAAAGCCTCGCGACGTTAATCCGGATATTATTTGCAATGTGGGAGAAGAAAAAGATCACAAAGAGCCTCAATGCTTGCAAATATTGAACGTGCAAGCCAATGAAGTTATCGAAATTGTTTTAGCTAATGAAGGTATAGTTTTTTTTATACAGGTAAAGCCTTAGGAATTGCTAGTGGTTCACCGAATACAAAAAAAAAGATTTGGACGAATTGTAAACCTTCTCGTTTTTTTGAAGTCGGTTAAAAATAGCGAACTTAACATCTCTCCAAACTGTCAAAATTAAAAATTGGTTTGTTCAATAAAAGAAAGGCAATTTTATAATATTTTATGTTGTCGTCGGCTTTGGAATGTTACTTTACGTATTATTAATAAGTTTTATTTTAATTTATTTCGAAGTTAAAAATAAGGCTCTGTTGGACTAATTCAGATTAATGTTAGATTCAGAAACTTAAAATCATAATAATTACGGCTAAACCTTTTTCACAAATTGAGTAGGTACATTATTCACATACTTATTTGAAATTGTTTTCGGTTTGTTTGTGGTTCTTAAAACTACGCGTTAAGCGTTAAGGGGATTTATTGAATTTATTTTTGTCTTTCTCACTCTCACGGAGATTTGGTAGGTGCGACATGCAGCGTCGCGGAAGAATATAACAGAAAAACGACCTTTTACCTAATTACTCAAAAACTAAGCTTGTTATCAAAAATCGCTTCTAAGCGTTTTTGGATATTATTATTACTGACACTTTAAACCAAAAATTACAATTACATCCAATGTAGTGTCCGATAAAACCTAGAAAAACTGAAATTTTGGAGCAACTTTTGGGAGAACTTTCTATCGAGAAAATTTTATCCAATCGTGTTTCTGCTTCTTCGATTTTAGATTAAAGACCCAAAATACATGACGTATAAATTTGAAAATAATTGTCTTTATAGTTTTTGCATAAAACTTCATTCAACATCACCTAAATACGGCTTGTAGGCCGTTAAACCTAATCATGGTAATAAAATTGATTTGTAATTGACCTTAGTTATAATCATAAATTTTATTTTCTAGGTTTTAATACAAACGATTCCTACACATTCCATCTGCACGGCAAACGAATGCAAGTTATAGCAACCTGGAATAATCCTATAGATGGTCCTATCTCCATGGAAGAGTTTCTTCGACTAAGTCGTGAAGGCGTAATCACAAGGTATCTTTAAATCTGTATCACGAAACCTTTTTGTTTATTTACTATGGGAATTTTGGCTAGGATTGCTACTTACATAGAATCTAAACACCGTTAGTTTTTGCTGACACGTAGTTCAGCCCCTAGGTTGTGCAAGAAAAACGTATTCATCGGTATCGTAATCGTTTACAAATTCTGCCTGCTGATTGGGTCCCTAAACATCAGCCAATCGGGGCCCAGAATTCGCTAACGATATGATAACGATTAATACCTTCTTCTTACGCAATCAGACCCCTGAATCGGTAATAGAATCTTTTGTACTCTATTTTATGCCATGGTCACGATGGACCAGAGATGCCTGCATTTTTTTTTAATCTACAAATTCACATTGGTGAGCTCTAAAAACGAGCGCTTGACGTAAGTGCTGCAAAGACAAGGACGCAACAAAACGAACTCAATAGAAGAAGTGCAGAAATGTCTAGAAATAAAAGCCTAAATATTTAGTTGGCTGGATTACTTCTCTTATCTTATATGCTTTCCATTTTCAGAAACGAAAAGAACCCTCCACTCAAGGATACAGTGGTAGTACCAAATAAAGGTTTCACAGTCGTAAGATATACACCAACTATCGGAGGCAGCTGGCTTTTGGAGTGCAGATCATGTTCCACCGTACTACCCGTTGCTATTCTCATTAATGTTCCTCTATCAATACCTAAATTAGTTATTGACGCGTTACCCAGTTGTGGGAATTACAGACCCGCTGATCTATTACTAAACTAAGAAATCGCAACGTAATAAGTAGCCGATATTTCAATCAATAAAAATGAATTCGATGTCCAGGTAATTTTTGGTTAAAAAAAACCTGAAATATTTAAATATCAGCCTTAATGTTGACTGTACTGGTCGCAGTAACTCGCTGCCTACGGTGCAATCAAATTGGAAAAAAGCACAGCGCCTGCTGCACGACAGGCCTGTAAGTGCGAGAGAGAGAGAACAGGCGGTATTATCTATTTAATTTACCCGCATGTAGCGAAATATCGCGACCCAGTATACTGACTTATTTATGTCTTGTTAGACAGATCGTGTAAATATAAATAAAGTGAGAAATATAGTATTTAATTTGTTAAGTACTTAGTGTTTAATTAACGTAAAGAATTATTTGTAAATAAAACGCCTGTAATTATGATATAATTTATTTAATACACATAATAATATTATAAATAAAAAAACTTCCATTCTTTCATTTCTTAAAACTTGGTGTGCGCTTTTATAAAATCAATGTATTGAGATATCTTCGTGTAAACTGTTGGAGCTCCCCTATCTCCACAAGGACTCATACCCCAGGATACAACTCCGCGTACTACCGGGATTTTTTCCTCATCTTCATCTTCAATAACAGCATTATCACTAACGTTATCAATAGCGTTATCAACTTCATTGACGACAGGACTTTCTTCATTTTTATTATCATCATGCACATCGTCATATAATACGGGTTCTTCAACTCGATGGTCCATTTTGTTCTTGGGGACCATTTGAATCAGGGGTCCTCCTGAATCACCGCTACAAGCAGCGACTCCACCGCTAATGGGTCCGGTACAGATGTTAGAATCTTTGTTTAGAGGGTTGTATTCATAGGCGTCTTTCATTTTGTCAACTGCTTTACGACATTCTGGAACAAAAATTACATTGTTTTTAATAATTATTAGTACAAATTATTAATATTTAAAGATAATACAAGACTCCTTTATTCCAGGCAACTATATTGCTGAAGACAACAATATAGTCAAACATCTTCCACCCTGAAATGAAATAATATCACGCCAATTGGAATCCGATTGGCAGTGGGCTGAAAAAAATACCTAGGAACATGGGCAAGGTTTTAAAGATAGTTAAGGGCTGTTTGAACAAAAAATACGCTGAACCTCATCCGATGAGGTAGGTAATTTTTTCAGCCCACTGCCAATCGGATTCCAATTGGCGATGGAGACGACGGCGATATTTTTATAGGCGGGAAGACAGCCCGCACCCACGCATATGGGTAGGTATTATGCGGGCGCAAAAATTCAAATTTTCAAAATGTATATTTAAACCAGTATATTTAATACTGGTTTAAATATACATGTTCTTCATAAAACTTCGGTCAACAATACTCATTTACTTCATATTGGTTCCCGACAACTCCAAATCTGGGAAAATGTAGAAACTAATCGTTCGGGAACCAATGGAATGAATAGGAATTTAAAAGAAAAGTTTTTATTAAAACCTGTAAGTAGATGCATAAACGTTATAGTCGCAAAATTCATTGTCTTAAGCCTCCAATGTAAGCCTACTTTAAAATTTGAATTTCGTGAGCTACTCGCGAGTACTTACTTACCCTCGTAAGGAAGATATTTTACTTTAACTTCTTGCAATCCATTCGGAAGATCAGGTATAAATATTGTTGTCTTCAGGACCCCCCAGCCGGCTATCATCAGTGGGTCTTCATTGCTTATTTTACTGTCGTATGGGAGATGTATTGGCTGCACTTGATCCGTGAGTGTGAACGGATTCTCAAGACGAAGAACAGCGATGTCATGTGGACCGATACCTCTAGAAGTAAAGATAAACGTATTATAGATACCTCTTTACTATTACACGTAAGTATTTTCTTAAACGAGATAAGATACAATATTTGCAAAGTTTTATGCTGCAATATTTGCAAACTGTTTATGAGCGATAAATATATGAATTAATAATTGGTTAAAAACACCTAAAAAAAATCGAGCAAACGTCACCTTTGTTGTATGGGAGCCTACTTAAACATTTATTATATTGTATTTGTTGTTAAAGCGTCAATAGAAAAACATCATCTATGATTTCAAGGGTCTAGCCTAGTGACAGACGGACCTCAGACGGACGGACGCCAAAGTCTTAAGTAGGGTGTGTGTAAACGCTCAAATAATAATTTGTCAAATTTTACGTGTTTGGCAAATTATTTGACAGTCTGCGGTCATGTTTGACGTGTTTGTCAAGCAAACTACGTGTTGGCTGTTTATTTGAAAGATTTGATTGTCGACGTGCTTGTCAAATATGTTTGAAGGTGTACGACCATGTTTGTCAAACAAACTCGCCATTACACGCGCGACCGCCGCTGAGACAGGTTCTGAATGTTTGTAAATAACTCCAAAAAAAAAATGGTTCACTTGAGTGGCAAGGAGTATTTACTGCAATTGTTTGACAAACTTGATGGTACGTGTGCGCTTATGTTTGATGAAAACGTACAAACAAAACGTAAAGTTTGACAAATATGTTTGAGCGTTTACACTCTCCTTTAGTAACAGACCCGAGACTGCGAATTTATCTGCAGAGTAAGCGGTACAAACTATTTATAATAGTTGTAATATCAATGCTGCACACGTGGCAATAAAACAGACCGCCTGTTGCAATCTCTGTCGCACTTATAGGCTTCAGGGCAGGCCCGCTGGGCAACATCCACGGTTCTGTCCTCCTATTTTATTGCCACACGTGCAGCAAGACATTGCTAACTATTATAAAAGTTTGTATCTGTTGAAAGAATAACTCTCAACTAAGTGGCATACGTCCGTGTTTTATTAGATTTATCTAGATTTAAATTTATAATTTAAACATACCCTTGATATAACGGGTGTTCAACACGTAGATCAACAGGGCTAATCTGAGCCTGCGGTCCGATGTTGTGCACGTCGTGGTCACCGGCGACAGCGTCCAGGGGCAGCCATCTTATCAACCAGGACTCTTTGGTGCAGTGAGCAGCTGTTAGGATCTAGAAATTGGGTACATAAATAGACATATAAGTTGCCAAAAAATGCCAATGTCACGCGAGTACAGCGCTGCGCTGGGGACTTCTTTCATGAAAAGGACTCTGAGAAAGGACTTTATGTTATTAGTCCGCACGCACGTTTCCACAGTTACGGTTTCTTCCATATTGTGGCGTATTAGTGGGAATTTGGCAGATGACATTAGACTTTTTTCTTGTATGAAGAAAGTTTACATAAAATGTTCAGATGGGCTGCGATCCTTATATTCATATGGGTGACTTGGGAACATAATATATTTTTTTAATCTTTTATTTAGATGTTGCCAGAGATAATGGATTACTTTCTGAGTTAAAATGATCATATTGGGATGTAAAAGTCACGCTATCACGTTGTTTTGTACTGCACTTTTTTTTATAAAAACTATGATAGATGAGCAAGACGTAGATGCAGTGCAATACTTTTGAATTGCAATATTATAACACACACTGCACTGCGGTCATCATCCTAAGACATATTCTTGGGTCCCATTTTGCCTAGTAATCACGACAGCGTACAGTGCCCTTCAAACCTAAACACAATAATACATGCTTCATGGTAGAATAACTGATATTGCGGTGTTGATTTAAATCCTTGGTTGTTACCTATCAAGACGAACTCAGCAAGAAGAGTCCTATCTTGTCGACTGTAACGCAAGATATTTTTAATAACCTTTATATCTTAACAAACGATTCATTCTCTATTAACAAGTGGAAAATTAAAAAATTTTAAAACACCCACGACTTTTGCAGACTTGTAATTGAAAAAGGATTAAATAATTTTTTTTTAAACTCCCCGACTAAAGGAAAGTAAGAACTAAGAACCTATCAGTATAATTACAAATCCAAGAAAATCCGCCGGAGCTGCTGTGTCCTGCCTGTGACGGTTGATGGTGCTGTTTACCAGTCGATGACTAATTTAATTTCTTGATACTTCTCATATACCTACCGGCAGTTTATCAATGCTTACTAATTTCATTAATTGATATTGGAAACGAAAATAGCAATGGCAGCTCCGACGGATTTTATTGGATTTGTAATTATACTGATAGGTTCTTAGTTCTTACTTTCCTTTAGTCGGGGAGTTTAAAAAAATAGTTATTTGTTATGCAAGGGCGCAAAATGGATTTTTGGGCCGAGTGTCAAATTTGAATGCTGAGCGGCGAAGGATTCTAGGGTTGAACCCTGAGCGCAGCGAGGGGTTCAAAGAATAGAATCCTGAGCATAGCGAGGCATTCAAAGGACACGAGACCCAAAAAAATTTGCGGCCGTACATAACACAAAATTTTTCATCTCACCACAGCGAGGAAAATTACTAGAAGAACACTTGGATCGGCATTGCTAGTAGGTATGTAAGATGTTGTCTTGAGTAATACTCTGCAATAACTTCACTCACCCACCTTAAATCATCACTCATCTTATTACAAAACAGTAATGAAAAAACAAAATATTATTATTTATCACGATTAGAAAAAAAATGAGTTACTTTTTTTTCTACTTGTATTTTGGATGCGTTCAGAAATATCAATTTCTAAGAACCAACGATAATAGAAGATTTAAAAAAATAACAATAATTAGATAAACAATAAATAAATACCATGGATTTAATTAGATTTCCTTTATAATTAATAAAAAACAAAAAATAGGAGTTATTATTTTTATTGATATTCTAAGAAAATGTAAAAACAAAAAGCAATGTACACCTATACAAACTCAAAGGTCGAACCTCGTTACTAACCGACTGACATTATTTAAAAAAAAAGAAGTCTTCAGTTTAATGGTGACACCACACATGGCACCACACATGGTATTTGCCTAGTTTTTATATTTGTCAAATAACTTCCATGTGTGGAGAGTATATTTGCCAAAATTATTGCCATATTTGCCTGTTTGGCAGATACAGCCAAAAACATATTTGGCTCCATGAGGTCGAAAATTTTGGCAAATACGCGATCATCCTATCACAAATACAAATTGCCATGTGTGGTGCCACCATTAGACTTTATTATAGACGCAATACGAGATTACGTCATGTTCGAATTTAGAAATGCTTTGCGGCCCTAGGGCGGGAAAGGATTTGCATACTACTTTCTCGCCCTAGGGCGGGAAAGGATTTTCATACTACTTTCTCGCCCTAGGGAATATAATAGCATTTCCCGCCCGCATTTTGGGCATTAAAAATCTCCTTTCCGAGCGGGTGAGATGAAATAGTTATTTGTTATGCAAGGCCGCAAAATGGATTTTTGGGCCGAGTGTCAAATTTGAATGCTGAGCGGCGAAGGATTCTAGGGTTGAACCCTGAGCGCAGCGAGGGGTTCAAAATATAGAATCCTGAGCAGAGCGAGGCATTCAAAGACACGAGACCCAAAAAAATTTGCGGCCGTACGTAACACAAAATTTTTCATCTCACCACAGCGAGGAAAATTACTAGAAGATCACTTGGATCGGCATTGCGAGTAAGTATGTTAGATGTTGTCTTTAGCAATAACTTCACTCACTTTGCAATAACTTCACTCACTTAATTAAATCCACTTTAAATCTTCAATCATGTTATTACTAAACAAAAACAAGATATTATCATCGATCACGATTAGAAGAAAAATTGAGAAATTCTTTTTTCTATTCTACTTTTTTTTAAATGCGTTCAGAAATGTCAATTTCTAAGAACCAACGATAATAGAAAATTTTAAAAAAATAACAATAATTAGATAAACAATGGGTAAATATCATGAATTTAATAAAGTTTCCTTTATTTTTCATAAAACTAAATAGGAGTTATTATTTTTATCGATATTCTAAGAAAAATGTAAAAAATAAAAAAGTAATGTACCTATACAAACTCTAAGGTCGAACTTCGTTACTGACCGTATGCGTGATTAAAAAAAGTCTTCATGACATTATAGACGCAATACAAGAGTACGTTCGTTTTTGGAAATGCTTTGCGGCCCTAGGGCGGAAAAGGATTTTCATACTACTTTCCCGCCCTAGGGAGAAAAGAAAATTCTTTTGGGCCCTAGGGAATATAATAGCATTTTCCGCCCGCATTTTGGGCATTAAAAATGCCTTTTCCGAGCGGGTGAGATGAAAAATTATTTAATCCTTTTTCAATTACAAGTCTGCAAAAGTCGTGGGTGTTTTAAATTTTTTTAATTTTCCACTTGTTTTATAGTTTTTCGATTAATATATTAATGTAGGTAATTTAAAAGATATTATTATTAAAAAATTAAAATTAATCTTCAAACTAGCCATTAACTCCTCTATGCAGCGTCTGAAGGCATCATCTAACCCTAGATGTATGTATATACATCTAGGGTTAGATGTACTATGTACATCTAAAGGTTTGGGCCTAGTTAAAACATACGAATCCCTGTTTACTAGACTGTATACACAATACGTGTTTAATAGAAAGATAACACATTAAACACAGAAAATTTCTCTAATAAAGTAAGAAAAACTGAGCGAGGTGCGGCTGGCGCCGCCCCTCGGAGGCTGACGCCCTGGGCCATGGCCCTCTTGCCGGGTAAATGCGCCATATTCATTCATTAATCCTCGCCACCAAGCCTAATGTGTTAGAATAGTTTAACCAAATCAAATGAGCCTAAACTCGAGGTATTTACTAGTTACCATTAATATGCATCGATAATCAGCCCCATGTTGCATCGTCAGACCCTCGTCACCAAATTTAATATTTGAGACTAGTTCAAACAAACCCTATCACTAACACAAGGAATTTACTAGAAATATATTAAAACAGAATTTCCCTTCCAAGTCATACAGATACGTTTATTGTTGCGCCCTCTGCTGTTCAATCACAAGAACTATTATCTACAAACCATTGGCAATGACTCACTAGTATTTTGTACAAAACTGTATCCAACTGTACAACTGTATTGGGAACATTCGTTTGCACTGTAAATATGTTTTTTTATGGCGCCCCCTGGTGATCGATGTTCGTAACAACTATCTAAGAACCATTGCCAATGAATACCAAACATTATACAGAAAACTGCATCTAAATCGGTCAAGCCGTTTTTGAAATAAATTTTTTTTTTTTTTTATTATCAACTAAAAAGCATACAATCCAAGAACTTAATCTAAAGGACACTGCAAAAAACCACAGAGGTTTGTCCTCAGTGCCTATATCAACAACGATTATGTAAATAGTTACTTAAATAAATTATACAGTAGGTATATAACGTATTATGTAAAGAACCAAGCAAGTATGAGACAAAATATAATCATGTATCTAACTTTGTTAAAAAGTGCTCTTTCAATTTCAACTTGATGTTTTTAATGTCAATTTTTTGTATGAGGGTTGGAGGTAGTTCGTTCATGAAACGCGGAACCAAGTACGCGGTGGTTCGCTCGCCGTACGTATTGTTAGCGCGCGTAGTGATCAGCCGGTTAGCCGTCATCGCTCGCGTCCGTACAGGATGTTCTTTTTTCCGGAGTATCTTCTCATTGAAGAACTCCTCCTTTAGCAACGTGTATTTAAACTGTTCCTGAACGGGTAACGTTTTACAATGTTTAAATAGCTTTAGTTCATCGCCTTCGTATTTACATTTAATGGAACTGGATACAATAGTTTTTAAAATTCTGAACTGTAGCTTATAAATGTTATTTAGGTACGTTTTATAAGTACGACCATAACTACTGAGACCATATTGCACATAAGTAAGAGCAAGCGAGTTATATAACATTAATCTGATTTTAAATGGAATCCGTCGTTTCAAGATAATTATATTAGCCAGAAATTGCCTTAGTTTGTTACAAACATAGTCTATGTGCAAACTCCATGTTAAAGTAAATAAATACTGTTGGAACTTGTGACGAATGTTTTATTTTACAGTAGTATGACAAGAGATATAATAATAGAAAACTGTTGCTATGGAGACTGAAGGTACAGTCCTCCTAACATCCACTCCTCTTTTAGGAACTGAGGCCAAGAGCTTTAGTTAGCTTTTCCAGCCTGGGTGCATATAAGGGCTTTGTGAAACAATCAGCCAGTTGGTCCTCAGTAGTAACTTGCTTGACCTCAAGTATGCCAGCTGCCACACACTCTCTGACATAGAGATTCCTTCGTTGTATGTGCTTGGTTCGGCTATGTTGCTCGTACGGCGGATTGTATGCTAGCTTTATTGTTGACTCATTGTCAATGTAAAGAAGTGGTGGCTTTTCAGTTTTAGTGATTTCCTCCAACATCTGTTGTAGCCATATAATTTCCCGGGCTGTCTCCGAAGCTGCCACTAGCTCTGCCTCCGTCGACGATAAAGCTATCGTCTTTTGCTTGTTACTCCGCCAGCTGATTGGACCATAATACAAACAAAGTATGCCTGACGTTGAGTGCGCTGCTGAGAAATCTGCATCGCTGTAGCAGATCAATTTGTTATGAGCATTATTTGACGAACCGAATACTAGACTTTTATTCATTGTACCTTTTAGGTAGCGTAGTATTCTTTTTACTGCTAGAATGTCTGCTCGTGATGGATTATCAAAGTTTCTTGAAGCGCAGCTGACAGCGAAATTGATGTCTGGCCTAGTCCCGACCATGAGGTAGGCTAAGGAACCCACAGCCTGTCTATAAGGGAAGATTAAGCTACTTTCCTTTTCATCTGATGCATTCTCTATTTTAGCTGTCTCTTTTGTGATTGGTGTCTTAACTGGTTTGCACTCAGACATCTTGTACTTTTCTAGTACTTTCTTTGTATAAGCTTTTTGACTTAATGTTATGTTACCATTGTCAGATCTTTCGATTTCCATACCAAGAAAATATGAAGCTGGTTTTGTTACAATTTTGAAGCGATTTTGTAATTCCTTTATGAATTTCTTTCCATCATCCTCTGTAGTTGATGCAACTAGCCCGTCATCAACGTAAAGTGCAATCAACACTTTAGATTTTCCATTTTCTCGGATATATAGGCATGGATCAGAAGTACTCTGTGTGAAGTTGGAGCTCACAAGAAATTCATGTATACTAGTGTTCCAACATCTTGGAGCCTGCTTGAGGCCATATAAGCTCTTGTTCAGGCGGCACACTCTGTTTGTTCCATCGCTATAACCATCGGGCTGTTTCATGTAGATTTCTTCTTCTACGTTACCGTTAAGAAATGCTGTTGACACATCAAACTGACAGAGAGATAATTTCTCTTTTACAGCTACTGCTAATAGGGTACGGACGGTAGTAAGGCGCACTACAGGGCTGAATGTCTTGTCATAGTCTACCCCTGGTCTCTGTGAGAATCCCTTTACTACCAATCTTGCTTTATATTTCTCAACACTACCATCTGGATTGGTCTTAACTTTAAATACCCACTTGCAAGGCAGTGCTTTTCTGTTCTTTGGTAAAGGAACAATATCCCATGTTTGGTTCTCATGAAGGGAATTGATCTCGCTCAGCATCGCTCCTAACCACTTCTCTTTGTCTGTGCTTTCAAGAGCTTCGCGATAGGTTGAAGGTTCTCTATAGTTGTTAAACTCTTCAGTAGCAGCGAGAACAAATTCATCAAACCTTTGTGGTTTTTTGAGACAGCTGCGATCACGAAGTACTCGTTGTTCAGGAGCTTCATTGGTAACTTCTTCAGTTGGATTTATTTCAATAATAGTGTCATTAACATCTGTATCTGGGATAGGTATTTCTTCATTATCATTACCTTGTACTGATTCTTGTTCATCATTTTCTTGTACTGACTCATACTCACTTTCAACATCATCATTAAAGAAGTTTATTTCGGCATAGTGTTTATCATTATTCTTCAAAGATTTAGTAATTTCCGAGATTGGATTTTGTTTTTCAGTGTAGTAGAGTTTGTTAGTGAATCGAACGTCTTTGGCAATTATGATTTTATGTTTTGAAGGTACCCAAATTCTATAAGCTTTGGAAGTATCTGAATAGCCTGCAAACATCCCAGGTATAGCTTTTGATTTGAATTTATTATGTTCTTTGCCATCTTTCAGTAATATAAAGGCTTTTATTCCAAACTGACGCAGATGGAAGATGCAAGGCTTTCTTTGTACCCATTTCTCATAAGGTGTAGTAACAGTACCAAAATGTGCAGAAATAGTTTTATTAACGCTCCGATTGGAAAGGTAGTTTGCAGTTTGAATAGCTTCTCCCCAAAGGCTTTGAGGTGCTTTGGATTCGATCATCATGCTCCTAGCCTTTTCAAGTAGGGTGCGGTTTTTACGTTCTGCAACACCATTCTGGTGTGGTGTATATGGTGCTGTTAATCGTTTTGTAATACCATGTTCTTTCAGAAAGTTATCAAAATTTTGATTGCAGTATTCCAAACCATTGTCGGACTGGAGACTGATAATTTTGTCACCAGTGAAATTTTCCATTTCTGCCTTGTAAAGTTTGAATTTGTCCAATACATCACTTTTTTGTTTTATGCAATAGACTCGGCTGTATCTAGTATAATCGTCGATGAAAGTAATGAAGTATTTTTCTCCACTAAGGGTTTGAGTCATCAGACCACAGACGTCGCTGTGCACTATCTCAAGTCGTTTTGTCGTGCGTGGTGTATCATTGGGTTTACTTGGCAGTCTTTTAATTTTCGCTTGAATGCATATTTCACAATCTCCAAGCTTCTCATCTGACTTGAAATCTAAGCCGATAAGTGTCTCATTCTTTAATGCCAATTTCATATCAGCCTCATTCATATGACCTAAACATTTATGCCATTTATGAATTTTTGTGTCTTCTGCCAAGTTACATTTATCTTTGTTGTTGTATTTACACGATGCAGGATTTAAGTAGTACAGCCCATCTTTGTTTTTTGGCGCATCGAGTATAATACCTTCTTCAGGATGTGTAATTGTGGCCTTTTTATCTGTAAATAAGACAGTCCATCCAGATTCTGTGGCTTTACTTATGGATAGTAAATTCGAGGATAGGGTTGGCACATAGAGAGTATTTTTCAAAATAACCTCTTGAATTTTACTTTTGCCTCTAACGTTGGCATCTAGCATAATAGTGACTTGACCTTTACCAGTAATATCAGCTGTTGCATCTTGGGAAGCTAGTCTTAACAGTTGAAAGTTAGATTTGTCGAGATTTTTGAAATAGTTTCTGTTATGAGACATGTGCGATGTACAACCGCTATCAAGAATCCATGTATTCTTTTCATCATCTGAACTCTTACTTTTGGAATGCATACATACAGTGTGGGAAGTTTTAGGAACTTCTTCGTTCATTTCTTTCTTTTTCTTTTTCTCCAGCATTCTGCATTCACTAATAATATGTCCTTTCTTCTTGCAAAATTTGCATGTTTTTACGAAATTTGTCTCTTCTTCGTGTTCATCTTTAGTGTTGGTAGTATTGGTGTTACCATTATTAAATTGTCTGGCTTCTGATTCCTCTAAAATTTTTACCTTGAGTTCTTCAGGTTTCGGTAACGTGTCTCTGGATTCTATCGCTACACGAAAATTTTCGTAGTCAGGTGGTAAGCTGTATAGCATCATAACAGTGAGCAAATCCTCATGAATACAAATGTCCATATCCTGCAATTTGTCTACCACGTCCATGAACTTATTTAAATGCTCTCTAATGTTGTCATTTTCCATTTTGGACAATATTAGCTTCTTTAAAAGAGAGGCCTTCCTAGCCGGTCCCTTACTGGCATATATAGAATCAAGCAAAGTCCAAATCTCGTGAGCTGTTTTGCAATTTTTTATTTGCTTCAATTCAGAGGGTGAAATTAGAAGTACTAACTCAGATTGAGCTAAAAGATCCTTCTCTCTCTTCTCCTCATCAGCTTCCTCAAGGTTCAGCGGCTTCTCAACAACACTCCATAATTTATTTTTGATGAGTACGGCCCTTGCTTGAATTCGCCATGTGTCGAAATTTTCTTTATTTAAAGTCTCAATTTTTGTACTTGAGCCCGACGCCATCGTGATCAACGTATTTATAGCTTTATTTTTTGCTCTGCTACCATGTTAAAGTAAATAAATACTGTTGGAACTTGTGACGAATGTTTTATTTTACAGTAGTATGACAAGAGATATAATAATAGAAAACTGTTGCTATGGAGACTGAAGGTACAGTCCTCCTAACACTCCAATTGAATTTACAGTCGATAGTGAGACCGAGATAGGTGTATCGGTCGACTTGCTCAATGAAAGGGCAATAACAACAGTTAAAATTAACACTGTGTAAACAGGCATGATCGTGAGCTATAATTTTTTTAAAGGGAGTAAATTTTAGATATGGTGATCTAATGTGAATCAATTTGGTTTTTTTAACATTAAGAACTAAACCCGCATCGAAATGCAAATCGCAAATGGGAACATTCGTTTGCAATATAAATGTTTTTATGGCGCCCCCTGGTGATTGATGTTCGTAACAACTATCTAAGAACCATCGCCAATGAATACCAAACATTATACAGAAAATTGCATCTAAATCGGTCAAGCCGTTTTTGAAATAAATGGGAACATTCGTTTGCAATATAAATGTATTTTATGGCGCCCCCTGGTGATCGATGTTCGTAACAACTATCTAAGAACTATTGCCGCTGTACACCAAACATTATACAGAAAACCGCATCTAAATCGGTCAAGCCGTCTTTGAAATAAATGGGAACATTGATGTGCACAAACGAACACACAAACAAACAAACAAACCAACAAACAAACAAACAAAAATATTTTTGCATTATTGGTTTTTGTGAACAATTTAACATACAATCAAACATAAAATATTTTTAATAGAGTAATGTACAAACGGTCTCTCACCCTAAACGCATATACCCGTACTCCGTTCCGTCGTGGGTAAAAATGACACACAGGGTTTTGTTTTGTGATGCCCTAGCTTTTCTTTAAAGCATATCATACTTAAGTGATCTAGGGTTTTAATTGGTCTTTTTATAAGTACTTTACCCATCGTTCATTGATCAAGCTGCCTCCACAAACGTGGAATCGGAGAAAGAATAGTCTTGTTTGTAGAGAGACTAGGTAAGGGTGACTGTGGGGCTTAGCCTGCTGACCACCAATTATTCTTGCTGCCTCCGTAGTTTGTGAGCTTGCCGACGCTGAATACAAAAGAAACATTTGTTGATTTAATTGGTAATTTAATCTCGCATGATCCTATATTATTAGTACATACCTAGGTATTCATGCCCTTTTAGAACTAAGTGCGTTTGTGACAACCTATATAATTTTTTAGCGCTAAAGGAAAACATTGTGAGATAAATAGCATGTCCAAAAACATATTAGTGTATGAAGCCTGCTAATCAGCTAAGCTTGTATTAAGCCCTTTTTTTGTTTAAATCCACACACGCACACACACACACACACACACACACACACACACACACACACACACACACACACACAAACTTTTGTTATGGTTAATAAAACTAACGGAGGCTCTACTTTATATTTGAACTTTGAGTATGAAAAAAATATGCTAATAAAATTTATATAAAGCTATTTTATTGTTAGCGGGAATCCAAATCGTGTTTATTTATCTCGTGTAATTATATTGTTTATTTTAAAAAATGCTGCTTTTTTAATTGACATAAACTTTTTTTACGTACCTGTGAGAGCAAAATTAAATCTAATAATAAGGAGTACAGCTGACACCACCGTTAGGTCCATGGTTTATCATTGCGACATGCTATCAGTTATGTCGTTATATAACACCTACTTGATCGTGTTCTATGTATCCAAGAATTTGCATAAACGGAGATGTCAGGTGTAACCAACCTTTATATCTAGTAATTCGAAGATTCTTTAGTATTTAATTACATCAATGGTTTGAATTCGTTTAAATAGAGGTGGTTCTAGTACTAGCAAGATTCAAAAAATTACAACTCTCAATTTTTTATACGAAATAAAATATTAAAGTAGCTACGCTAGAAATCAATGTCATGTATTTAATATACATTGTTTGGCTTTCGATATATTAATCTAATTATTATTATAAAATAGCTGACCAGGCAAAATTTGTTTTTGCTATAAGCATATTATTGAAAAAAGCTTACGACCTACAAATGCAGACAAAAAAATTCATAAAAGGTCAAGCTTATTCGGAGGAGTTTTGTTACACTGTGACACGAGAATTTTACATACATTTAAGATAATTGTCTGTTTAAACGGAACCTAGGCTACGTATTTATTTAGTGAAATCGATCATGCAAAAATCCTACTCGTTACAATGTGCCTTATTATGTACGTAGGATATAGTAATTTTTAACCTATTAACAAACACTTCGTCGATTCAGATCTTCTGCCTGTAAGTCAAATAATTACGGGCGGAGTATTTTATGTACGGGTGATTACATATTAGAGTAGGTCAACTATTGAATGCACGTGTGAATATCGTTGTCTGTAATTACGGAGGAATTACCGAATCGTAGAATCATTTACCCTGTACTAGTTATTTCATGCGACTTGGTTCGCTTTAATTTTTTGCTCGCTATTGATAAAGGCAATAGACGCTTAAAATATTCACAGAATATTTAGTTATACATTCACTTTAGATATACAACAAACGTGATTTTTTTTCTCGTTTTTTTTTTAATTTGAGGTGTTTTGCTTGGATTGGTCTCGATGGTACGGAGCCTTACGTGCGAGAGCCGGAGCACTTTAACATTTTTTTATGTATTACAAAACTGTCTTACACGCTCGTTAATTAAAATAAAACAATAATTTACTTAAATAGTTTTTTATTTATTTCTTAAACTTTTATTGTTTATTGTCTTCTTATAAAATATTTTATTCGATGTAGAATAAAAAGTGTCACAAGATAAAGAGTATGATATAGGTCCAGTTACATATACAAAAAAAATACGTAGTTTTTATTATTTATAATTAAATAATTTTATCAAACCACCACAGTAGTATATTTTTTAAATCAAAATACTACTCTGTGTCGACAAAAAAAAACTAAGCTCCCCAAAATCTGATGTCAATAAATAATCAAAATTTATAATTTTTTTTTTTTGGAATTACACATCTGTATAATGTTATAAATAAATGATCCTTAAATGAGATCCTATTATATGTCTAGTTTTAGATTAAGTCTAAAATGTTAGATTTCTAAATAAAAAAAAATTAACCAATGGTTTTAAATAGTAATATTGTTAATATTATATTTTATTTATTTTAATCGACATCAGCCATCACCGGTCATACTCGTATAAGTTGATAAATATAATAAAATGTATAAGAATTCGTGCACCATTAAAAATATAGAATGTACTAAAAATGGTTAAACCTCATAAATATACTATAAAAATATTTTTGCCTAAATTCATAATATAAAGTTACTTAGACTACAGAAACCAAAGTCTGCGCCAGACTTAATATTTCTAGACTAGTCTTCATATTTTAACTGCTTATTTAAAAAATAATATCTAAAAATATAATGTATTTAATATAAAAGTATACTGTGTTTTTATACAAAAATATGACTATAAAATTAGTACTACCGTAAATTGATTACGGTTTCAAGTCCCTCGAAAGACTTGTTTATAAATAAAATTATCATCACACAAATTATTATAATATCTACAAAAGACTCTATATCAGTACTAAAGTACATCTATATTCTACATCGAATGTATTCAATTATTTTATTGAGGCTTAAGACTGCTACACCCAACATGATCTTTCAATATTATAGATATTTGAACCCACGATGAAGCGCCCCACTTTGTCAAATTCCATACGAATTGAATGAAACATAAGCGATTTTGACAGAGTGGGGCGCGTCTTCGTGGATTGAAATATCTATATATACACACATTATTGTACACTTTGGCTTACATTTTAAGACTCAAATCATGATCTGCAGTATCATGCATATAGATTATCCACAAGTTTTATATTTGCGTCTGCCAGACTTGTCTAACAATTTCATTCTTAAGAGGATCGTCTAGCTGTAAGTTTTCATACAAAAAGCGATAAGGTTTTCCTACCCGTAAATGTAGTCCGATTTTCATAATTTTTAGAAATGTTGCAGATACAATGTCGTACCTACTATTCTCGTAAGTTTTAATTTTTAAGAAATATTGCTTACCTTAAAAGTTATTAGGGTCTAAAAATCCATATCTTTGACCTAAAAACTTCCTCGAGGTTTTTTTAATTTAACTAAACTAAAATACTAAAAAAATAACGTACGAGCCTAGATTAAGATGTACTGAATCTAATGACACTAAAAATGTCTAATTTAGTAAATGTTTGGGGGGTAAAAATATTATCACCCGAAGCAACATTTCAAGAACAAAATGTAGGTCTAGCTCTGGAATTGCAACTCTCTCTATACGGGCATAGACATCATTTTTGAAAATACCCACTCACGTCGCGCTTCGTCACTAGACGATACTCTTAATCCTACAGTTCAATCTTGATCACGGCAGAATAATTTATGGGTTGAAGCACTGGCTTATTTTTGTGTTTTGTTGAACTGTCAACAAAACACAAAAATGTTACGGATGATATAAATGCATTGCACAATGCACTAAAAGATGATATGATTTTGAAAACTTAATATTATTGGCGAATGCAGTCATCGTAAGATCTGTTAAAGTTGTCCTTCACCAGGACAAGACTAAACCGAGAGTGAATTAATAAATTCAAAGGTACAGTTTGAAACTTAAACGTAGTGCCATTAAAATGAGTCTCCAGTAACACCGGTAGGAGATCAGACAGCTTCGAGATTTTAGGCTGAAAATTACTGACAGAACTCAGTTGGATCCATAAGATTCAAACGTCCCATGATCCTTCTACGATTATAAAGGTACAGTTAGAAAAATAGTCTGAAATGTAAAAATAATCATGGTTTCTCATACACCCTGTTTTAGTAAATCATAGAAAAAAATAAACTTGACACCAAAAAAAAATACAAAGAAGTACTGAAGTACATATCCATGTTTGTTTGCCATTTTGCTAGAACATGTGGAATTTACATTACTTGTATGCTGAACACCTGAGTTACGCTCCAAATTCAGGCAAACTCAAATAATTTATAATAATTTTAGATCTTAGACGCCAGAAAATTTTAGATAAAGCTTATACTTTTAGCAGCTACATGATGTAGTTTTTTTAAAGAATTACTTTTTTTTGTTTCCATGATATATTAATATTGTAAGAAAACTCTTCAAAAACGCTCAGATTTCTTTGATATGAAGTTTAATATGCAATATGCATCAATTCACGAAAGCGCAACTGCACGTTGCGTTGGCATTCGTATAAAAATGTTCACTACTACAACTACGTTACAAAACGCATCTTCAACTTAAATATTATTTATGTACAATTTTAAATTAAACAACAAAACATAAGATATAAACACAACGGATAATAAATGTTACTTACTTAACTCGAAAGGAACAAGCAAAACGAAAAATCTTATCAAAAATTAAACAATAAATAAAATGATATAAAATGAAAAATTATCCGCTGAAACAGTTTATGTCAATTGCGATACATTACAAAGCATAGCATAAAATATATTGGGATATATAAGGATATTGATAGAGATGTAATAACATTAAGACGCCAAGATTCTTGAATGAATGTTTTATGAATTAGGATAGTAAACGTAAATCGAAAACTTTGGTCTTCTAGTTCAAAAGATGTAGTTAATATACTCATGGATCCCTTGTATCACCCGATAATCTTTAATTTATTTCGTTCGTACGTTGTTCATATTTTCAACAACATAATAAAATATGGCAGTACGTGTTGAACTCCTGTAAACGGTCACAAGTTACAACCTATCGCCGTAAGAGATCGCTGGTCTTCAGCTTTGTCTAATTAATATCCACTATGGTAGTGCGTTGGCGCCCCTATTGCGGGTAAATGGTTGCCACATCGAGGGAAGTTCGGCGGAACCGGCGGTAGATCCCTCTGAGTTCCTATGTGTAATATTAAATTCATTCCTATTACTATGTGGTAGATGAAGTGACAGTGGAACAGCCAATAACCTGAAATAATAAAAAAATTGTTATACCCCATATACCTACCAGTAATACTCTAAGTTTGTATAAGTAACTCATTATATTGCGATCATTCAAAAAGTAGCTGTAAGTCAACATTGCTAAAATTTCATCTTTTAGCAACAGCCTTTGTCAATCATGAAAAAAATCATGGGAATATTTCATTAATCTTGAAAAAATACTGATTTTAGCAGTATTTTGATGGACGTAGGACGTAAATACTGCTTTCTTTGAATTCAAACAACGACAAAGATTGTCACGTCCATAATCGTCGGTCCTTGGACGGTAATCACCAAGATCATTGTGCATGCATCTACATAATAATCGGCGAAAGAATTATCAGCACACTCACAGACGAGCATTCTCTTTGATACATGCTGCAAAAGTCCCTGCCCTTAGACTGTGTAGGACCAACGTATTCATATTCGTTAACAAATTCTGCCCGCTGATTGGTTGCCTGACTTACATCAACCATTCGGGGGGCAGAATTTGCTAACGATTACGATAACGATAAATTCGTTTTTTTTACACAATCAGACCCATGGTTGTCCACGGTCATTGGCGGTTAAAGCAAATCAAAAATCCACTACACCATCAATCATCATACCAGCGTGTAACCGTCAATACACGCGGACATTGTAGACGTGCTTTTATAAAATTATTGATATATATTGACTTTGTTGATTAGCACTTACCAGGATTATCAGCCTTCAGCCTCAAAACAACGTATCCATTGTTAGGCACGGCTAGAGTATCCTTGAGCGGCGGCAGGTCATACTGCCTGTTCAAAAGACCCTTCCGGTCCAAATCAAGGGCGTGCTTCAAATTGATCTTCTTTATATTCTTATCCGGAGACCGGCCCATCCCGACCACAACGTATGACGTTCCGTGCAGGTGGAAGGGATGGGAGAGATTTGGTGACTGCACTGAAATTGACAAAAATAACATTTTCATACTTTCACACGAAAAAAAAATACTGGTTTATTTTTACCTACTATCCACCGATAAGAAACCTCAGAATATGGGCATCCGAACGATTTATGTAAGTCTTTTCGTATAAGCAATAAGAGGAATCTGTCAAAATTCTATGGGTGGCTGCTGAGTGAACTACATTGTGGCTTTTTGATGACGAAACTAGCATTTTTGGCACCGGTAAGCTGGCGACATTTTTTCGCGCAGTCCCTGTCCAGGGTAGATGTCTATTCCACTATCTTAATTAATTGAAGTAACATTTGAAATTATGCTAATTAGTGTTCTGTAAAGATTTTCGGCCATTGCAATGTTTAATTCTTACTATTAATTGACCTGACTATATGATGCGCAGATTGGTTATTTTTATTTTGAGCGTTTGTACAAGCTTTAGTTCCAAGCGTTATGGTCTGGGTTCTTTCGTATCCGAGGGAGCAATTGCGTAAGACAAACGTATCTATCGCTATCGTAATCGTGAACAAATTGTGCCCACTGATTGGCCGAATATGATGTTTACATTTTTCTAGCCAGTCAGGTGGTAGAATTGTTCACGGATGCGATCACGATGAATATTGAATACGATGTTCTGGAGCCGTATCAACATCTCATAAAGCAGTAATGCTGCAGTATTATTTTAATAATTTCATACAAACATAGTATGAAAATGACAAAACAATACTGCAACCATAGATTTATCGTCACTCGCACTCCGACTAGATAGAGCCCAACCTAACAACGACAGCTCCGTGAGTGCGGAAACATTTTCTTGTAGAGTGAGTGTGTCAATTTGAAATTTGTAAGGTGTGCAGATGCTAGTGTGCGTGTTAAATTGTGTAGCAACGGCTCGGGTTTGCCAATTTGCCGCACTTTTGAAGTCGGGGACTCCCTCTTGGACCTCTATGACTGCAACATTACTGCTTTAGAGACGGTGTCACGGCCCCTGATTATTACGAGTCATTGGCATACCTTCATCAACAAGGACGATCTCGACGATGGAGTTGAGAGGCACATCGATCATGTGGGTGCACCTGCAGTCGACGGCACAGTCGGCTGGCCTGTTGTCGCCGTTGCAGAAAAGTTCGGGGGGCAGCTCGTGCATTTGCGAGAGCGGGGGAGCCGGCGGCGCGGAGTACGAGATCTCATCCACTAAACTGAGGACGTGATCCCCACTTGGGGCAACTGGAATTGAAAAGGGACAGTATGTTTCAATCGTGCAGGTTAGGGGCAACTGAAATTGAAAAGGGACAATATGTTTCAATGGACGATTGAATCTTTGTTACTCGCACGCAGCAAGTTTGCTGATGACCATTTTTCCATTTCAGTCATCCACACCCCTCTTTAATCTAGTTTTGTATCATTATGACAGCTACATCTAGTCATCATTGGAAAACTCTATGCGAGCGAGTAAATTAAATATACAAGTAAGTACACAGATGGAAGTTAAAGATCTGGGTCCTAATTTAATGGAAAGTGTCATGGCGAGTATGTAGGATTTAAAACGACCAGTATTGACATGGTAACTCGTATGCGATGCAATATTTTTTTGATTCTTCGTGGAAAATAAATAACAAGACGACAAAAACTAGCCATGCTGTTAAGGATTGTTTGTAAAAAAGGAAATACACTGCAGTTTCATGGAATAAGATTCGTAAAACCTCTCATAAAATCTGTTTTGGAAAGTGCCACATTTGACAAGCGGGTCAAAAGAAAAAAAGGTTTAGAGCCATTAAAACAAAAATAAATTTCAAGTCTCAAAAGAAATTAGAAACACAGTTGTGCACTTAAGACAAAGGGACACATGAGCCTTTTGACCATTAAAGGGACACATAAATCCTTTGAAATGTCAGGCAATTGCGCAAAAGGAAATAAACTTCTAGAAATCATAGCTAAACGGCGAACAGATGCGTTAGCGAAAAAAAATAGAGAGGCAGGCATATATTGCGCTCTCGTTCTAAATTAAAAGGGCGTGGTTTTTTCCAAAACAGATGACGTAAGACGAATCAGGAGTCATTATATTTAGATACACCAATCACGCATTTAGACAAAGTTACTTGGGCGTTTCAAACTCTGTTGCAGTGGGAGCGGAATTGGTGACGAGAAAAAGGGAGTGACCAACGGGAATCAAGGCAGTTCAAGTCCGAGCTTCGGTTGAGACCATTCAACTCGAATCATCCAACTCAGAACACCTCCGGGTTCTGAACAAGTCACGGGGCTCACACCATCGACGAGCTGTTTTTTCTCTCATAGTCACGAATATAGCGTCAGTGTTTTGTTTATGTAAAATTTCTTGATCTTTTGTCAGTACGTGTTAAAACCTTAGAAATAAATGTTAAAGAAATCAAATATTAAATTTGTGTAAAGAGGCGTCAGCTGTACGAGGCATCACATGATTTGGTAATGTACAACTAATTTTCATATATATATATTATAACACGAGATAATTTTGCTTAGAGTCTCTTAGTCAATTTAGCACGGGGTTTCACTGAAAGATTATTTTAACTGCTGGCCATGCACCCCGACACTGCAATGGAAATACTGCATCATGAGCGACAGAAGGGGGTGAAGGTCGAGTGGACAGCTATAAGCTGGGGAATTGCATCTATCGGGTTTACTATAATAATATGCTTATTATTTATACAATGTGTTCACCTAGTAAGGAAATGTTTCCGCACTTACATATGAAGGCCAGTGACGCAAAATAACGAATATATAGAAATGGAATCAGTTTGTTTAACTTTGCCAAACGTTATATAAAGTAACGAATAACAAAATCAACTCGTGTTATAAAACTAGACTAAGTTGTGTTCTTTTAATTATCTGAGGAGATAATATGATTTGTGTAAATAGCCATTTCATGCTTGTGTGTGCTTTGTCTCAACATATTCTGATAAATTAGTATGATAAATTAATGCTCGATGTATAAGAGTGTGTGTACATATTAATTAAGAAGTATAATGTATGGTGCTTCTTGGGTTTTTTGGAATTGGACAGCCTTTTTCCCATGAAGCTAGTTAGGAACGGACTGTCCGGGATTGCTTCACAATCCTTAAATAATAAATCAGTTTCTTCTTTTCTAATATTAATTTTGATCTGAAATATACAGATATCAAATCAAACTAGTCACTTTTATTTCTAAAACCAAAACCCTTGAATAGGTCAAAGTAAATGTAAGGTGAAGGATTAAGTCTAATAATTACGTGTATCTAGCTTGAGATAAACAATCTTTAGCAGAAATTACCAACTTAATTAACTTATAGCATTCTGGACCTTCACATTAGAATTACTCTATATGCCTAATCCAACACTTACAAAATTCAGAAAGATTATACCGAATAAAGTAGAGGATAACTTATTGAAAGTTTTGAAGTGATTTAAGATTAAATAAATTGCCTATTTACCAAGACAGATAATTAAATTAAATGATTGGCAAATTACGTGGGTTCCGTCTGAACTTATGAGGAAATAATATTAAAGTTTGGAAGGGCTCTTCAAGCTCTTAAATTACATCCACTCTCGACTACATATAGGTAACATTCTCCGAGGAGCTGAAGCGAGGGGAAAGGAGCTGGAGAAATGGTGATTCTACTACGAGACCGATATGGGTAATTGTTCTGAGTATTCATGTAACAGTCACGCAACAAGGGTGAGAGACATTGAGGCCTGGCAAGAGAATTTGAGTCACATATACTATTGCTCCCACAGGTTTTGGAGAACAGAGTACATGACTGAATTTGCCTCCTCCAGCAGCGGTTCTGGGCATTTTAAACACGTCCTCCCCATATAATCGCAATCTTTCGACCTTTTGATTTGGCCAAATCAATCAATCTAACTAATATTGACAAATATATAAAACCATGGTATACTGGGGCGAGCTAAGGCTCAATAAAAAACAAAATCCCTGGCCTTCGTGGCATGTGAGGAATAATTACTCGCTTCGCAGCGATTTTAGAAAGGTTGTGATTTGCCCCATAAAAAAAAAACGCGTAGAGCGGACCTGCTTTCAGGTTGTAGGGTTGTCTCAATGCCAGAGTGTAAACCGGTTGGTTGGTGGTTAACCCTCGATCCACACACGTGCCATCTATGCTTCTATTCTAGCCTGAATTAATTGAATTAATTGCAGTTACAACTTGTTCAAAACACGGGAGAAAATGAACCGTTATCAAAATAATTCAGTAAAGTCGCTCTAAAGGTACCTTCTTATAACAATAGAAGGCAGGTAGAATGGGCTAGCAAGACCACGTCGTAGGCACAGTTTAATGTACTCTCTCAATACTTTAAGTTTCCGACGAACAAAGGAGGTATGCCAGATGTTTCTTTTCCAATGTCTTTTGCTCACGTTGCAGGTTTAAATTTGTACAGTAAAATCTATCTTAAACTGCTCAGTTGCGATTCGAAATTAATTAGACGATCAAAACCGGCTCGAACCATCACAGAAATTGGTGCCGTGACCAGGATTTCAGCTACGTATTCGAAATATCGATACGACTGATATATATATCAAAAAAAAAAAAGAAAAAAAAAATTACATAACGTAGGAATGTAAGGATTGCGATTGGGCATATAAAGGTAGATATTGATTAAATAATGATATATAAATATACCTCTAGGGATCACACAAAAGGAGACAAAACACACTGTGCATGAAATTACTTAAGTGGCTATACGTTTTATGTTTACAGCTATTCTAGATACAGGAGAAGCAGAAATTAATCGTATGTTTTATAATTGTACCAATTACAGGATCCGGGGACTACATGCATGAGACATTACTCTTTACCTAAATTTGAATTAAGATTTCACTTGAACCTTAAAACTGTGTATATTAAGTAGTCACATGTAGGATCTCGAAAGTATTGCATCACATAAGAGCGTAGGTCACGTCTAGAGTCTCGGAGAAATTCATCAACGTAACACGCAAACTTTCTAAATACTTAGTACAAAAGAAATCGGGTATACGGTAAATCTAAAATTGCGCCAGTCCAACAGCCTAAGATAACGGTTGAAAGTTAACGGTACTAAGACTAGGTAATCAAAAATGCCTGCAGGTAGGAGAAAGCGAGGCAAGCCAGTACAAAGGGACATAGGTTCGGACAAAGCTAATACGGGCGAAACGGAGGCGAGCAACCGAGTAGAGATTGTAGGGAATCCTGCTTTAGAGTTGATTTTAAGAAAGATTAGTGAGTTTGAGAAAAGGTTGGGACAGTTAAATTCGAGCGCTAGCGAGAGCACGAATGGGTCGCCTAGTGTGGCTTCAGAAATAATTAATAGTGTGGGTAATGAGATAGTTATGAATCAGGAATCGGTTAGTCTAGCATCTGCGAGTACCGGTGGAGTATCATCTGAGACGCGGAATATATATGTAGTTCAGCCTACGGTACATAAGCCGACTTTCGATGGGAGGCCGTTTAATAATCCAATCACGTTTTTGAAACGATTAAAAAGGTATATAAAGGAGATAAATGGAACAGGGCGTGAAATTGATATAGCGTTAGGGTGTATTACAGGACACGCGCGCAAAGTAATGGACTTGTATTCCAAGAGCTGGAACACTTTGGGAGATTTTGAGGCAGATTTTAAGCGCATTTACTGGACTGAACAAATCCAGGAATCCGTAAGGTACAAATTAATTAATTCTGTTTATACAAGTAGTTCGGGAATGACGATGTCGGAACATTTTGCTGAGAACATAGAGTCTATGCAGTCACTGACTATAGCTTTTAGCGAGCGGGACTTAGTTAATTCCATTATGCGTCATTACGCAATAGACATACAACGACTGTGGTTTACTAGAGCTGAGGAAGCTAACATTTTAGGCGGAATTAATTTCCTTAGGAACATCGAACAAAACATTATAGAAAAACCCATGGGGGCTACTAGAGGAGTAGTAGGAAATAATTCGAGGAGTGGGAAATACATTAGATCACATCCAGCTCAGCCTGTTGTAGCGACGATGTCAGCTTACAGAGGGAGAATTAGGAATAATTCGAGAATTAACTCAGCGAGGGGGCGTGGTTACTATCAGGGGCGTTCGGCGTATAGATCAAATCGGGGCAGACCTGCGTTGTCTATGTCAGAATCGGAAAGGGACAGCACTAGACCGGCGATCACTTTCGTAAAGGAAGGCGAAGGCTCTTCATTGTCTAAACATGTGGGGGCGGAAAACCAAGAAAAAAACTAGCGTTCCCCGCACAAATGAGGTCCGATAGAGTTATGTTGTGTCAAGAGGGGACTAAAGGGACTTCAATACACAAGGAGGTAAATACAGCCTATAAAATTTTAACTAGCAAAGGATGGAAACCAGGACAGGGTTTAGGGACCAGCACGCAGGGTCGTAAACGGTTGATTAGAGTTAGCACGTGTGGCGAGGAAAATGATTGTCAGATGGAAATTCGAAGCATAGGAATCCTATTAGAAAATCAGTTTGGTAACATGGTAGAGTGTAGCGAAGTAGGTACTGCGTGTGAGACTTGTTCAAGTAGAGGTGTGAGAGTGTATACAATGTTTCACGAGCTCGATGAAATAACAGACGCGGGGGTTGATTATTCGTTACCTAAATTACCAGAGGTATGTGTATGCTTGTATGGGCGGACGATGAATGCGTTGGTCGATAGCGGTAGCCAGATCAGTGGGATCACTAGGGAACTGTACGATTCTATACTGAAGGAGGGAGTAGAATTACCTGAAATTGCTATTCCAGCAATTCAAATACAGGGGGCGTTCGGATCGCGGAGTGAGAGCACGAACCGAATGGTTCTAATAGAATTCAAATTAGGAAACACGGTAGTTGAGACACCTGTATTAATTATGCGACGCTTACCTAGGTCATTAATACTAGGATACGATTGGCTGGAACGAGTAAAAGGGATTATCAGCTGCGGTAATGAGCGAACATTGACAATTGAGCATTTGGGGGTAAAATCTTGCGTGAAATTCAATTCAGACTGCAAAATTGATAGAATGGGTGGAGAAGCTAACGCGGCTATCATCAGTGCTTTGTTAGAATCGATTGTTAGGACGGCAGAGAACGATATATCGAGTATACAATCGGGCGGAGATAAGACTAACGGGTTTCATCTAGACGGATCGGGTTTGAGTAACGAACAAAAGGAATTGTTGATACCTGTGTTAGATAGGCATAGCAAAGTATTTACGGAAAAATTAGGGTTGACGGACAGGTACGAGCACGTTATAAAATTGACGGACGAAAAACCTTTCGTGAAGCATAGCTATCCGGTACCTTTAGCTTACAGGGAGCAGGTTAAGGCAGAGTTAGATGAGTTAGAAAGTCTAGGCGTAATAAAGCAAGAGGCAACACCTTACTGTAGCCCTCTCACTTTTACTAAAAAGCGGGATGGGTCAATCAGACTCTTATTGGACGCACGAGAGTTAAATAAGAAAATGGTAGGAGACGCAGGATCGCCACCTTTAACTTCGGAAATATTACAGTCTTTTCATGGAGTAAATTACATTAGTTTGATTGATTTGAATAATGCTTATTTTCAAATACCTATACATAAAGACTCGAGGAAATATACTGGGTTCTCGTTCATGGGGCGTACTTATACGTACCAAGTACTACCTCAAGGTTTAAAAACATCTGTGGCAGGGTTTTCGAGAGCAATGGACTCTATATTGGAAGATGTACGCGAGTTTTGTGTAAATTATCTTGATGATATAGTAATATTTACAACGGGTGATATGAAGTTACATTTAGAGCATCTAGATCGAGTATTGAGCAGGATAGAATCGGCAGGACTAATGGGGAGACTGAGAAAGTGTCAGTTTTTATGCGTAGAGGTAAAACTGCTAGGACACATAGTTAACACACGCGGTGTGCGTATGGATCCGGAAAGGGTGGACGCCATATTAAATTTCCCCGTACCCCGAACAGTGAAACAACTACGAGGCTTTTTAGGATTGATAAATTACTTTAGAAGGTTTATATCGAAATATAGTGTGGAGGTTAAACCACTTAACGACCTGTTGAAACAAAATAAGAAATGGTCTTGGTCTCAGGAGATAAATGAATGTTTCGAAAGAGTTAAAAGGTTATTTGTTTATACAATACTACTCGCGCACCCCAACCCAAAAGAGACTTATTATTTACAGACTGATAGCAGTAACTTAGGAGTTTCAGGATACGTGTATCAATTAAATAGCGAAGGTGAAGAGCAGGTGATAGGGTTTTGTAGTAAGGCTTTAAATGATACACAGAGTAAGTGGACGGTTACCGAGTTGGAGCTATGGGCAATCATATTTAGTTTATCGAAATTTGAAACTTACCTACGAGGGGCTCGTTTAGTCATTAGGACTGATCATAAAAGTTTAATATTCCTACAGACTTGTAAATTACTGAGCGCACGAATGATACGCTGGTTGCATTATATTGGGCGGTTCGATTACACTGTCGAACATGTGAAGGGAAAGTTAAATACGGTAGCAGATGTCTTATCTCGACATATAAAAGGGACCACTGACGTACTGACAAATAAAACTACGGGGCCTGAGATGGATCTATTCAAGGTGCCTCTAGGCAGGGTAATACGAGATCGATGGAAGGAGATAGGATATCACCAGGGGAAAGATAAGATCGCTAGCGAAGTAATTAGACGTATGAGTTTAGAGAATACACCTGAATCCAGATATTACATACTCAAGGAAGGTATTCTTTACAGAAAAGGCAAGGAAGGGGACTCTTTGAAGTTATATGTACCAAAGGAATTACAAAAGGATTTGATTGTTAGTGTTCATGAAGAAATAGGTCATTTCGGACGATACAAGGTGTTTGCTTTAATGAAAAGTCGATACTATTTTCCTAGGATGTCTCGTGAAATAGGACGTGTTGTAAGGGCTTGCGAAATATGTCAAAAAATCAAAGCATGTATTAAGTACTCACACCGGACCGATTAAGAGCGTTATAACAAAGGAGATAGGGCAACGGGTTTTTTGCGACATTTATGGGCCATTGCCATCTGGTAAATTTGGATACAAATATATATTTGTAGTACAGGATTCTTATAGTAAACTAATCAGACTATATCCATTAAGACAGGCGAGCGGAAAGGCTACATTAACGTGTATTAAGAAATATCATAGAATCATAAAAATTAAAACATTATGCTCAGATAGAGGGGCGAACTTTACTTCGAGGATTTTCGAGTCGGGCGTACGTCAGTTAGGTATCGAGTTAACGCATACTTCTGTTAGAAACCCATGACCAAACTCAACCGAACGTGTTAACAAAGAACTAGGGAGATTGTTCAGGACGTACTGTGATAAATCGCATCGATCATGGGTCGATTTGTTACCAGAGATAGAAAACTGTTATGATCAGGTTATACATACCATTACGGGGTATTCACCTAACGAAATAGTATGGGGAAAGAGGACTTTACTTTCGACTGACTTTGACAGCCAGGTAGGGCGAAGAAATGAATTAACGATACAAGAAGTGGAACGAATTAGACAGCATGCTCGAGAAAATATATCTAAGGCAGCGGAGAGTAGGGAGCTTCATTATAATAAAAACCATAAATTAGTACAATTCGAGATAGGGGACTGGGTAAAACTTAAGACGTTTGCGAAATCCGAAGCCGATAAGAAAATAACAAAGAAATTTATGAGATTATTCGAGGGACCGTACGTGGTAGGGGCAGTGCCATATAACAACGTTTATACTATAGTTGATGTGCGAACGGGAAAGGTCAAAGGGAATTATAATGCAATTCATTTGTTTCGATATTACCGAAATGGTGAATAAAATAGGATAAGTTGTTGCCGGGGACTAGCGAAAACAAAAGGGAGCTTAAGTTGAATAGACTATTGTTGCACGGAAGAGCGTTATAAACGAATGTGGGAGTATTGACTCTAGCGTGGGAATGTAGAGGTAAATTTTATTATAGAGGTAAATAGATTTTTTTAACGACCTAGCACGCAAGGATACTAGGTGATTAACAGAATCTCTTTGGGGGCGAATGACATGGTAACTCGTATGCGATGCAATATTTTTTTGATTCTTCGTGGAAAATAAATAACAAGACGACAAAAACTAGCCATGCTGTTAAGGATTGTTTGTAAAAAAGGAAATACACTGCAGTTTCATGGAATAAGATTCGTAAAACCTCTCATAAAATCTGTTTTGGAAAGTGCCACATTTGACAAGCGGGTCAAAAGAAAAAAAGGTTTAGAGCCATTAAAACAAAAATAAATTTCAAGTCTCAAAAGAAATTAGAAACACAGTTGTGCACTTAAGACAAAGGGACACATGAGCCTTTTGACCATTAAAGGGACACATAAATCCTTTGAAATGTCAGGCAATTGCGCAAAAGGAAATAAACTTCTAGAAATCATAGCTAAACGGCGAACAGATGCGTTAGCGAAAAAAAATAGAGAGGCAGGCATATATTGCGCTCTCGTTCTAAATTAAAAGGGCGTGGTTTTTTCCAAAACAGATGACGTAAGACGAATCAGGAGTCATTATATTTAGATACACCAATCACGCATTTAGACAAAGTTACTTGGGCGTTTCAAACTCTGTTGCAGTGGGAGCGGAATTGGTGACGAGAAAAAGGGAGTGACCAACGGGAATCAAGGCAGTTCAAGTCCGAGCTTCGGTTGAGACCATTCAACTCGAATCATCCAACTCAGAACACCTCCGGGTTCTGAACAAGTCACGGGGCTCACACCATCGACCAGCTGTTTTTTCTCTCATAGTCACGAATATAGCGTCAGTGTTTTGTTTATGTAAAATTTCTTGATCTTTTGTCAGTACGTGTTAAAACCTTAGAAATAAATGTTAAAGAAATCAAATATTAAATTTGTGTAAAGAGGCGTCAGCTGTACGAGGCATCACATGATTTGGTAATGTACAACTAATTTTCATATATATATATTATAACACGAGATAATTTTGCTTAGAGTCTCTTAGTCAATTTAGCACGGGGTTTCACTGAAAGATTATTTTAACTGCTGGCCATGCACCCCGACACTGCAATGGAAATACTGCATCATGAGCGACAGAAGGGGGTGAAGGTCGAGTGGACAGCTATAAGCTGGGGAATTGCATCTATCGGGTTTACTATAATAATATGCTTATTAATATATATATAGCTACTCGTGCTGATTGGCCACTGACTGACTCACTGACTGATTGATCACCTCTCCTGAACAATTTTGTATGAAAAATTTTTTTTTCATGGATGAGGTCGTATAGAAGAAAAAAATTCATTCGGAGGAAAAATACGGAGATAGCTGATGATTGAGGATTTGGGAGACGGGTGAAGAGCACGGCCAGGGTATCGAAGATAGGTGGGGGGTGCTCGACCAAATGTCATTTGAAACGTCATCCAATTGGCAGTGAGCTGAAAAAAAATTCAAAATGGCGGATTCAAAATGGCCGGCATTCGAATTTCGTCGATATCTCAGAAAGTATAAAAGATGGAAGAACGGTTTCTTGACAAAAGTTGATCAGGATCCGAAGGTCTATACGATGGATAGAAAAAAAATTCAAAATGGCTGACTTTATTTTTTTCATAGAAAATGTATTGGGAATTTTGTAGGGGTTTTTATGGGCGGGAAGACAGCACGCGGGCCACATGTGGCCCGCGCCCCCACGCATCCTACTAGTTATTTATACAATGTGTTCACCTAGTAAGGAAATGTTTCCGCACTTACATACGAAGGCCAGTGACGCAAAATAACGAATATATAGAAATGGAATCAGTTTGTTTAACTTTGCCAAACGTTATATAAAGTAACGAATAACAAAATCAACTCGTGTTATAAAACTAGACTAAGTTGTGTTCTTTAAATTATCTGAGGAGATAATATGATTTGTGTAAATAGCCATTTCATGCTTGTGTGTGCTTTGTCTCAACATATTCTGATAAATTAGTATGATAAATTAATGCTCGATGTATAAGAGTGTGTGTACATATTAATTAAGAAGTATAATGTATGGTGCTTCTTGGGTTTTTTGGAATTGGACAGCCTTTTTCCCATGAAGCTAGTTAGGAACGGACTGTCCGGGATTGCTTCACAATCCTTAAATAATAAATCAGTTTCTTCTTTTCTAATATTAATTTTGATCTGAAATATACAGATATCAAATCAAACTAGTCACTTTTATTTCTAAAACCAAAACCCTTGAATAGGTCAAAGTAAATGTAAGGTGAAGGATTAAGTCTAATAATTACGTGTATCTAGCTTGAGATAAACAATCTTTAGCAGAAATTACCAACTTAATTAACTTATAGCATTCTGGACCTTCACATTAGAATTACTCTATATGCCTAATCCAACACTTACAAAATTCAGAAAGATTATACCGAATAAAGTAGAGGATAACTTATTGAAAGTTTTGAAGTGATTTAAGATTAAATAAATTGCCTATTTACCAAGACAGATAATTAAATTAAATGATTGGCAAATTACGTGGGTTCCGTCTGAACTTATGAGGAAATAATATTAAAGTTTGGAAGGGCTCTTCAAGCTCTTAAATTACATCCACTCTCGACTACATATAGGTAACATTCTCCGAGGAGCTGAAGCGAGGGGAAAGGAGCTGGAGAAATGGTGATTCTACTACGAGACCGATATGGGTAATTGTTCTGAGTATTCATGTAACAGTCACGCAACAAGGGTGAGAGACATTGAGGCCTGGCAAGAGAATTTGAGTCACATATACTATTGCTCCCACAGGTTTTGGAGAACAGAGTACATGACTGAATTTGCCTCCTCCAGCAGCGGTTCTGGGCATTTTAAACACGTCCTCCCCATATAATCGCAACCTTTCGACCTTTTGATTTGGCCAAATCAATCAATCTAACTAATATTGACAAATATATAAAACCATGGTATACTGGGGCGAGCTAAGGCTCAATAAAAAACAAAATCCCTGGCCTTCGTGGCATGTGAGGAATAATTACTCGCTTCGCAGCGATTTTAGAAAGGTTGTGATTTGCCCCATAAAAAAAAACGCGTAGAGCGGACCTGCTTTCAGGTTGTAGGGTTGTCTCAATGCCAGAGTGTAAACCGGTTGGTTGGTGGTTAACCCTCGATCCACACACGTGCCATCTATGCTTCTATTCTAGCCTGAATTAATTGAATTAATTGCATGTACAACTTGTTCAAAACACGGGAGAAAATGAACCGTTATCAAAATAATTCAGTAAAGTCGCTCTAAAGGTACCTTCTTATAACAATAGAAGGCAGGTAGAATGGGCTAGCAAGACCACGTCGTAGGCACAGTTTAATGTACTCTCTCAATACTTTAAGTTTCCGACGAACAAAGGAGGTATGCCAGATGTTTCTTTTCCAATGTCTTTTGCTCACGTTGCAGGTTTAAATTTGTACAGTAAAATCTATCTTAAACTGCTCAGTTGCGATTCGAAATTAATTAGACGATCAAAACCGGCTCGAACCATCACAGTATGTCTTTCTTTGTTTGACAACTAACCAAAAGGCCACAGGCTCAGGCGCTCTCGAATCTCAGGCACGTTGTTTAATTAATGTAGGTAGGTTTGTGCTTGATGACAGTCATGCCTGTCGGAAAGCAACGATGAGGCCTAGGTTGGAACGCGCTTGACTGAAAGTTCACTATAATGTTCTCAAAGGAAAGTGGAGATCGGGAAATCGGCAGGTAAGTATTTTGTTTCATCCGCTTACCTAAATAATTTCTATACGAGTTCTCCTTGAATAGCTCTTTGGGCTTGTAGAAATGGAATCTGAACGGCAGGAATATCTTCACATCCGGTCGTTCCTGTAGGATGGCTTTGTCTATAGGGTTGGCTGACTTCAAGTTGCTGACGCAAACAGCATCATTTCGTTTGACGTCGCAGATTGCATCCAACGGATTCAATACCTTAAATGTTAATAAAATGCTTAGTATCTTACAAAAATGTTATCAAATAATAATATTTGTGTAAGTGCAAATATTTAGGTACCATTATACTGCTAAAAATTACAATAGAATTTAAACAAAAAAAATTGAGAAAGGAGCTACAATCTAGTTTTAGTATTTTCTGTATAGAGTGTCTAATCAAACAAGTAGTTATTACTACTTAGGTTTGCTATTGCGCTATTGCGTATTATTATGAAAGTAACACTGCTAAAATAACGGCAGTCTGGCATAGTTACAGTTGCCTAAAGTACCCACAGTTGTCTTGGAATTTGAATCTATTAAAAGTTCATCTTACTCTATCATAATAGAGTAAGCTCCAAAGCAACATGAAGCTCCTTCAAAACATGTAGACCAATTTTGGTGATTTTGTTTTGCGTATATTCGATAGATCTGACAATAGAACGAAAGCTATGTTTCATAACTCTAATAACATAGACATTAAAATATCATAATAGTAACTTACTGCCCTCAGTGATATTTAAATGGCAAAAGGACCTTTGCCAGGTCTTTTTTTTATAATTGATAGGCTTGAGCTTGACTTCAATAAAAGCAGCTAGTAAAATAATATAAAAATATACAACCTGAAGTTAGGTGAGGGTTCCATGCAATATTCACGCTGGGCCGGATACGGGCCGGGTGCACCACTACTGCGGGGGGTTCGTTGGCTCCTTTGAGGTTTACCATTCAGGAGTGAGTACATTCACCAGTAGATATCATACACTAATTTGCAAACTACGGGTGTGCAAGTTGAAATATAAAACCATTCGAATTACACTATACCTATACTATGACATATTAATTTGTACAGTATTTTCATTATCATACACTATTTTGTATATACAGTATTTCCATGAAAATACCATAGGAAAAACTTAGAAATTTGCAAAAAAAACGTATTTAAATATAATTTTAAGCTAAGTAACAGAAGAGAAATAAAATTATCGTATATTTTAATAAATTTTATTACGTGGTATGAAATGTACAGTTTTCTTAAAACGTAAGTATGTAATATACTGCATGTAGCTTATAGCTTTATTATTGAAAAAAAGGTATTTTCTTTTAAATAGCCAATAACATAAAATTGACATTTTAAGCTGGTTTTACCAGTGCTACAGTAGTATAATAATTCAATCCCGCGATATTATTATCATATCATAGTTTTATTTTTTATTAATAATTATTCTCTTAAATTAATATTGGTAACTGTGTATGGTAACATTTTGTTAATTATTTATATATATAGTTACTATAATATGGTTATTAACAGTCTTCGTCGTTTGGGTGCAATGATTCACAGTGAACTGTATACTTGTACACGTATTATGTACAGTACTCGATGTAGGTGTATTTACATGCATTGCAATTTGCTGTTTTCGCTAAGTATTTACATTTCTCTAATTTTGGTAGGGCATGCAATTTGGGGTTAGTAACGGGAAGAGAACTTACGTTTCTAAATACATTTATATAAACAGGACACTTATAAAAGTAAGCCACCCCGACAATACCTGCCAGAGTCCTGACCTTTAAAATGTTAGTGAAAACAAAGAAGTTAGAACATTTAATATATTACAGGATGGCTTATTTTTAGAGCACCTGATAAGTAATATTTAAATATATACACTCAATAAATATCCTTGGTGAAAAATTAAATGGCAAGTCGTTAGTTACAGAACGAACGTTCGTAATAAAATACAAAAGAAATACATTTAATGATGACGTACAATTAAGAGCCTCGACTATGCAATATTTAAAGGGACACCCACAGCTATAATAGAGCGGGTATCGCTATAATATGGCATAAGATTTTACTTGAAATTCACTCAAAATATTATACTCGTACCTTTAAATAAATTCACAAACTAGCCATGAACTTCAGTTAAAACATTCTCGAATACAAAAAAGAAACACATAAGGCGAATTCGAGCACTTCGAACCCGCCTTTCACATCACACAAAACAAACACAAAATAACACTTAGTTAACATGAAAGTCAACTGCTATACCAATTGCTGTTTGGAAACTGAAGTAGGGTTTAGGAACCGCTTAGTGTATGGGGGGAAGGTGGTCTCCGCATCTCGGGAAGTTGTGGGGAACGGGGGGGAGGTCTTTTTGTGTGCCCACGTGAAGGATAAGGTTCATTCCGATGACGATGTGGAACAGGAAGTGGCAGTGAAGAAGCCAGCATCCGGGATTGTCAGCGACGAAGCGGAGGACGACGTATCCGTTGTTCGGTACGGCAATGGTGTCTTTCGCCGGAGGCAGATCCCCTTGCTGCAAGTGACGCTCCAGCAAACCTCTCCTGTCGAGGTCGAGAGCGTGCTTCAAGTTGATTTTCTTCACGTTCTGGTCAGGAGATCGACCGATACCGATTACGTTGAACGCATATCCGTGCAAGTGGAACGGGTGAGATAAGTTGACAATTTGAACTGAAAGTGAAAAAAACATGTTTGATCAATCCACCGTTTGAAAAACTGAAAGTGAAAAACAAGTTTGATCAATCCATCGTTTGATCAGGTTACATACCTTCATCTACAAGAACAACTTCAACGACAGCGTTAAGAGGTATGTCTACTTTGTGTGTGCACATGCAGTTTTGGCCGCAGTCAGCTGGTCTGTTGTCGCCGTTACAGAACTGTTCAGGGTCAATATCATCCATCTGACTGAGACACGGGGCTGGCGGATTCATGTGCGATATTTCGTCAATCAAACTAATTACGTGATCGCCTGTAGGTGCCACTGTAAAAAATACACATAAGTGTCATTTACATTTAATATGACCATCAGATAAACAAGTATACCTTTGAATATTCAGATCTTACCTAAATGTCTGTTGTAGGTGTTCGGCTGGAATAACATCTCTGGCTGATAAACGAAGAAACGGAACGGCAAGAAGATTTTCACGTCCGGCTTCTCTCGTAAGACAGCGGGGTTGATGTTTCTTGCGTTTTTGAGTTGGCTGACGCAAATAGCGTCGTTCCTGGGTACGTTACACCTTGCGTCCAAAGGATTCAATACCTGAATAGTTAGTGGGAGAAAGGTACGTGCAATTACTAGTATTACGTGCATAAACTACTACTACTTTATGACTTACAGTATCCTTATTTAAAGGATAAACTACGTACAAAGTTATTGATATTAAGAATATGTTGTACTTGCAAGGTTGCACTATGATTCGTGTGCAAAAATATTCCATTTATACTTGAACCATGACCCAACTTTATGCAGAAATATTGATTACACTAAATCTACTTCAGTGATGTGTAAAAAGAGTAAAAATGGAATATATTTACAGTGTTCAATACAGGAGGTTTTGGACGTGCGGGGGGGTTCTACATCAATCAACCATTCTACTTATCGGTACAGGTACATCGGTTTCAAAATTATTTCTCATTTAATGACGTATTATTAAATATATACAAATCTCACTTAATACCGGCGTTCTATACAAATGCATACTGGGAATTAACTAAACGTTAAACAAAACTAACATTAACTGCAACGGCAGTAGTGCTTAAGTTTGAGAAATAGCTCACAACAAAATTAACTTAGGTAGTTTATCGAGGTTGTCACGTAACACGTTCGCAAGAATCCAGTATGCAATATCCGCCAATTAATAAGTGAGAGAGTTAAGCTCACGGCTCATGTTTAAACAACCAGCCAAAAGGATATTCATTCATAGGGCAAAGGAAATGTACCATACTGCTGCATTGAACCGAAAGAGTACGTATTTACATGGATCATATTCCTTGTTTCCTTCGTGTGAAACTTACCACACCCTGCGGGAGGCCTACGTCGTAGCTTGGGGGCTGGGACGATGGTTGGTAAGGTCCTCTAGCATATCGAAGTATACCCAGCTGCTGAACACGCCTGTTACCACACTCTCCGAGTCCGCGCACTTGAATCCAGTACGCATCAATTATATTTTTGGCTTCTATCATAAAATCGTAGCGCTCACCTGAAATATAGCGGCAATCACAAATAATCCTCCATTACTTTGTTAGTAAATAAGCAACTAAAAATCGTAATTGAGGAAGCGAGGAAGCAGTAGCCAACATTATTATTCAATTCTCTTCGGTTGAGTTAATGAGCGGTTGGTTACCTAGACACACATTGCGAAATAGCGGGGCGTGCCTTATTTAACTAACGATCGATTATTACCATATCAATAACGTTAGATAATAAAGAAGTTCCGCGCGCATTTCGAACAACTAATTAGTTAGGTACCTGGCCACAGATATAAACGTTTTGGAACTGTTAAGATTCATATTATTCTGGTATTTGCTTACCGGAGAATGAGATAATGGTCTTTACTACGACAGGTAGGACGGGCTCTCCATCCGTCGCAATTATTGTTAAATTGTGGCCTTCGATAGTGAGTTGAGCGGGACAGACGGAGGCAAAGGCGTTGATCATTCTGAACCTATATCTTCTGCCGGGCGTAATGGTGAACACTTCGAGAGGGGTGTTGGTCATAAATCCGGTGTTGGGGTCTCTGAACTGTCCTTTTCCGTTAATCAGCACGTTCTCGGGGTCTTGGCCGGTGTTAACGGCTAGACGACCGGGGAACCTCTCCGCAGCGTCCTCGTGAAGCCAGTCGCTTATCAACATGACGTGCGTGGTCAGGTCGTAGTCGTACAGGTGACTGTTGGGATCCTTGGAAGGAGGCTGCCGAACGATGATGCTGCCGTAAATACCGTCCAGTTTTTGGAGACCAGTGTGTGCGTGATAGAAGTGGGTACCAGCGTTTCCTTTCCATTGATATCTAGAATACACACGTTATTTGTTTTTTAACAAGGTTTTATAACTTGCAATGTATGTTTGTTCTGGTGGAATCTTGCAAGTTGCAACTGAATTTTAAAGCAGATATCTTTAACCAATTGAGATGAAATTTCTCTTACACATTTATTTTGGATGACAATGCATAGTAAGTAGCTATGTGACGCCATTCTCAATCAAACGTCCAAGATGGCGGATCAGTTGCTTTTAAATCACTCCTACAGTATGGGTATCAAATGAAAGGGTTTGCTGAGCAGAATACGAATAAATTGACGTATAAAAAACCTATCTATATATTTATCTTATTGAAAGGAATGGAAGGTGCTGAATGCTGATAAGCAGTAAATTGTTGAGATTAGAGTTTACTATACCTGAACGTGTTTCCTTGCTGGATAGGGCACTGAGTTACAAACGGCACTCCATCGTAGTACTGGGTGCCACGTTGCCAGATACCGTGCCAGTGGATGGTGACCTCCATTCCCTCCATGTGGTTCTCGACGTCGATGACAACTTTGTCGTTTTCGCACACTTGGATTGAAGGACCCGGCAACATTCTGTTTATGCTGAGGATGCCGCGCTCCACACCATCGGCCAACACGCACTGGCAGTGTGACCAGATAGCGTTGGTAGCGTTGGGTGTACATAACTGACAAGCCCTGGAATGACAACAAAAAGTTTCTAGAAAAGTTCAATTTAACCAATTCGCTTTGATCAATTGTATTACAAGATAAAAAAAATAATCGGAATGTGGATAAGTGGAAGCAGCCGTGTGGTTTACTTTTAATAGTGATCCCTAAGCAATCTCGTGATATCCCGTGGTGGTGGTGGTCCTTTTTTTGAGGCAAATGAAACTTATGTGTAACAAAAGTGACCAAACTGAATTCCTCGAGAACAAAATTCTTTAAACCGATTTACGTCAGTTTTCTGAATTACCATCCCTTAAAATTGCTCAGGTTAACAAAATAACGGTATACTTTCTCGTTACAGTATACCTGTTAGATATCAAATGATACTTTTTAAATTGCTCATTGTAAATGTAAAAATTAATATAATAGAATATTCAAGTAGTCGATTTTGGTTCATTAGAAAACATAAAAAATAGAGGTCGATGTTTCGCAATAAAATATTCAGCAAAGGAAACGGCCATTATGTTTTAATAGCAGTATTCTCGAATTGAAGGCGTTTAGATTGATAAATAGGAGAACCATTTCAGATTAGTATCATTAATTGTGGAAAAAATCGAACACACCTTTCGAACACACCTATAACGTGTTTTAAATACATATTGATCATTTTGTTGGTTCAATGAATGGTTTTGACTTCGGCCTCATATTCTGGAGTTGCAGGTGCTCCAAATTCTCAGAGTCTAGTGTGACAAGTAGGATCAAGAAAATATTGTGAAGGAACCTGATGCCTTTATTGTGAAGTTTCAAGCCTAGCCTATACATTCGCATATGGCACACCTATATGACCTAAATAAAGAATGGAGGAAATCATAATCTGAAAGTAGAAAGGCATTCCGAAGTGTGCCGTGTAGTTAAAATAAAAGCTGATGATAATAAAAGCTTTACTTACGCTCCTAAAACGGTATAGAACTCGAGCGTGAAGTGGTAGTAGCATATTCTCGGCGGTTCGTTTTCTCTGCATGCTCGCGCGCACTCATCAGGGGCTGACAGCGCGGGGTTTCTTCTCAACTCAGCGGTGGCACTACTCGTGAAGTCCAAGTGCTTGAGGGACAGCTTGCCATTCGAAGGCCTCGACAACGGTGGGAGGGGGTTAGTCCTGAAGTTGCCACTTAGCGGTCCGCTGCCGCTTGGCACGAACGGGTTCGCCGAAGGGCCAATTGTACTGTCGAACTGAATTGAACTGAAGGGATCACTGCCACTAGGATGGGTTTGAACTAGGCCGTGTGTGGAGGCGAAGGCATTACTGCTCTCGCGGAAGGGTGTCGCTGTGCCCGCCTGCCACCACGACGCCGATGCTGACTGGTCATCCGGATCGCTGAGTGCTTCTGTAATCAAAGAAAATATCTAATTAATGTCGACGTTCAGAGTTGTTAATTCAACCTAATATTCCAAACTTGCAAAGAAACTACAACTTCCAAAGAAGTAACATAGGTAAGGAATATGAATTAGTCATTATCAATCGTAAATTCTTCAATAACTAAGAACTGTACAAAGAAAAAGAAAATAGAATAATTATACAACTTTGCAAACAATAAAATTAAGTATCTCTACAACATTTTTCTAAAAAAAATCTCCCGACCATCATAGGACATATATATCAATGAGGTAATAATGTCAAAAGACGGGCATGAATAAGAATAAGAATAATTTGTTATTTATTAATTATCTAATCAAGGGTGGAATTTTCAACTTAGTGGATGCCTACGTCACAATAGCTTTCTGGACCGATCCGTGCGGCTTGAGCTGTGTTAGATTCTGTTAATTGTATCTTGTCTATAAAAAAAACACTCATAAATACTTTCAGAGATATAAGTTATTATGATTAATTGTTAACGTTTCGAGCATTGTGTATACACATATAATACTATGCTATCTATATGGTATATTAACTCACGAGTGGGTGGTAGATGTCTGTTAATAAACATAGACTTAAGCTCAAACTTATGATCCATGATTTCAATAATCATGTTAGCATGTAGATTACCTGTAATTGACTCTCCATCATTTGTTACATTAGGTACAGTCCGCGAGGCGTAAGCTGAGCTTTGCATTTGTGTGAGTGATCACTAAAAGTAGAGAGCGATGGAAGCACCGCGCCTCAGGCCGATTGTCAAAAAGCAGTAAAAACCGGTTTATACAAAAGCAAGGGACGCGCCGCGCTTTAGGCCAATGTTACACCTACACTATCTATGTACACTCACACAAATGCAAAGCTCAGCTTACGCCTCGCGGACTGTACCTAACTATTGGAAAGACATTGTATGAGTGCAATTGAAAATGTTGATGCAGAGCTTGATCACATATTATGTAAACGGGTGAATATATCTTTTGATGTTTTTCTTATTTAATTACACAATAACTCGAAACAGTAATTGCTAAGTTGTAATCTCTTACGAGACAAATATCCATGGCTTTACAAGATACAATAATCCTAAGAATTCGATAGATCTCGTTGAATTGTACGTTTTCAGTTACTAACTGCTTAGCAATAATAATAATTAGATCATTAGGGTTGGCACAAGTTGTTGGATTGATTCCAATCTCAATTCTATTTCGCCATACAATCTATATCAATAAATCATTTGGCAACTGGTGTATTGGACCTCGATTGATATCCATTAGATACATGTACTCGCAAATGCTCGTAATTCAATTGTTTACTTCGGGACAGGTGCTTTAATGCAAATTGTTAGTCAGTATACTACACTAAAATGTACCAGCAATGCGCTGTCACGAACGTTTTGCAACCGTGGACTACGTTGTATCTCTCCTTAAACTACAAGGACTTTTACTTCCTTGTCGATTGTAGTGTGATACATTTTCTGCTAGTCTTGTTCTATATTTCGTCTAGCGTTACATTTAATTGGACATTTTGTTAGATACAATCGCGTTTCAACATTATCTTACTCAACGGCGCGGTTTACTTCGGTGCTGACTTTTTTATTTATACCTACTTGGGTTTAGGATCCCTGACCCTGAACCGAATACACTTTTACTTCCTTGTTACTACTAACATTGTCATGCGGTAACTAAGTTTTTTCTTGCAGTTTTATTTTGGTTGTAATTATATTATTATAATTTGTTTCTTTAGCGCCAACGCTAGTTTAATTTTGGCGACCTTGCAAATAGTTAATTGTAGAAATAAAATATTTTACATTTAGGTGCTAAGCAATAAGTCAAGGAAATGTATTCAATAATTATACTAACATTAGTGTCGGTTGAAACATTGATATCAATATTTGCTTGTTTCCTCATATTATCTAAGCAACGTAATTACTCGTAAAACCGTATTATATCTTTTATTATTTCAGGTAACTTGCTTGGAGGTTTATATTTTTCTAATCTTAAAAGGATTATAAGTATGAAATATAAATCTGAACTAATGAACACCTGTTCCTGAGAAACGGGGTCATAAATAGTGCCTCCGCGTTTCCAGCCAAGTACGATCTGGTTGCCTTCAAGAGAAGAGTGAATAGGCATTTTCTAGTCAAGCGCGCTCCAACCTAGACGTCATCATTGCTTTCCATCAGGCATGATTGTCGTCAAGCGCAAGCCTATCTTCAATAAAAAAGTGGTTTGATGGTCAAAATAATGATCCTTAAAAAGAACCGCTTTACCTTGAAAATTTTAAATTCATATAAATAATAATTAATTCTAAACCCTTCTAAAGTCAACGTGACTAAAATTTTGCTATAAAAGAAATTCCTCTGTGAAACCTCAGAATTTTTACCAACCTAGCCATTGCAGTGTTATTTTTTAATCGCCTTAAATAAAAGTGTTGACTTTTTTAAACCTGAATAACTTTTATAAATCAATCTAGGATAAAACTCTTAGGTATAGTTCTTCCTAGAAACTCGAATATATCGTGGGATCGTTTATAGTTACGATTAAATGCGTGACTATTACTGGTACTATAAATTATTATTTCAATTACTTTTATGTCGATTGTGAAAAATGCGACTGCAATGTAATTATAACTATTACAAGGGTAACACGGCAATACAACGGTTAAGTACTGCTCGCTTTAGAGCTAGGTACAAAATAAAATGCAAGTGTCCACGTAACATCAGGGTACCTGTTTGCTCGTTCACTGGTGTATATTAAATTTTGGCTCACTACTTAGCCCATTTTAACCCGGCTGATGCCGTGGAAATTTATAATTATTCTGCCTTATCTTTTTAATAATATTATACTCGTATTGGCTTGCGCTTGACTACAATCATACCTGACAGAATGCAGGTCTAGGTTGGACCGTAGAAAAGGCCTATTGACTTGTCTATTGAAGGCAGCCAGATCATATTTGGCTGGGAACACAGAAATTGGTAGAGCGTTCCCCAACTTAGCAGTTCGTATCAGAAATATGAAGGTTTCTACAGCAGCAATCACGCCAATATGTGTGTTGTTTTGGATTGCTCCCAGGCGTTAGTTTAAAGCAGATCCTAAATTTATAGTACCCAGTAAAGAAGTTTAAACTTGTTTACATTATAAAAGGTCAAAAATCCATTTCGGATGTATGAGATATCAGGTAGATTATTCATGATAATAGTAAGAAGTATCTGTCGGCAGATTTAGTTACCGAAATGTTTGATTACAAATGCAATTTATTAAATCAAAATCTGCTGATGATGCTCCAGTGTACGTAGAGTGAGAAGTGAGGAAATGTACGTGGATAGTAATAAATTGCGAATAGTTTCCAGAAGATCTTTTTGGTACTGTAGTTATTGAGTTTAACATATTAACCCGATATCGCGGAGTAGGTACCTAATACCTAAAGAAAAATATTTTTGTGGTTAATTCATTTTAATTAGGTATCGTGTACCGACGTAAGCTAATTGTAGGCGAGGTGCATCCAATTATACTCTTTGCATATCAGGTGTATAATCTTAAGTGAAGTTTACTTGTCAGTCGTATCCAGGTTATATCAATTTATTTTAAATAAAACGGCCTCAATTTTGGATCTACTTATGCCAATTAAATTCGATTTCAAAAAAATATTGTAATCAATCTTCGGAGCAATATTTTATTACGCACTCATGTTCTAAAGTAAGTACCTAATTGAAGCTACACACATTTCACTTGGTTGGATTGTGCTGACTACAGTTTATTGAGTATTTTTTTCTTTAATTCAGTTACGGTACCACACATAAACATACCACAGATAAAAACAAATGGCACCTACAAATATTTTTGTCTCTAACTATTCAACACTTACTCGTATATTAGACCAAAAAGTGAATCATGTGCCAACGAAGTCAAGATCTGTATTAGGTATACCCGGTCAAATAGAGGTTTAATCAGCTTTGCTGCTTTGACGTGCTACTGAGTTAACTTGAAAATTGATATAAACCTCTAGTTCAGTCATTTTAGTAAGTTCACGTCGGAATTCGAGATACCCAGCTGTATTTCTGTAAATACTTGTATATTGACTTCCTAAAGGTTGTCTCAAAACCTACATATGGTAGGGTGTAAGCAACTATTAAATTTCAAGGTCAAAAGGTCACAAAAGTCGGTTTATTGCGCTTTTTTTGGAAATATCTCATTTCCTGTAGGTTTTTTTGCTATTTATATTTATTATAAATATTGTAGAATACAAAATTCTCTATAAAATTTGTTTAAAAAAATTTTTTATACGGTAAACCGTTTTCGAGATAAAGGGCGGAGAGCGCGCGGTCACAGCATCACTGCAGGTCTGGTCAACCGGTGCCTCCGGTCGAAAACACGCCATATATAGTTTACTTATCAAACGTTCATCAACTTACTCATGTGGTTGATCTTCTAAATATCGTACCTATTAAGTCACTTGGTTAGAGTTCAAAACTTAATTGCCAGGAGCATAATTCTTTAATTTACAAAAAAATATGCGCTAGAATTTTAAATTAATTAAAAAATAAAAAAGGTCGCAATCGAAAGTTTTTGAAAATAATAACATAATCACTACCCATAATTTTCGTAACTCGCACTATTGGTTTTGGTATTCTGTAACTATGTATTAAAGTCAATTATTAAAAAGTAAACTCCAAAAACACTTCACGCGAATTACATATAGGTACATTGTTCAAGGTAAATTCTCCGTTGATAACTGATAAAGGTGCAAGGACTTCTGTGCTGCATAATATGTACGAGCAATTTGGTAGGTTTTCAATCGGTTATGATAATAAGCGGAACCGAGGCATTTTCCGTTCCGTTTGACTGGTTCGAACGTGAACGCCCCGAATGCACTGAGAGGGTTATTGCGTAACGCACTCGCTATCAGCTTATCAGTTTCAATTTTGGCAGCTGAAGCCGATGGTTGACTTAAATGGAACAATTCAAATTGCGGCTACCAGATTTTAATCTAAAAAGCCACATAGGTATCCACCACTTCAAAATCGAAAGCATTACTGTGATTGCTAGAGCGTGGTGCAATAAAACTTTAGTTCAGATTCAGTTAATTATTATTCGAATATAAACGAGGAAAACTGAGTTGTATACTTAATACTCGTATTGTGAAACGAGAATTTAGATTTTCAGAACTAAGACTTTCGCGAGCGCTATTCTATTCAGTATTCGCCAGTTCAAGGTTTGTTCTAGTTCCTGTAATCAACTTCGACATTATAGGTGCTTTAGTAATACCTATTTATATATTCGGTGCTGTACGTACACTTTTACATTGATATAATAATAAAGTCAATATTTTTGAAAATTAAACAAATTCCTCACAAATAGATACGGTATTTATCAAATGCAAAGATTTGTATACGTCTTCTTAGAGGGCCGTCTCTATTTGAAGGTTAGTAATCATCAATCTATCTCGAAACAAATCGCTTTTATTGTTTACTGGTGCATAGCAACTGAAGAGTGGCATAGTCCTATGCCACTTTTTTAACGCTGCTGGTGCAAAAAAAGAAAAAACTAGTAGCGTACTTCGTTATAAGTAAGGCTAAGGTCTATTGGCCATTGGAACTAGGACTACCTAATTCGGTACATTTCCTTAACTGGCTCAGTCGTATATTCCAAAGTGTTCGAATCGGTACGCGTGATCATAATCAATTCTAATTTACCAAATAGAGGTCATCACTTTCGTTTTTCAATTAGCACCTACTCGACTAGGTTCAATAAAACTCAGTATCTCGGAGGCCAGCTATTTGGCGCTGCACGGACACTTTTAAACAATGCCAACTGTTATTTACACTTACGTCCAGTGTAAGTGTGCATCAATCACACTTGTATCATTAGTTATGATTGTTTCGTTAAGGTTCACGTCAAACAATGGCTCTACAACCTTATTCTTTATTTAAGAGGTCTTGTCACCGATATGAACCAACGATAAGATTTTACGTCAACCTTCTTCGTACAAGAAGAAAGGAGCGGCATTTGTCAAAGTTTCCGCTAAAATACGCCACAACTTGGCGGAAATCGTCCCTGCGGAAACTCTCGTGCGGACTTTTTTTAAGTATCTGTGTATCTGTGGTGAGGGCCGCGGTCCATAGACAATACTACGGTCGGCTTACAGCTGATGTTGCTGGTGTCAAAACAAACATTTTTGTCACCAGTAAACTAGCGACATTAGCCGGGTCCTGTGTATACGTCTATTGCTCTTGTGGATGAAGTCCTTTACATCGTTCTCTACTAGTCCGCATTTCAATGTTTGTGAAACTGTGTGTGTGTGGCTACTGGCTCATAATTTGATACATTGGGTAGAAAGGTCGTATAAACCATGTACCTAATCCAAAATGAGTTATGAATGCAGCCTTATTGAGTTATGAATGCAGCCTTATTCAGATTGGTTCATGTGACGTTCCCCTTTTCGCAAGAAAATGGTTTGTACGGCCCAAATAACTGAACGATCGAACGAATGATCAATCAATAGAGAGGAAATTAGGGATTATTTATGACCTTTACTCCAAGTTATATTTAGAAAAATAAGTATTTTTTTTAGCTTCGCAGTATCCACTAATAGGAAGTTACGTTTAACTTCGCCCCTAATTTTTTTTAAACTAACCAATGCCCAAAATAAACTATTCCGGTTTGGCATAAAAACCCGGACTCAGACCCACAGAATATTACAGCCTTGAGTTCCATAGATATACTGTTACCACCAAAGATAAGTTTTACATACCTACAGCCTACACTTGAGAAAAAATTATTAAGCAGGGATTTATATCTTGTATGCTAAATTGTAAAATAGCATATTAGGTATATACTTATGAAGTTGCCGTTTATATACAAAAATAGTTGTAACATATCGAGATTGTCATAATTCACATAGATTTTATTGAAACACTGCTCAAAAATTATCGCATTAGCTTTTAAAGTTCCAAATCTGGGTAAGTGGACCAAATTGTCCATCGAATCTAATTTGGCAACTCCATGCGGAGACCATAAATGTTTTTGTTTTTAAATTGGTTATTTTTAAGTAGTTTCGCTAAAGTGCACAAAAGTTTGGCTTTGGATAACAATCATTTTACAAGTTCTCAGTAGGTACTATAAAAATCTAGTGTACTCAGTGGTGAGAAAATAGAGGTTTTACTTGGTTTAACTTGGCACCAGACAATCGTGCGCGTCCGAGCGTGAAGAGTGAAAGCAGACGCTTTAGCGATGCTTAAAACTTAAATCGAGTGTATACTGAACTAACGACGGGCATACGGGCTGTAAAGTAAAAACGTCGATTCGTGTGGGCGGGCGAACGAGCAGTTTTCTTTTGTTTTCCTTTTGTTTATCGCACTGGAGTGTACTGGAGGTAAATAGTAACTCTGCATTTATTTTTAAAGAGGAACGTGCGTTTTATTGATGAAATGGGCCTGCAATTGACGAAGTTAACCACTGATCGATATTTCTTCCCTGTGAATAAGATGGTACTTGAGTACTTCTGTCTTTTTCTTATTGAGTTTTTATCTAATTACTTTACATTTAAAAGGATTACCTAAGTCCAAAATAATAGCTCTCAGAATAATTTGTACGTCGACTATTATGTCCAAAGAATTACAGGTACTTAGAGTAGATTGCTTTTAGTGTTGAAGGCCGTAGTTTCATCGTAGTTTTCATTGGGTGAAAATCATGGGAGTAGTTTTTAGTAGAAAAATCAAACCTACGCATAATTCATACAATTAAGCAGGCTTTACGCACCCTTGAGAACGTAAAATAATAAGGATATGCCGCTGAGTTTGTTGTGGGCTTGTCTCAGTATAGGATACGTAACCTTAGTTTTCACTTTTAAGCCAGCGCGTACGACTTTTTTCCATGAATGAGTTGAAGTGCACTTTATTACCAATGACATAATTCAATGCAGACCCACATACTAAGTATGGAAGTGATTAGGTTATCGTATTTTTGAGATCGCTGTTTTGATTAGCTGGTAACTCAGACCTAAGTTGATAGCTTGCGGCGATGCTTGACGTTGACACGATATTAACTCGATGTCAATTTAACAGGCGAGTAAAGTGCAGCCTTTCGTTTCAATTTGCAATAGTTGCACGACAACTATGTAAGCTACACAGGTACGTAGGTACCACTTGTTTGGTCTTAATTAGTAGTTAAGAGTATGTCTTTAGTCTAGAGATTTATTGAGACAGAGCTGTTTGTGAAACACTGTCCTTTAACGGTGGCGAAAGATACCATGAAGAAACCTATACATGCCTGTGTATCCCTAATAATGTTATCAGTGGTGTGTGGTTGTACTTGATCAAATTGATAGAACCCGCGGATAGTTTTGTTTTACTCCAGGTACAAGTTAGTACTTGACTGTGATCTCACCCTATGCAGTCTAAGATGTTATCATACTAACTTGGAGGGGAAGTTTTACCCCAACGGTTTCTACAAGCATCGCACCGGAACGCTATATCGCTTGGCGGTGCGTCTACGCTGGTGGGGTGGTAACTAGCCGTGGCTGAAGCCTCCCACCAGACCAGACCTGAGACAATTTTGAAATTATAAAATCCAAAGTGGCCCGTGGCGGGAATTGAATCCGTGACCTCCCAGTCGAATCCGAGCACGCCGCCACTGCGCCAGGGAGGTCGTCAATTAAGTAAATAATAATTTCAGCAAAAATAGTAATTTAAGTGTATAATGCATCAAAATTAGGGTCAAGGGCATCAAAAAATTATGAGGGTCTTAGATATCTATACATGGGCTAGAATCCAGAATACTAATTATTATTTCTTCTGCGTTAATCATTATTAACAAATCTATTATAAATACTTTTTATTAATTAAATGAAAATTATTTCAACTTTCAATTGAATATCTAGGTACAAGGTGTTCATACAAGGTACAAAAGTTATTGAGTAAGTATTGAGCAAGTAGCTCGCACTTTGCAAGTAGATTTTGACTTATAGTATGAAATAAATTTAAATATTACCAGGTACATGTTTTATCACCCGAGTTTGATCTACTTTTGCTTAATGAATTATTCATTTACATGATTGTATTACGTGTCGCAAAGTCGAAGTAGATTAAAATTCCTTGCTTATGTTCCGTAATATTTAGTGGCGTACGTATGAAGATTAGAGGATTAAGCCTCCCACACAAAGGCGCGTTATTATCGGTCGATAATATTGCAAGCGTTATTGCGATATCTGTTAGTACATTTTGTATTAGGATGGTCATGTAGTTACACACTGCTGCGATAATAACGCCGCAATGGAAGTATATCGGTCGATATTATTGCAAGCTTTATTGCGATATCTGTTTTCAGTACACTTTGTATTAGGATGATCAAGTAGTTACACACTGCTGCAATAATAACGACCGATAATAACGCGGGACGCTGCGTCCGTCTACGCATTATTATAGCGCGATAAAAACGCAGCTGTGTGCAAGGAATCGGGACGCATTATCGCAATAACGTTTACGATATTATCGCGCGATAATAACGCGCCTGTGTGGAGGCTTTAAGTCTTAGCCTTAGCGAAGCAACCAGTGAACATAATATTACTTAAATGTTATTTTATAACTGTGTATTTGTTTATCCTAAGAGTAAGTATAATTTAAGGTGTTGCAAAGTAGTATAAAGTCATTATAAATAACAGAAGTCTAACTTAAGGTAATTAATTGAAGCTAACAAATATTTTCTGAGTGAAATGCAAAATTTATTTATTTGTAGCTGTTTATCGCTAGACTTAAACTAGACTAGACATTTTGCTGGAATAAATATAAGGTAAGTAGTTTTATATATTTGTAATTATCAAATCTTTCTTAGGTACAACAGATTTTTCGTTTAATAAACAATAAATTATGTTTTACTCAAATAAAAATATTTATTCAGAAAAGGAACCATGTAATTGGAAGCCGTTTTCCTTTCTTAATATAACTTTTCGATCGCAGCTAGGTGTACCGCAGAACAAAAGTTATGGTAGATTGGAAAAAGAAAACTACAGTTCTAGATAACAAGATAAGTTCAAATGCTCAACGGTCAAAGGTTTTATCCGATTATATTTCCCTCTGTCTGAAGTTTCTGAAAGTGGTAAGTTAGTGATAAGCTTTATTGTAATATTTTCAATAAAAATAATTTTACAAATTGGTACCTAATTATGTTTTAATTTTTATTTTATATTATAACGATATTTATATAATTATTATATTTTCTTGTACGCGTGTTTTATGACCTTGTTCATTGTCCTTCATAGGTTATTAGGTATAGGTTTTGACTTTTGAGTTTTCAAAATCGAATTCCATTAAATTTTCAAAATGAATTTTAATCAGAAATCTTCACGGTATCGATTAATAGTTACGTTTTTGCTGTACCGTTAAAAGGTTGCGTAAGCAACAAAAAAAGGGTTCTGCACCAGTTATTAAACGTTATTCTAGTATTGGGTCAGTGTTATACAACAGTGGTCTTAACTAAGTAACCAATATCATTTCTGCAGTGTTAATTAGTTGTTTTATTAATGGATTATGATATCAACAATTATTAATCTGCGATATTATTTTATGCTTGTTACAATACGTTATTGCATTAATTGGTAGGTATGTGTTTCTTTTTCCCACGCGTATGTAGGCATATAACTAACTTAAAACAATATATTATCTGAATCTCGGAAACGGCTCGAACGATTTTCATGAAATTTAGTATACAGGGGGTTTTGGGGGCGATAAATCGATCTAGCTAGGATTCACTTTTAGAAAATGTCGAATTTACAAAAAAAAATATTAACCCTGCTGCCATCTATTGGCAACCGAGCAAAGCTCGGTCACCCAGATATTCCTATACCTTTAAACGAGCAATTCTTGTATATATATATATTTCTATATAATTATATTTTATATTGAATACGATAGTTCCGTCATTGTATCAATCGAGTAATTAGTTGGTCTAATTAAACTAGCTCATTAGGGTAAAATAAAATTAAAATTAAAAATATTAGGTCCTTACATATGAAATTGGCGTTTTGTCGTACTGGCCACTTTGATCTCAAATATCTCTTCGTTGGTTAGAAATTCCAATTTCAAATTTATACAGCTATTTACTCATGCTTTTGTGTTTTAAAAACCGTAATTCATTTGTTTTTTTCTCTTTTGGTTTTTATTTTGCGCCACTCTGTTTACAAAATGGAAAACTTGAAATATCGCGTTATTTACGAGTACGAGTTCCATCGTGGCACCAGTGCTGCAGAAACGGCTCGAAGGATTAATGATGTGTACGGCGAGGGTGTCGCAAAAGAAAACACAGTGCGTTTTTGGTTCCAACGTTTTCGTTCTGGAAATTTCGACCTGCAGAACAAGCCCCGTGGACGGCCGGAGACCAAAGTTGACAATGAAGAATTGAAGGTTATTTTGGAAGCGGATCCATCGCAAACCACGTCCGAGCTAGCTGCAGGCTGCGGTGTTAGTGATAAAATTGTTTTAGTTCACTTGAAGCAAATTGGGAAGGTGAAAAAGCTTGAAAGGTGGGTACCTCATGAATTGAGTGCAGCAAACCGACAAACGCGCGTAGACTGCTGTGTTACATTACTCAACCGGCACAGTAATGAAGGGATTTTAAATCAATTAATTACCTGTGATGAAAAATGGATCCTGTATGGTAATCAGAAACGCTCATCGCAATGGTTGAACCCTGGCGAACCAGCCAAATCCTGCCCCAAACGAAAATTGACTCAAAAAAAATAACTTGTGAGCGTTTGGTGGACTAGCGCCGGCGTCGTTCACTACAGCTTTCTTAAATCTGGCCAGACGATTACGGCGGATATCTATTGTCAGCAACTGCAATCCATGATGGAAAAGCTAGCTGCTAAACAACCGAGGCTGGTCAATCGTTCTAGGCCACTGCTGCTTCAGGACAACGCTAGACCACACACTGCACAACAGACGGCTACCAAATTAGAGGAGCTTCAATTGGAATGCCTAAGACATCCACCTTACTCCCCGGACCTTGCTCCAACAGATTACCATTTTTTTCGAAATTTCGATAACTTCTTACACGGGAAAAAATTTAACTCCGATGAGGCAGTCCAAAGCGCTTTCAAAGATTTTATTGATTCCCGTCCGAATGGCTTTTTTAGTAAACGGATCAATGAACTACCTATAAGGTGGCAAAAGGGCATAGATAGCAATGGTACATACTTTGATTAAATATATATATTATATTTTAAAAAAATCGACTTTATGTTCCTCTCATACAAAACGCCAATTTCATATGTAAGGACCTAATATAATAATAAAAACCCAAAATGCTGGCAATGCTGCCAGCATTTTGGGTTCAATGCCTCGCTGCCTTGGCTTCGATGAGGCTTTAGCTTAAATTTTTATTTCAATTTTATTAATTTTTATGTATTTTTTTTTTTAAATTAATGTTAATGTTAGAGTTTAGTTGATACATATTAAAATATTTAAAAAAAAAAAAAAAATATATATAATAAGTAAAATAAAATTAAAATTAAAATTAAAAATATATAGTCAACTCAAAAATTAGTTTATAAAATATTCATTTAAACTTCCTGCACTCCTTATCCATACGAAATATAAGTACTTGTAGGAGTCTGAGGTATGCCTAATATCATAGATCTAAAAAATATTAGAATATAATGTAGATTTTTATAGTATTTGCACTGTAGCATGGTGCGGGTGACAGCTGTTATTCGAATACATTCTCAGTCTGTCTTTACTTTAGTCCTTCCTCAAGTCCTTCCCTATTGCTATTTTCATCTCACCTGTCAACCGTACCATGCTACAGCTTAAATAACTATCTATATTGGAGTAGTTATCGAATAGACTTATTAAAATGGAATAACCGTCTTATAACAGGACGAACAAGATTAATTTTAGTTTGAACTCTAGTCCCTATATCATTTAAATAATAGGCAGGTACCATAGATTTTATTTAAAAGAACATAGAAGTCTTGAAGTAGTAGAAACCATGGCTTGAATCGGTAGAGCCTAAATTATTTACGCAGACTGTTACGTTTTTGTTAATTGCAAAGATTAATTAGCGGTTTCACAGTCGGTTTAGGGCTAATCTGGTGTTAATAAATCACCCGTTCAATCAGCTGGCTCATTCATATTCATGTTTGGTCTAATGAAGCCAGCGTCATTTTATTGATAGATCAAATCGTAGTTTTTGGGGTTGTGCCCGCTAAGTCGCCGCTAGTGTATAGTGTGCCGCTAAGTGTATGTTTTTGGTGTACGAGATTTACAGATTTCATATTGATATTAATTAGCTAAAATTGCTGAAAAATTAATAGTATAATTTATTAATTGTGATCAAAACAAACTCAAATTTTGTGTTCTTTGATGTCTTAAAGTCATTTTATAATGACTACATCCTATTCAGGCTAACATTACTTAACCGATGTGGCTGAAAAATAAAAAAAAGTTTATCCTAAATACAATTTGTAAGCCGTGACCCGTGAGTGAATTTTTGGGAATTTTGCCCTGTCCTATAATTCTGTAGGTAAACCGCTATAAGCTTGACCCTCCTGATGGTCTGTGGGACGCGGGGCTATAACGATACGTCAGCGTTGCTGGCGGACAGCGACAGACTTGCTGATTGGTGGAGCGGCTCCCGCCCCGCGTCCCGCAGACCATCAGGAGGGTCAAGTTTATAGCGGTTTGCCTATAGCAGCTTCAAACTTTGAATCACTGTAGCAACCGCACAGCATGGCAATGAAATATGAAAATTGGCCATGTGAGAGCCATATTAAAAAAAATGCGACATACAAGTTCAAACTCGCAGTGATTGCAGTGTAAAGCCATAACTAATAAATTAAAAAAACCGGTTAAGTGTGAATCGAACTAAAGTTTTAGCGCAGAGCAATCGGTGCAAGGATAGAAATAATTGCTCAGCTAGTTATGAAAAAATATAAATGATAAGTCCTGACTAACTGAGGACTAATTTTCTAATAGGAAGTGCATGACAATATATTGTATCATGTCTCGAATTTCATTAACAGTTCTTTTACAGTTTATAGATAAGTACTTACCTAGCAATTTAACCGATTTCACGGCTATTACAAATTTCAATCACTAGCTGACAGTTTCCGCATAGAGAACGACGTGACAATGCATTTTTTACGGTGACCAATTAACACTAATTATGATAATAAAGAAAATACAGGGAGGTTACGCTTCCATATGCGTTCCATAAATCAGAATTCGTCACGACAAAAGTGTTTAGAAACTTAATCAACATTTTCCAAATGATGATTCGTATTGCATATTGATTGCGATCTATAACAATGAGATATTGTTTTTTTTCTAAAATCTAATAAAGATTTTAGATCTCACAGACAGATTAACCAATTGCGAGTATTCGATGTTCAAATGTTAGATAGAGATTAGAGACCCATAGATAAGTGCTGATATTTCATTTAAGTTTTTCATTGGTATAGCAAATTACTTATGATGCTTAAAAATACTGCTATTTCAGTACATTACAGACATATTTGTGCTAATTGACTTGTATTTATATCAAAATAGAATCGTACTTGCTTCTAAATCAATAGGAATTTCTTAAAACCTTTTAGGCGGACCGTGTTTATACGTATTTTTAATAGATTTTTCTCTATAATAATAATTGTAATATTTAAGTACACAAAAGTCAGACCCTCTTGGGATATTGTCCTGGAGGGGTTGCATTTGTAACAAAAATATCACTTGCTTAACGGTCTTTTAACACTCGTAACCCTTGAAGAATCTTGCAAACCATAATATTCTAATGGGTGTGCGAAGCCTGCCAATCCGCGCTTGGCCAGCGAGATGAACTATGGGCCAAGAATTTGGACATGAAAAGAGGTTGAGTCGAAAATGAAATTTAACAAAAAACATGACATGGACTCTAAAAAAGCATGATACGTACACACCCATAACTTTTTTTTATGATATTCTAAAGATTATGAAATCCCAGTCAGTTGGCCGTAGACCATTAAAATATATTATTCTGAAATGCGGAAACTGCTTGTATTCATATTTTCTACAAATATTCTTATGGTTTCATGGAACCGATGGAGCTATTTTTTAATGCTTGTACCCAAAATCTAGGCAGGCATTTCTATCGCCTTGATATAAATAAGTACATATTTTTTTATACTTCAATGAGCGTGGCTCCCTTATCATGAATTTGCTATGTGCATACCAATTACAATTGAAGCTGTACAGAATATTTGTACCGAGAAAAAATGCTATTCCCACGATGTTTCGTCGGTTTGCAGCAAATATCTAATGAGGTAAGGCAATCTAATTAACATGATGCTGAATTCACAGCTGCCAGTGCCTTATGGGGGAATGAAATTATAGGCCAAGATAATTTCAAAGCGCACAACGATTACCAAATTGGGCTTTTGCGTTATTTCATTTTAATACCGTAGCTAGATTAACTGTCTAACTTTATGCTAATTTAGCGAACTATGATTGTCATTAAGGTAACCATACAAATACTAAGAAACTAGACTGATAAATAGTTACAGTACCTATCTACCTAGGTACCTACCTGCTATTTTTATAAAACCTTTAGCTCTTTCGATGTTGAGTCATACTTAAAATTTTGATACCTGATCGGTCGATATTTGAAAGTTGTATTGACGTTTTAATAAAAAATATCTGGGTGACCGAGCTTTGCTCGGTAGTATTACAGCTACTCACCAATAGATGGCAGCAGGAGTTTACTGTAATAGTTTTACTTTATCGCCAATTTATATATATTTTTTTGGTAAATACGCCATTTTCTAAAAATGAATCCTAGCTAGATCAATTTATCGCCCCCAAAACCCCTTGTATACTAAATTTCATGAAAATCGTTCGAGCCATTTCCGAGATCCAGATTATATAGAAATATATATACATGTATATATACAAGAATTGCTCGTTTAAAGGTATATATTTTTTTTGGTAAATACGCCATTTTATAAAAATGAATCCTAGCTAGATCAATTTATCGCCCCCAAAACCCCTTGTACTTATACTAAATTTCATGAAAATCGTTAGAGCCGTTTCCGAGATCCAGATTATATAGAAATATATATACATATATATATACAAGAATTGCTCGTTTAAAGGTATAGGATGTATATGATGTCACGTTTAACTTCTTTAAACATAAGGCAGTCAATATTTTTTGAACCTACCTATATTAGCTAGCATATAAGAAAACTGGTTCAACTGACAACAACCTACCTTAGACACAACTGCATTACTGGAATGCATCTAAAACCTATGAATTCCTGAATAGCTATTCTTGTACACAAGTTGTAAAAATCATAAATAGAAACTATGCAATGAGATAATTATACTCCAAACTATATAGTTAGGCATGGAATAACTATTCTGTACACAAGTTGTAAAAAGCATATAAAAACTATGCAACTGAGATAATTATACTCCAAAGTATATAGGTGAGGCCGTACACTTTTTAACGGACAAAAAAAACCATCTTGCAACTGTCCTTAACCTTAATTCGCAGTGTATAGACGCCTTTGTCTATACATTCCCATACTAAACAATGCAAGCAAATTGGGTGCTCTATGTGTTATTTTTTATTGCAATAACAAGAGCATACACTGTGACAACGGTGCAATTTGAACCATTATGTACGAGTACCTACAAACTATACATTATGTAAAAGTCACCGATAAGAAACCTCAGGATATGGGCATCCGAACGATTTACGTATAAACCTTTTCGTACAAGCAAACAGCAGCGCCATATGTCAAAATCCTATAGGTGGCTGCTAAGTGAACTACAGCGCGGCTTAATACTGTTGGTGTCAAAACAAGCATTTTTTACACCGATAAACTGGCGTCATTTTTTCTCGTCGTCCGCCCTGTCCAGGTTATATGACGTCAATTACTGATACCTGCCCGGACGTACTGCGCAAGAAGAGTGAAATGTATTTGAAAAGATCAGTTTTCGTGCATACATTCTTATTTAAAACTTGTCTCCTTCAATTTGCCTATCTGCGCCTCAACCCACATCGAGCCACTTAAATCCATGTCAGTGCCCACAAAAGTTAAGAAAGACGTAACGTGTGATGTAACTGTGACCACATTTTCCTGTTACATTAACTGCAATGACAGCAAGTGACATGGGAACCACTTATGTCGGACATTTCACTTTTCAGTATCTGGTTTCCACCGAACGATGTTAAAAGTATTAGCCAACTTATTTACCTAAACATTTTGTAACATAGATTGGCAGTCCTGGCTAAGTGAAGTTGAATTTCGCTGAAACTACACTAGTTATGAAAAGAAATTTAACGTCGAGAGTATAACGTAAGTATAAGGCTGGTAAGAACTAAGAAGTGTGAACCGATCGGCTAACACTTTTCTATGCTCTTAATATTATGTAGGTATTACTACGAAAAACACCACACACAATTTTCCAACACTTTCTTCGACGTACGTTTCCTCATCCTTAGGAGATGTTGACTTCACAATGCGAAATCGTAAAGTGTTCCTGGCATATTGTACCATACAGAATCTTTTCAAGAAGCGGAATATAGCAAAACAAATTAGTCTTTCCTACTAATTATGGATTTCCGCAAAATAACGCCTGCTTCTATTCAACATTAACAAATTTTGTCGTTGTCATTGAATGAGGTGTTATATAGGTGACGATAAAAATACTTTATACCAATATAGATACTATACCAAATAAACATAATGTAATGTAACATATAAAAATTAAGTGTTACCCAAATACCCGAAACATAGTTCGAATGTCGTAACCCTCGTCCTTAAATGATTGGTTATTTCTTACAATACAATGGACACGCTTTTTTATTACAGCACAGTATTACGAGCATAAACTTAACAAAAGCGAATCGTATTTACTCAAAGAAATGGTACGATTGTGATTTACCGATAAAAAGTCTCCGATCTAGTTGTTATAATAAGGTCTATTTGTTATTATAACAAAGCATAGAACTCGCGCGGGGTTCGCATAAAGCCTCCCCCACACAGGCGCGTTATTATCGCGCGATAATATCGCAAGCGTTATTGCGATAAAATGCGTCCCGATTCCTTGCATACAGCTGCGTTTTTATCGCACGATAATAACGCGCAGACGGACGCAGCGTCGTTATTATCGCAGCAGTGTGTAACTACTTGATCATCCTAATACAAAATGTTCTGAAAACAGATATCGCAATAACGCTTGCGATAATATCGACCGATATACTTCCATTGCGGCGTTATTATCGCACCAGTGTGTAAGTACATGACCATTCAAATACAAAATGTACTGAAAACAGATATCGCAATAACGCTTGCGATATTATCGCGCGATAATAACGCGCCTGTGTGGGGGAGGCTTTATGGCGAGTACAATAGAAGAAAATCCTTCATAATCTGTCAGACTACGATCGCGATCGGTGCCTTGACATCGCTCATTACTCACGCTTTCGGACCTCACGGCCATCTCTGTCATGAGCAGATATACAGGGTGGAAAATACCGCCGGGACAGAGAGGAAAAGTAACTTAAGAGGATCTACTGATTTTATTTTTGTCATTTTGACTCTTACAGCACAGTAAGAGGTTGCAGCACAAAGCGTTGGTGGGTGCGACAGGCAGCATTGCGGAAGGATATAACAGGAAAACGACGTTTTACCTAATTAATAAAAAAACTAAGCCATTATTATCGGCATATTAAAACAAAAATTACAATTACATTTATTGTAGTTTCCTATTAAAATTAGAAAAATTGAGATTTTAGAGTAACTTTTCGGAAAAGTTTCTATCGAGATATCCAATGGTGTTTCCGCTTCACAGCGAATTTAGAAAATTTGAAAGTCTTTATTACCTATATAGTTTTTAAACTGCAGGTCGCTAAAATTCGCTTAAAACTACCATAGAAGTCGAACCAAATTGAAAAACAAGCCATTTGTTTTTAATACACTTAAAAGTGTGTACATGCATTCAAGTAATGAAACTCTAAATACTGACTGACAGACAACGTAGAAGCTAAACCTGTGAGTCACAAGTCGTAGAAAACGCATTTATACTTATTTATTTTTATTTATTTTAACACTTATACTCAGCTAGATACTTTGTAGTTATTTGAAGATCAGTGGTTTCCAGACCTTATTTCTTTAGAACTGCCACATTAGCCGCTGATTTTACCGATTATGAAATCCTTTTACCTGAAACAAATTAAATTTTTCATGAATATTGTTTTAACAAAAAGTAGTTAACTCGTCCGTCGCGAATCACGTGTGAAATTAACAAAAATCTTCCTTATCCCTTTTCTACATCATAAATAGATCTGTCTGAAATTTCAGCTTCCGTGGATCCAATGGGTTTAGGTTAAGGCGATGATAGGCAAATTTGCAGTTTTTATATTGAAAATAAACTTGTGTGCTTAGCGTTAAAAATCACACCTATATTCCTAACTATACGCGTTAAAGTATAATAGTGCCTGTCAATAAACATTACGTGTACGTAGCTGTATTTAACTGTTCCTTTGAATTTAAGTACACTTAAATAGTGACTTAACTACGCAGTCAACACCCATGAATGTCACGATCTAAATATTAACCACGGTAAATTGATTCACGAACGATATCGCAAATCTATATCGACTTCAACTCGACCGCCAACGCCTTTCGAAATAAATCACAAACTTATAAACGTTTACCGTGTAAATCATTCGAATTGTTAATAACACCATGAATTGGCATCGGATTGGATTGAATAATTATAGTTTGTCGATATAAAATATTCATAAAACCTCGGTGATAAAACCTCAATTAGTGGCGATCTGTTTTCAACTCAGTAGGCTGATAGTCTTAGAATTTGTTGCCGAATACGTTTGCATTTGGCAACAAATTCTGCTCTCTGATTGGACAGAATTTTCTAATTCATTCATAACTTTTGGAGCACATTCGTTGTCCATGTAATACACAATATGGCATATTATGCTGCATGCACATCAAATTCAAACTTTTCAGGACCATAATTGGTGCTTCGTTATTAACTTTTTCACGAGGAAAATATTAAAAACTTGAACTTGTACTCGTAAAATAGTAAAACTCAATAAACTAAAAATGGATGGTGTAAACTCTATACTCTCGTGCAAAGAGCTCTGTTGGGTAAGGTGGATTGAAATTGCATTGTTTCCACATTATTGCTATTCCTGTGATTGTTTCCTACTGCTACAATTAATAGCAAACCCAGCTGCGATAACTAAAGGGCGCAGTTCAAGTCCCGATCATTATAATTTCCACTTTTTTTATTAAATATTAGCTAAGTGTGTGAAGCACAAAAAAAGATTCACGATTAGCAATATTTGGTTATTCAAAAGTTCGTAGTGTAGATCATTATGTTTAATTCATATGTGGCAATAGTTATATTTTTGTAAGTTACAAAAAGAAACAGCCACAAAAACGCCTAACATACACAATAACTTAGTACTTAAATACCGCGAAACCTTGTTATTAAGACCAGTGCAACAATTGTATCAAATTAAATATTATGTTCTTATTGAATAATTATATGGTGTACTTAGAAGAAATCGAGGGCGTTTACCAGTCTAATATCGGCACCAGTCGTGATAAGTCGCTTGTGATAAGTCACAACAGTCCAGCAGCGGGCGGAGCAAATTATAGAGTAACTATGATAATATAATAATAGCGGGGTCTCCACCTATCCACAGCCTTAGTCATTTGGCTTTTCTGCAGTCGTCATAGATACACTATCGATCGCTAAAATAAAACAAAATCCCAAAAATGTGACACATCACAGTTGTCGCCTATTAATCATGTGTTCAGTTTAGCCATCGGATATGTCAATTCCATAATTTTTTTTGCGTTTCGTTACGTATTTCGCGGTTTTAATTCTGCTTTAGAAACAGTTTGAAAAAAGGGAGCCAAAAACATACTTTACCATCCGTAAGTTCTAGCATACAAAAAAAGCAATGCTAAAATTTAATTGTTTAAATATAAAGTTTACATTCTTTTAATTACTACAGCTGTAGTTGATCCAGTGAACTACTTACTACAGAGACCCAAAAATCTCTATAGTTTCTTGCACACGTTTCATCTAGGGAATGATAAATGGAAGCTTTCTTGCACAATATAGAGAAATGACATTTAAAAAGCCACAAGGGTTGACGTCGTGTCTCGTAATTTACGCCCACCAAAAGCTTAGTGCCGAGACACACCTGCGTAATTTACGTCGCCAAAAGTTTAGGTCAATACGCTCGCAAAGTCACAGGTCCAACTCTACGGCGTAGCGCCGAATCTTTTATCATAGCGACTATTTACAAGTGTATTCTATGCATTTCGCATGAAAATTGCATGTGACATCATGCGTTGTGCTAAGTGACAGAAGTTCGTCTATTAACACGTCGAAGATGGATGAGCTTTCAGTAGCTACTTGTGTCCCGAGACTTATATTATGAGTTTAAGCTGACAGCACACAGGATACTACGAGTAGGTCTTAGGTATTTTAAGTACCAGCTCAATAACATAAAATAGGTTGGACTGCAAATCTGCCAGGTTGCAGCTGACAGACCAAGAGCAACATTTTAACTACCACAAGAATATGGTTTCATCCTTGATAAAATAAAATTGGTCACACATACTGCACCTAAAAGTAGATAGACTTCATTTTTACAACTTTTTATCCACTTTTACCATAATGCTGTATTTATTCATAATAGTTTTATTGGCTTAGTTAACACAGTAACGAGAAAGGTGCAATATTTATTAGATACTGTTGCTATATAAAAGAAAGTAATCTCAGTCCAATCTAACCCGATAAAAGATAATGAAGAAATATTGCAACTCAGTTTAATTACCCATAGTGTTTACTGTAACGATGTTGCCAGTTTAATCTAGGCTATAAATGGTATGTAATGGGACATAAATTGGTACGTACTTAATACGGCATTGCCTCACGCGTGGCCTATTGTTTTCCAAAGGTAATTATTATACAAATAGACTAAGAGCTGTTATCAATTTGCGTGCACAGATGAAAAGATTGATACTTAAATGTTTAGTAGCTAGTAGAGCTTTTCGATAAGTATGATAAATTGGTCCTAAAAAGTTTGACAAGTATCATAGTTAAAATATCAAAAAATACGACTGCAAAAATGTCAACTCATGCATGAGCAATGCAACATATCACTTAAATATATATTTTTATGTTTGTCCAATTCGACAGATTTGCTTGAAAAAGTTAACGGTTCACAACTTATCGCCGAAAATCCGCCCATTTAAAAAAGTCTTTCTACGGACGTTTTGGGGTTTTCAAATGAATCTAAGGATACCTTAACTGTCAACATCCATCCAGCCGTTTAGAATATATGAGGTAATAAAGAAATTTACTAATGAACATAGAAACATACAAGAAGAGAACATAATCCTTCCTTCGCAGTAGGCATCTCCTACCCTTCTGTCATCTGCAGTTTTTTAGGATACATTAATTGCTCTTCTGAACACTCAAAAGTTCGTAAAGGAAAGGAAAGGATAGCTCGCTACCACGATGGCAGCAAGCCATCTTTCGCTCGTGGAGTCGCAGGCAGGCATGTCCCATACCCCAACCAACCCTCTTACAAATAAACGTAGACTAAAGGTGGAATTGTTATTCTGTGTTTTGTTTTGTTCTATTAAACTCTTAATTGCTGACGACAGAGAAGGACAAAACAGAGTATAACTATTCCATCGCTATTTCACGTTTATTTGTGAAAGCAATTCTTCTCCATCTTAGCCGAATGATAGAAATTCCTATTCGTCTGCAGGTCCAGAATTGTGAATAAAAGATTCTTGCAAATTTTATAACTCTTTTTTACTTCCATATTAAATTTTCCAAACACAGAGCAAGGAATAACTTTTATATTCCAAATTAGTGACATTTTTTGACATATCTTTTTCAAATCACCGACAGAATTTAAATTCCCTTCCTTTTTCAAATTCCTTTAAAATAATGACAATATTCGCAAAAAAAGTTTAGTTTAGGGCGTAATATAAATTATTCTTATTAAATACTTCACGGTGACGCAAAATAATGGGACTAAATTCAGCAAGCTAAAATTTGTTAGGCGGTTAGTCTTCAGCCAAGTATGAACACTCCGTGCAAGCGGTTCGCTATCTCTCATCGTACAAGGTAGTAGGTGCTCGTATTAATTCAGCAAATGTGTAACCAACAGTAATCGCGGGAGGAAAGACCACGGCCACCGGTCACGGTGCTCGGCTTTATTGTGTCACTCGCAGGTTGGTGCGCTATCAGATTTCCGTTGTGTCAAAATTTCGGATTTATGGCGGTTTTTGCAAGCACTATAGCGGAAAAATGTACAATTATACTTATGTTTTTAGTATGTTCCACAGAACACAATACTTTCTACGCTGTGACCAACAGTGACAGATAAAGTTCGTAAATTTTGGGGCTGCCGGTACTAAAAAATCTATTTTATTTTTTATACCTGGTAACACTGAGAACTCCGCAACTCACACAAGCAAATCTTGTATGTGTGTTACACGCAAAGAGTTTTGTATTAGAGATAGAACCCCACAGAGCAAGGAATGACTTTATATTGGCTATAGAACCCTCTGGTATGTTCAAACCGAATGCACTGGAGTGTCGAACCTACGCGAGTGATACTTGGGATCCTCATCAACACTCCAAGATATCCTGTGCGACCTGGGAGGCCTCTTCGGATTCAGGAGTGAGCTCGGCTGGCTGAGTGATCCGGCGGGGACCCGCATCAGCGACTTCACGCGCAACGGGCGAAATATCGCTTACTTGCGGAAAAGTCACAGGGACAAGAAGAAGAAGATGTTCAAACCGATTTTTTATACAACATTTGTTTTTTCTTCTACAGTCTTATATCTTGAGAATTTTAAATCTACTTTATAGCTTTTTTTAACTGACTTCAAAAAATCACACAAATGGGAGATTCTGAATTCGGGCTTTACAGGATTTTGCATGAAACGAAGTAAAAATTTATTTATAGCACTATTAAATTGCCGGACGTTTAATCCTTCCTCCTTGGATCCTTCGCCGTTACCTTTCTAGTCACTTATGACAAAAAAATATTTTAGAACTAGCTGACCCGGCAAACGTTGTTTTGCCTTATTAATTATGTCTCACTTATTAAGCTTTTTGCGAAGAACCAATTCATTGTGACAATTATATATAATAATATTTCGAGTTTTTTGATATGATATACCTATGATTTCAGCTATCTCAACGGCCCCCAGTATCAATGAAACAAATTAATAAAGTAGAATCTCTCCATCGTCTACAATCGTTAAAAAACCTGTCAAGTGCGAGTCGGACTCGCGCACTGAGGGTTCCGTACTTCAACCGGAGGAATAAAACCATAAAAACCACTTTTCTTATCGAACCGCAAAACTAACTTTGTTTTTAGAGGTTTTATTGTAAATATCAAAAAACTACTTATTAGATCTCGTTCAAACCAATTTTCGGTGGAAGTTTGCATGGTAATGTACATCATATATTTTTTTTAGTTTTATCATACTCTTATTTTAGAAGTTACAGGGGGGGGGGGGATAAACATTTTACCACTTTGGAAGTGTCTCTCGCGCAAGCTTTTCATTTTAGAAAAAAATGATATTAGAAACCTTAGTATCATTTTTGAAGACCTATCCATAGATACCCCACACATATGGGTTTGATGAAAAAAAATTTTTGAGTTTCAGTTCTAAGTATGGGGCACCCCCAAAATTTTATTACTTTTTTAAAAATTTTGTGTGAAAACCTTAATGCGGTTCACAGAATACATCTACTTACCAAGTATCAACAGTATAGCTCTTATAGTTTCGGAAAAAAGTGGCTGTGACATACGGACGGACAGACGGACAGACGGACAGACGGACAGACGGACAGACAGACATGACGAATTTATAAGGGTTCCGTTTTTTGCCATTCGGCTACGGAACCCTAAAAATGGTCAGAAGAATTGACGCACTGAAGATCAGAGAAGCTAAACATATGGCATTGAAGCAATGCCATATGTTTAGCTTCTCTGATCTTCAGTGCGTCAATTATTCTGACCATTTTTTAACGATTGTATACGATGGAGTGATTCTACTTTATTAATCTGTTTCAGCGTTAACCCTTTCTTGAACAAATACATACGGTTAAAGAACTTTATTCTCATTAAGAATTAAGAATTCACTTACATGAGAACTATAACAATATAAATATTAAGTAACTTATCCTTAAAGTACTGCGATTTTATACAAAAACAAAGTGGGTAGAAATGAATTTTACAAAAGTAAGCACGAGTGCGTCGATGGCGCGAACATAACATGACACATTAACATCGACGTAATGTTCGATTTTCTCCGAAACCTACAATCGGACTGATCGCATCTTATGTTATTTGCATATCAAATAAACTTTGGGCTAATAAATTAAATAGACCAAAGAGGTCGGACCTTACACTACAGTAAATCTATGGAAAAACCTGACGTATAATATTTATTAAAAAAAAAACGTGAAAAAATTTGACAGCAATGAAATGTTTACTTAGCAACGCCATTAAATCAATTTATTAATTTTATTTTTATTTTGAAAATACTCGATAATCATAATTCTCCACATATAAGTCGTCGACTCAGATGGAGTATTTTTTTACGCTCTTTCATTTTATGTGCGATTCGTTTGATTCTGTTTATTTTGTTTATATCAAAGTTTTCTGCATATTCCGTGTTTCAAGCTATTTGGACAAATACTGAGGGTTATTATGCCTATTTTTTCTGAACTACAAAACCGATGACTTTGAAATATTTACAGAACAATCTTTAATGTATCCCCTTTCTAACAAAAAAAGAATGAATGAAATCGAACCACGCGTTAATGATTTACAACTCAGTATACATTTTAACTTTTATCCCCTCTCCTAAGGGAACCATGCTGAATTTCGGGATAAAAAGTATCCTATGTCCTTCCTCGTAGTATGAACTCAAGTCATACCAAGTTTCATTGGAATTCATTCAGTAGTTTCGGCGTGATGCGCGGCCGTGATACAGAAAGACAGACAGACAGACAGACAGACAAAAATGAAAAAAAATACAGTTTTGGGTTCAGAACCGATTTTAGAGTGCCCTCGAAAAAAAATTTTCAAAATATCTTTAATGTACAGAATTTGACCTGTTACAGATTTATTATAAGTATAGATAAACTGTGTATCATATCTTAGAGCCCTTTACACTGGTTCTCTACTACTACTATTTCTACTACTACTACTACTACTACTGGTACCATTGGTTCTTTACCTTGATATTTTGGTTGGTAGTATCTAAGTCAGTAGGCAATAGTACAGTGGAGTAGAACAAAAGTACATATTATGTAATGCGGAACTAAAAGCGGACGCAATTCGCCACTGATCAGTTTACTCTATTGTCCTTAAATCTAGTCATTGTATTTGATGTATAATCGGAGCTTACATTAGATACCATGCAAAGTCCAATAGAAAAATCATTCGTTACAGTAACAACCATAACAAATTTTCTACAAATAACATAACAAACATGTGTGCCCAACAAACTACGTATTACAGAAACGTTTCCGAACAAATAAGGAAGACTTATGATCTCACAACTGCTATATCAATCACTTTGAAGCTTACACTCCACTCCACTCCAGCATATGGGATTCCCGCTGGCTTTTGCAACTGGGTATCTGATTTCCTGAGGGAACGGTCTTTTCGGGTGGTCGTAGATGGTCACTCTTCGGACCTAATGGCTGTCAACGCCGGTGTACCCCAGGGGTCTGTTCTCTCTGCGACATTGTTCCTGCTGCATATTAACGATCTGCTAAAACCAGGTATCTTTGGTTATGCGGACGACAGCACTGTCTCGGAGAGATACATGTCCAGTTCAAAGGCCAGCGGTGCTGAGATCCTTGAGCTCAGAGAGGCATTGGTAAATCGCGTTAACTTGACCTTGAAAGAAGTGTCAGAGTGGGGTGACGCTAATCTGGTCAAGTTTAACGCTACCAAAACACAGGCGTGTTTGTTCACTGCAAAAAAAAGCCCTTTCACCTTGGCTCCCACTTTCCAAAGTATATCCGTTCCGATAGGTGATCACATCGAGCTCCTGGGTATTACCATCTCACCCAATCTCAATTTTGGGAAATGCATCGAAGCTAAAGCAAAAACAGCTGCTAAAAAACTAGGAATCCTCAATAAGGTTAAGCGGTACTTCACGCCCGAACAGCTCCTGACGCTATATGAAGCCCAGGTGCGTTCTGGCATGGAGTACTGTAGTCACCTTTGGGATGGCTCTGCCAAGTATCAGCTCGATGCATTGGACTCGGTTGATCGCCGCGCTCGCAGAATAATCGGCAAGGAATCGCTAACGCGGGCAAAACTGCTCACCTTACAACACCGACGCAATGTTGCCTGTTTAGCGGTTTTTTACAGGATATACTTTGGTGAGTGTGCTCAGGAACTGCATAACCTTGTGCCTCCTTCACCTTTCTACCATAGGACCGCAAGACGCCGAGAGTGGTGGCATCCTTATGTGGTTGACGTCCAACAAACGCGCACGAAACGTTTTTCCTCCACGTTTCTGATACGAACCGCTAAGGTGTGGAACGCACTTCCAGCCTCCGTGTTTCCTGCCAAATACAATCTGGGTGCCTTCAAGAGAAGAGTGAATAGGCATTTTCTAGGCAAGCGCGCTCCAACCTAGACCTCATCATTGCTTTGCATCAGGCATGATTGTCGTCAAGCGCAAGCCTATCGTCAATAAAAAAAAAAAAAAAAAAAAAAAACACTCATTACCCGTCAGCCGTAAGTAATTCTCTAAATTGCCGTTTCTCGTTATAAATTGTTCGCCATTTTAATATTAACCAACTTTTTTCTTTTATGTACGCGGAAAAACGTTTTTATATTATTATCTAACGTAGAGAAACATTATTTTTGTAATATTTTTTCTTGGAATATTAATGTTCTATGAATATTCGTTAAAACAATGCTTTGTCGAATACTTATCCATTTTCATATCATAAGGTATGTTTATATGGAGGAAGCAGTGCTTAAATTGAAAATAAGTTAGATCGATTTTAAGTTTCGATTCGGTCTAGGAGCGATAAGCATTGAGCATAGCATGCATGCAGCATTCGGCATATAAGTACTTATTATCTACGATACTATTTTGCTGCCTATTTTTTCAAAATGTTCTTATTCTCTGCCCTTATATGCCCTATCATACTTATATAGTTTGCAAGTGTACATTATTTGCTTATTTATGTATTAAAACAAACAGCATATTTTCTAATGTATATCACCACAGATAAATCGATGAATTCGATGTTTTTTACACACGAAATCACGGGCACATATATAATAATAATAAATACTTAGCCTGGGCAAGGTTACTCGAGAGGTTAAAATGTGTTTTAAAATTTGTAATAAAAATAATTGCAGTGCTTAAATATGCATTAAATAATAAATTCTATACTATTTTAAGTATGGAACCTTGTGGTTGTAATATTTTATACTCATGTGGTAATTGTCTCACTGCAATAAAAAATTAAATACCTAGGTTTATTTTAAACGTGAGGTTCGAAATGTATGGTACCTATCTGCTAAATTTGATTTTTTTTAATGGCTACATTTTTAGGGTTCCGTAGCCGAATGGCAAAAAACGGAACCCTTATAAATTCGCCATGTCTGTCTGTCCGTCTGTCCGTCTGTCCGTCCGTATGTCACAGCCACTTTTTTCCGAAACTATAAGAGCTATACTGTTGAATCTTGGTAAGTAGATGTATTCTGTGAACCGCATTAAGGTTTTTATACAAAATTTAAAAAAAGTAATAAATTTTGGGGGTGCCCCATACTTAGAACTGAAACTCAAATTTTTTTTTCATCATACCCATATGTATCTATATCTATGGATAGGTCTTCAAAAATGATACTAAGGTTACTAATATCATTTTTTTCTAAAATGAATAGCTTGCGCGAGAGACACTTCCAAAGTGGTAAAATGTGTGCCCCCTCCTGTAACTTCTAAAATAAGAGTATGATAAAACTAAAAAAAATATATGATGCTACTACTACTACTATGCAAACTTCCACCGAAAATTGGTTTGAACGAGATCTAATAAGTAGTTTTTTTGATATTTACAATAAACCTCTAAAAACAAAGTTAGTTTTGCGGTTCGATAAGAAAAGTGGTTTTTATGGTTTTATTCCTCCGGTTGTAGTACGGAACCCTCAGTGCGCGAGTCCGACTCGCACTTGACAGGTTATTTAGATCTATTTTAAATTATACCAGGTAGCAGTTACGTTGTTTTAGCTCTGTTACAGGCAAAGTTGTACGTATTTGTATACATACAAGCTTCAATCTCAGCTTGTAAAGTAGGTATACTGGTATCATTAAAAAATATTTAATAATAATAGTTTAAAAAACTAAAAAAAAAAACCCGCTTTGCACTACCAAAGCGAGTAAGTAAACTCTATCTCTCTTACTCGCATGCAAAAAATCCAAAGAATGCGGAAAGAAATTAATTAATCTTGGCGAATCTAATTGGTTTTTCCTAATAATCCTCTGTGGTTTTTTCAGTGTTTTTTTAGATTAAGTTCTTTGATTGTATGCACTTTAATTGATAATAAAATAAATAAATAATTAAGATAATTGGATATTTTAATCGAATTATTGCATTGTCATCGTTCTTTGACAGGTGCAGTGCAAAGTTTGAATTAAATCTAATCGTTCAAAGTAGGACAAAATCTGAGTCGATTACAAACATACAAACATACAGGTGAAGCTGATAAAATCGTGTTAAAAAAGCTTTTATACGTTTCATTCGTGTTCTTCTCAGCACCATACCCACTATCAAGTCGAATCAAACCAGCCTCAACTCGATGAGGTTATGTTGTTTTATTACTGGGTTTGTACAGCCATGTCCCAGCTCCATCATCAGACCCTGGTTACCATCTAGGACCAAAGTACTTAAGGCAAATCAAACCAACTCGAGCCCAAACTCGATGGGGCTGTGTCGTTTAACAACTGAATTCTTATGACTACTTTCCGGTTCCATCATCAGATCAGCTCCATGTCATAATAATGTTGCATGGTTATCCGATTTACACATGCATGTAAAAAATGAAGTGGATCAAATTTTGTTGCAAGATTTGATTACAGACAAACAAATAAATAAACTTCGGGACAGGTTAATAATACCTAATTATTGTAAGTTAGTATTTAATTGCCTAACGGCGTAACCAAAACAAAATAAAAGCTTGAAAAGGGCCGGCCTGATTTGGAGCGTTTAAGGTCCGGTTTCCACCAAAGCGGAGCGGGGCGGAGCTATGTTTGAGTAAGCAATCAATGACTCAAGTCAAAAAGACTAGCATCTTATACTCTATAGCCTCCTAACTTATAAACACGGGATAGCAGTGGAATAGTTATACTATATCATTCTCTGACATCAATAATAATATTTTTCATTCAAAGGAAAAATACCAAAAAGACTATAACTATTTCATCTCTATTCCACGTTTATTTTTAAGAGGATAAAATTATAAGACGTAGGACGAAGACGTCCACATTAATTTAGTTCGTTCAACTAATAAGAGAAGCCCCTTACATGTTCTAGATTTAACAACACAAATGACTTGTTAATATACATAAAGATTAGAAGAAAAATACTGGATCAACGCAATGTCGTGCAAGATTTGTATCATTATGTCTTAAGTACCTAATGCGTGTGTACTGTGTCGCACGATTCGGAAATGCATTTTGCAATACGCATGAATAATGGCCCGATTACGCTTGGTCGTTGGCTGGGATTTGGGTACTTGTTTCAAGATTTTAACCGAGATCGTACGAGTTTATTTTGTCCTTCTCACTCTTATGAACACGTTGGTGGGTGCGACATGCAGCGTCGTGGAAGAATATAATAGAGAAACCACGTTTTACCTTATCACCTACTAAGAAACTAAGCCAGTTATGAAAAATCCGATTCAGAGCGTCTTTGGATATTACTGTTACGGACACACATAAACAAAAAATACAGTTACATCCATTTTTAGATCATGCTAAAATTAGAAAAATGGAGATTTTGGAGCACCTTTAAAGAAATTTCTATGGAGGAAACTTTATCTTATCGTGTTTCTGTTTCACAGCGAATTCAGATTACCTAAAATAAACTGGCCTGCAAATGTAAGTATCACACTTTTCAAAAATTTTATTTGAAAAGTGTGATACTTACTTTTGCAGGCCAGTGTACATGATGAGTTTAAGTTTGATAGTAATTGTCTTTATAGTTTTTAAACTAAAGATCACTAAAAATCGCTCAAATCTACCGTTTACGCCGTAAACGCGGTATGGGAGTGGTAGTCAGTCTCAGATGGCACTTGCTATACTCTGTCCATTCGTTAATTTTCTTTTTGACACATGAGACGGATGTAGACAATAGCAAGGGAAGAGAGACAAACGTAAAGTGATCTCTACGGTCTTAGACAAATAGCGTTTCTGATATTTGCTCTAAAAAACTGCGTTGCTAACGTCTCGTCTCATAATGTAATCAGATTAAGACTAATGCCACAAAAGAAACGTTTGAATTAAGTAACGCAAATAAATTATTGTGCTACAGACATTCTAAAAAAGGAAATATCAAGGCAAGTATTTGTAATAACATGAAACCTACTTTTTTCAAAATAACAGTGGAAAAGTAGGTGCCGTGTTTGAAATCAGACTTTTCTTTATAGCAATTTATCACAGTCGTTTATGCTAAGTGATTAAGTATTGGGTCTTTTTTTATAGACAGAAAATGCCTAACGCATACCCCAAGGTTAAACGCAGAATAACTTGGAACCTAATATAATTTGATTACTGAACTCATAAGATATACATTTGACCATAACACAATTTACCTACAGCTAGAAAATTCAACAAAGTAACTTGATGTTGAAGCTAGGTTTATATAATTCTTACTAACTTAGGTGAGACTGTTAAAAGGGGTATTCTAGAAACAAACAAAAACACTTAGTAAGTGCTAAAAGAAAATGCACATGCGATTCTCACACTTCACGCGGCTTATGCTTTTTTTAATTTATAAACTATTTCAATCAGTGCATATATGTTACAGGAATGTATGAAATTAGGGAATCTATACAATTCTTAGGAAATCTATAGAAGTCATAAAATCGGCCGGAAATGTGTGCAAAAAAATCTACTTTAGACATATCCTAGGAAATTTATACAATTCCTAAACGGCATCAGGCAATGTGTTAAAAAAACGAACGTCAATAGATTTTTGATGCAACTTAGACTAACGTACGTTGAAATAGGTCAGTATAGGACCCGTATTTTTTTTTTTTTATACTATATAGGCTAGCGCTTGACTGTGATCACACCGATGGAAAGTGATGATACAGTCTAAGGTGGAACGCGCTTGCCTAGAAGATCATATCGTTACAAAATTGAATTTCCGGTCACATATATAGTTATTATTTTATTATTACTTGTTGAACTATACAATTTATTAACGGGGTAAATTTAAAGAAAGATTTGCTTGCTGTACTTGCGGGACGATTAAAATGTATAGCAGTGCTTATAAAGCTATGCATAGCAACAACTATGGTAAGTTTCGTGCTGTGATCCCGTGACCTATCGAAAATTCATCAAGAAGTGATTTCCCCGTGTCAGAGGTTACTTCGTGATGTGTTACTTGTGTGTAATAATCGACATTATCAATTAGCGGTCAAACATTAATTATTACCGGCACGGGTCAAGTAGCGATCGCGTGTTACCATGTAATTGGTAATCTGACAGTTAATTTAAACTGACGTTATTGCGAATTTGCTTAATTTATTAGATTAGTGAAGAAAACAGACAAGAAATATTGCACAGATACGACTAACAAATATAGAAGTTGTATTAAAAATATAATTATGCCTCTCCGTTGTTGCTACAAACCATAAAACAATTTTCAAAATAATAAATTAGTAGTTATTTATATTTCTAAATTGGCTCAGGTCTGGTTTGGTGGGAGGCTTCGGCCGTGGTTCGCTACCACCCTACCAGTAAAGACGCATCGCCAAGCGATTTAGAGTTCCGGTGCGATGCTGTGTAGAAACCGTTGGGGGTAAATTTACTTACCCTTCCAAATTAGTACGACAACATCTTAGGCTACATCACTTACCATAGGTGAGATACAGTCAAGTACTAACTTGTATAGAGTAAAAAAAATATACTTATAACACATTACATAGAACCCCTAGTTTAATAATAGCAATTAGTCTATTAGTACTAATGTTGTCTGATAAAATCAACGAATGCCGTAAGGCCGTACGTCGAGTTATGTCGTTATTTACTTCAATTACTTTCTCCACATAACACCCGCCTGGTTACGCGTCGTTCATACAAAATGGTCTGATTTTCCACCCAGCTGAACCTCAGCTACTGGTATTAAACGTGATAACAATGCCCGCATAACATCAGCTCATCAATCACTCGGAAATTCACACCCGAATTGATCTGTTCTACATATTTTACTTCCAATTATATTAGAATTTTTTTCGTAACACGTTGCAACAGGTTTGTTACTAGCGTCGGTTTAATCGGCGGGCAGCAGTAATCTCGTCTTTATAATTATTTTAAAGAAGATCGCTGGATAGCAATTAATATTACTTAACCCAATAATAATGAACGTTCACGGCTTAGTTGCCACACGACTCACGAGAGGTCTAAATGGATTCTTTCTACCATCATGAATAGACTCTGTTGTTTTGTTCCTGATCTAGAGCTTAAACTTATTCACTTAGCAATATTGTTTTTATATTCAGTCTAATGTCATACAAACATTTTTAAGGCTATAATCTACTAAGTATAATCGTTTAATAGGTGATCTTTTCAAACTACAATGTAACAATTAAGTAATGTACAACAGACTAAAATTAAGATTTATTAAATTAATTGCCTTATTGATTAATTAAGGACTTTGAACCGTGATTACAGCGTATTACGTTAAAAACTTGCTATTTACCGCGTAATTTTACTGTCAATATTGAGTTCTTAAGTCACCACTATATAATGATTATATTATCAGGTTTTATTATCTTCACATGTTTTAGTATGTTAGCCTAACATTGTTAGGTCAGACTTCAATATTAGAAGCGTAAATAGTAGGTACCACTTCTATTTGAACTGTAAAGTCTAATTTTGATACACTGGTTAGCGTTACAAACATGAAATGTGCAGTTGACATTGTCTCTACTTAGGGAATCCCCATAATTTTATTTCTATACATCCCACTTTTTCTTAACTTTCTTCCCCGCATATGCCAGAGTCAGCTTTCCTGCTTAGTCCCGAAACTTTATTTATGATTTTGATGGTAAAAAGTTTTATTTTTTTAATCGACCATTCATGTTTATTTCCAACTTGCACTTTCAAGAACATCGCACGTGACTTAGCGCCGCTCCGGTTTAGTTTCCGCACGCGTTCTTTACTAGTTTCACTATTCGATCGAAATACATAATTTTGTATGGAGTGACTTTCGCTGCAACGCTGTTATATTAGACTTTTTTCACAAGATCGTGATAGTCAGTTATTGATCACATTGTTTGACGTGGATGGTTCACTTCTTTGAAATCTGGTCGTGCTCAAACACTTTCGTAAAATTGTGAAGTGTACTTCTTATAAACATTAACTTTGTACATCGCTCTATATTTTCGCGATATACTGATACATCCTTCCTAGAAATTAGAGTTTTTCTATGATACTGTGTTTCTATAAAAATAAGTTCAAATAATAAGAAGCTACAAATAGATTGAAGGTTTTAGGAGATTATTTACTGCACGTATTCATTTGATAGATAGCTAAGTAGTTTACATAGCTGGGGGACGAAGTTAACATTTGAACGTTAAAATGTTAATTACAATGACGCGAGTAAATGAGAAGAGCACTTAAGCCAATATTTTATTATTAGAAAAGAGGAAGGAAAGCCGGATAAGCTCCGTCGAGGAAACTTCGCCATGCATATTAGTCGACTATGTGAAATATGTAAGGTAATGCGGTAACTAACAATATTTATTGCCTCGGTTCATAATATGATATTAGTAGTATGGTAATTAGTAAATGTGACGGTAGACATGTCATTGGTGCCTGTTCTCTGTAAGTCTGTAAGTGAGGCCCACGTGAAAGAATAAGTTGTTATTTCATTAGAACCTCTTATTTAGAGATTGTCAAGAATGAAAACAGATTTCGATTTGTAGGACAGAAAATATGTTCGTCAAACATAGTTTTCAGCCCTCTGTTGAGAGCATCTTATCCTACAGAATGAAAAAATATTGAAGCTAGGCCCACTACGGTGGCCATGTTCAAGTTAGCAAGCTGTGAGCAGACATTGTACATGTCTGACAAAATACTGCAATTTGAAATCCTAATCAATAATAATTAGGAGGTGCGTAGATGTCTGAAGCACTGGGCATCACTAAGTACTGAAAAAGTACCTGTTGGTAACTTTCTTTAACTTGATCTTAGAGTGGGTAGAAAAATTGGTTGCCTGTAAAGTCGGTTTACTGACGATAGTTGAACGTGACAACTTCTTCTTTGTCGCTCGTTCCGCGCTCGCGAGGTAACGCCGCATGAGCGAGGTAACGCCGGTAACGCCGGATGAGTCATGTTTTTTCGTGCGTGCAACCGGCTCTATCGATTTATAAGACGTTGTCACGTCAAAAACCTCAATTAAAGGTTTATCGCAGTAGGTGGTCTAAGGGAATTATGAGACGGTACGTTTACAATTATTATTATTCACATGTGAATGCAATGTGATATGTGTGTGTGTGTTAATAGAACTTCCTTCTTCTTTTTCAAAGAATATTCCAAAGGAGGTTTATTTTGAAGGTCAATTTGAGCTTTTAACGAGATATGAAACAGGGCAAAATATGGCAATATTTATTTCATTCTTAACAATAGCTAACATCTTTGTTGAAATAACTACAGCTGATTGTTTTGTAAAGGAAAAAGAAACAGATTAATATCTGATGATGTATTTTTTACTTTAACAGATAATCTTGACTCAATAGGTATTTGAATCGTAATTTTATGGTACAGTCTATAATAACAAGAATGAAATTGAACTAGTGCATTAAAAAATAAAAATCATACCCAATTAATGTTTATAATAGACCTAAAACAAAAAAGAGTTTCGCAAATAAAATTTATTAAGAAATATATTGTAAATTTTTATTGCTCAAAATTAAAATATGAGGATCTTGCAAAGTAGATCATAATCGGAGTTTCATAATTACAATTAGTTACTACTTACTTAGTTGTCTCACCTAATTCTGAAACTCTTACAATTCTTCTTAATATAAAATTTTAGATAATTGTTAGTGATAACACTATTGATCGTTCAAATATTGATGGCAATGGCACAGACGAAATTATTTTCAACAATGCAAATCAACAATACAACTAAAATCCAATTTCCTCATGCCATGATAAAAGACCGAGTGTATTATTAGATAGAATAAATACTTTAATAAAATCTAGAAAGTTTTCGATGCTCGAACAACACCACAATGGAGTATTTGACAGTACTTGAAAACATGCTCAAATTTTATTGTTATTATAACAACAGATTTCATCATGACGAAGTTGTTTTCTAAAATGCCGACATTGTAAAGTAACTCTTCAAAAAAGTCTTCTTCAGTCTGCAACGCGATAAGGTTTTTACTAACCATTATGATAGAGTTGTTGCATGTTAGAAACTAAATAATCTCGCATCTCTCACAAAATCAACTCGTTCATAATCAAAACTTGTGTAATTCATTATCCAATTGGATCATATTCCGAGCACAATAAGGTGAAAAAATAACACAATTATGTCAGAGCTCGACAGTTACAAGTTATCTCTTCATGTTACATCTTGTCCAAATTACTTTATGACAAATGGACTGCCTTTTTCAACATTTCATATAAATGCACGTAGAAAAAACAAAAAACATTTAGCACAATTCCGCTGGTTTATTAATTACGTAGTCACTATTATGTTGTGAGTATAGAGACGACTTCACACGCTCTTATATCTCTCTTATAACACGTCGATTACAAAGTTTTACATAACGCTATTGCTATTACCAATATCACATCTCTCGGAAGTTGCTTTTTTTCTAACGGTTTATTTGATTTTGCCGCCGTAATGGCCGCTTCTGTTCAATCAAGTTGGATATTTATTAATCTTACAATCTTTCTTCATTGATTTAGTCTTGCGTTCGACAATTATTTCATGTTGAAATATGTTTAATAACTCAATGTGTTGGAACAATGAGAACTTACTATTTTCTAGTCAAGTTGGTCATGTCGTTTCTTTACTGAATTTGCAGTTTACTATATGTATGACTCGAAATTAATTTCTTATAATTAAAATACAATTAGTTTACTATATGTTCGGATGAAAGTTGAAACAAAATAAAATAGTCACGAGCTAGAAATCTTTAACAAGCATACTACTTTTAAAGATATATAATAAATTGCAAATTAATGCATGATTTCGCGATTTGTTGACTTTTATTTGATTAGTTTCTTTTATTGCTTATTTTATCTCTAGTTATGCATGAGTCTTACGAAAATGATATCAGTAAATTAGCACCTGTGACTTTATCTATACCATTTCTGTTGTTAAAATCGAACGATATTGCTTCGAAATTTAAAAAAAATTGTACGAGAAAGACATCTCTCAGATAAGTCAAGCCCAAATCCTGTACATTTTTTAAAATTTCTAAAGTGATATCGTTAATCTTATATTTCGAAGCGATATCGATTCGAAACATGCTATAGAACTCACAAATTTTTGAATTAAAAAAATTTAGGACCAATAGTCTGCTCATATTAATTGTGATCTTTAATTAAAAAGCTGTTAAAACTCAGTGCTAGGGCCTATCATCCAGACTGAGCAAAACTAGTTGTATTAATAATTTTAGGTCTGGTAAAAGTAGTCGTATGTGACATGTGCACTGTCAAGTAACTTGACCACGAATAAACCGCAAACTAGGTACTTGGTAAGCTTGCTCGTTATCTGTAGAAGTTTCCACTTCAAACATAATATAATAACCGTTTCCATTTAACATACTAGTTAAAATGTTGTTCTCTAATTTTTAGTTTTCTTCGTATATACATTTCTTTTTAGCTTGCACATTTTATATTTTCAGAGTAGAAAAGAACGAGTACTAAAGAACGAAAATTTCTTAAAATGTTTATTTTAATTTTAAGAAAAAGAAACATCATTTTGGCAAAAATAGCAAGTGAACCGAGTAATAACTTAATGTTATGTTTTTCTAAAAACTTGACATTGTTTTTAAAATGCTTCCATTTTTCCTTTCGCCTTAGTTTTATTTGCTTTATGCACTGTTTGATAATCTACCGTAAATAAATCTAGATTTTTTAATGTTCTAATTTGTTGGAAACTACTTATGTGTTCTATAAGCATATCATGTATACCTTCAACATTATTATCACACTTCTCGACTCTCAAGTTCTACTAGTGATGTTCGTATACACTTGTCCATTTTATCACGTACATCACATTTTTTATGATTCCACTTAGAAAGTAGTTGTCCGATTTAATCTTGCCTTAACTTGTCTGGGCGTCGCGATTCTTCTGTCTACTTAATGTCACGTGAATGTCACTTGTGTGTGTGATTTGTGTTGCAACAATGGTGGTACAATAATGATATTATAATAGGCCTTTATAAGATGGGAAGGCACATCCGATGTGCAATTGTCATTGCTGGCAGTTTGATTCATGCCTAATTGTTAAGATTGCCGTGAAGGTTGATCTGTGTGGTCAAATAATTTCATTTAGGCTTTTGTCATAATAACAATATTTTTTCGTTTATTTTTTATAGTTTACTTATGGCTTATTGACCCTTACATGAGATTAACCATCCGTTGGGGAAGTTGAAAAGCTGAACTGTGAAGGCTGATCTATGGAGTTAAGCTTTTATTTGTAATATGGTATCATCATTCATATAATTTTATCATATTATCAAAACTTATCTTAATAAGAATGGTAGTCAAACAACTTACTGACCCTAACGAACTCCATTATAAAACACTTTAAGTATGAAAAGTATGTTTCATCATCTAATAAAAAACTAAAGAAAATATTATGAATCTTAAACAATGCCTCATTTGTGATTCTTCTTTGTTTCGTTTAATAGGGAAAATGTTCGAACTTTTGTTCGAATTTCTACGCTTATTACATTATTTATGTGATTGAAAAAGGTATTCTTATTCAAGTACTATAACTGCTAGGTTTGCTGGCACTTGCTTTATTTTACTTCCACCTTAATTTTTCTTTTCCCGTTTCTTTATAATTAATGAAAAACCAAACGAAATTAATATTGTTGAAACTTCATTAAAATTTATATATGTACTTTTTTATTGTTTATACGTATTGCGGTTTCAACCATTCCCTGGATTTCCAGGCAATGGTTGAAACCGCAATAATTTTATTGTTTGGTTAATTAATTATGTAATGTTATGCAATATAGCTCAATTATTCGAAAACGCAGAAGTTTGTCGCATAAATCCATTTGTCTTATTTACATTGATCACGACTTTTCCGTTTACATAATTAATTGCTGCAGTTTTAGTGCTCATTAATTCTTATCCTGGTTCGTAATTGATGTGAGCCTTATCTCGACAGACTGTTGTTTTGGTGTCCCAGTTTTGTGCGTGTATTTTAAGAAATTTCGCGAAAATAATGTATCGCTAACAGGTTGTAAGCTTGATAAACTTATCAGGGCATGTGATCATATTTTATAATGATTATCCTAATTAATTTGTACATTGAAGTAAAATGGGGCGTGACTAAATTAATTGCTCACATATTTTATGTAAGCGTATTTAAGTATTTCGAAACGGATTTTATAAAAGTAGGTAATTACACGTATACAGAACACAGTAAGATAAGAATGATATAAAACTCTGCTACTGTAGTAACACTGGGTATATCTAACCGCAACTGATGCAAATTCAAATGATCCATCATATTAGGTACACTTGCCAAAAGACATAATATTTAGTTTTTCACGTGGTATATAGTCTAAAATCCATACTAATCGAATAAAACAAAAGCGATTTTGACCGAGTGGGGCGCGACGTCGTGGATTGAAATATCTAACCTGAAGGAACTTATCTTTCTCATTCTCATATTTAGTTACTAATTTCCTGTTATCTATATACGAGTTACCATGCTTAAATTGTACGTATTGGCTCCGTAGGACTATATAATTTTCAATAATGTTAGTCTGTCTATAGTTAAGAAAGTGCGTTAATTATTGTTTTTGATACGACTGCTTGCAGTTATACGAGCACCTTGCAAAAGAATTAAATAACGTCAATCACAGGTGATTTAGGTGGTAAGAAACGTATCGATTTCTAAATAGGTGATCATTCAATGCACTCGGTGACTCTGTGACAAGGGCGTTGCCGACATCCGTCTCTCCGTGTTGAACTAAATCAATTAGATCCGCTTTTAAAGCTTTTTAAAACTGTCATAGCAGTGTTGCAACAATTTATGCTTTATCACAATGGGCTGTGTTACCAAACTCCCCCGTTGTCCTACATCGCGGGAACAGCAGTAAAAAGGAATGCAATTGTCGCGAACAGTCGTTTGGCCCGTTCACGCGGTCTGGCCTTGTCCACACTGTGCACCGATAATGGCCCGGAAATTGCATTTGCCTGTCGTGCGTTGACGCTGATTTGACAAAATTTAATACTTATGACTAGCTGACGCGGCAAACGTTGTTTTGTCATATAGTGGTTTGAAAAATAGCGTACGACATATTTTCAGTCTTGCCGAATGTAGCCAAACATTTCATTAAAATCGGTTCTGCCGTTTCGGAGGTGTTTGATTGCAAACACAGTGGCAGGAGAATTTTATATAGCTGACTAGCTGACCTTGCAATCGTTGTTTTGCCGTTTAGGGATATAAAAATAGCTTACGACCTAGTCAGACCTACCGAATATGCATAGCAAATTTCATAACAATCGATCGAGCCGTCTCGAAGAAGTTTCATTACAAAAATTGGCATGAGAATTTTATATATTAGAAGAAGAAAGATTGTTTAGGTTCGCCTCTACTTAGAAGACATCAATTTTACCACAACGGTCCGTAATATTTGCTTTATTTAGAGTTACTTTGCATAGTTTGGTTATTTACTTCAGCTATACTAATGTGGCAGCAGCAATACCTCTAGCCATATCGTATTTTGCGATACGCTAAAAAGATGGAAGTTTAACGAAATTCATACTTGTACCTATGAAAAAGATTTCTAAATTGGTGTCGTGACTTCCACGCATTTTTATACATTTTTTTTTTGCATTTCGTTCGAAAGCTATTCGATCTTAAAAAACGCATGATTGGAACAAAGCTATGGAGCTACAGTTCTAACGAGATTGTTTAGCTAGAATCTGAGTTATTTACCCTGACACAATTTTAACTTGACACTGTTAATCATGTGAAAAATATATTGTCACAAAATAATTATTTCAAGCACCTTATTTCACTGAGCCGAGCATCTAATTAAAAAATAACGAGGTTCTTTCAACGTGGATACTAATTGTTTATTGTTCTCTTCCCATTAAACAAACGCCCTTATGGGAGTGATATGGTATTGCTCTGATTTTACTAGTCTATTAAAAAAAATGTGTTAAATAGTGGTTATATAAAATAATGCCCAGCTGAGTTTGTTGTGGACATCTTCTCAGTAGCATGGTAGGTTATAACCTACATTATAATACTCGTATAAATATTAAAAAATAAATGACTCGTCAAAAGCAACTATGTAAGGAAGGCCTATATGAAATGAAGTAAAGACGATTGACCGTATAGGTGGTATCAAGTTTTCTCATGAACCAAATCCAAAATAGTCTAGAAAACTAAAACGTTGTAATTTATGTCTACAAATAAATTAAGACTAAAAATATTTACAAAATGTACACACCGTCCAAATGCTCGCTTAATGGCATGGTGCCCAAAACACTGGCAAATAAAAGGAATAAGTAATAAGTAAAAATAATAAGTCTAGAAAAATAAAATAATATTTTTAAGAACCATTGGCACTAGGAACTTGATTTTCATATCCGGAATTTAATTTTGCATAAAAAAGTTACTTTCTCTTCAATGCACATTTCCTGTCATAGGTACAGATTTTATTGAGAAGTACAACTTGTTTATTGGTCCATAACTTTGGAATCCAGATGGTGATTAAAAAAATAATAATTTAAGGAGTTAATGTGGAAACCGTAGTGTATAAAAAATAAAGTTTGGATTTGATTCAGCTTGATACGGGATTCCATACATCCATGGTCATTATTCTTTGACTACTGACAATCAAAACATGCAAAGCCTAAGCCAGGACTACTTTAGCGATGAGCTAATGAAGTTTTTTAAAGCTTCTGATGTATGAGTTGAGTGTACGGTAGCCAGTTGTTGGTAGCCAGTTGTCTGTCAGCTGTCAAACTGAAGCGAGCAACAAGTGAACCAGTCATTACGTCGTGGCGGACGTGTAAGTTCGTGTCTCATTTGCATTTTCTCTCGATCTGATTATCTTTTTTATCCGATGTAATTATAGTTACATGAAATCTCAATCAGGCCGGACAATGCGTGTCAGCTAACTGGTCAGTGTAAGAAACTGTGTTACACAACGACCGTAAACCGTTTTATCACGTCACGCAAAAACAGCGCTGAGAGTTGAACTGCGCAGTCTAGTCTATAGATATTTCATATGTGTAATCCAGCCTGATACTAATGCTTTAACACCAATCAACTATTGGGGTTATCCTATTAACCCAAGTTGTTCAAAACAAATTGAAAAATTTAAGTACCACTTAGACTTGTTTAGTCGCGAGAAATGTCAAAAAATGTATGGGAGTGACAGTTGTCTTGCGATTAAATTAGTTTAAGTAACACTTAAATATTTGAATTTTCTTCGAAAAACTCAGGGTAGGTCCAAACGCCATTTATTATTTGTTTATTTGTAAGGGTTTACTGTATTTTTCCAATTAGCATCTTGAGGATCCTCGAATTCTTTACACATAATAAGAAGTTTATCGAGAAGAAGTTAAATACATAGAGCACAGCAGATTACACACAAGACATTATAATTGATTAATTGATTTTACTTTCTTCATTCCTACAGATAAGAGAAGAAAACTTTGAGACTGAGAGTTATGAAAACGTTGAGACTAAGAATTATTATTAATGAAACTGTAGTTAGTGCTCCTGATATATATTGTCAATATTATGACAAAATGAAAACTTATTGCATAAGTATATAGAGTGTAGAACACTATAACATTTTTATTTATTCGTCTTGAATTTACATAGAAAATAAATAATTTAAATAAAAAAATGTGCAGACAAAACGCCAGCATTCAGTTTGCGTGACATAAATTAAACACTTTATCGCTCCAGCGAATTCTCGTGGACAAATATTAGAAGTTTTAGATTGCGTAAGTTATGTTTATTGAGTGCGATTTAGTTTGCCCATTGCGCGGTAGAATTCATCGGTATCTGGTATCGTAACAGTGCGTACACTGTAGTCTAGATCTAGTTATTTCTCAACCTTGTCACCGCTGCTCCAGTGAGAAACCCGTTGCGCCACGATCTTGCAGTTTGCACTGTGCGCCCGCGCCGCTTTGGCGAAAGTAAAAGTAGCGCACCTGTTTCCGAGACAGCGAAGGCATTACTTGTATGCTTTTTAGTGTTTTACGCCGTTTAGTGGATCAAGGGCGTCGGTTATATCTAGATGTAGACTAGCTGGCGATTGCGATGAGTGGCCACGATGAAATACCTCATGTTAATGACATTACGTTTACTTGCCAGATGGTTTCACTTTTTATTTAGTCTCGCTTTCATTCCAATCATCCTCTTATAGTACCAATATATATTATGGATCACCGATATGCACCGGAGGATGAGCCTATCGGAACATTTTCTGTTAACCTTCTTCGTATAAGAAAATCCATTTGTCAAAATTTCCGCTACTTAATACGCCGTAACATAATATGTAGCGGAAATCGTCTCTGTGTAAACTCGGACTGCGGACTAATAACAGGTATAGACTATAGTCAATTATAGTGAGTGATCTGTGGCGTGGATCGCGGTCCATAAAAATACTGTCGGTGTCGGTCGGCTTACAAATGGCGCTGTTGGTGTCAAAACAAACATTTTTGACACCAGTGTACTGTGGACATTTCTAGCACGGTCTTCCGGGTTCTATGTATGTGTACGTCTATTTTATGAATGCAAATTATGCTTGCTTACTGGTATTATACAAGACCATTATAGGGACATCAGTAGGTACTTCAGGGATCCTCCAAGGTATGATCGTCAGGCCGACGATGATCTTAGTGCTGCAAGATCCCCCATCAGGCCACGCGACATTGAGAGACTCGAAAGATCGTGATGGTTAGCGATCCATTCATACCTATTAATATAACAAGACACCAGCAGTCCATCGACTTGTGACTGTGATAAAAACGAAGCTTCTGAAATGACGAATATAACAAGGAAACTATGCTTCATGAAGTTGAGTTGGTAAATTCGAAAAGTTTGCATAATAAATTACTGGTGTTAAGATACTGGCTGCGTTATAATAAAATGTAGGATCTAAATTGTGAGAAATAACAAATCCATTATTACCTATTGCATATGCTAAAAATCTCTCATATCAGATTAGTCCAAAAATTGTTGCGATGATAAAACAAAACCGTTGATTGCATTGGCCGATCGTCCGATGCGTAAATCAAATTCAATTTCCAATATAGTTTTTAAAACCGCAAATCTAACTGTTAGTGTTGTTTTTATACACATGACTATGTATGTAAATATGTAAAAACTGACTTCTTTGGTTTATTATAAAAAATATTGATGAATTAAAATATACTGTAAAAACTAGTTAAGAGGCGTGAAACGGGACCTGCAAGATTTTGCAGTCAAATTGCATGAAAGTTAAGCGCAGATTGATTTATAGTAAAGACTTGTGTAAAAAATGTCGTTTCGACGCACAGACAGACGGCTTTCGTGCATATAACGACCGGCGGATGTGCTTTATATAGTGTTAAAAGTGGACTCGGCAAATACATTGCAATTTGATTATTTCGTTCGTTAGAGGTTGAAATAAAATAAAATAAAAGCATGAACTGTATTAAAAATATATTTTATCTTTAAATCACATAAAAGATCACACAATTTAACTATAACATATATTATAACATAAGATATTTAAATATATTCTTGCCTGTCACTTAATTAACATCATTAATTCGACTTTTCTGATAAAATAAAGTAAAAAAACAACGCTTAAACAGGATGATAAAAGACGTGCAATTGTTTATATTTAAACGATAAGAATACCAATTCCAGCATATTAAATGCTGCAATTATAATGCCTTTAGAAATGTGTAATAACTATAATGTATTTTCTTGTGATCTGTAGTAAGTATTAGTAGACTTTTTATAGGCATATAATATTAGTGATTCTCCTACTTTTTTACTTATTCAAAGTATTTCTAATTTGTATAGGTATTTGTAAAGGAAAAGGTGACTAAATGATGGATTGAAATCTGAATGTCCTTGAATACCGAACACTTATTATTTTTGCCGTATCTTATTAACATAAGTCGTCAAGTGAAAGCGCTAATAATGTATGTTCAAGTCGTAAAATAGCTAAGGTGTTAACGTAGAGCGCATTTATACTTTTTTTTTTTTTTTTTTTTTTTAATGAATAATAAATAAATGAATAATAATAATAATATTTATACTATGGTTTAATATCATGAAAAACAAATCTTTTTATAGCAATTGAACCCTTATGCTGTGTAGGATTAAGAGTTAATGCTTAGTTCATTTTCTAAGTATATTTTATAGACCTTGACCATGAATTAAATTATTTAAACGAATACCACTCACCATCTCCACTTTCCTGATGGTAGTCGTTAGTGTAGGTAAGTAATGAATTAATGCAGATGCCATCGTATACTAAAGTGGGCGGTGTCTAACTCCTTTTGATTGTTAACTGTTATACAACATCGCACCGCAAAGCTAATTGGCTTGTCGGTATGATTTTGCCGGTAGATGAACCAGCTGTGCAGCGTCACAAAATGTAATATCCAAATAGATCAATCTGTGCGACTCTGAAAAAATTATTAAAGCATCGACGAAATTACATCTTGGGGTGATTGGTTAATGCTTGCATCGGTCGAGCCGTGTACATACTGATTGGTTAATGTTCGCATCGATCAAAAGCATATTAATAATAAAAGCAGTAAGATTTACTCTTTACTTGTTTAAACAATGGCACACATTGGTTTCATTGCGCTGTCTGGATGACGTATAATTTTATTTACACGAATCTGCCCGCTGGACTAAGAAAGCCTGAGAAATTTCCAGATTATAATCTCCAAATTTCTGGGTCTTTTCTGAGTTTAAAACTGCAGTTAATCTAGAGCGTCCCGGTTGAATTGCACTTCGCGAAAACTGTGCCAAGGCGGACGTTTTATTTCTTACATAAACAACAGTTATTTTAATATATTTTTTAAGTAATAGAGTTGGTATCAAGAAATGTACTGTTTCTTAACAAAAGTTATTGGAACGTTAATTGCGTACCGAGTCAACCTAAATTGTCCAGACTAGACTGTAAATTCCGATACGAATTGTTGCGTTGATTTATTTACATAGCCGCGCAGGACTGTTCCTACTGCTTTCAAAATTACTGACGTTACACACAATTTCTCATAGAAATTGAATTAATCAATTACCGCTTTTAATTTTAAGATAACATATTCAAAAAATTCTTTAATCATCCATATTAAGCCACTTAACTATGGGAAAATTTTCTATGAATACCGTTAAACGATTTTTCCGCTATAAAAATATGGAGCATTAATTCGCTATTTAAGAAAATATGCTAACGAAATGCTCGCTCCGAAGTATTTCCTCACGTAAATTGCTAAAGGAAATACTAAATAATTATGATACCACGAGGCAAATATTTCTGCAATAGGTAGGTACCGGGAATCTTATCCTATTTCTCGTCTATCTCAGGAACTAAGCTCAGTTCCCACGCTCGAGTTTAAAGGACAGATAGGCCTTGATAACAACTTGCCTATGATTGCTGCCGGTAGGGTTGTTGCCTCTCTAAACTTGTTCTAATCAATCAATAAATTGCATTCATTTAATTTTTTATAATTTTCGTCCTAACTGAATTTTGGGGTTCAAGACATCAAAAGGATAATACTTACATGGGTATAATTTAGCTGTCCGTTTGTCAGTCACAACGTTTTATCTCGGAAACATGTGGATGTATCGAGTAGGGCAAACTAGCACTTGTCTGGTTTAAAAAAATTGCGAATCACTAAATCTCAAGTGAAAATGAATAAATCTCTTCGCCGAAGATGGGATTTGCCTCAAAAGGCAATTTATTCATGTATATTTTAAAATATACTTAAATCTTGTTTTCATCGACATCATGAAATTCCGCAAAGTAATGTATCTGAGAGCTTGTGAGACCTGAGTAGATAATTTTAATATTAAAGAAAGTTGGGGAGATCTGGTTTAGAGAGCTAACTGTAAGCAGATTTCACTAAAATGTAAGTACGAGTATGTCGAGTGCGTAGATTTTGCTGAAAAAGTTGAAAATCATTACATGTCAGTGATATAAAAACGGTGAGTAAATGCTTTTAATATTTCTTGTTCTATTTCTCTAGTCACTTATTAGAATCTCCATAATACAACATTCAAAAACTAACACATAATTGAATTAGGTCAAATCAATGTGCCTTTATCTGTCAACAGAGATTTAACTTTTTTTTACTCCATACAAGTTAGTACTTGACTGCCATCTCACCTGATGGTAAGTGATGATGCAGCCTAAGATGTTATACTACTAACTTGGAAGGATAAGTAAATTTATCCCAACGGTTTCTACAAGCATCGCACCGGAACGCTAAATCGCTTGGCAGGTGCGTCTGTGCTGGTACTTTCGAGATAGACAACTAATTTACAACTTATAAGTAAGGCTTATAAAATCCAAGCCACATTTCAATCAGTAAAGACTCTCCGTTCACTTTAATAAATAAAAATGTAATGATAAAAATAATTATTTTTGCAGCCCTAGTAGGCTTGATAATAATTGAATCCAATCATTATGTTGTTGTCGTGTATAGGTTATAGTATGGTATAGTATTGTTTAAGTACGTCTTAGTACGAAAGTTTTGCATTATGTAAGGTTATAAATCGTATCTTGTGCTTGAGCTTTCTGAGCTTTTTGGGTAGAGTCTGATATTTCATAAGTGTCTGTAAGTAAAGCCTATGTGAAAGATTTTTTTTCTTGTCTGTGTAATCTGCAATCAGCCCCAGGGCTATGAGCAAATTTGTTTTTTTATACGAAAAGCCTATAGCTAGCTGTGTTAATTCTTATAAGCTAGCCTATTATGTAATTACAATGTTTACCGTTAGCAAAAAACTAAATAAAATTTGAATTTCGCGGCCCAATTTTGCCAAACCACCTCTATACAAATACTTCGCAGTTTGACATAGGCTCATCGAATACGTGCATTTAAATCGGGTTCGATGACAGCGAGACAACATTCCCATTTTGATGCCACGGCCATCGCACTTGACCTAGGCCTCCCCGCTCCGTTGCGTATGACGACTGACGAGTGAAAGACCGCATCCGACTGAGCCGAATCGATTACACGCGAGATTACTCGATGGCACTTTAAAACAAATCGATTAAAACCATTGAATATGAATCGTTTTGAGTTCTCGCCTCGCTCTCTAAAATTCTAATACCATTAGCGTAACAACTGACGTGCGATTTTGGAATCGCCTTACGTCATTTTTGAAACTAAGGTGTGTGATTCAATAATGTAAATATGTTTGCTTCATACAATTTTTCAAGCATTACGAGATGGAAAAATTATGAATAATATAAAATGTGCAATAATTAAGGAGTATATGCAGAACTTATATAATTTACTTAACGATTGTTGAAATAAATGTACGTTAATAGTGTAGGCAATTAAGATAGTGTTATGGTTTCATGCTATTGAAATCATAAGTGCTAATATTTTTATTCGTTATACAAATTAACCTTTCGATAAAACCTTTGTTAAAAATTCTCATTTATATAACATTGGTTCTTAATGGTTCCAAATCTGGATCACTTCACAAAATCATCGTTTGGTAACTATTACTTGAATATAATGTGAACCTTAAGGTATTTTGCTCGAAAATCCAAAATATGAAAGGGTAATTAATGACCATTGGGGATGTATGGAATTCCGTACAAAGTTTATATAAATCCAAGCTTTATTTTTTATAGACTACGGTCTCCGCATTAACTCTTAAGTACCTACAATTATTATTTTTTTAATGAACATCCGAACTTTAAAATTATGACCAAATAAAGTTGTACTTCTCAATAAAATCTGTATGACAAGAAATGTGCATTGAAAAGAAAGTAACTTATAAATTCAAAATTAAATTCGGGATATAATAAACAAATTCCTAGTACCAATATTGTTCTTAAAACATAATTTTATTTTCCTAGAATATTTTGGTTTTGGTTCCCGAGAAAACTTAATACCGCCTTTGATTATTCTTCTTTTAAAGGCAAACTTATTGCCCAACAACCTTAAGCACAAAACTGGTTAATAAATAAAGCAGGTCACTGTGCGCGAATTTCATTATTTTAATGATGTTTGTATAAAAATTACTTGTGCACGGTATTTAATAACTCAATCGAAAGTATGCGTTTCTCGTCTACGTTGTGAAAAAAAGTAAAAAATATATATCATAACTGAGCATATATTGCATGCAATTTAAATAACTACGTAGGTATTAGTCTGAGAGGCGAGAGACATAAACTGCAACAGTCTTATTAAGGCTCGGTTGCTTGATTTGACTTTAACCGAAACGTTATAGTTAAACGTGGCGGTCTGATCCTTATTTAATTTAAAATATAATTATCAGACCTGTGCAATTCAGACAAGATTTTTTATAAAAATCGGTCAAGTCGTTACGGAGGAGTTTAGTTACAAATACTGTGACGCGAGAATTTTATATATTAGAGATAAAATAAAATATATAATGAATATCAGCCTTTATAAAAACGTTGCAGTTTTGGTCCGCTTGCTCTTCGACTATAATATAGTCCGTGGTTACCGCTGCGAGACACGATAAGGACGTTACATTTTATATTATACTTTTACAAGTATCTACGTTATGCAATTCAACATCAATTTTTTGCTATTGTGCTTTTGTTAGAAATTATGTTTAATATTAAATACAAGCTGTATTATAATACTACTAGTGGTACCTACATGGAACATGTTTTGTAATAATTTTAGAGAGCTGCATCTAAAGAATCGCTTGAAGGTCCAACACTACTTACTACGTCTTTGGAGGAGTTGGAATGTTGTCCCTAAGCATCAGGACGAGGGACAAGCGCATAGGCGGGTGGCCCAGTTGATGTTAAGTTTGTTTATCATAATAAGCTACCTTAATATTCATTAATTATATATAATAAATATTATTATAAAATAATTAGTTGTAAAGTTTGCGTATTTGCATCATTTGTATATATTATATGAATGCGTATTTATTTTTTATTTTTTAAAAACTGAGATTCAGGCTGAAAATTTTTGACCATCAAAATAATCTCTACTAACAAAGTTACTGAGCACTCAGCAGTTGTTTTTAGTTGTACAATGTTTGTCTCTTCAAAAATTATGACGCTTTTGAAAAAAGAAAGGTAACTAACTTATCCCTTACAAATTATTACTATAACATCATCGGCTGCATCATCGCTTAGCATCAGGTTAGGTCGCAGTCAGGTACTAAGATGTAGAGGGTAAAAAATTGGTCTACTCCTAATAAACACCGAAAGTTAAATATTACTACGTTAGTGATAATGTAATGTATTCGGAAATACTAGTAACGTTTACAAGCAAGGGAGATAGTCTGCGACATCTCAGTCAATGTTACGAGTTTGCGACGTATAATTTGCAACTTTCTCCAAAGACACCCGCCCCGGTGCTCATTGGCAGGTTTTCCCTTCCGTGGCCATCGGTGACGCTTCAATGGGCTTGATATCTTGACTAAATTATTGTAATTCATCTAACTCTCTATAGTGTCCACCACTATTAAGTAAAAGTGACCAAAATTCACTTTTGAAGGCCACTTAAGATAATGAGTAACTTGCGAAATAAATAAAATAAATAAATAAATAAATCTTCATCACAGGAGACCGAAGAGCTGGCAGCTACCTTGGACATAGAATTAGCCTAGCCATTCAAAGGGGGAACGCTGCCAGTATCTTCGGAACCTTGCCATCAGGGACTCCCTTTAATAATATTTTTTAGTTTTTAATTCATATATATATTTAGTTTTATACGTAGATTTTAATTTAGATATAGTTTAATTTTATAACTAGTTTTAATTTTTAATTTAAGTTAGTATTATCTGTGTCTGGTCATATTTTTTATAAAATAAAGACTTACGAAAAGCTTACATCATTCATAAGTTACTTAGTTTTGTGTCCACCTTCTCCCACTTCCGGTAAGTATTATATCTTGATGTGTCGTAAGAACTCTTGAAGTAATTTTGTTAAGTACAATGCCATCATCATGTGCCATCTGTATCATGTCCGAGCGAAGGGAAACCCTTATAACTGCCCAGTTGTATAAACTCGCCATAAAAACAACCTACCTACTACCCTTTGTCATATAAATTAGAGATATGTGGCAGCTATATGACCTTACGAAATTTACATAGCAAGTGGTGTATCTAAAAACATACACAAATCAAGCAATAAGTTGAAAAAGTAAAACTGATAGTAAAGTTTCAAAAGTTTTTGTGTTGTTTTTTTTTTTTGTTTGTCCAATCACGCTGCAAAAAAAGCAAAGAATCAACGTGATTTTTTGCATAAAGAATTAGGATCAATGAAAATGTTGCAAAAACGGGGAATTTATTCCTCTTGGAGAGCTTCCTTTGCGTGCGCTGCGTAAACGGTTAAAGCAAAAATTATGTAAGACGGAATTGTTCTCCTTTAAAAGTTCTAAAAAATGTTTGCGACACAACGTGTTTATCTTCTAAGAGTGACTCATTATGACGTATATGTAAAAATCGAAATTCAAAGTATAAACATACCGGCTGAAATCATAATTCACCTTTTAGCTTTGCCGAAGTCAAGGTATTATACATAGTTGTGAAGTATAGTCATGTAATGCTAAGGCTCCTTCCTTTCCACGTAACCCAGTTTTTAGAGTAATTATCGAGTAAGTACAGATTGGTGAACGAATGAATGGAACAATAGTGTCTCAGAATGTAGGGCTTTTAGTGCACGCATTTCTATACTCATTCCACTCTTGCGCAACGCATCTCACGCATAATCGTGGTAGCCTTATTTTAATGTACTTCATTGAACTCTGAACCTTACCGCTATCGTGATAGGGTTTAAGGGAAACGTGACGTGGGCAACATTTCCCGGTTAGGATTAATTTATGAATCCGAGCTCAAGGTTTCTCGTACTAGGTCTACTTACGTAAAAGCTTGGTAATACAGTCATGAGCATTCAAGTAAACAAGCCCATTTCTTTGGGAAAAGTCACAAAATGCTAACATTAGAAGATGTTTGTTTTAACTAACAATTTATGATCCTAGTCGGTCGAAATAAATGATTATAATTTTATACTCGCATTTGATAAATTATTTTTCTTTGCGTTTATTGTTGGGAAATGGGCATTAGGCATTGCCCCGCCAATCGACAACCCAAATATTTTTAAGGTCCGAATCAATTTCCACCGTCCATAAAGCAACGCAATGGCATTTGATCTAAATCTATCAAAGGTTATAAGTAAGTCGAGATACAAAGTTAACAGGCACATTCACATGCGTTTTGCTAACGCGCGGTTCACCTCAAAGGTCAAATATTGAGGTCGATTGAATTGTACCACTGTAGAATACAATTCAGTGCACATTACAAGCAATTAAAATACTTAAAGCATTATAGCTAAGAACTATAGTTGTGTATTCCATTGGGTTACGAGTAATTGCAGTTGGTCAATTCTTGACAGCTGCTACGTAACTGTTTTTAAACCATTTTTTTATTTCATCTTCGGCTGCATCGTCATTTAACATCAGCGGGATGATTCTCGCTGTTGTTGAATCGTCCAAACATCGCCGGTAACACAGCAAACAACCATCAGCCAATCGGTGCTTTGGCTGTAGCCTTGGCTGCAAAACCGATTTAAACTTTAGCCCATCAATGCCAACGTAGCTCTACTGATGCAAGCGTTAACCAATCAGTGAAAAAGATGTAACTTCATCAATGCTATAAGTATTTTTGCACAATTACATAGCAGGTGAGATTGCAGTCAAGAACTGACTTGTCTTGTTTAAAAAAAATGGGCTTTTTAACTATTGGGCTTTTTTTGGGCTTTTTTTGGATTTTCTTAGAATTTTTCAAATCAAGAGATTAACGCGTTCAAACAAACAAACTCCTAAGCCAAGTATCTTTACTTTTCTTGTATCGCAACTAGACCGTACGAAGATAAAATCCGTTTTATATCTGGACTCCAGACGTAACAATCTAAGTACCTAAGTGTTCGTGGCAAGAAGAGAAACGAATGCAAATTATTTTTTTTACGTCCACTTTTTATTTGTAATGCGAGGACATGCTTAAAAGTTTAGATAGTCAAATAGTTGGTTTTAAGAGAAATGTAAAGAAAACGTAGATGTGTTTAGAATAGAATACTCGATTAATAAAAAGTGAAAACGTCAAGTAGCAGGCCAAACTAATCGAGTTTTCTAGTTTTGGATATAATCAAACAAATTAAAGTATTGTAAAGACCCGCTTCCCGTATAAGTCCTTGAAACATACGTAAATTAAAAAAAAAGTGATGACTGTAAGCTACATCTGGCGGGTGTCTATGTTTTGAACGTTTGAGCAATCACGCCTCAAATACACATACAATTTGCCTGAAAAACTGAAAGTCACACCAAATTAAGTTTAGTTGATATCTGTTACCTAGTAAATAGTGGTATTTTGAAGTATACACAAAAACTTAAGTTATCGCAAGGTACTCAGTGGTATCGCTAAGTTCCCGCCCTTAACCACTCTATCTTTGGTCAATTTATAGTACAATTAACTTAATTACGTGTTTTAAGTTTTATGCAAAGTTAAGGTAATTTTTTAAAGTCACTGTCCGCTGTAGTTTTCCCATATAAGTAATGTATTTAGTTCGTAAGATATGTTGTTATTTTTTTGTGACTGTTAACCGTTTAGGTAATAGATTATTTATTTACAGTTATACCGTTTTGTTAATTAATTACCTTTACCTTATTTTATTGAATTTTTTAAATCTGATCTACAACTTATTTGTCCTATAATTTACTTTTTTTTAAATATATAGTCTAGCGCTTGACTGTGATCATACCTGGTGGAACGTGATGATATACCTAGTCTAATGTTGAACGCGCTAGCCTATTCACTCTTGATTTGAAGGCGCCCAAGTTGTAAGTGGTGGGGAAGACAGTGCCTTTGAGGGTATCCCAAGCCTTTGCAGTGCGTATCAGGAGCGAGGAATCAAACCGCTTCGTACGAGTTTTTGTTAAGTCGACTTAGTATAGATAAAAATGTGTAAAAAAGTGACGGGGGAACCAAATTAAATACTTAGGAATGGATTCTAGATTTTGCCTTAGAGCTGCACGCAATCTTAAAAATTTGTTTGTGAAATGACCAATACCCTGCAATGGTAAACAAGACAAGACCAGTGACACTATTTTGAGTAAAAAATTGAATACTGCGCGCCCGATACGGTTTTATATACATTCTAATTAATTCATTTTTTTCACCATGCCGGTAGACATCGTGCATCGGTAACTATACCTACTTGATGGTTCAGGTATAGTTTCTATTATATCTTTCTTTCTATCACACACTTTCTATTTATATTTCCAGAGTTTCGTTAGAATAAAAGGAGGACGAGAATACTGATGTCGAGATACCGTTTCGAATTAAATGGAATTTTGGAAGAGGAATTACTTATATTTTAATTTAAATATAATTTTAATAAACAGCCTATACGTGTTTCACATGTTCTTGAAGCATTTGCTTTTCTGAAAGTAATTAACGATAAGTATAATAATTATGTTAAGTGGATAACGAAAGTAAATTTTTAACACAAGTTATAACTGTAGGTATGCGTTGAGCCCCACATTCGTTTTTACGCTTCAGGGCCCCAAGTCTGCTAATTTAACATAAGCTACGATTTAACTGTAATGCAATTTTAATAGTTCCGAAATAACCTAGTCCACTAAACATAAAATTGTATCTCAATTGAAACTTATTGAATTATAGTTGGGTCGTAATCCGTATTGCCATTAGCATAAAATGCGTTTCCCGAAATAAAATTATACGTCCAACTTATGACGAGTTGGCACAACCAACGTCAAATAAGCGTCAAATAAAATATATTTCATCTGTACTTAGCAGTGAAATTGACATTTGACATCTTCTCTTGTTTATGTCATTGAAATTCTGAGTTGAAATTTGATTGCTTTATTTATTATAGTTGTGTTTAGGTTATAATGGTGCTAAAGAGCAAATATCAGCGTTAATTGACTTCATGGAAAGTCATCCTCAGTTGGCGCTGGGGCAAAGAAGCCGATCCATGGAAGGGCGGATGGAGGGGAATCGGCGTTGGGCTGAGTGCGCCACTCTGCTCAACTCAGCTCAACAACGTCTCAAACAAATCTTGGATGAGAATTTCTCCGATTGCCTGGCAGTATAAACAGATGCGTCTAAACTTTCTGTAAATGACTGTGTTGGTGCTGCCTGTTGGATTCCTAAATTTAACATATCTTTACAGTTTAAATGTCCCCCGGAATCCTCAGTTTATACTGGGGAGTCCATTGCTATATTAGAAGCTGTCCGTTTTATTATTGAAGTCCATAACATTAGACAAAGTATCATACTGACTGACTCCTTAAGTTGCCTTCAAGCTCTTAAGTCAAACCCGTTCCATAATAAAGCTCTTATTTTCGTCATTTTTCAAATTAGAGAAGTCCTCAATTCTTGTGAACAAAAAGGCTTATCTGTCACGTTGGCTTGGATCCCAGGACACACTGGTATAAATGGTAATGAGACTGCGGATAAGTGTGCGAAACTTGCTACTGAAATGGGTACTTCAGAACATTTTAAGAACCTTCCCCAGGATATACGCTCCCTCGTGAAATCCCACCTCAATGACTCTTGGAACGCAATGTGGAATGAGTCTAATTAAAGGCAAGTTTTACGGATCTATTCAACCGGATATCCCATTTCGCCCATGGTTCTTCTTATTCAGAGGTTCAGGTCGCTGGGTGACATCTACCATATGCCGTTTAAGAATTGGCCACGCCTGTACTACAGTCCACCTCAATCAATTAAGAATACGAGACCACTCTATATGTGAATGTGGACTAGAAGAGGGATCGGTCACACACATCCTATTCTCCTGTCCTAAACTTCTTCATAAACTCTACGATGTCCTTCCTCCTGATATCCCCCGTCCCATAAATGTTGAACTTTTCCTTATGTTAGTTTTTAGCCCTTATGTAAAATTTGTACGTAAATATATTTATTCTAACAAAATTAAACTGTAAATATATATACCTATATATTTATCCGTAGATATTTATCAACAAAGTTTGTGTGCTGTGTTGTTTTAGGTATACTAACGTCTAACATCGTAACCCTGGCTATTGGAACTTTGAAGCTCGAAACATTTTAATATTTCAATCAAATCCCCGTGGCTATTCCATCCCACGTGACATTGGCGAAGTGCTCAGTGCTGCTTTGGCACAAACAAAAGCCATAAACAAAAACAACAACAACAACAACAACGATAAACATTTTTCTGTATTCTGAGTACATAATATTATAATAGTACATTTATGTATGATTCAATCAACATAATAAATAAATAATTAATTAAATAAATCGTTTATTTTTCTTTATCAATTAGTCTTATATACGAGTACTAGCAAACGCCCGCGGCTTCGCTCACGTTGATCTTCTGCTTTACTCCCTCAGGCGTTAAGTTTCCAAAATTCTTGTATTAACCGTCATTTCATTTAATTTTGACCACTAAATATTTCCTAATGCTTGCTGGTTATAGTCAGACGTCGATTTTCAAAGTAATCGGCCCAGTAACAAAAAAGTTCAAAATGGCGGCCAAAAAGTTCATAATTTTTTTATCTTGACCACAAATTCCTTCTCTATGCTTGCTGCGATAGTCAGATATCTATTTTCAAAGCAATCGGCCCAGTAACAAAAAAGTTCAAAATGGCGGCCACTTTTATAAATTTTGACCACAAATTCCTTCTCTATGCCAGCTGCCATAGTCAAATATCGATTTTCAAAGCAATTGGTCCAGTAACAAAAAAAGTTAAAAATGGCGTCCACTTTCTTAAATTTTGACCACAAATTCCTTCTCTATGCCAGCTGCAATAGTCAAATATCGATTTTCAAAGCGATCGGTCCAGTAACAAAAAAGTTCAAAATGGCGGCCACTTATTTAAATTTTGACCACAAATTCCTTTTCTATGCTTGCTGTCATAGTCAAATATCGATTTTCAAAGCAATCAGTCCAGTAACAAAAAAGTTCAAAATGGCGGCCACTTTTTCAAAATTTTGACCACAAATTCCTTCTCTATGCCAGCTGCCATAGTCAAATATCGATTTCCAAAGCAATCAAATCAAAAAGTAACAAAAAAGTTCAAAATGGCGGCCACTTTTTTAAATTTTGACCACAAATTCCTTCTCTATGCTTGCAGCCATAGTCAAATATCGATTTTCAAAGCGATCGGTCCAATAACAAAAAAGTTCAAATGGCGGTCACTTTTTTAAATTTTGACCAAAAATTCCTTTTCTATGCTTGCTGCCATAGTCAAATATCGATTTTCAAAGCAATCGGCCCAGAAACAATAAAGTTCAAAATGGCGGTCACTTTTTTAAATTTTGACCAAAAATTCCTTCTCTATGCTTGCTGCCATAGTCAGATATCTATTTCCAAAGCAATCGGTCCAGTAACAAAAAAGTTCAAAATGGCGGCCACTTTTTAAAATTTTGACCAAAAATTCCTTCTCTATGCTTGCTGCCATAGTCAAATATCGATTTTCAAAGCGATCGGTCCAGTAACAAAAAAGTTCAAAATGGCGGCCACTTTTTTAAATTTTGACCACAACTTCCTTCTCTATGCTTATCGCCATAGTCAAATATCGATTTTCAAAGCAATCGGTCCAGTAACAAAAAAGTTCGAAATGGCGGCCACTTTTTTAAATTTTGACCACAAATTCCTTCTCTATGCCAGCTGCCATAGTCAAATATCGATTTTCAAAGCGATCGGTCCAGTAACAAAAAAGTTCAAAATGGCGGCCACTTATTTAAATTTTGACCACAAATTCCTTTTCTATGCTTGCTGTCATAGTCAAATATCGATTTTCAAAGCAATCAGTCCAGTAACAAAAAAGTTCAAAATGGCGGCCACTTTTTCAAAATTTTGACCACAAATTCCTTCTCTATGCCAGCTGCCATAGTCAAATATCGATTTCCAAAGCAATCGGCCTAGTAAAAAAAAGTTCAAAATGGCGGCCACTTTTTTAAATTTTGACCACAAATTCCTTCTCTATGCTTGCTGCCATAGTCAAATATCGATTTTCAAAGCGATCGGTCCAGTAACAAAAAAGTTCAAAATGGCGGTCACTTTTTTAAATTTTGACCAAAAATTCCTTTTCTATGCTTGCTGCCATAGTCAAATATCGATTTTCAAAGCGATCGGTCCAGTAACAAAAAAGTTCAAAATGGCGGCCACTTTTTTTTTAATTTTGACCACAAATTCCTTTTTTATGCTTGCTGTCATAGTCAAATATCGATTTTCAAAGCAATCAGTCCAGTAACAAAAAAGTTCAAAATGGCGGCCACTTTTTTAAATTTTGACCACAAATTCCTTCTCTTTGCCAGCTGCCATAGTCAAATATCGATTTCCAAAGCAATCGGCCCAGTAACAAAAAAGTTCAAAATGGCGGCCACTTTTTTAAATTTTGACCACAAATTCCTTCTCTATGCTTGCTGCCATAGTCAAATATCGATTTTCAAAGCGATCGGTCAAGTAACAAAAAAGTTCAAAATGGCGGTCACTTTTTTAAATTTTGACCAAAAATTCCTTCTCTATGCTTGCTGCCATAGTCAGATATCGATTTCCAAAGCAATCGGTCCAGTAACAAAAAAGTTCAAAATGGCGGCCACTTTTTTTAAATTTTGACCAAAAATTCCTTCTCTATGCTTGCTGCCATAGTCAAATATCGATTTTCAAAGCGATCGGTCCAGTAACAAAAAAGTTCAAAATGGCGGCCACTTTTTTTAAATTTTGACCACAAATTCCTTCTCTATGCTTATCGCCATAGTCAAAAGTCGATTTTCAAAGCAATCGGCCCAGTAACAAAAAAGTTCAAAATGGCGGCCAAAAAGTTCAAAATTTTTCCTCCTCAAAATTTGGATCTCGAAAATCCCTTTCTGAATACGAATTCATGATATAATTCCAACCTAGGTACCAAATTTCAGATCTCTACGACTTGTAGCTTTTCGGGAATTCCTGGAACAACGAAAAAAATTACACTTTTGTATGGAGAAATCCATAAAACCAACGGTTTTCACCCCTTAAAATTTGAATTTCTGGAATCCCCGTCTTAGTACGAATTCATGACCTAATATCAACCTAGGTACTAAATTTCAGATCTCTACAACTTGTAGCTTTTCGGGAATTCCTGGAACAACGAAAAAAATTACACTTTTGTATGGAGAAATCCATAAAACCAACGGTTTTCACCCCTTAAAATTTAAATTTCTGGAATCCCCGTCTTAGTACGAATTCATGACCTAATATCAACCTAGGTACTAAATTTCAGATCTCTACGACTTGTAGCTTTTCGGGAATTCCTGGAACAACGAAAAAAATTTCACTTTTGTATGGGGAAATCCATAAAACCAACGGTTTTTACCCCTTAAAATTTGAATTTCTGGAATCCCCGTCTTAGTACGAATTCATGACCTAATATCTACCTAGGTACCAAATTTCAGATCTCTACGACTTGTAGCTTTTCGGGAATTCCTGGAACAACGAAAAAAATTTCACTTTTGTATGGGGAAATCCAAAAAACCAACGGTTTTTACCCCTTAAAATTTGAATTTCTGGAATCCCCGTCTTAGTACGAATTCATGACCTAATATCAACCTAGGTACTAAATTTCAGATCTCTACGACTTGTAGCTTTTCGGGAATTCCTGGAACAACGAAAAAAATTTCACTTTTGTATGGGGAAATCCATAAAACCAACGGTTTTTACCCCTTAAAATTTGAATATCTGAAATCCCCGTCTTAGTACGAATTCATGACCTAATATCAACCTAGGTACCAAATTTCAGATCCCTACGACTTGTAGCTTTTTGGGAATTCCTGGAACAACGAAAAAAATTTCACTTTTGTATGGGGAAATCCATAAAACCAACGGTTTTTACCCCTTAAAATTTGAATTTCTGGAATCCCCGTCTTAGTACGAATTTATGACCTAATATCTACCTAGGTACCAAATTTCAGATCTCTGCGACCTTTAGTTTTGGCGGAATCCGTGGAACAACCAAAATCACCAAAATGCCTCATTCTTTTATATATATAGATAACAATATTTTACATAAATACAATGTTTATAGTACAGGTGCATATTTTAAGAACTTAATAAAATTACTTAGTAGCAAAATCAAGAACTGAAAATGAAAATCTTTATTTTTCACATAGGCCTATTTAGGCCTATGTGAAAAATAAAGATTTTCATTTTCAGTTCAATAAGCTCTTATGAAAAGTCAAAAGACTACCGCCAGGTTCAGAAAGCAGGTTTTCACCGAGAAGAACTGGCAAGAAACTGCACTTACTCTTTTCAAAAATGTCATTATATACAATTTTTCTTACATAATATGAAAAATTATTACATAATTGTTAAGATATCTCGTGAGGAGATGGGAATATCATTCCAAGAATTGTCTTTGGAAAATTTCTCAATAGTAAAGTACCTAACCCTGATTTATTAGATGTTTTTTGGCAGCGATTTTAAACCTGTATAAAGGTAAGTCCAAAACAGACAGAGATCATATTGTAGAAGCGTATACTCAACTCCACAATGGACTTCTGTTCCTTACCCAAATGGTGTGACACTACAACTAACTTGTGTCCTATATCATATACATACATTAAGTGTCACGTTGATTGACTCCTTAACTACCAAACCGATTTTTATTCAAATTTGCATGCTGTGTGCAGTTTGATGCAACTTAAAAGATAGTATAGCTTAAATCCTCAATTTATCAATTTTTTATACTTATCCCTAATGGCAAAACAACGTTTGCCAAGTATACAAGTTTTTAATTTAAAATTATAATTATTATTCTTTTGAAATACAAAGGGTAAGCAATTTTAAATGATTATATCTAAAAACTGACTGTCCTAGCTAAAGTTTAAATTTTGGTCAGATGCCGTGTGTTTTTTCACCATGTATGCAGCAGAACTAAGTCTGTTTGACAAATACACAATATGAGGGCCCATCAAAGTTTTGCATCTTTACATTATACCTAGGAATATGGTTGCATCTATGTACTAGATCTATAGTATAGCTACCACACAAAATAATCAATCAATCAAACTATCTAGTATAGCTATAACACAAAATACTAGTTGTCAACTACTATTTTGTGTGATAGCTATACTATAGATCTACTAGTTGATAATGATCACCTAATAATATAGTACTGGATAGTGATTATTATACATAATTAGTGAAAATCACACTTTTTCTGTGGATATTTTACATATTTATTTGTTAATTATTTATGCTTCTATTGTTTTCCTTCAGCCTGTTGACGAGAGCCTGCTGCAGTGCTCTACCATCAAGCAAAGCCTGATTCCCTCGATGACGTTGTGATAGATTCCCATCTATAACATCTTCAAACTCGGTCCTCAAATTGTGTTCATCCTAAAATCGCAAAAAATAATTAAAATTTAAATAAACCACTACATTTCAATGCTTGGCCTAGTGTTGAGTTGTATTTGAGTCTTTTTGTTACTATGTTTGTACATTTTTGAGGTCAGCTTAGTTGTTCGATAGACTATCTCTATTTATATGCCAAAAAGCAAATAGTATGTATGTAGATTTTAACACATAAATAAATCATACTTTTACTTTATTTTCAAAAGTAATGTTTCAGGAAAAGGAAGGTACAGTCACATGCCTCAAATAATAGAAGTGCTGCGGTGTCCCCTCTGAGGTATTTAAGATAGGGTTCATCATTGTCCTCCTGAGTGGATAGCCACTGTCACCTGAAAATCCAGATAACATATCATAGTAAATATTTGGATATCCAGTCCATAAGTATGAAATCACTTTCAATAGTTAACAGTAATACCTAATAAAAAACCATGTTCTGTATGCTCTGTCAAGTGCTGACAGAGTGGGTGATTCTGCCACACACTGGAGTCGTGAGCGGACCCTGGGTTGCTGGCATCAACACATAGAATATTTAGGTCAGAGTCGCATATCTGAAAATTGAACAGAATTAGTAAAATATTATTCGGTAGCTTGGTATATCATGTTACCTAAATGAAAGATTAATTAAAATAATAAACATACGATCATAACATTCAGAGAATGGAATCCCTTTCTGTTTCCCTTTCTTTCTTGTTGAAACGCTCTTCATGGCAGTTTGGCTTAATTATTGCTACATGTGTGCCATCTATGCAACCCAAGACTTGGTATACCAAATTTTTGATTGAACCTGTAAAAACATTTTTATTAATAAAGTACTTTCATAGCCTGCAACCTAAAATCAGGATACATAATAACATTTCTCACTTGGCTTTTATAGCATTCCGGCCATGAAGTCGGTTGGGCCATTTCACATAGTTATCGTATATTCGGTTGAGTGCCTCTGTTTCTTGCTTCACAGGTCTCTAAACAGTCTTCTGTGAGACATTGTGGAGGGCACTCTGCCCAACCAACGTTTGGTAGGATCCTTATGCGTAGAATGCTAACGCTATCAGAATCTGCAACAGAAATGATGGCATTAGGCACGGTCTAACCATCATCATGAATTATTCATGATTAGTAGGTAATACAGCAAGAGTTTACCTTCATCTCCGGCGATATTCCGTCTCTTCGACATCGTCTGGGAACGAACGGTGTGAGTCCCCTAACAGTTTCTTTTCCGAGGCGAAATGTTTTTATAAATTCAGCCACGGAAATATCCTTAAATGGGTCCCTCTATGCTGTTCCTCATTAGAGCGCGGGTTCGACGACGTTTTCTGTACTCCAACCGCTTATTTCGTTGAATGTCAACCGCGTTAGCAAGCTGGAGAATGTTCCACCTTGCTCTAATCATCATTAGATTAGAAAAAAAATCACTAATAATCCACATGCAATGACCGAAAGTCACTGATTTAGCTATTACTGTTCGATTATCTAAAATTGCAGCTCGATTGTCATTTCGAACTGTCAAAATATTAGCAGACTACGAAAATAATCGACAATTGAGATGTCATTATGTAACAGACTAGCAAAAGTTCCATTGATTGTAAATTGTAGGTCAGTCGTGTAATTTTTACGCAATTGATAAACGATCGACCTAGCAGACTACCAAAATCGCTAAAATCGGTAATAATTGTGTAATTATTGTACAATCGAGATAAAATTGTCATAGCAGACTTGGGGCCCAGGTTTATTCTTATTAAAGTTACACAATTTTATCATCCTTAAAATATTTTATTCAAGGTAATAACAGTGTACTTGGACCGGTAATTATAACTTTCGTTACAATTTTATCACGTCGTCGAGTTGTGTTACGTCACACAATAATTAACGGGCCTTTAAAATAAATCACTCACTTGACGGCGTTCTTATTTTGAACAAAGTCGGTTAAAAATGAATGGCAATATTATACGGTACAAATTTTTGTTGCTAATTGAAGGAAAATGCCAACAATTAGGGCATATCGTTTCGCGATCCACTCGCTGCTAATTTTTAACTAACTTAGCTGTAAGAAATTACTAATTAAATACTTGTATGCTTATTAATTACTTAGTTCAGCAGGTGTTGACCTAATGAAACCGCAAAAGTTCGCAGGTTTGGACTCTACTCATATATATGTAAACTATTCCGCCCGCGAAAATTTCGATCTTTCACTAATCCTGCGGGAACCGTGGATTTTCCAACATGAAAAGTACCCTTTGTTTTAATCCAGGGTATAATCTATCTCCATTCTAAATTCAGACAAATCGGGTCGGTAATTGCGGCGTGAAGGAGTAACAAACATACATTCACACACACAACTTTCGCCTTTATAATATTTGTGTGATGTCACACATGGTGTGTGATATATTATTACCTACTCAGCTCTTGCCATAATATTATGATATATTGCGATACGATAGTAGGAATGGAATTAGGACGAAATTAAAAAAATTTATGAAAAAAATACATGTACACATTCATTAAATCACGTCATCGCTAAATTGATCATGCGACTTCCACGAATTCATAAATGTAACTTTTTTGACTTTTTCCATTTCTATTCCATCTATCGTATGTCTTAATATGGCTAGAACTGCTAATCTTATTTGGAGAAAGAGTCGTTATAAGCTTTTGGCCGCGGAACAAAATTTTCGTCCGTTGGGTTTTCACTAATCCCATGGAAATCATGAATTGATCCATGGTATAATTCATGGATTATATCACGGATATGGCCCATGTGTATAATCCATGGTAAGTATAATCTTTCTGTATTCTAAAAATCCATATTATTGTTTTCTGTTGAAGCAGAGCATACTTTAGAGACGAGACTGATTTCAAACTGTGGGCTCTGTCGATTTCAAAGGTCAGATGACAATACCAAAATTTGTGAAACATCTATGTAAATGTTTCATCCATTAATTTTTTGCTCGTTCGTTTCAATCTCTGAATGAAGCAAAGATATATTTCAAAACTGCGATGGGAAAAACTACGACGAGAATCGGCGAACTCTCGCTAATCATTTAAACTTGCATTTTACCATGCCCTGTTTACATTATAGCAACAACGATCATTTCGACGGGAATTTGATACGGGACGGTTATTGGTTATTTTTTATATTTAATACTTAAAGTTTTAGGTGCAACTATCATAAAACATCAAATGCTCTGCAACATTTTCCAAGACATTTGTTTTTTAATTATTGACTCTTCAATTTTAAAGCTTATTATACCAGAACTTACTTAAACTTATCCCAATAATATGTGTTGGTGAGATAATGAATCCATAAAAAAGTAAGTAAATATTGACATACCTACCTATTTTACATAACTTTGTCACAGTTGTTATTCAGACGGCATGTTTCATGCAAAATTTGTAAATATTATATTGGGTTACGAAATAATAATGCGTATGCCCTGAAACATGGAAACTTTGTAACCTGAAAGCCATTAATAAATAAATTTTACGAGTGGTCTTATACGATTTTAAATTTAAGTAGAAGTAGAATAAGAATAAGCGTGAATTCCAAGAATTGAACCCAATCTTGGTTATAAATCGTTATGCCTACTGTTGCCGTACTTATAACACTATTATTATGTTGAACTGAATTCATACGGACAAAAAACTGTAGACGGAAAAGGCTGCGTTCGCTCAATGTTACAATTTAATATTGTCGTACTTCAGATGTTGTGTTACAGATAATTGCATGAGTGTTGCGACATCGTAACGATGTCGTGTGAAGGGGCTAAATGCAAACCGGTAGTTAATTAGCGCTCCGGATGTAACTCCGCGTGTGTGTGTGTGTGTACTCTCATACTCTGTACGACGACAGTACGGCGTACGTGTCGCAATATCCAATAGACATATTATGCTCAGGACCTGGCAGACTGCGCTAAAAAAACCTCGCCGATTTACTGGTGTCAAAAAGTTTGTTTTGACACCAAGGGCGTCAGTAGTAAGCCGACCGCAGCATTGTTTGTGGGCTGCGATCCACACCACAAATCATTTCACTATATTAATAGCCGGCACGCGCGTTTCCACAGGGACGGTTTGTTTCATATAGTGGCGTATATCGGAAATTTTGTCAGATAGCGCTGCTTTTCAATTGTTGCGGTTTATGGTAAAGTATTCAGATGCCAGGAGGTGAGGTCAGGCCAGATACAGGCACAGCGGCCAGGCTGCCGACAATGATGTGACTAGCTGCTGCGGTGGCTGGTCGAGACCTGGCGGAAGCGCGGTGAATACGACAGTTAATCCCGTATAGGTACTTCCGCCAGCGGGTCCGTCGTGGAAACAGACAGATTTTAGTGGGAGCAAGCCCCACATAACCCTTTCATTTCCCCTGACGGAGGGCTATGCGTAGACATTTTCTGTCTATGTAAGGTGTTGTCAAATGATCTGCCACCGTTCCAGGAGGTGAATGTGCCATACGTGTACACTTCAACAGTGAAGAAATCTCAGTCTCCAGGCTAAATATTTTTTTTAATTACATATAAAAAAAAATTAAAAAAATGGTAAAATAGTCAGATGGGCTCATCCTTAGGTTCATATCGGCGCAATATCCATAATCTCGGGAATTGTCGGACTTCGATAGAAACTGGCGGTAATAGGCTATTTATTGATGATAGTTTTACACCGGCCTCTTCTCAGTGCCATCTGCATTCCGAAGAGACGTTTGACGCTTTTTATAAGTAACTAGCTGTTGCGCATGGCTTCACCTGCGTGAATTTCGGCACATATCCCGTTATTATGAGTCAACTTTTAAAGACATTTCGCCTCGCAGACTTTTTTTTCATTTAGAACTTTAATTGAAGAACAATTTCGTTATTCATAATTTTCGCGTAAGTTTAACCGTTTACGCAATGCAAGCTCTCCGAAAGGAACAATTTTTCCCGTTTTTGCAATATTTTTCATTGATACTGCTCTCATATTGTTCAAAGTTTTATAGCCTCCTCGATAAATGGACTATTCAATACGAAAATAAATTTTAATTTCGGATCAGTAGTTCCTGAGATTAGCACATTCAAACAAACTAACCCTTTTGCTTTATAATATAAGTAAATATACAGAATAAGAAAAAATGAAAATTTATTTATTCTCTAACATAGACCTAACTTGAAGGTACATACTAAGTTTATTCGAGAGAAACAAAGGCACTCCCCTTTGTATCGCTGGTATAAAAATTAATTGTCATATCCTATACCTTTAAACGAGCAATTATACTATACTAGCAAACGCCCGCGGCTTCGCTCACGTTGAACTTTTGCTTTACTCCCTCAAGCGTTTAATTTCTAAAATTCCTGTCGTCGCCATTTATTTTGATTAGGACCACAATTTTTCACTACCTTGCTGATAATAGTCAAACATCGATTTTCAAAGCAATCGACTCAGTAACCAAAAAATTCAAAATGGCGGCCACTTCTTTAAATTTTTACCACAACTTTACTTTACTTTTTAATCTATGCTTGCTGCGATAGTCAGATATCGATTTACAAAACAATCGCCCCAGTAATAAAAAAGATCAAAATGGTGGCCACTTTTTTCTACAAATTCCTTCTCTATGCTTGCTTCTATAGTCACATATTGATTTTCAAATCATTCGGCTTAATATCAAAAAGTTCAAAATGGCGGTCATTTTTTCCAATTTTGACCACAAATTCCATCTCTATGCTTGCTTCTATAGTCACATATTGATTTTCAAATCATTCGGTCCAGTAAGAAAAAAGATCAAAATGGCGGCCATTTTTTTCAATTTTGACCACAAATTCCTTCTCTATGCCTGATTCTATAGTCACATATTGATTTTCAAATCATTCGGCCCAGTAACAAAAAAGTTCAAAATGGCGGCCATTTTTTTCAATTTTGACCACAAAATCTATCTCTATGCTTGCTTCTATAGTCCCATATTGATTTTCAAATCATTCGGCCCAGTTACAAAAAAGTTCAAAATGGCGGCCATTTTTTTCAATTTTGACCACAAAATCCTTCTCTATGCTTGCTTTAACAGTCACATATTGATTTTCAAATCATTCGGCCCAGTAATAAAAAAGTTCAAAATGGCGGCCAATTTTTAAGTTTTGACCTTTGATTCTTATTCTATGCTTGATGCAATGGTCGGATATTAATTTTGAAAGATATCGGTCCAATAACAAAAAAGTTCAAAATGGAGGCCAATTTTTTAATTTTTGTCTACATTTTCTTTTTCTATGCTTGCTGCAATGGTCAGATCTCCATTTTGAAAGGATTCGGTCCAATAACAAAAAAGTTCAAAATGGCGGCCAATTTTTTAAATTTTGACCTCAGATTCTTATTCTATGCTTGATGCAATGGTCAGATATCCATTTTGAAAGAATTCTGTCCAATAACAAAAAAGTTCAAAATGGCGGCCATTTTTTTCAATTTTGACCACAAATTCCTTCTCTATGCCTGCTTCTATAGTCACATATTGATTTTCAAATCATTCGGCCCAGTTACAAAAAAGTTCAAAATGGCGGCCATTTTTTTCAATTTTGACCACAAATTCCTTCTCTATGCCTGCTTCTATAGTCACATATTGATTTTCAAATCATTCGGCCCAGTAACAAAAAAGTTCAAAATGGCGGCCATTTTTTTCAATTTTGACCACAAATTCCTTCTCTATGCCTGCTTCTATAGTCACATATTGAATTTCAAATCATTCGGCCCAGCAACAAAAAAGTTCAAAATGGCGGCCATTTTTTTCAATTTTGACCACAAATTCCTTCTCTATGCCTGCTTCTATAGTCACATATTGATTTTCAAATCATTCGGCCCAGTAACAAAAAAGTTCAAAATGGCGGCCATTTTTTTCAATTTTGACCACAAATTCCTTCTCTATGCCTGCTTCTATAGTCACATATTGATTTTCAAATCATTCGGCCCAGTAACAAAAAAGTTCAAAATGGCGGCCATTTTTTTCAATTTTGACCACAAAATCCTTCTCTATGCTTGCTTCAATAGTCACATATTGAATTTCAAATCATTCGGCCCAGCAATAAAAAGGTCAAAATGGCGGCCATTTTTTTCAATTTTGACCACAAAATCCTTCTCTATGCTTGCTTTAATAGTCACATATTGAATTTCAAATCATTCGGCCCAGCAACAAAAAAAATTCAAAATGGCGGCCAATTTTTTAAATTTTGACCTTTGATTCTTATTCTATGCTTGATGCAATGGTCGGATATTAATTTTGAAAGATATCGGTCCAATAATGAAAAAGTTCTAAATGGCGGCCAATTCTTTATTTGACCTCAGATTCTTTTTCTATGTTCGCTGCAACGGTCGGATATTAATTTTGAAAGAATTCGGTCCAATAATGAAAAAGTTCAAAATGGTGGCAAATTTTTTAAATTTTGACCTCAGATTCTTTTTCTATGCTCGCTGCAACGGTCGGATATTAATTTTGAAAGAATTCGGTCCAATAACGAAAAAGTTCAAAATGGCGGCCAATTTTTTAAATTAAGACTACATATTCTTTTTCTATGCTTGCTGCAATGGTCGGATATTAATTTTAAAAGAATTCGGTCCAATAACGAAAAAGTTCAAAATGGTGGCCAATTTTTTAAATTTCGACCATATATTCTTATTCTATGTTTGATGCAATGGTCGGATATTAATTTTGATAGAATTCGCTGCAATAACGAAAAAGTTCAAAATGGCGGCCAATTTTTTAAATTTTGACTACATATTCTTTTTTTATGCTTGGTGCAATGGTCGGATATTAATTTTGAAAGAATTCGGTCCATTAACGCAAAAGTTCAAAATGGCGGCAATTTTTTTTAAATTTTGACCTCAGATTCATTTTCTATGCTTGCTGCAATTGTCAGATATCCATTTTGAAAGAATTCGGTCCAATAACGAAAAAGTTCAAAATGGCGGCCATTTTTTTTAATTTTGAGTACATATTCTTTTTCTATGCTCGCTGCAACGGTTGGATATTAATTTTGAAAGAAATCGGTCCAATAACGAAAAAGTTTATAATGGCGTCCAATTTTTAAATTTTGACCACAGATTCCTATTCGATGTTTGCTGTCATATGAGAAAAATAATGAAAAAATTTATTCCAAAATCAAAGAAGTTCGCAAATGTTCCCATCCTTAAATTTGAAATTCGAATATCCCCGTCGCAGTACAAATTCAACAACCTAGGTATAATGATTAGTACGAATCAAAAAAATTACACTTTTGTATGGAGAAATCCCGAAAACCAACGGTTTTTACCCCTTAAGCATGGAATTTCTGGAATCCCCGTCTTAGTACGAATTCATGACCTAATATCTACCTAGGTACCAAATTTGAGATATCTACGACTTTTAGTTTTTCGGGAATCCCTGGAACAACGAAAAAATTTACACTTTTGTATGGAGAAATCCCGAAAACCAACGGTTTTTACCCCTTAAACATGGAACTTCTGGAATCCCCGTCTTAGTACGAATTCATGACCTAATATCTACCTAGGTACCAAATTTGAGATATCTACGACTTTTAGTTTTTCGGGAATCCCTGGAACAACGAAAAAATTTACACTTTTGTATGGAGAAATCCCGAAAACCAACGGTTTTTACCCCTTAAACATGGAATTTCTGGAATCCCCGTCTTAGTACGAATTCATGACCTAATATCTACCTAGGTACCAAATTTGAGATATCTACGACTTTTAGTTTTTCGGGAATCCCTGGAACAACGAAAAAATTTACACTTTTGTATGGAGAAATCCCGAAAACCAACGGTTTTTACCCCTTAAACATGGAATTTCTAGAATCCCCGTCTTAGTACGAATTCATGACCTAATATCTACCTAGGTACCAAATTTTAGATCTCTACGACTTGTAGTTTTTCGGGAATCTCTGGAACAACGAAAAAAATTACACTTTTGTATGGAGAAATCCCTAAAACCAACGGGTTTTACCCCTTAAAATTTGAATTTCTGGAATCCCCGTCTTAGTACGAATTCATGTCCTAATATCAACCTAGGTACCAAATTTCAGATCTCTACGACTTGTTGTTTTTCGGGAATCCCTGGAACAACGAAAAAATTTACACTTTTGTATGGAGAAATCCCTAAAACCAACGGTTTTTACCCCTTAAACATGGAATTTCTGGAATCCCCGTCTTAGTACGAATTCATGACCTAATACCTACCTAGGTACCAAATTTCAGATCTCTACGACCTATAGTTTAGACGGAATCCGTGGAACAACCAAAATGCCTCACTCTTTTATATATATAGATATAGCTCGATTACCACTGACTGACTCACTGACTGACTGATTGATACAATTGTTCTCCCAGAAGGAGACTGAAAACGATATAATGATGTATGGGGGATGTGTTCGGGTGGGGGATTCGAGTATGGGAAAAATCTGACATTTCCGAAAAACAAGATGGCGGCCGACGTGATTTCTGTAACTTTTTTGTTTTCCGACCGATTTCGTTCAAACTCGCAACGATTGTAGATATTAGTAAACGATTAATAGAAAAAATGGAAAATTTTGGAAAAACAAGATGGCGGCCGAGATTTTCGCAAAATTTTCTCCTGTAAAATTTTGTATGAAAAATGTTTTTTTCACAAACACTTTCGTTAAGAGGAAAACTATTTCTTTCGGGGACAGTATGGAGAGAGCTGATGATTGAGGATCTTGGAGACAGGTGAAGAGCACGCTAAAGGTATTGGAGATAGGTGGGGGGTGCTCGACCAAATGTCATTTGAAACCTCGTCCAATTACCAATGAGCTGAAAAAAAATTCAAAATGGCGGAAAAAACATGGCCGCCATACAAATTTTGTTGGTCTCTATCTCGGAGGGTATGACAGTTGGAAAAGTGGTTTCAAAGCAAAAGATGATCGAAATGGGGATATCTATTTAGTGACAAGAAAAAAAATTCAAAATGGTGGAATTTTTTTTTTCATAAAAAATGTATGGCGTTTGGGTACCTACCTACTAATTTTTGCTAAATCCGAGTATGACCGACCACGTAAATTGCTACAAGCAGTTACGCGGTCCGCTTTAGCGGGCCGCGCCCCCACGCGAAAAACTAGTTATTATACTATATATAGCTCGATTACCACTCACTGACTCACTGACTCACTCACTCATTGACATAATTGTTCTCCCAGAAGGAGACTGAAAACGATATAATGATGTATGGGGGATGTGTTTGGGTGCGGGATTGGAGTATGGAAAAATTATGACATTTCAGAAAAACAAGATGGCGGCCGACGTGATTTCTGTAACTTTTTTGTTTTCTGACCGATTTCGTTCAAACTCGCAACGATTGTAGATATTAGTAAACGATTAATAGAAAAATTGGAAAATTTTGGAAAAACAAGATGGCGGCCGAGATTTTCGCAAAATTTTCTCCTGTAAAATTTTGTATGAAAATTTTTTTTTTCACAAACACTTTCGTAAAGAGGAGAACTATTTCTTTCGGGGACAGTATGGAGAGAGCTGATGATTGAGGATCTTGGAGACGGGTGAAGAGCACGCTAAAGGTATTGGAGATAGGTGGGGGGTGCTCGACCAAATGTCATTTGAAACCTCGTCCAATTACCAATGAGCTGAAAAAAAATTCAAAATGGCGGAAAAAACATGGCCGCCATACAAATTTTGTTGGTCTCTATCTCGGAGGGTATGACAGTTGGAAAAGTGGTTTCATAGCAAAAGATGATCGAAATGGGGATATCTATTTAGTGACGAGAAAAAAAATTCAAAATGGCGGAATTTTTTTTTCATAAAAAATGTATGGAAGAGACCTAGAAGGAGACGGAAAACGATAATATGATGTTTATGGGATGTGTTCGGGTGCGGGATTCGAGTAGGGAAAAATTATGACATTTCAGAAAAAGAAGATGGCGGCCGACGTGATTTCTGTAACTTTTTTGTTTTCCGACCGATTTCGTTCAAACTCGCAACGATTGTAGATATTAGTAAACGATTAATAGAAAAAATGGAAAATTTTGGAAAAACAAGATGGCGGCCGAGATTTTCGCAAAATTTTCTCCTGTAAAATTTTGTATGAAAATTTTTTTTTTCACAAACACTTTCGTAAAGAGGAGAACTATCTCTTTTGGGGACAGTATGGGGAGAGCTGATGATTGAGGATCTTGGAGACGGGTGAAGAGCACGCTAAAGGTATTGGAGATAGGTGGGGGGTGCTCGACCAAATGTCATTTGAAACCTCGTCCAATTACCAATGAGCTGAAAAAAAATTCAAAATGGCGGAAAAAACATGGCCGCCATACAAATTTTATGACAGTTGGAAAAGTGGTTTCATAGCAAAAGATGATCGAAATGGGGATATCTATTTAGTGACAAGAAAAAAAATTCAAAATGGCGGATTTTTTTTTCATACTAAATTGTATGGCGATTGGGTACCTATACCTACTAATTTTTGCTAAATCCGAGTATGAGCGACCACGTAAATTGCTACAAGCAGTTACGCGGTCCGCTTTAGCGGGCCGCGCCTCCACGCGAAAAACTAGTTATAATATATATAGCTCGATTACCACTCACTGACTCACTGATTGATACAATTGTTCTCCCAGAAGGAGACTGAAAACGATATAATGATGTATGGGGGATGTGTTAGGGTGCGGGAGTCGAGTAGGGAAAAATTATGACATTTCAGAAAAACAAGATGGCGGCCGACGTTATTTCTGTAACTTTTTTGTTTTCCGACCGATTTCGTACAAACTCGCAACGATTGTAGATATTAGTAAAAGATTAATAGAAAAAATGGAAAATTTTGGAAAAACAAGATGGCGGCCGAGATTTTCGCAAAATTTTCTCCTGTAAAATTTTGTATGAAAAAATTTTTTTTCACAAACACTTTCGTAAAGAGAACTATTTCTTTCGGGGACAGTATGGAGAGAGCTGATGATTGAGGATCTTGGAGACGGGTGAAGAGCACGCTAAAGGTATTGTAGATAGGTGGGGGGTGCTCGACCAAATGTCATTTGAAACCTTGTCCAATTACCAATGAGCTGAAAAAAAATTCAAAATGGCGGAAAAACATGGCCGCCATACAAATTTTGTTCGTCTCTATCTCGGAGGGTATGACAGTTGGAAAAGTGGTTTCATAGCAAAAGATGATCGCAATGGGGATATCTATTTAGTGACAAGAAAAAAAATTCAAAATGGCGGAATTTTTTTTTCATAAAAAATGTATGGGAGAGACCTAGAAGGAGACGGAAAACGATATAATGATGTATGGAGGATGTGTTTGGGTGCAGGATTCGAGTAGGGAAAAATTATGACATTTCAGAAAAACAAGATGGCGGCCGGCGTGATTTCTGTAACTTTTTTGTTTTTCGACCGATTTCGTTCAAACTCGCAACGATTGTAGATATTAGTAAAAGATTAATAGAAAAAATGGAAAATTTTGGAAAAACAAGATGGCGGCCGAGATTTTCGCAAAATTTTCTCCTGTAAAATTTTGTATGAAAAAATTTTTTTTCACAAACACTTTCGTAAAGAGGAAAACTATTTCTTTCGGGGACAGTATGGAGAGAGCTGATGATTGAGGATTTCGGAGACGGGTGAAGAGCACGCTAAAGGAATTGGAGATAGGTGGGGGGTGCTCGACCAAATGTCATTTGAAACCCCGTTCAATTACCAATGAGCTGAAAAAAAATTCAAAATGGCGGAAAAAACATGGCCGCCATACAAATTTTGTTGGTTTCTATCTCGGAGGGTATGACAGTTGGAAAAGTGGTTTCATAGCAAAAGATGATCGAAATGGTGATATCTATTTAGTGACAAGAAAAAAAATTCAAAATGGCGGAATTTTTTTTCATACTTAATTGTATGGCGATTGGGTACCTACCTTTTAATTTTTGCTAAATCCGAGTATGAGCGACCACGTAAATTGCTACAAGCAGTTACGCGGTCCGCTTTAGCGGGCCGCGCCCCCACGCGAAAAACTAGTTATAATATATATAGCTCGATTACCACTCACTCACTGACTCACTCACTCATTGACATAATTGTTCTCCCAGAAGGAGACTGAAAACGATATAATGATGTATGGGGGATGTGTTCGGGTGCGGGAGTCGAGTAGGGAAAAATTATGACATTTCAGAAAAACAAGATGGCGGCCGACGTGATTTCTGTAACTTTTTTGTTTTCCGACCGATTTCGTTCAAACTCGCAACGATTGTAGATATTAGTAAACGATTAATAGAAAAAATGGAAAATTTTGGAAAAACAAGATGGCGGCCGAGATTTTCGCCAAATTTTCTCCTGTAAAATTTTGTATGAAAAATTTTTTTTTCACAAACACTTTCGTAAAGAGGAGAACTATTTCTTTCGGGGACAGTATGGAGAGAGCTGATGATTGAGGATCTTGGAGACGGGTGAAGAGCACGCCAAAGGTATTGGAGATAGGTGGGGGGTGCTCGACCAAATGTCATTTGAAACCTCGTCCAATTACCAATGAGCTGAAAAAAAATTCAAAATGGCGGAAAAAACATGGCCGCCATACAAATTTTGTTCGTCTCTATCTCGGAGGGTATGACAGTTGGAAAAGTGGTTTCATAGCAAAAGATGATCGAAATGGGGATATCTATTTAGTGACAAGAAAAAAAATTCAAAATGGCGGAATTTTTTTTTCATAAAAAATGTATGGAAGAGACCTAGAAGGAGACGGAAAACTATAATATGATGTTTATGGGATGTGTTTGGGTACGGGATTCGAGTAGGGGGAAAATATAACATTTCCAAAAAACAAGATGGCGGCCGACGTGATTTCTGTAACTTTTTTGTTTTCTAATCAATTTCGTTCAAACTCGCAAGGAATGTAGGACTTGATAAACGATTAACAGAAAATGTGGAAAAATTTGGGAAAACAAAATGGCGGCCGATATTTTCGCAAAATTCTCTCCTGTAAAATTTTGTATGAAAAATTTTTTTTCACAAACACTTTCGTAAAGAAGAAAATTATTTCTTTCGGGGATAGAATGGAGAGAGCTGATGATTGAGGATTTTGGAGACGCGTGAAGAGCCCGCTTCAGGTGTAAAAGATAGGTGGGGAGTGCTCGACCAAATGTCATTCAAAACCTCGTCCAAATACCAATGAGCTAAAAACAAATTCAAAATGGCGAAAAAAACATGGCCGCCATACAAATTTCGTCGATGTCTATCTCAGAAAGTATGAAAGATAGAAAAGTGGTTTCTTAGCAAGAGATGATCAGGACGAAGAGTTCTATCTATCGAAAAGAAAAAAAATTCAAAATGGCGGAAAATTTTCTTTCATACTAAATTGTATGGCGATTGGGTACCTACTATAAGTAAATCCAAAGTTTTTGCTAAATCCGAGTATGAGCGACCACGTAAATTGCTACAAGCAGTTACGCGGTCCGCTTTAGCGGGCCGCGCCCCCACGCGAAAAACTAGTTATTATATTATACTATATATAGCTCAATTACCACTCACTGACTGACTGACTGATTGATACAATTGTTCTCCCAGAAGGAGACTGAAAACGATATAATGATGTATGGGGGATGTGTTCGGGTGGGGGATTCGAGTATGGGAAAAATCTGACATTTCCGAAAAACAAGATGGCGGCCGACGTGGTTTCTGTAACTTTTTTGTATTCCGACCGATTTGGTTCAAACTCGCAACGATTGTAGATATTAGTAAACGATTAATAGAAAAAATGGAAAATTTTTGAAAAACAAGATGGCGGCTGAGCTGTGGTTTTTTAAAATTTTTCATTTTTCGACCCCAAACCGCGGCGCCACAGATCCTAAACGGGGTACTGGAGGATGATGATTTTTTCTTGTTTCGCCCCCAATTATCCTGAATTTTGATACAACGAGAGTAATTTTTCAAAATCCAAGATGGCGGCTGTTCGGGCGGCCAATCAGTCTGAGGTACGAAAAAACGAAATTTTAAGATTCAAATTTCACACACTTGGCAACATCGGAGCGTTTCGACTTCTATGGGGCGATCGTGAGTACAGACTCGAAGTATTGAGTGGGGGAAAAAAATTACCCCATTTCTCGGGAAATTTCGAGATTTTCCCCAAAAAGTAAAAAATCTAAATACGGACTTTTTGCGAAATCCGAGTATGAGCGATCACGTGTCCTACTTGTACAAATGACATTTGGGTATTTTTGTCGCCCGGCACTGGCAACATTGGAATCTATCAAGGTAAAAGTGATTTTCGACATGGTCACTTTTCAGGGGCAATCATGTCGCCTGGGTGCGAGCGAGATGAAAACTTGAAACGTCATCAGGAGCGGTATATCCTGTTATTACTGGGAAAAGTACTAAACTATGTAAAATATTTCTGTGAAAGGCGGTGGCGGCCATTTTGTATTCATTAAATTTTTTTGAATATTTTGATCGTGTTTTTGAGGCATTTGGCAACATTTCGGAAAGTCGACATGTATGAACCGATTGTGTAACTCGACAAGCAGTATCGAAATATAAAAGCAGTGTTGCCACATTTGGGGTAGTTTTCGAAATTTTCCCCAAAATGTTCTCCTGTAAAATTTTGTAGGAACAATTTTTTTTTCACTTGTGGTTTTGTATAGAAGTCAAGAAATGACTCGGTGAAAAATATGGAGAGAGCTGATGATTGAGGATTTCGGAGACGGGTGAAGGGCTCAGCCAGAGTATTGAAGATAGGTGGGGGGTGCTCGACCAAATGTCATTCGAAACCTTGTGCAATTGCCAATGCGCTGAAAAAAATTTCAAAATGGCGAAAAAAAGATGGCCGCCATACAAATTTCCCCTCTGTCTATCTCAGAGAGTATGAAAGATAGAAAAGTGGTTTCTTAGCAAGAGATGATCAGGACGAAGAGTTCTATTTATTGAAGAGAAAAAAAAATCAAAATGGCGGAACATTTTTTTTTTCATACTAAATTGTATGGCGATTGGGTACCTACTATGAGGAAATCCAAAGTTTTTGCTAAATCCGAGTATGAGCGACCACGTAAATTACTACAAGCAGTTACGCGGTCCGCTTTAGCGGGCCGCGCCCCCACGCGAAAAACTAGTTATAATATATATAGCTCGATTACCACTCACTCACTGACTGACATATACAATTGTTCTCCCAGAAGGAGACTGAAAACGATATAATGATGTATGGGGGATGTGTTTGGGTGGGGGATTCGAGTATGGGAAAAATCTGACATTTCCGAAAAACAAGATGGCGGCTGACGTGATTTCTGTAACTTTTTTGTTTTCCGACCGATTTCGTTCAAACTTGCAACGATTGTAGATATTAGTAAACGATTAATAGAAAAAATGGAAAATTTTGGAAAAACAAGATGGCGGCCGAGATTTTCGCAAATTTTTCTCCTGTAAAATTTTGTATGAAAAAATTTTTTTTCACAAACACTATCGTAAAGAGGAGAACTATTTCTTTCGGGGACAGTATGCAGAGAGCTGATGATTGAGGATCTTGGAGACGGGTGAAGAGCACGCTAAAGGTATTGGAGATAGGTGGGGGGTGCTCGACCAAATGTCATTTGAAACCTCGTCCAATTACCAATGAGCTGAAAAAAAATTCAAAATGGCGGAAAAAACATGGCCGCCATACAAATTTTGTTGGTCTCTATCTCGGAGGGTATGACAGTTGGAAAAGTGGTTTATAGCAAAAGATGATCGAAATGGGGATATCTATTTAGTGACAAGAAAAAAAATTCAAAATGGCGGAATTTTTTTTTCATAAAAAATGTATGGCAGAGACCTAGAAGGAGACGGAAAACGATAATATGATGTTTATGGGATGTGTTTGGGTACGGGATCCGAGTAGGGGGAAAATATAATATTTCCGAAAAACAAGATGGCGGCCGACGTGATTTATGTAACTTTTTTGTTTTCCGACCGATTTCGTTCAAACTCGCAACGATTGTAGACATTAGTAAACAATTAATAGAAAAAATTAAAAATTTTAGAAAAACAAGATGGCGGCCGAGATTTTCGCAAAATTTTCTCCTGTAAAATTTTGTATGAAAAAATTTTTTTTCATAAACACTTTCGTAAAGAGGAGAACTATTTCTTTCGGGGACAGTATGGAGAGAGCTGATGATTGAGGATTTTGGAGACGCGTTAAGAGCCCGCTTCAGGTGTAAAAGATAGGTGGGGAGTGCTCGACCAAATGTCATTCAAAACCTCGTGCAATTGCCAATGCGCTGAAAAAAATTTCAAAATGGCGAAAAAAAAGATGGCCGCCATACAAATTTCGTCGATGTGTATCTCAGAATGTATGAACGATAGAAAAGTGGTTTCTTAGCAAAACATGATCTGGACGAAGAGGTCTATTTATTGAAAAGAAAAAGAAATCAAAATGGCGGATTTTTTTTTTCATACTAAATTGTATGGCGATTGGGTACCTATACCTACTAATTTTTGCTAAATCCGAGTATGAGCGACCACGTAAATTGCTACAAGCAGTTACGCGGTCCGCTTTAGCGGGCCGCGCCCCCACGCGAAAAACTAGTTATAATATATATAGCTCGATTACCACTCACTGACTGACTGATTGATACAATTGTTCTCCCAGAAGGAGACTGAAAACGATATAATGATGTATGGGGGATATGTTCGGGTGGGGGATTCGAGTATGGGAAAAATCTGACATTTCCGAAAAACAAGATGGCGGCCGACGTGATTTCTGTAACTTTTTTGTTTTCCGCCCGATTTCGTTCAAACTCGCAACGATTGTAGATAATAGTAAACGATTAATAGAAAAAATGGAAAATTTTGGAAAAACAAGATGGCGGCCGAGATTTTCGCAAAATTTTCTCCTGTAAAATTTTGTATGAAAAAATTTTTTTTCACAAACACTTTCGTAAAGAGGAGAACTATTTCTTTCGGGGACAGTATGGAGAGAGCTGGTGATTGAGGATCTTGGAGACGGGTGAAGAGCACGCTAAAGGTATTGGAGATAGGTGGGGGGTGCTCGACCAAATGTCATTTGAAACCTCGTCCAATTACCAATGAGCTGAAAAAAAATTCAAAATGGCGGAAAAAACATGGCCGCCATACAAATTTTGTTGGTCTCTATCTCGGAGGGTATGACAGTTGGAAAAGTGGTTTCAAAGCAAAAGATGATCGAAATGGGGATATCTATTTAGTGACAAGAAAAAAATTCAAAATGGCGGAATTTTTTTTTTCATAAAAAATATATGGAAGAGCCCTAGAAGGAGGCGGAAAACGATAATATGATGTTTATGGGACGTGTTTGGGTACGGGATTCGAGTAGAGGGAAAATATAACATTTCAGAAAAACAAGATGGCGGCCGACATGATTTCTGTAACTTTTTTGTTTTCCGACCGATTCCGTTCAAACTCGCAACGATTGTAGATATTAGTAAACGAATAATAGAAAAAATTTAAAATTTTGGAAAAACAAGATGGCGGTCGAAATTTGCGCAAAATTTTCTCCTGTAAAATTTTGTATGAAAAAATTTTTTTTCACAAACACTTTCGTAAAGAGGAGAACTATTTCTTTCGGGGACAGTATGGAAAGAGCTGATGATTGAGGATTTCGGAGACGGGTGAAGGGCTCAGCCAGGGTATCGAAGATAGGTGGGGGGTGCTCGACCAAATGTCATTCGAAATTTCGTGCAATTGCCAATGCGCTGAAAAAAATGTCAAAATGGCGAAAAAAAGATGGCCGCCATACAAATTTCGTCGATGTCTATCTCAGAATGTATGAACGATAGAAAAGTAGTTTCTTAGCAAAACATGATCTGGACGAAGAGGTCTATTTATTGAAAAGAAAAAAATTCAAAATGGCGGATTTTTTTTTTCATACTAAATTGTATGGCGATTGGGTACCTACCTACTAATTTTTGCTAAATCCGAGTATGAGCGACCACGTAAATTGCTACAAGCAGTTACGCGGTCCGCTTTAGCGGGCCGCGCCGCCACGCGAAAAACTAGTTAATATATATATAGCTACTCGTGCTGATTGGCCACTGACTGACTCACTGACTGATTGATCACCTCTCCTGAACAATTTTGTATGAAAAATTTTTTTTTCACAGATGAGGTCGTATATAAGAAAAAAATTCATTCGGAGGAAAAATACGGAGAGAGCTGATGATTGAGGATTTCGAAGACGGGTGAAGAGCACGGGGAGGGTATTCAAGATAGGTGGGGGGTGCTCGACCAAATGTCATTTGAAACATCATCCAATTCTCAGTGAGCTGAAAAAAAATTCAAAATGGCGGATTCAAAATGGCCGCCATTCGAATTTCGTCGATATCTCGGAAAGTATAAAAGATGGAAGAACGGTTTCTTGACAAGAGTTGATCAGGATCCGAAGGTCTATACGATTGATAGAAAAAAAAATCAAAATGGCGGAATTTTTTTTTCCACAGAAAAATGTATGGCGGATTTTGAAGAGACGAAAAGTTAAAAACTTTGCAAGTGTTTGATGTGGTTCTTCAGAGAACTTCCAGAAAATAATGGAATGTGGTGATGATTAAGGGTTTCTAAGATGGTCGAGGAGCACGGGCAAGGTATTATAGTTAGGTGGGGATTGCTCAAACAAAAAATACTTGGAACCTCATGCAATTGGGAGTGAGCTGAAAAAAAAATCCAAAATGGCGGATTCAAGATGGCCGCCATACAAATTACGTGTTGTTCTATCTCGGAAAGTATAAAAGATAAGAGGGTGGTTTCTTAGCAAGAGGTGATCAGGATCTCAAGGTTTACGGGATGAATGGAAAAAAATTCAAAGTGGCGGAATTTATTTTTCGATGGAAAATGTACATAGCCACAATAAGTAGGGAACTATGCAAGTCATTGACGCAGTTCTACGGAGAACCACCAGAGAAAAATATGAGAAAAGTTGATGATCTAGGATTTCGATGATGATTGAGGAGCACGATCGTGGTTTTAAAGATAGTTAAGGGCTGCTCGAACAAAAATACGCTGAACCTCATCCGATGAGGTTCACCGGTATTTTTTGTTGGAACAGCCCTTAGCTATCTTTAAAACCATGACCGTGCTCCTAGGTAATTTTTTCAGCCCACTGCCAATCGGATTCCAATTGGCGATGGAGATGACGGCGATAGTTTTATGGGCGGGAAGACAGCACGCGGGCCACATGTGGCCCGCGCCCACACGCGCCCTACTAGTTCTTGTATATATATAACGAGCAATTCTTGTATATATATATATTTCTATATAATCTGAATCTCGGAAACGGCTCGAACGATTTTCATGAAATTTAGTATACAGGGGGTTTTGGGGGCGATAAATCGATCTAGCTAGGATTCACTTTTAGAAAATGTCGAATTTACCAAAAAAAATATGAACCCTGCTGCCATCTATTGGCAACCGAGCAAAGCTCGGTCACCCAGATATTTATGAGATTATGTGCGTAGGTACATGATCGACAAATAAGTTTTGTTATTATCATGAATCATATAAGTAAAGATATAGAATAAGAAAAAAATAAAAATCTATTTACCTACTCTCTAACATAGACCAGACTAACTTGAAGGCACTAAATTTTTAATTTACTCGAGAGAAGCAAAGAGTTCGCTGGTATAAAAATTAATTGTCATATTATGAGATTGTGTGCGTATATCATCGAAAAATAAGTTTTGTTATTATCATGAATCAAAACTTGTTATTGTTAATTTACCAGCTATTTAATGTTATAACAGCTGGATAATGGACAAATATTATTATGTTAATCTTTTGTCAAATAAAACTTATAATATATTCTTTCACCTGCTGTATCACCACTGATGAAACAATCAATCTTTTATTACTGTGATAGCAACAAAAGAGGTTTGACAAACAAGTTTGTAATTTTTCCGACAAATTTGTTTTTTCTAATTTTCAACCTGATGATGATCTCAACTTTTGAGAATTTTTACCCTTATTTAAAACAACTATTTCATATAAATAAGATAAATAAATATCTATCATGTCATTACACACATCGCAATCTAGCCCCAAAGTAAGCGATAGCTTGTGTTATGGGTATTAGATAACTGATAAATATACATACATATTAACCAGTAGTGGGAATCGAACCCACGACCTCCGACGCAGACGGCAGGTTCGCTACCGTTACGCCATTCGGTCGCCAAAATATCAATGGTAAAATCTTTTAATTTTAAAATTTGATTTTATCAATAATAATATAATCAATCTTATTTTTATATTTTCCTTTGTTTTCCGTTTAACTGCAATGCAAAGCGCTGCTCACAATTAGCCAGTCTTATTTTAAAATCTAAATAGCTGTTTCCCGCGACATAACCGCGGCTCCACCCTCGTGAATTTCAGTTTTTCACACGCCCCGCGTGAATATAAAATTTTCCCACGATGAAAAGTGGCCTATGACACTCTCCACGGTTTCCTTTGATCTGTTGCTTTAATGTGGCGTGATTGAAGGACAAACATAAAACCAGCAAACTCAGATGCTTTATATGTAGTATATCTGTTAGTAGGTGTATTGATACATCAGTATATGAATTTTGCAGCAATATACGTTGTATATTGAACTTCTCGTGTCATAGTTTGTATGCATGAGAAGTCAATTGTTTGTCTTTGCTCAATAAACTCTGTAGAATGTAGATGCTATCCAAAAACACAAACAACAAAACAACAATCAGGGGTCTGATTGCGTAAGAAAAATGTATTCATTGTTATCGTAATCGTTACCGAATTCTGCCCCGCGATTGGCTGACGCAAATCAGGAACCCAATCAGCGGGCAGAATTAACGATTAAACGATTACGATAACGATGAATACGTTTTTCTTAGACAATCTAGGGGCAGGTTATGAATCTTCGACCCCGATTTGGGGGCTGACCTCCACTGAGCTATCCACTGCTTATATGTCATAACAAATAATAGTATGTATTCACTGTTACATAATATAAGTTAAGGCTGACTAGCAGTGATTCTTAAAACTGCAGAAAAAGAAAGCTTTAATATTTGACCAACATTGCGGATACAAAGAACGATTCACTTCATTTCAACTCATATGGTGAGTAGGTTGTGATGTGATGAATCAAGGCGTGATCAAAGATCGAAGGACTTTGTAGTAGACGATTTTTTATGACTAAAATATTAAAAAGTGTACCAGTGTGTAAGGTAAAAGAAAAGGACTCTATTTGAAACGTTAATAAGTCTTAGACTTATCTGAGATGTTATTCTTTCTTCATTCAGATGTAATCTAAATTGAGTGTTTAACATTATAGGAATTTTAGCTAGGATTGAAGTGAAATTTAGGTAAATTATAAATACTAGTGAAATATTCAATTTTTTATTTTTATTTTACGGTTATATTATAAGCAGCAGAGTTTTCCTTTCAGAAAGATCATCCCTTGGAATAGCGAACCTAATTATTTAGTTGATTGTACAATACCTACTGGAAGTAAAATTTAAGTAAGTACTCAAATTATATTAAAATTACCATAACTTACGATCATGTGGGTTTAAAACCTTGGATTATTATTAATCGAAAGTATGCAGTTAAGACTTGCTTTAAGAATTTACAGCACTTTCTAAGGTTCGAGGAGAAGGATTAGGTTATTAGGTTAGGCGATTAAATAATAATTAATTGATAGCGATCAATCATATTACGGGTGCTTATGTAAAGTCTAATAAAAATACAATGGTATGCTAAGACGTTGAGCTGTCATGTAACTTAATGCAAATAGATGTAAAACTTTTAAGCAAGCTTTTTTGACCATCATCGGTATAATTATAGAAAGGACTTCGACTATTCCAACTAAATTCTTTAACTTACTTGAATTAAAAAAAAGAACTTTTTGACACTTTTATGGGGTGTTTTCCCATGTAAATAGAGGTAGTGGAACCATCAGTTTATTTCTGTCGTATACAATTATAAATTCCAAAAATCTTTTTCTACGAGATTTTGATTCCACAAAGCGGGAAAAATCTTGCGATGCTGTGAGATATCGTACAGATTCATCTGAAGTTGTAGACTATCGCAAATTTTTTCGTTCGTTGTTATAGTTAATTAATGAATATTTTTGCCGGTTTAGAACTCATAAATTTAGGCTTCACAGCCTTACGGTAAATTGAGAATCTAGTTTTCCGGTAATTTGAATAATTTATGGGAATAAAAAACCTGAATCAATTGATTTCATATTTATAGTAGCCATTAAAAAGATTCATTAATTAAGTGAACGGTATTTTATCTGTATATTAAAATATCTAAGAAAAACTTTTTTAATATATATTTTCTATTTTTTTTACACTATTATTTATTAACAGTTATTTTTTTGTAATTATCTTTTTCATTATATTTATATTTTAAAGCTAGGTATTTTGTTTTGAAAACCCTTGATTTAGGGCCGCCGCGATTTTTTTTCAATCGCCAGATAAAATATTTGATAAAACAATAATAATAATAAAAATAATCTTTATTCATCAAACAGATCGTAGGTTTACAAAGATAGCAATTTACACCGTGGACAGGTGTGTGGAAGCACTTTTATTAACAGTTAATAATATTATGCAAGTTTGTACACGCGATTTTGACAGCTACGGTTGTTTAGACGATGCAAGTTATTTATTGTTTCAATTTTACTGAATGCAACAGGCAAAAAAATGTTTCCGTGTAAATCAGTCTGAAATAATTTCGGTATATTGAAGAAATGAAAATTATATAGTATATCTTAAGTAATCAAGTAGATGCGAATAAAATCTTTGTGAGTAATACCTTAGCTAACGAATAAGAATAATGATTGAATAAGAATAATTTGGTACATTAATTATTAGAAACATTATTTACAGCAAAGTTTGACTGAAAGCAAAAAAACACCCTTGATTAGGACTTACGTTCTCTGAACATATGAGTAGGATGCTAGTTAGTGTAATAATGGAAACTACTCATTCTGCTTTTATGGGGTCGTTGACAGAGCACCGGTTGGGCGATTCGAGTCCGAATCGTATTATAATCTCGCGGTTTGCCACTAGACTTCTAGCGTATCGGATATAACGGGGTCAAAGGATCATTACCCATTTTGCGCCAACATTCGCCCACTTGATTCACATTTGAGTAAAACATGTTATGTTTCCGTTTATTATCCACTTCATAGCTAGTGAATTATGAATTATTTATTACGCAATCGCATTATGCGTTTTCTAAATTTGTGTGCGATGCGTTTGAAATTATAATGAAATTTACCTTTCTTCCGCTTCGGCATCACTCTCACTCCGTACGTTATTTCAGTCACTAGGCACAAGATCAAAGTCAGTAAACAGTATCTGGCACTGCACCCCATTTTGTTTCACAGTTCTGTTGCCCAAATATTATTGTGGAGGCACTGTCGTTGCTCGCATTTGCCCTGTCGTGCGGGAGCGCGTGCGATCCAATTGAGCGTGGGAACACGCTGTCGCGGTGCACTTAAAAAAAAATACGGAGCCGTTCGCAAGGCTACGCGTCGAACGAGAGGACCGCCCGACTACCCTATATTTTGACTTGTAGCAATTTGACAGTGCGAATTCCACTTGTATATAAAACCTTTCGCCGGCTCGAGGCGGTTGGTTATTGGCCGCGCGTAGCGCTGCACACGAAGGTGAAGGGAGCTGGCAGCGCACCCCTCCACCGCGGCGGAGGGGGCAAGCCAGGGTCGGCGATCCGCAGACACTTTTGCTATCGTCGACTGAGATAGCTATCATGATAGGCTGTACTGTGGCTGTACCGTTGCGCCTCGGTTACGTCACAAGCGCCGCAGCCTGTGTTGCTAACTTGCTACTTGCTGCGAGTCAATTTTCAATGAAGTGTTGCTTTTGCCATCGAGCAATAATACCTGCAGCTCTAGCCATATGTCCTATCCATACGTTTTCAGGACTGCTGTTTCAACGCTTTCGAACGAAATGAAAAATAATGGACCAAGTATGAATCGGACGCGTGCACGAAGTGTTCCGTACAAACCTCAGATAACTTCTTGATCTGTGGTACAAACGAGCAAAACCGAGTAAAAAACACGTTTGTTATATGGAATTTTATGCTGTTTTTAGTATTTGTTGTCATAGCGGCAACAGAAATACATCATCTGTGAAAATTTCACCTGTTTATCACAGTCCAAGAGTTACAGCCTGGTACAGATGGACGGACGGATGGACGGCGGAGTCTTAGTATAGGGTGGCTGGAAGTGACTATATCTACTATTGTGATATAATAAATAAATAAAATACAAAGCCTTTTATTTCTTGCATAAATTAAAGTAATACATCCTAGTTTATTTTAATGTGTTAGTTGGTTAATTTGCATTAGTTAAATTTATTTTTAGTTGTGTTAGTTCGTTCATTTACGCAAGAACCCCTAATGGGTGAAGGCCTCCTCCAAAGATGACCATTTGTCTCTGTCAGCTGCTGTCATGATCCAATTCAAGTTACTGAAAGTTACTTTATGGAGAGGCCCACAAGGGAAAAGAAGTAACGGAAGACCTGCAAGTCGCTGGGAGGACGAGATTAGGAAAGTAGCCGGCCCAAATTGGAATGGAATGGAATGCAAAATGGATGTAAACCACAAAATGATGTCGCATCGTTCAGTGTCCATCGATAAAAATGTCTAAACATTGCCAGTAATGCAGACTTGAAATAGTCTGCATAAGTAGCGTGCTTTGTAAAGCTTGATACTAAAATGGGATTGGATTCTAACTTGGGTTAAGGAAACAAAATACCTATTTCAGAAAACAGGTAACTGATGGGTTATCAAGTGAGATTACTATAAGTAGTAAAAGATGTAACTTTAAAATACATACGTACCTTTATCGATGATTAAGTACAATAGGAACATATCCCTAACTACATAATGATACCTACTATGAATTAAATTGCTTATTAAGACGGCAACTCCATAAAGAGCACACAGTATAGGTAGAGGTGTGAACTAGTAGTTTAATTTCAGGTTCTGGTTTTGGGGTTGAGTTTCAACAGATTTCATAATTAAAACCACAACGACGAACCTTACTTAATAGAGCAGAGCAATATTATATAAAACCGGGTTTAGTTATATTGGTTGCAATTTTAGTAAGTACTAATTTTTAATAAATTCTGCATTTTGAACATTTTGAGGAAACCTGAATGCCTCAGAGTTCTCCATAACATAATATTAGTAAAGGTATGGTCTTCGGCCCTCTAATTTTTAGAGAAGATTTGAGTAGAAAGCAGTGAAATGGGTGACATGACAATATGACGTAGAATATTTAGATCTGTTGAACCGATTATGAATATTTTACAGTAGAGTCACACACACTCTACACATACACTCTTTTCCCAGTATCCACATACATATATCATTTTACACTATACCTACCTAACAAAACGATAATGATTGATTTTATACATAATTATATTTGAGTTGATTTTATACGTAAATACAAAGATATGTTTGTCGTCATCAAAATTTAAACGCCTCAGAAACATATTTTTGTTGCATGTTTCTTGACGAAATATTTTAAACGTCTGCTTACACCAAACACTTTACTGACAATTCGTGAGCAAGGCTCCGTGAGGGTTAGTAGGAGGCATCTGGATATAAACACTGTGGTCTACGTTTTTGGAGTTGTTGTTGATTTTTTGAAAATAATATATTCAACGGTTTATGACATTTAAAAACAAAATAGGCTAAAATGTAAAGGAAGCTGCAGGTCAGACTAAAGCCTGTACTATTACGTAGTCTGTGACAGTAGTGGGTTAGTGTTACTTCTAACAAGAAAGTGTTCCTTTTCGCTAATTGTTTATACTGACGTATTTACATAGCTGACATAATTATTATCATTTCCTATGTAACCGTGATCTAACCTGAGTTATGGTTATCTTATAGGTTTGATTTATACGTTCGTTGTTAGTTGATCATTGATATTTGTCTAGATCGCCTGCGCAGGCGCGATTATACAATCCTTACAATTATACAATTGTTTATGGGATGAAAAATACGTAGGTTATAACTAAGTTGTAACTTAATTGACCTATTGTTAACATATAATTGATTAACTATTGCACGGACTAGATTAGGAGCAAACAGACCACAATTTTTATTAACACGCTTTTATTAGCTTCACCTGTATGTTTGTAACCGACTCATTTGAGCTCGATTTTGTCCTACTTTGAACGATCAGATTTAATTCAAACTTTGCACACCCGTCAAAGACCGATGACAATGCAATAATTCGATTAAAATATCTTAATTAGATTCGCCAGGATTAATTAATTTCTTTCCGCATCCTTTGCATGCGAGTAAGAGAGATAGAGCGTGTTTTTTTTTAGTTTTTTAAACTATTATTATTTTTAGATATAAATGAGATATTTCTGCAAAGACTCGAGAAGTAAAGAGTTTAAATTTTTTTTAGAGTTCGTACCCGAACTTTGCCAACGTGATGTTTGTTTAGATTTCGATGTTCATATTCTGTCTACCAGAGGGATGTGATAAACTTATAAAAATTGAAATTAAGTAACAATAACGTGTTTTCTTTTTGATTGTCCTTAACAATCACTGTAGATATTTCTTTAGCCTAGATAATTAAAGTTAAAAGATTACAGTTTTCTGTGCATCTAGAATTCCAGATACAAGTAAAAAAGTTTCCAATGGATGGTACAAAGAGGCCTTCATGTACGAATTTGAAGCGCATTTGGCTGGTTAACATGAACTAGCTATTAAACTCGATATTTCGTGTGATGGTAAAATTAATTTAAACTATTTGCAGAGAATACTTGTTTTTTTACGTAAATTTTACGGAGTAACCGCAATGTCACGGTTTTCTGAATATGCAACAGTCTCAAAGGAGTAAAGAAGAAATGGTTGTTGATTAAGTAGATAAGTATACTTAAGTTAACTGCTATAAAGGAGTTAACTGCTTCATAACTTGCACTCGGTTGATAAACATCGCGAAATAAACGGAGAAAAATAAGGCGGATATTATCCATATACGGTTACGCAATAAGTGGAAGTGGCAAAAGATGCGTATGCGCACGCAATTAATATTGCCTCTACGCTAAAACGTATAGTGCTATATTATAAGCCATTACGCACTATGTTACGCGGATATAATAAAAAGTAGCGGACGTTTACGAAATTGCTTACTATCGTAATTTTTAGAAAGAGATTTTTGAATTTAAATTCCGAATCTCACTTCTATCTCTACAGGCCATGCAATTAGGACTTTAGGGTCCGAAATATCGAACCCTTGACGCACACGGATCTCTTACTTTTAAGAGGTACTATTTGATCCGGCAAACGTTGTTTTGCCATTAGAGATATAAAAAATAGCTTACAACCTACTCTTAAACCTACCGAACATCCACAGAAAATTTCATAACAATCGGTCGAACCGTTTCGGAGGAGTTTGGTAACAAAACTTGGCACGAGAATTTTATATACTAGAAAAGAAGAAAGATGTAATTTGTCCATTTGAAGAGCCTTAATTATCTACTGTTTTAAAAGTCCTGTACGCCAGAGAAATCTCTGTAATTTTTTTCGAGGATTCCTTATATTAGGATATTTCTGTTTGAAGTTAATGTTGACGCCATAGTATTAGAACCAACTTCCTACACACAGTCAAAGGCGGTAGGTAGGAAAAAACTACCAAGAATGGGTCGGGTCACGCGCAGTGAAGGGTTCCGCAGTTGCAAATCACAATTATTATTGCGGACCTAAAATATTTTTTATCTATAATATATTTAAACAAGCAATTGTACATGATTATAGTTCTCTCATCTCGGAAACGGCTGTAATGATGCAGTTCCAAAAAAAATTAAAAATATATAAATAACTCCTAACTTAAGAACCCTAATTAGGTCCCTATAACATTCTTGAAATATCATACTACTGCTGTAAATTTTTTCACGTTTTCTATGAACAACCTTAGCTTTCAGAGGAGTGAAATGAGTATACCTAACGAGTAAACAAATGAGTAACATGTTTCGATTCAGACTCCTGAATCAACTAATGTTACTCATTTGTTTTTTGAAGCTAGTGATTATCATAAGTAATGCATTTGAAATAACAAAGATTAAAAAATATTTATTAAAGATTAAAAGCTTATTCTGGATTATTACTTTAATAGCAGCAATAGACGCTAATCACAAATCATATTAAATTATCATGTTATTGGAAAAACGAAAAATATACAATCATATTTATTGGTTGATATAATATAGTACGTAGATATACGATCATGACTTAGGGTGAATCAAATTAATAAATTAAGGCTTATTTGTACCTAATGCTCTTTTAGCAGTTCGATAATACCACTCGTATAGTAATATTCTTGCCTTGACAATTTTTAGGAAATTTTGCTAGCACAACTCATTCAAGACCAAAGATTAAATAGTCCAAAATCACAGATTAGTATCCAAAATAGTTTTCACGAGAAAGGTTCTTAAAACAGTTACCGACCCTGTACCCCTCTTAAACGTCTTTCTTCATATTGTTCTAGTTAAATAAAACACTTTGTATGAAAAAGAAGAGACTGAAGGTATTTTTAGAATCATATCAGCTGGCGGACGTCCACTGTTGAAGGTAGACCTTCCCGAGCGTCATCCTGTTCTCACCCTGCCCTCTTCGAATTGTATTGGCTAATAGGAAGAAATTCATCGCTGAGCCTTGAAAACAAGCTCATAATTTACAAATGTATTATCAAACCTATATGGACGTACGGCATCTAACTCTGGGGTTCTGCAAGTCACTCCAATATAGAGATACTAGCAAACGCCCGCGGCTTCGCTCACGTTAACTTCTGAGTTATGCTTTACTATGGTGGTTTAATTTCCAAAATTCCTGCATTACACACCATTTTGCACACAAAATTTTCTCTTGCTTCCTGGTAATAGTCACATATTGATTTTGAAAAATTCGATCGTCACAAAAAAGTTAAATATGGTGGCCATTTTTAGGGTTCCGTACCCAAAGGGTAAAAGCTCTTATACTAAGACTCCACCGTCCGTTCGTCCATCCGGCCGTGGTTGCTTGCTACCATGGTAAGACATATAAGTACAAAATTGTGGCCAATTCTTTTAAATTTTTACCAAAAATTCCTTTTCTATGCTCGCTGCGATAATCAGATATCAATTTTGAAAACAATCGGCCCAGTAACAAAAAAGTTCAAAATGGCGGCCACTTTTTAAAATGTTGACTACAAATTCTTTCTCTATGCTTGCTGCCATTGTCAAATATCGATTTTCAAAGCAATCGGCCCAGTAACAAAAAAGTTCAAAATGGCGGCCACTTTTTTAAATTTTGACCACAAATTCCTTCTCTATGCTTGCTGCCATAGTCAAATATCGATTTTCAAAGCAATCTGCCCAGTAACAAAAAAGTTCAAAATGGCGGCCACTTTTTTAAATTTTGACCACAAATTCCTTCTGTATGCTTGCTGCCATAGTCAAATATCCATTTTCAAAGCAATCGGCCCAGTAACAAAAAAGTTCAAAATGGCGGCCACTTTTTTAAATATTGACCACAAATTCCTTCTCTATGCTTGCTGCCATAGTCAAATATCGGTTTTCAAAGCAATCGGCCCAGTAACAAAAAAGTTCAAAATGGCGGCCACTTTTTTAAATTTTGACCACAAATTCCTTCTCTATGCTTGCTGCCATAGTCAAATATCGATTTTCAAAGCAATCTGCCCAGTAACAAAAAGTTCAAAATGGCGGCCACTTTTTTAAATTTTGACCACAAATTCCTTCTCTATGCTTGCTGCCATAGTCAAATATCCATTTTCAAAGCAATCGGCCCAGTTACAAAAAAGTTCAAAATGGCGGCCACTTTTTTAAATTTTGACCACGAATTCCTTCTCTATGCTTGCTGCCATAGTCAAATATCGATTTTCAAAGCAATCGGCCCAGTAACAAAAAAGTTCAAAATGGCGGCCACTTTTTTAAATTTTGACCACAAATTCCTTCTCTATGCTTGCTGCCATAGTAAAATATCGATTTTCAAAGCAATCGGCCCAGTAACAAAAAAGTTCAAAATGGCGGCCACTTTTTTAAATTTTGACCACAAATTCCTTCTCTATGCTTGCTGCCATAGTCAAATATCGATTTTCAAAGCAATCTGCCCAGTAACAAAAAAGTTCAAAATGGCGGCCACTTTTTTAAATATTAACCACAAATTCCTTCTCTATGCTTGCTGCCATAGTCAAATATCGATTTTCAAAGCAATCGGCCCAGTAACAAAAAAGTTCAAAATGGCGGCCACTTTTTTAAATTTTGACCACAAATTCCTTCTCTATGCTTGCTGCCACTGTAAAATATCGATTTTCAAAGCAATCGGCTCAGTAACAAAAAAGTTCAAAATGGCGGCCTATTTTTTAAATTTTGACCACAAACTCTTTCTCTATGCTTGCTGCCACTGTAAAATATCGATTTTCAAAGCAATCGGCCCAGTAACAAAAAAGTTCAAAATGGCGGCCACTTTTTTAAATTTTGACCACAAATTCCTTCTCTATGCTTGCTGCCATAGTCAAATATCGATTTTCAAAGCAATCGGCCCAGTAACAAAAAAGTTCAAAATGGCGGCCACTTTTTTAAATTTTGACCACAAATTCCTTCTCTATGCTTGCTGCCATAGTCAAATATCGATTTTCAAAGCAATCAGCCCAGTAACTAAAAAGTTCAAAATGGCGGCCACTTTTTTAAATATTGACCACAAATTCCTTCTCTATGCTTGCTGCCATAGTTAAATATCGATTTTCAAAGCACGATCGGCCCAGTTACAAAAAAGTTCAAAATGGCGGCCACTTTTTTAAATTTTGACCACAAATTCCGTCTCTATGCTTTCTGCCATAGTCAAATATCGATTTTCAAAGCAATCGGCCCAGTAACAAAAAAGTTCAAAATGGCGGCCGAAAAATTCAAAATTTTTCCTCCTCAAAATTTGAATCTCGAAAATCCCTTTCTGAATACGAATTCATGATATACCTAATACCAACCTTGGTACCAAATTTCAGATCTCTACGACTTTTAATTTCGCTGGAATCCCTGGAACAACGCAAAAATTACACTTTTGTATGGGAAAATCCCTTAAAAGTAGGATTTTTATCCCTTCCAATTTGAATTTCTGGAATCCCCGTCTTAGTACGAATTCATGACCTAATATCAACCTAGGTACCAAATTTCAGATCTCTACGATTTGTAGTTTTCCGGGAATCCCTGGAACAACGAAATAAATTTCACTTTTGTATGGAGAAATCCCTAAAACCAACGGTTTTTACCCCTTAAAATTTGAATTTCTGGAATCCCCGTCTTAGTACGAATTCTTGACCTAATATCAACCTAGGTACCAAATTTCAGATCTCTACGACTTTTAGTTTTTCGGGAATCCCTGGAACAACGAAAAAAATTACACTTTTGTATGGAGAAATCCCTAAAACCAACGGTTTTTTCCCCTTAAAATTTGAATTTCTGGAATCCCCGTCTTAGTACGAATTCATGACCTAATATCTACTTAGTTACCAATTTTCAGATCCCTACGACTTGTAGCTTTTCGGGAATTCCTGGAACAACGAAAAATATTTCACTTTTGTATGGGGAAATCCAAAAAACCAACGGTTTTTACCCCTTACAATTTGAATTTCTGAAATCCCCGTCTTAGTACGAATTCATGACCTAATATCAACCTAGGTACCAAATTTCAGATCTCTACGACTTGTAGCTTTTCGGGAATTCCTGGAACAACGAAAAAAATTTTACTTTTGTATGGGGAAATCCAAAAAACCAACGGTTTTTACCCCTTACAATTTGAATTTCTGGAATCCCCGTCTTAGTACGAATTCATGACCTAATATCTACCTAGGTACCAAATTTCAGATCCCTACGACTTGTAGCTTTTCGGGAATTCCTGGAACAACGAAAAAAATTTCACTTTTGTATGGGGAAATCCAAAAAACCAACGGTTTTTACCCCTTACAATTTGACTTTCTGGAATCCCCGTCTTAGTACGAATTCATGACCTAATATCTACCTAGGTACCAAATTTCAGATCTCTACGACCTATAGTTTTGGCGGAATCCTTGGAACAACCAAAATCACCAAAATGCCTCATTCTTTTATATATATAGATTACAGCGCTTTCAAAATAATGTACTGAAAGTCATTTGCAATGCTCCATTGGTTGGTTCACCAAAATATCTGAAGTGCATCACTATCTCGCCATACCAACCGTCAAGGAAGAAATAGAGACATCACCTGAATCCTACAAAAAGAGACTAGAAGGACATAAAAACAGTCTGGCTGTCAAACTTCTCGACACCAGAGAATACACATTTCACTGGCCAACATAGTATAAGACTTTTTCATATAAGGGATGCTGCATTAGTGGATGTGCAAAACCCAAAATTGATTTAACATTGTAGCCCTCAAATCTGATTATGGTCAAAAGACTGATCTCAGATATAAAAATAGAGAGAGAAAAAAAAAACCCTGCCCTCTTCATCTAGCCACTACCTGACACACGCTTTATGTCGTCAGTCCATCGAGCTGAGACCCACCTTACGCTTGTTTGTACGTGGTCTCCACTTCAGGACTTTTCAGCACCACCGGCCATCACCACCACATGCGTGACCTGTCACTACCGTAAACTTAAGCAAAGGCGCACCGCCAAGCGATTTAGCGTTCCGGTGCGATGCTTGTAGAAACCATGGAGGTATATTTACTTCCCCTTCCAAGTTATAGTAGTGTTATTATCTCGCTGCAGACTCGGTCATAAATCATCCGAGTGTTTCGCTTTTGTATTTCACGACTATAGTACGATAACATCTGAGGGTGCATCATCACTTACCATCAGGTGAGATCGCAGTCAAGTACTAACTAAAAAAAAAACTTGCTAATTGGGCTATATCAGTGACTTAGTTGATTCTCCTGCGGATCTCTTCATTTAGGATATTGTTAAAACATAATAGGCAGAGAAATAATGGTAGCGATTCTTTTGTCAAGTTTTTAAATTAAGCGCGTCTAAAAATTTACTATCCCTTAAACTAAGGTGCATTTGAAAAGGATTAATCTGTAGATTTAAGTAATTGTATAGCACAGACTTTATGTAGTCTGAGTTCTATAGCTTCCAAATAAATCGTAGTGAATCGGATGAGAGTAGATAATAGACATATTAAATTTAGGAACTCTAAAACCGAATCAGTACCAATATCTATTGGAAAGATGGATAAAATTTACGTACTAATGCTTATTTTTATTTCGTGATGAAATTACAATTTTAATAATTAATTTATCGAGAAATAAGCGTGAAGAAAGAGTAAGAAGTTTGTAGGACAGAGATGAAAAGCTGCATGTTGAAGTAGACAATGCCCATTCCGGTGAGGAAAAGACTTTGTTGGGATTTAGCGATCATAAAAATGAGGAGTTTGGTCACCACAGGGTCCGCCCAGGCCTCCCACGCGGCATCGTAGATATCCCAGCTCAGTTCTTCACTAACCTAAAACATATTAAATTTTTAAACAACCACCGAAATACAAATACAGTTGTGTTTATGCGTCTATGAAGATTTTATCATATAAGCATAGATAATGAGGAAATAATAATATTCACTAGACTGATCTTGCGCGGGACATATTTTTTTAGGCTTGCGTTAGACGACAATCATGCCTGATGGAAAGCAATGATGAGGTCTAGGTTGGAGTGCGCTTGCCTACAAAATGCCTATTCACTCTTCTCCTAAAGCCACCCAGATTTACTTGGATGTACATATTATTATTGTGCGCCTGATCTCTAATAAAAATTAAGTTTCAGAACTTATTTCTCAGGACGATGAGTACAGTGCGGTGCATCTTATAAGTCTGCAGTAGGTACTTGTAAGTGTTTAAATAAATAGTTAGTAATTGTGCTCGATTTTCGGAATCCGCAACCCCTAAAATATCATACGACGAGACATTACCTTGTAATGTACTATTAGGTATTTTGTTTTATTTAGCTACTTAAAATCGCTTTGTTACACCGCAAATACGATCAAAAAATTACTCGATGGTCATGATAGATTGTAATATTATGAAGAGATATATTTTTTATTGCAATTAGCCACATTACCTTTGTTTAGTCACTGTCACCAATGATATTAGTTGAACACTAATAACTAATCATAAAATAATAATTATTTCGTCAGCGAGGTCAATATTGTGTACAAAGGTAAAAGTTACTTCCTCTATTTTCGTCTATTACGTAAAAACCGGAAGCGTCCTTTGAAAATACAAAATGAACCATTCGGATAACCTCAAAGACCTTTTGCTGACTTACGAGTTTGTTGAATTGTTAAAAAATCGATTGACAGTAATTAAAACCTTATTTACTTTCTGTTACTCTACCTGCAATAAATTGCATGCGAAGTAGCAGGGCGTAAACATGTGTATCACACCACTAACAGCAAAAATCGTGTACTTCAGATCAAAATGCCCAATCAAATAAATCTGATAAATATTCATTGAAATTAAAAGCGATGTTAGCAGAAACACAGTGAACAACCACCCTCCGTAAACGTCTTGCAAATTATTATAAAATATAATGGCTTCTTGATGATCTTTAATTGCTTCTTTTACGTTAGCTTCCAGTTCATTTCTATCACACGATTCTTTAAACGCTCTATGAAGTTTATGCGTCATTAATTTTAGCTTCAAACATAGATGATTGGTCGCAATGCAGAACGACCCATCTAGACCAGCGAAGTTTGGAACTAGGATAATACACTGAACTAAACTGTACGCAAACGCAAACTCAAAGTAGGGCGTATCGTATTGCTTGTCTTCAATAAATTTCAATTCCATCTCATGGACCATGTATCGCTGTCCAACGTCGCTTTTCAGACTCTCGTAAATCGTACCAACGGATGCGTATATCGGAAACTGGGAACTCAGCAGAATCGGAATGATGAGCCAACAGGTTTGACCTAGCTTTCCCAGCTTAATGTAATGCTCGTATATCGCTTGGTATTCTGCAGACATGTCATTGCCTTTTAAAAGATCATCGGTGATTTTCTTCAATAAGTCGGCAAATTTTTCGTTTTTAACGTTCACGTAGAAGAATTTGAAAAAGAATACGGAGACTACAACGCCGATAGCGAAATTCCGGCTAAGGTTGTACATATCGAGCGTGTAGGCGCATTTGGCTAAGTACGAAAGAAACCAGAAGATCATCAGCGAGTCTAAACCAATTATAATGCCAAACACTAGCGCGCGTTTGCGATGATTAACAGTATTAGGGTAAATGAGTGCTATAGCTAGAAAGAACGCGCAGTGAGGAAATGTTTCGTTAAATGATTTAAATTTTTTCTCAGGTGTTTCTTTATTAACTTTGCTAGCCATCGTGGATCGAAGACGTCTTATGGCGGCGCACTCCGCAGAGCTGTGACGTGTGAAACAATTTACGTCTACCTCAAATGGGAAAGCTTCGTCGACATTAAAGGTAATCACGTTATAAAATTACCAGCCATTTTACAGCCATTATACCGGTAATGAAAGCACCTCATAATCCTTCATCAAGAATTCCTGCCATGTAACATCTAGCAATTGAAGTGAATAAAACAGTTTAGATTTTTCAAACTTTTTTTTCAATTATACAATTATAGGCACTAGTTTCTTTTCTATACTTTGTGTCGGTGATATTTTATTTTAAACCGAAAGGAAATACATTTTCTCCAGATTAAAATATTTTATGACAGTTTCTATTCCATTACCGTTTAATTATTTATTAGGCTAATGATAGATGTTTGGTTTACAGATTATAAAATGTTTGCAGTTCTATCATCAATATTATCAAAGTTATTTCGAATTAGCTAAAATTTCAACAAGGTAAAGTTAAAGTACCATCCTGGATAAACAGGGTAAGATTTACATATTTTAATTTTAAACATATAACCTAAGGATATTTAGACACCCAAACGAAGTTACGGGCAAAACTTGAAACAATGAAACAAGTGATAAGTTTTATAACGTTGTACAGCTATTTTATTACTATAAATTATGACAAAATTCAATAACACTAGAAGCCACTTAAAGTAACTATTATGAAACTTTTCATATTGCACCAATTCTTTGATAAGTGATAGATATTAATCGAAGTTACAAAGGCAATTGGGGATAAGCATTCGGTCAGTATCAGTAGGCCCAAGTGAATGTTGTTGGAACTGGTTTTTTATATCACGAGCCCCGTGAGACAGTTTTGCGACAGGATAGAGTCCATTATGAAATATTTAATGCTACTTACACATTAAATTAAGGGTCTGTCTGTACTTAACATTATAACATATGGTTACCAAGTTTTCTTTTCTGTCGTTACACTCTTGATAGAGCATTCTTGTTAAAGAGATTAAAATGTTATACTAAAATTATTCACTCTCTTTAGAGCAATGATATTAGGTAACGATGATTATGAGGTCACGGATTTTGAATCCCGGGCTTCTCTAATCCTCTGATTTTTGGGAGTTACGTGCGTTTATGGAAACTAAATATTACTTGCTTGCTTGTGGTGAAGAAAAAAAACGTGTTATATGCCTAAGAGTTTAACGTAATGTTCTCAAAGATGGTGGCTAGCGTGGTTGGGCTATATCTAAACCTCTCTCATTCTGAAGGGCAGCCGTGTCCATAAAAGGACTGTTGATAAAATCAGTGAAGAAAATCATTAATAGAGCAAGCAAGGATACAGTTGCTAATAGAGCAAAAACATTCGAGGATAGAGCTACAACTCTACAACTGGACTTATCTGCTAGTTTTGTGTGGCTTAAGCACCGTTCTTTAAATGCAAAACAGGTTTGCATATTTTTAATACGATCTTCCGAATCAGATCGCCCGCATCATGCGTAGGCGGCGTAGGTACGATGTAACGTACAGGTTTACACATGTAAGCTTTGTCATCTGGGCACTGGGCTTTCCAATGGCACTTATTTATTTAATGGTTAATTGAAGAACATTCACTTTTTTCACTTGGGCTTTTTTAATGTTATAATAACTGCGTCTCATTTTTAACGTTGTTAGCGCGCTGCCCAAATTTAGCGGATGGTCTCGTTTCCGATTGTCGGTACGAGCTAGTTTGAGATTTTATAATTTAGAATGCACATAGATAACTCAAAGTAGACTTACAGTAAAGTCAGAGGTAAGTAGTTCATCTGTAATGCGTCATCCCATACGATGGAACTTTGGACAAATTCTGAACAAACTCTGGCACAATTCGAAAAAATAGGAAGCTATGCCTGCATTGTTTCATGCCTTTTTCAAATCAGCCTTCTTCCACTACCTATTGTATAGTTCATAAAGTGAAATTAGTCTATATATTTGTTTTAAATACTTGATCTCAAAAACTTAAGTCATGAACCGTCTTTAGAATATAGTTTTTAGTTAGACGTCGGAAGATGAATGATGTATTCAGAATGCTTAATTATGTATTATTTGCGTCTGTTAATTTTGTTGAGCCAGACAATAATGCATGATTTCGCTGAGTTCGTGGTTCATTATAGTTGTGAGATTTGTTGTGCTGCAATTGTTCGTTGCTATCGAACATTTTTTCTGTTTTCTTTTTAAAATGTACTAGTGTAACAATACAATTAATACAAGTGTAATAGTGTAGTCTAATGTACAGATGTATTAGTGTGATATACTTAGAGTACTAAGTTGAATGGCTAAGGATGGATGAATTGATAAGAGTAATTATTAGATACCTTTAAATTCAGGTATTAGGGCGAGGGAGTCGGCCAAAAGGAGTTCTAGCCAGCTAGATAGCGTTTTTTTTTTTACAAAAATATAATACCGAAATTCCAATTTTTATGCCGATATTAACTTACGGTAGTAGGTCATACGCAATTAAGTTAATTCAATTAATTAATTTATTGGTTAACAACAATTTAAATGAAATATAAAAGTTGTTCATGTTTTTAATTGACCATAATGCGAAAAAGATTATTTTTATTTAAAAAATAGTTACTAATTATATTTTTTATGCGGGTGTACTTAATAACTTATTAATTCTCTGATTGATCTCCGTGGTACTTCATAAAACTATAGTTACATCCTACCATGGTCCTAATCGATGCTACATTGTTACCTTCGATGGAAAAGCCCACGCCATAATATAAATTTATTATTCAGGGATTTTCTGTCGGAATTACTACAAGACGCAACAGCCTATCCGGGTTTTATCGGATCTGTTTTTTAACTTTAATGTAATTTACACGCATATTGTTACGATCGTAAATGTTACGATAATTAGGTAGTTAAACAAAATACGAATGTGAAGGTCATTGTACATAATGAAATGTCAAAGTTTAAGATATTTCTGATTTAAGATATTTTAGAAAGCATAAGTTGTCACTGGCTCACAAAGAGCTTTTGTTTATGTGTAGAGAATAAAATCTTGAGGTCTACTGATATAATTTTTTTATCCCGGTAAACCAAAGTCCTACGGGACATGATCAAAGTTTCTGCCAACAGCTAGTGCTTTTATAAAAGCAAGCCACATACTAGATGGTAGAACTTTCTTGTTGGGTCTAGATGGATTCTATCGCACTGTCAGATATTCTGCCGTGAAACTGACATCTATCCTGGACAGGGCGGACGGCGTGAAAATATGTCGTCACTGTGGTCGCCAGTTTATTGTTGCCAATAGTACCACTCAGCAGCCACCTATTGAATTTGACTGATGGCGCTACTGTTTGCTTGTACGAAAAAGGTTGACGTAAATTATTAAATAATTATTCGGATGTCCTGAGTTTTCTTATTAGAGCCCGTAAAGCTGTAATTCAAATTACAGTGTAAATTGAAAATCATTTTTTTGATAATGATGAAAAATGACATGAAGTGCTGTTTCGGTGAGAGAGTTTCGGCTTCAAGGGCGGTATAGCTGGCGAAATACATAGCGTTGTGAGATTTAAGAGCTTATCTCTCAGAAAGAGGACTGCAGTGGGACGAAAGAAATTGGTATGAAAGAAGGTTTTTTTTTGTTATGGGAGGAGGAAAAATCCTTATAGGATACCTACTGGTAACGCCCGACTCCATTGGGAATGTTGCCCAATAACCTACGGAGTAAAAAACCTCCTCCCTGCCGCCGACCAACTACCGGGAACCGCTGTAGCATTACTTCCGGTAGAAAGCTGTCTTCAGGCCTCAGCTGTATTTTGCTTCTCCCAGATGTCCTGAAGAAGGAACAGTGGTATGCACCGCATCTGACATGGACAACTGCATTGCTTACCATCAGGTGAACAAGAGACTTCAAAGAAAATCCAAACATTGTCTTATTTTCTTTAATAATTAATAGTAGATATTATTTCCGATAGTGATATCCGTGGTTTATGCGAACAGCAGCCGGTTGTTCGCAGTGCGGCAGGGGCGTGTACTGATCTTTGCTTGTCGACATTATCGAGAATGTACCGATAGCGGCGCGCGCAGTCCCGGCGTGTCCGCCGCATTCTGTATCGCGTTTTCAAGGTAAATCGCCGAGTCCGATCTCACGCCACCGATAGCTGGGGACCGCGGATATTGCACGGCTCCATTAACGGCCTACAAGACGTATTTAGGTGATTTTGAATGAAGTTTTATGCAAAAACTATAAAGACAATTACTTTCAATGTTACACGTCATGTATTTTGGGTCTTTAATCTAAAATCGCTAAGAAGCAGAAACACGATTGGATAAAATTTTCTCGATAGAAAGTTCTCCCAAAAGTTACTCCAAAATCTCCGTTTTTCTAGTTTTTATCGGACGCTACATTGGATGTAACCGTAATTTTTGTTTTAAAGTGTCGGTAATAATAATATCCAAACACGCTAAGAAACAGATTTTTGATAACCAGCTTAGTTTTTGAGTAATTAGGTAAAAGGTCGTTTTTCTGCTATATTCTTCCGCGACGCTGCATGTCGCACCTACCAAATCTCCGTGAGAGTGAGCAAGACAAAAATAAATTCAATAAATCCCCTTAACGTAACAATTATTAACCTGGCACGCCTGAAAACAGACAAAGGTATAATTTAATAACAATCTACCATTGGGTATTTTGATGACTTAATTCAGGATAGGTGCTTTAAGGCTACAGATTTCGTCATAGTATAAGAGCCTTAAAAGAGCGAGTATAGTCTTTAAGGCTTCCGTACCTAGTGGGTAAAAAATGGCACCAATTCCTGAGACTTCACCGGCCGTCCGTCCGTCTGTCACCAGGCTGTATCTCTTGAACCGTGATAGTTAACACACTTGAAATTTGCACAGATGATGTATTTCCGTTGCCGCTATAACAAAAAAAAAATAGAATAAAATGAAGATTAAAGGGGGCTCCCAACAAACGTTAGTTTTTGCTCGTTTTTGGTCGATGATCCAGTAGACCAAGTGCTACTACTTGGTACTTGTATAGTAGTAGTATTTGTAGGTAAATTGGCCTTCTGGATCACCATTATATTTTATACGATTTGAGTCCGACTCGAACATGGCCGATTTTTATTAATAAAATATGCTTTCATCTATAACAGTGACGTGGTCATCGAAAATATAATATGCTATGATGATGAAGGATGAGGAAAAGTTCGTTGCTCATCAACACGGCACCAAATCCACTAATATGAAATTATGTCGTCAAAAGAAAATTGACCAAACTAGGTGGTATCAAGTTTTCTGGTGAATAAAAAACAAGCTATTCTAGAACCATTGGCGCTAGGAATTCGTTTTTCAGATCCGGAATTTACAAAAAGTTACTTTCTTTTCAATGCACATTTCCTGTCACACAGATTTTAGTAGAAGTAAAACTTGTTTATTTGTCTATTACTTTAGAATCCGGATGTTAATTTAATGAATATAATTTTAGGCGTTAATGTGGAAGCCGTAGTCTATAAAAATAATGTTTGGATTTGAATCAACTTGGTTCAGGATTCCATACATCCATGGCCATTATTCTTTATACCTCTCATTTTGCAATACATCCTACAGGTGCAATTTTACAAAGAATTGGCACTATCTGTTAAATAGCATGATTATGGATAGGGAGCACGGAAAATCCGTGTCCACACTCACGATCTTTACTAGCAAATATCGAGGTAGACACTTTTTTTTTTCTGTCAGAGTTGCCGGAAAACCAAAAAAAAACGCAAGAGAATGTGCTTTTTTTAGGGTTCCGTAGCCGAATGGCAAAAAACGGAACCCTTATAAATTCGTCATGTCTGTCTGTCCGTCTGTCCGTCTGTCCGTCTGTCCGTCTGTCCGTCTGTCCGTCTGTCCGTCCGTATGTCACAGCCACTTTTTTCCGAAACTATAAGAGCTATACTGTTGAAACTTGGTAAGTAGATGTATTCTGTGAACCGCATTAAGGGTTTCACACAAAATTTTAAAAAAAGTAATAAATTTTGGGGGTGCCCCATACTTAGAACTGAAACTCAAAAATTTTTTTTTCATCAAACCCATATGTGTGGGGTATCTATGGATAGGTCTTCAAAAATGATACAAAGGTTTCTAATATCATTTTTTTCTAAAATGAATAGCTTGCGCGAGAGACACTTCCAAAGTGGTAAAATGTGTCCCCCCCCCCCTGTAACTTCTAAAATAAGAGTATGATAAAACTAAAAAAAATATATGATGTACATTACCATGCAAACTTCCACCGAAAATGGGTTTGAACGAGATCTAATAAGTAGTTTTTTGATATTTACAATAAAACCTCTAAAAACAAAGTTAGTTTTGCGGTTCGATAAGAAAAGTGGTTTTTATGGTTTTATTCCTCCGGTTGTAGTACGGAACCCTCAGTGCGCGAGTCCGACTCGCACTTGACAGGTTTTATACTTAGCCACACCAAGTTCTATAAATTTGTCACCAATTTATAAAGGTGAGGGAAAGACACTGTGGTCGATTCTGTTGAGCAAAATCTCTAAATTAAACTAATTTAAAATAGTGCTACCCTTTTCCAGCGGGAGTAGTTTGAAAAGGATAACACTACTATTTACTACTGAGTAGGTAAATGTTATGTTTTTGTTACAGCTAATTTTTATCACTGTACCAATCAAAGTGACCAAAGCTTTCTATAAACACACGTTTTATCGTAGGTACCTACACACGTTTTATTAATTAGTATCAGATATGCTTCAATTACATCACAAAGGTGCTGTAATATCTGATCGGAATATCGAGCACGAGTGTACTTAACCACTTTTACTTCGGTGTATTTTTAAAGCTCTCGTTATTTTAATAATGTTGATATTTAAAACATTTCCACTGTTACGTAAAACGGATATATTTTTACCCTCATATTTAGCCCAATTTTTTCATAAGACCTAGTCTATAGCCTCGAGCCAAATAAATCTTACTGGAGTGAAAACTTCGGGTAAAAACAATTGAAATTGTTACTTCTACCACCGCTTCTACCTTAATATATGTGTCATTTTTAAAGAATTACACACAATTTAAACAACGGATCATCAGAATTCGAATCAAAAGGTTTCTTATTTAAGATTCTACTGGAACTGTTCTATGTGTATTGTGTAGGTATAGTAAAATAATGAATAATGAATCGTTGTTAAATGGAAACTTTTCTAGGAGACACGAAGCTAATGTCGTGAACTTACTTACAGGCGGTTTGTTACGCATGGTATGCACTGTGAACAACGTTTTAGAGGTGGGTCATGGGTGAATACATAATCCCGGAGATACCACCATACCATAACTTATACCGCATTTTTAGCACGTATTTATTGTTAATGTACAAGCGTCTATGTTTGGACGATTTAGTGACAAAGATGGAGGCAGGAATGTTGAGATGGTTTGGGCATTTAGAGCGAAGAAGAAGAAAAGTGAAAGAAGTGTATGGCGCAAATATGGAGGCGGATCAGATCAAGAAGTCCTGAAAAGCTGGAGTTAAAAGTGAGAAGAATACGAGTGTGTATGAGACGAGTAGTAAGAGAGGTGTGCCAGCCAGGACTATGTTTTTTACTCAGTATAACGTACGATAGATACAGTAGTACGATAAAAATAAAATGAATGTATGAGTTTTTTGTATAAACTTTAAACGTTAAAGTTGTTACTACCATCTCTTACAGAAACTCGATCAGGGCATGTAACGTTAAGTATAATTTGGTCAATTTAGCACGTCATCGATGTCTACATCAGACGCAAGCTGACCGGGCTTGTGCCTGTGGGGCGTGGGTAATTGATTGTGATTATCGCTTGCCCGTGATATTGGGAATGCGTGCAAGGGCAATCGCGTTTTAGGGTCACGTATCACGTTCAAGTCCTGCATTATGCACTTATAGGCAATGAAATAAGGTAAGTATGCAAGGAATGTGTTATTCGACAATGACAATTTCTTCGAGATGGTTGTACAGTTCACCTCAGTTACTAATAAATAGTCAGTTATAGTGGGTTCAATCCAAGAAGACACACCCCAATTCTTCCTAAGTCCTTTCGAATCGCATGAAACATAAGTGACTGTAATGGAGGTTGTAAAGAAAATTAGAGAATAGATAAAAATACAGCTCTTCAAAAACAAGATAAACCATTAGATACATGTTACATAGAAAAGGTCATATACATGAGACGATATAACTATTATATACAACTAGTTTTACTTGCTTCGCCTTCGGGTTTTTACAAATCCCGTGGTAATCATGGACATGCATATTAAGTAAAGTTTGATATTACAGTACATTTTTGAAAATACGAAAATGGAAGAGTAATGTTTTCCATGTCCGTCGACGAACTTTACCTATTTGGTTGAACTTCATTAAGATAATAACAAAGACAATACTTTTATTATTTTTTATTGCAATACATAACAAAAGTCCAAAACGATTTATTGACTTTCAGATTTTGCTCACCACTTGCTCACAGTTAGGTAGATACCAGTAGATACAGTTATTCACACGAGGAGAACTGCATCTATAATGTTGATTACATAATATTTACATTGTTTATTGATAAAATAGTTTCGTGATAGGTACACAAATATAATCAAATTGTCTATTATATAGAGGTCACGTTGACCACCCTTTGGCATTTGGAAATGTCAGGCTCAATGGTAAGAATAATGTTTTAGTTGTATTACTTTTGCAAACTCTGCAAAGCTCGTGAGAACTTTCGACTTCATTCAGACACCCTATACTCTCGTTTAAATCATTGATTGTGATGTGATAGATTGTGATGTGATAGCTGCAATATAAAATACCTCCATAACTTTCAATTTCATTATAAAAACAGATATCGCTATCTAACGTATCTGTATCGTTTATTGGCAAAAACGGCGTGAAACGGAACTATTTTTTTACTTTTTTCAATTCGACTTGCATTCCATTAAACTACTACTTTACTAAACTAAACAACAAAACATTATTTTTATACTCAGGGTTACGTCACGGTAATATTTTGGAATTGGTAAATATTATTGTTTCTCCGTTAAATTATCCACATACTTGAAATGTATGGGCACCATACATCTCTTTTATGTTGTGATGCCCCCATTTCGTTGTGCTTTTTTGCGATACTTTAGAAAAGTCGTGTGACGTAGAAAGAGTAACAATTACTCATACAAAAATATATTTAAGGCGACTATATCCCAGCACTTTAGGCATTTATCGCTCGCTCAGACCCCGCGCTACGATACCTACCGATCATTGCCGTAAGTCGCGCAGTTCAAATGAACTCCGTGACCCTATATCATAAATGTTTGCGTCACAGTTGAACTGTTACAGTTGGACTATTTACATTATAATTCGCTTCACGAAATATATGTTGGAAGTTGCGTTTTTACCTATATTTTGATTTTTTTATGGTAATCGATATCTCAACAGAGGTATATTTTATATAAATCAGTTATTGCTGTATGTTTGTCTCGCTAAAACTCAAGAACGGCTGGACCGATTTAGCTGATTTTGTTTTTTAAATACTAGTCGTAGTCTAGGAAAGATTTAAACGGTGAGTACCTATATAGCTGCTTGTGCTGATTCACTGACTCACTCACTGATTGATCACCTCTCCTGAACAATTTTGTATGAAAAAAATTTTTTTTTCAAGTACTGTTTCGTATTTAAGGGAAAAATTCATTCAGAGGGAATACGGAGAGAGCTGATGATTGAGAATTTCAAAGACGGGTAAAGAGCACAGCCAAGAGTATTGCAGATAGGTGGGGGGTGCTAGACCAAATGTCATTTGAAACGTCATTCAGTTGGCAGTGAGCTGAAAAAAAATTAAAAATGGCGCGATTCAAAATGCCCGCCATATGAATTTCGTCGGTATCTCGGAAAGTATAAAAGATGGAAGAACGGTTTCTTGACAAGAAGTGATCAGGACTCGAAGGTCTATCCGATGGATAGAAAAAAATTAAAAATTGCGGAAGTTATTTTTCCATAGAAAATGTATAGGGAATATTGAAGAGACTATTGAAAAGTTGTGCAACATGTAGTACTTTGATGCGGTTTTTTGGAGGATTCTCAGAGAAAACATATGAAATGAGATGATGATTCAGGGTTCTGAAGACTGTCGAGGTGATCAATCAGTCAGTCAGTGAATCAGCACAAGCAGCTATATATATATACTAGTTGGATGCGTGGGGGCGCGGGCCACATGTGGCCCGCGTGCTGTCTTCCCGCCCATAAAAAATCCCTTCAAAATTCCCCACACATTTTCTATGAAAAAAAAAAATTCCGCCATTTTGAATTTTTTTCCTATCCATCCAATACACCTTTGGGTCCTGATCACTTCTTTCCAAGAAACCGTTCTTCCATCTTTTATACTTTCCGAGATATCGACAAAATTCGAACGGCGGCCATTTTGAATCCGCCATTTTGAAATTTTTTCCAGCTCACTACCAATTGGATGACGTTTCAAATGACATTTGGCTTGTACATGACAGTATACGTCAAAAAATTTTGTTTCATACAAAATTGCTCAGGAGAGGTGATCAATGAGTCAGTGAATATATAAATGTACTAGTAGGCCGCGGGTTGCCTTCCAGCCTATAAAAGAATCATCGCTGACCTCTTAAATATTCCCATACTTATCTATGGAAAAAACTAATTCCGCCATTTTGAAATTTTTTTCTATCCATCAAATAGACCTTCGGGTCTTGATCACCTCTTGTCAAGAAACCGTTCTTCCATCTTTTATACTTTCCGAGATACCGACGAAATTCGTTTGGCGGCCATTTTGAATCCGCCATTTTGAAATTTTGAAAGGTCTCGGGTTCCGCGGGTTTGTGCTCCTTAATATTATTATATTTTTATTTTTCTAAAAACTTATTAGTAGGTAGGTGAGGTATTTCTATTTAGTAGGAACCAATCTAGGGGTTGGAAGTTCAGAAATATTTCCCACGCAGTTTTTAAATTTCTATTGACCGCCATTTCCAAAATAAAGTCGAGAGGATATTATAATATCATGTATTCATGAGAAACTCAGTTTAGCCAAACAAAAAAAATCTCGTCTCCCTTACTGACTGTATATAGGTATAAACTGTGGTTACGCGTGATGGTATTTGCACGTGGTGGAATTTACTCTACCTACCTAATTTTCTTAGTTCGTATCAGATTTTCTTTGGAGCTTTTGAGGGCTAGGTATTTTGAAAAACTCAAGAAACACTTACCATATTTTAATTTTATTACTAAATGTAGTAAGAGAATTTATTTACAAATGATTAAAAAATAAATAATTTTAGCGCGAAAGGAGCGTGAGTCGTGAAAACTTGCGCAGGTCCTTCTCGTATAGAGGCTCGTGAGCCACTGAAGTACATCGCTTATTCGATGCGTTAGATCATTTTATGACTTCTGTTAGGCGAAATTTTGCAGCAATTTTTTTATTTAAAATCTGTCTTTCCAATAAATAGGTAATACAATGAGCTTACTTTACGTATAATTTTTATGAAATTTGGTCTGAAGCTTTGGAAATGCCATTAGAAAAATGAACAAAAACGACCTGTTTTCAAGAATTTTTATGATCGAGGCAAGTTTAACTTATCGTGTTTTCATGAGTACATTAAAGAGATAAGGCATGTATCTTTAATATTTATTTTTAACAGTGAAAAAAAACTATTTTTCATGATTTTGAATTGGTTTGAAAAGTGGCGTAGTCGCTAAAAACCGGGATAATGGGCCGTTAACCAATATTCGGATGCATGCTGCAAACGTTTTCTGACATCCGCCCCAAAAAATGAAAGCAACTGATAATACGAGTAGTTGCCACTGTAAACGTTATTGAAAATGCATAGTTGATAAATGATATATCTAGATATTTCAAACCACGATGACGCGCCCCACTCTGTCAAACAAATCGAGTGAAACATAACTGATTTTGAGAGAGTGAGGTGCGTCTTCATGGATTGAAAATCTATATTATACTACTTTACCATAGACGTATACTCAATAATAATTATTAACTGGTTTACCTAAAATCAGTAGGCGTAAAGGATATCCTACTCAATAAAAATAAAGTGTTGAAAAACAGTGTTAATCAGGTGTAGGTATTTACTGTTAATTTAATGCACGGCGGGACATCCACCGCCTGGAGCTAAGAGCATTACAGCCTGCTGTGTACTTATATTATACTCTTTCCATTCGTTTATTTTCTCTTTGACACACGAAATCACATGAAACAGATGTAGTAATAGCGAGGGACCAGATAAAGGTATAGCGGTCTCTTTCTGGTCCCTCGCTATTGCTATCTATATCTGTTTCATGTGTCAAAGAGAAGATAAACGAATGGGAATAGTATACTATTTTATACCATACTCTTTTCATTCGTTTATTTTCTCTTTGACACGTGAAACAGATATAGCAACAGCGAGGGACCAGAAAGAGACCACTTTACCTTTATCTCTCTCAGGTCCCTCGCTATAACTATATCTGTTTCATGTGTCAAAGAGAAAATAAACGAATGAAAAGAGTATAAGTACTCACGTTCTTGCGCCTATCATTCATATTGGAAAATGTTGTTCTTTTTTTAAAAAGGTGCTTAGATCCACTTATGCCAAAACAGCGGGTTGAATGTTTGCAATTTTAAACTAGAGTCAATGTTTATCATTGAACAGTTTCAACAATTTTCACCTGGGTGAGCATTTAAACTCAGAGGTATGGTTGCCTAGGTTAACATATGGCCTTCTAATATTAGGGGGGCTCGCCAAGCAACCTCCACGAGTGCCCGAGTGCTACGGTGCCCCTCTGTAGCGCACGGGCCGGTGCTCCCTGGTAACGTCGGTTGATAACCGACGGCGAATAGCTTGGCCCGGCGGATAGGTGACGTTTCTTCGCGTGTCCCTCTGAGTCCCAGCAGAGGGCACAGTGTCGAAACGCACCAACCCCGGAGGAGGAAGAAAACCTCATTAAAAAATTACAGGCGGGGGCGGAAACGCCCACAAGTCCCTTCGGGGCACTACGAGGAAGACAACCTCGTAAAAAAATCACCGAAGTGGGCGGGAACGCTCGTCGAGAGGGATATTTACGGCGGCACATCCCTCTCGCAGGAGACGCGCCGGTTGCTAGGGTGCGAACACCTTCCTTCGACCGGTGCCGGCCTGCGGGTGACGTACGTAAGGGGTTCTGGCGTCCGTCACCCGAATTCCACCGGCAGGCCGAGGTGGTGGCGCGACCTGTTCTGGACGCGCCTCCCAGGAGGGTCGGCAGCGGCCAGGCTGCCGGCAGCAGCGGCGGGACCTGCCGCTTCGGTGGCGGGTCGAGGCCTGGCGGGAGCGCGGTGAATACGCAAGTGAATCCCGTACTCCCGCCAACGAGGTCCGTCGTGGCAAAGCACAGGTTTTAGTGGGTGCAAGCCCCACATAACCCCTCCGTGTCCCCTGACGGAGGGGTATGCGTCAGGCATTTCCTGTGGGTAAAAACAAAAAAAAAGGGCCTTCTAATATTAGATTCAGCTTCAATTGTAATCTGTAGTTGAGTAAGTAACTAATTAACTATGCAAACAAAACTTGCAAACTTGCCATTTTTTGGACATATGAATATAATTCTTTAAAGAAAATAAAATATCATGTGTGTACAAGAGAATGGTATCGTCTAAATGGATCTTAATAGAAATTAAAATCATAGAATCATTATGTAACAGAAAAATGCGAGTTTCGAATTTTGTTAACACGCACTAAAGTATAAACAAAACTATGAAAGAGTATCAAAAACATGCCCATATGATGCCCATTTAAAAACACTAAACCATCAGACTTTCTCAATATTTTGAGTGGAATACATTAAAGAATTCCATTCATGGACTGGACAGGTGAGATAAGAACGTATTTCTCACACCAATATGACGTGTAAGAATGTATTTACACTACATACAGGCTATTTGCATTTACAAATTTGTTAACAGAATAGTAATTTTTTAGTAACACCTAAAGAGCCGACGTTATAAGGTAGAGACGAAGGGTGGAAGGGTTATATTGCATTAAATGTTTGTTTTTGGACGCTAGGCATTTTCCAAATTACTTTATTTGACATATAGATTGATACCACTGATAACCAAACTCAGGATGTGGGCATCCGAACGATTTACGTAAGCCTTTTTTGTACAAGCAAACAGTAAGTCAAAATTCCATAGGTGACTGCTGGGCGAATTACATCGTGGCCTTACTGTTGGTGGCAAAACAAGCACTTTTGGCGCCGATAAACTGGCGATATTTTTTGGGCCGTCTGCCCTATCTAGAGTATAGGTCTATTATTGATACTGAAATTTTAAAATAATATACTTAAGTTACGCGTGGTGTGGGATCACTGTTCCATTTTCTAATGTAAGCCAATGGGAATCGTATGATATGGTCCCTTCACACCTAATAATATAATGTTCTCTTGACGAAATTTTGGCCGCAGGCCATAGCGGCCAACCACAGCTGCATGGCGGTTATTAATTAAAATACATTTTGAATTACTTATTACTGTTGTAAACAGTGCATAACTCGCATTCTTAAAATTACAACTTACTCGTAATCATTTTCGAAAAATAAAACATTTTAATTGAATAAATTCAGTGGATTCTGGTTGAATAATATAGTTGTTTTCAAAAAGTTTTGAAATTACATGGAAAAATAAACATCTTAATTAATTATATCACACCAACTCGTAGCATTAAATCATTTGAAAGTTTGCATAATTTTTGTATAAATTTAATTTTACTTTTAATGCATTTGAAAAATTGTTATCTAATGCAGTATTTGTTTTACATCGTCTAGGCATACTAACTTTATTTTTATAAAAAATATGTTACGATATAGAGGTATTTTGGCAGTGACTAAATTATATTATCTGTGATCTGTGAACACAAACAGTGAATAAAGACTTTATTTTTATTTATAATACAGAAGGTTAAGTCTACTATACTTTCGTTTCGATTATTACCTACCAACCGATATGATTTTAATGACTTTTCGTAGGCGTGGCGTGTTATGGCGTAACTAAATTCAAATATGCGTCCGGTTCTACTGCAAAATAACTTCTTCATTATGTAACTGATAACAAGGGAATTACGTAGTGAGTACGAAAGTATTTAATTGGTGCGATCGGTTCATTAAGTCTGAATAACATTTTTTTAATCCGCTACTATGCTTGCGTTGCTGTAAATATATATTCTAAATGATACCTATATTTTATTGGCAGTGTGGCGTAGTATTTATTTTTAATGGAATAGTATGGATTTGGGGAAGTCTCAAACAGGATTTGAAAGGAAATAATAATATAAAATATAATATAACTCTAAATGTGCAAGCTGTATCAAACGATAATCTAACTACTATGCTGAAAATTGAACTGACTTCAACACAAACAAAAAACAATCATTATTTTGGTAACTACTAGGTACTACTAGATAGATACTAATTAGATTAAATTACAACTGTTCAAGGAAATGTAAGCCAATTAGAAAATAATATTGTCACACTTGTTTATATATTAAAGAATACTCTGGATCCTTTTTTATTCTTTTCTTCTATATTCTTTTCTTTTGATCTTTAGGGAGGAATTTATGGACAAACGTATAATATACGCCTATAATTTTTTTTAATTATTTGTAAGCCCTAACATATTCTCAATGTGAATATATCTTGCAGTTCCAATAATAATCCATTCATGCCTGTCTAATTGATAACTTCCACTTTTGAATTCGATTATCAGGGGTTGAGCAACAGTTTCTGTGCCTTCTGAAACAGGTTAGATGACAGACGTATACACAGGACTTGGCGGACTGCGAGAAAAAATATTGCCAGTTTACTGGTGTCAAAAATGTTTGTTTTGACACCAACAGCGTCAGTTGTAAGCCGACCGCAATATTGACTGCTGTTCACGCCACAAATTATAGATATTTCAATCCACGAAGACGCGCCCCACTCTTTCAAAGTCGCTTATGTTTCATCGTAAGGAGTTTGATAGAGTGGGGCGCGTTGTCGTGGATTAAAATATCTATAGTTTCTATACCTACTATACCTGTTGTAAGTCCGCACGCGAGTTTCCACAGAGACGATTTCCGCCATGTTGCGACGTATTAGCGGAAATTTTGACAAATGGTGTTACTTTTTACGTGTGTGAAGAAGGTTGACGTAAAATGTTCCAATGGGCTCATCCTCAGGTTCATATCGGTGGGTTAAACGTAATTGGAGATGAATATTCGATGTGATATTACAAAGAAAAATTCTTTGCAAAATAACGTCGAATATTCATCTATTTGAAAATTAGCCCCCGTTTTTGCGGACGTTGCAAGTGATACGGTTTTTTTCGATTAATTTTCAATCCGGGTCAATGATATTAAAATTGGCGGAAACTTGTTTGAAACGATATTCGCGGAAAATTATAGATTGCAAAAAATACGTAGGCACAATAGGTTTGTTGGTTTAATTTTTCTTTTAACCATTGTACTGGCGCGCATTGAGGATCTTGCGCAAATTAATTTTCACCATAAAATGAATTATTTGACCAATTAATATCTGAGTCTAAATGTAAGATATTATATTCAGATTCATAAAAGCCGTAATTTTATTTTTTCAAATACTACTAGAGGTTTCTATATGTGATTATAGCAGTTCTAGTGTTTCAGCTCCTGCTTTCCCATTTATGCATTTTTTTTCTGGTGGAATTACAAGTTTCGTCTTTTGTTACTTAAGTTATTGACTTATTGTGCACTGTTTTAAGGGAATTAAATTTTTGGTAGACAAAACTCTCCATTTCTGATATAGGTAATCACACAAAGATATGCCTAATATCTCTCTCCTACACATTTACTGTGATTCTACGAGTATTTCCATAATTATATCTGTATCAATGAATATCTCTTGTAGACGTTCAGCATGTGAGATAACGTAATGCACACTTCCCTAATTGCTGAAAGCAACACCGGAACACATCTATAGCACGCGAGTTTGCGTGTTTACCACACCTGAATTTGCTTAACTAGATAAAATCTGTACGATTAAAGTTTTGACACATGATCTTCTTACTTTGTTGTAGTATCGTAATGAGGTAACAGTTTTATTGGAGGCTTTTTGTATGAAAATTCTGTAAAAGATATTATCGTAACACCGGACCGGAATGAAAAAAAAAAAACAAAATGGAGCCTGGGACAACTGTGGTAAAGTGCTTGTCAATTATGTTTCTTGACACAGAACAAGGAATGACTTTTATATTTCTTACATTATTTGCTTTACCTTCATACCTATAATTTGATTTCCACAAGTTGAGAAGTTATTTTTGTATTTAAACAGCGAGAAAAATAGCACAGAAACAAAAGGTCTCACAGTTATTACAAATGAAGTGGCGATTTGATGGCAATAAGCATTAGCAATTTGCCAGTATAGATGATTGCCCTTAATGTTCGAGTGAAGAGCACTAATGGAGGGACTTAGCCACGTGCATTTGTACCGAAACATTGTAGAGTTGTGTTAAATTGATTCAGTATTATTTTGTATTTATTCCATTGACCGTGTTCTATTAGCCTCGATATTTGCTTTATTTGTGTATGGTTGCCAGTCAATACCTGTGTGACCCAGCTGTCTACTTTTCCGTGCTTGAACCGATGCACGATGCAGAGAATGCAATTGAGTGAATGAAAAGAATGAATTTTTTAGTAAAGCTGAAGGGCTCACATAAGGGTTTTTAATATTAATATTGATAATGGCGCGGCTTGACCACAATTTTGTCTGATGGAAAGCAACGATGACGATGAGGTCAAGGCTGGAGCGTGCTTGCCTAGAAAATGCCTATTCACTTTTCTCTTGGAGGGACCCAGATTATACTTGGCTGAGAACTCGGAAGCTGGAAGACTGTTCCGCACCATAGCTGTTCGTATAAAATATTTCGTTTGGTTTGCTGGATATCAACCATAGAAATCTAAAGGACGTACTTAAGTATTAGGTAAAATGGTATTTTCTTTTATTGGATATCAATTGTACATTCCACACAGCTTTCGTTCTTTTTTAGCCCTCTTTTTCAAATGTCGATTATTACAAGAATATAAAAGCTTTTATAAAATAGGCATTGAACAAAAAAGTCAATAGATACTCGTATTATAGCGGTGGGTATATTACTTGCAATCACAATCGATTTTGTTTCCAATTCACTTTCACACTGCTTCTATTTTAACGTTACCGGAAAAAGAATAAAAGAAGTAAGTTATTGTACACTTTCTCATTCACTTGCTAGGCAAGCAAGAAAAGGTTTTCTCTAAAAAGTGTATAAACGTAGAATATATTAATTGGAGTAGGTACGTAAATATTATATCAATCTAGGTTGAGCAACAGGAAATTTTGTTTTATGTTTATACGAATTTTGACATACTTTTTTCAAAATTATGTAATTTTCAAATCACAAAACACTAGTTTTATTTTAACATCTTGTTTTTTACATTTAATGTAAACAACAAGAGGTTAAGATTGTATAAATTAATTTATTATATATAATTTATCTGAGAACGAATAATATCTATGTTACTATGGAAAGTTAGATTTTAGTTTTGAATTTGATTCTGTCGAAATATTTCATAATATTTTTTTAGATTCCATTTGCGCGCCCGTCATAAAATATAGGTAGGCTGTGCAGGGACGATCTGTCAGTCAGTCAGTCAGCCACCTTTAAAAGTCTAAATACGCTACATTGTTAAATATTGCCACTTGTAGTAATAGAAGTTACAATAACAAATAACGTGTAGGTATACCTACTCCGACTTTATAGTTCGATGCAGTAAAATGACTGTCATCTGGTAAATAAAAAAAAATATACTTACGAAAAGAACGATAAGAAACCTTAGGATATGGGCATCCGAACGATTTACGTAAACCTTTTCCGTACAAGCAATCAGTAGCGCCATCTGTCAAAATTCTATAGGTGGCTGGTGGCTGCTGACCGAACTACAGCGTGGCTTTACTGTTTGTGCCAAAACAAGCATTTTTGGCACCGATAAACTGGCGACAATAATTCTTTGCGACGTCCTCTCTGTCCAGGGTACTTTGTATTGCATAAAAATATTATTTTAATTTGAAAGTCACTTCTCTTATTTTAATTAGTTTGAGTTATTTTGGTGAAATAGAGGAAGATTATTGGAGTTTAGTAAAACATGGAACGTCATTTTACTGTATCAAATTAAAAGTCGGAGAATATAGGTAGATTAAGCACATGTGTGTAAATTCCAAGTTAAACATTCCAAGCTATAGCAATAAAATTCGCCAAAGGAACAGGTTGCCTTGGCTTACTGATTTCGTGGCTTTATTTTGTAGGTCTCACAGTAGCGAAACAGTGTCGTAATATTTTTATTTTATCTCATATGTATTATCTGTGTTACATTAAGCGGAAAGACTTGTAAAGATTCACGCGATGCAAATTATACGAAATCGTTTTGTGGTTACCGCAATAAAAAAAAATATTTGACCGTCTCAAGACAATCAGTTTTAATGTCTGCTTTGTAAAGAGATTTTTTTTATTACCTCTTGAGTAATAAAAATCTGGCAATATTTTGGGGACTACCTACCAACACTTGATTTAAATTGAGTATTGACTATTGAGTAAGATTTGCTTATGAGCTTAACCTAGACAGCAGGTTACCTGTTACCTGTTAGATTTAGCTGCATTTGATATGAGAATAATAATTAAGTTCAATAATATGCCAATCATTTTAATTGACTATTATATCTATGCCTACGTTCATTTTAATAATATTATAAACGTATTTACTAGGCAACGAGCAGTGAATACCTAATAGGTTGTAATTCAGACGCCCGCGTGAATTTCGGTTTTTCACAATTTGAGTTCGAGGATTAATTTAATTTTGACAACCATTCTAGCTGAGTTTCTAAATTAAACAACGATATATTATGCTTTTAGTAAAACTAAAAAGCGTATTAGCCTACATGTCATATGGTTTTTAGGGTTCCGTACCCGAAAGGTAAAAAGGAACCCTATTACGGAGACTTCGCTGTCCGTCCGTCCGTCTGTCTGTCATTAGGCTGTATCTCTTGAACCGTGATAGCTACAGACTTGAAATTTTCACAGAATATCTATTTCTGTTGCAAATATAACAATTATAAAATATATAAAAATTAGAATAAAATAAATATTTATGGGGGCTCCCATACAACAAACGTGATTTTTTTTGGTTGTTTTTTAATTTGCTAGCCCGACTCACAGTTGACCAAGTTTTTTTATTAAGTTTTAACTACATTACGTTGCGTAATAGAGAGCCTATAGAGTTAGTAATGGAGTTATTACAGTATATTTGTACACGGTTCGTTTATTATTCATAATGTGGGCATAAAAGCGGAAAATTAATAGATAACATTCATATAATACTCATCACCTCTTAACTCTATAATGTTGGCTTTGATACAGAGGCTACAATTCATAATGCGATAGAGTTGTATCTATCTGTCATGAATAGCATGATATTATGACAGGGTACAAGGCTTAAACGAGTGTAGCATGAAATGTATTTATTATGAATTATTATTAGGATGAAGAATTTTAACGTTTTTGTTCCTTCCAGCGCCAGATAAACGGTTTTTTCGAACCAGGGCAGAAACTACCTTGTGTCGCCTCTCCATTTACCTCTAGCATATGCCTCTCTCCCTCTACTCCACTCAAGTGTGGCATCTTATTTTTGTTTATTTTACAAATCGATGGTGAGCCAACCAGGTCTCCTTAGTTAGATATCAATTTCCCAAAAGTGACAAAAAATATAGCAGGCTGCTTCTTTACAAACTTGAATACGAGTACACAGTTATATTTTTACAATTCCAAGGGTATTTTATTCAATATGAATTTGACTCCTCATTGCTGAGATAAAGGCGATGTGTAAATGGCTGACAACAAATAGATCGTACAAGTGTTCAGTATACCTATTTACATGAATTAAGGAACATTTGAAGTGCTTATTTATTAAAGGTAACTTTTGAAAAACGAAGTAGACTATAGTAGTGTTATTATCTCGCTGCAGACTTGGTCATAAATCATTCGAGTGTTTCGCTTTTGTTGTTCTGCAGTAATGCACAACTCAACAAAGAACAACAAAAGCGAAACACTCGATTGATTTATGACCGAGTCTGCAGCGAGATAATAACACTACTATAGAATCAAATTTAGCTCTCTAACTAGAAAATAATTTCGTTAAAGTAAAATGTTAGTGTTAGCTTTAGTCCTATTCCAAATAAGCAACTCTATCTCATTACATTTGTTAATTTCGGTAAAATAATGATGGCCGCTAGTTTTAATTAAAAGAACACAGTGAAAGCTTTCTCATATCGAACAATGTAACTTTGTTTGAATAATTAAAATAACAACTCGGTACGAACCGTCAGGTAAGTACGCAACTTTCCTTATATGGGAACAAACTTTCTTGAACATAGTTTTTCGTTCTAACTTAGTTAATTATTAGCTTGGTTCTATATTATCCAAGGCTTTTGGAGGCACATTGCAATTCATCAGTCTATAAGCGTATGTACATTGTACAACTGGGCAAATACCTATACGCTCTTTTAAAGTTAAGTTAGTAAATTAAGTATAGATCTTCATATTTAGACTCTCCCCTTATAACACATTTTTAATTAGTTATAACTTATAAGTAGATATTTCAATCCACGAAGACGCACCCCACTCTGTCAAAATCGCTTGATGTTTCATTCGATTCTTATGGAGTTTGACAGAGTGGGGCGCGTCATCGTAGATTGAAATAACTATAAGTTGGTGTTTTTATCATTACTCCCATTCGATTTCTGAGTTCTAGTCTCCTTCACAGTCACACATAGTGAGGTGAATTTTAAATCTGGCCAAATTCTGACGGACCTTTGAGAATCCACATCCAGCGCCTTCGCGAGACTCTTTGAATGTCGTCAGTCAGGTAGATAAGTATTTACTTGACTGAAATCTCACCTGATGGTAAATAAGATGATCCAGCCGAAGATGTTATCGTAGTAACTTGGAAGACATATAATTAACTAGTAGGGCGCGTGGGTGCGCGGGCCACATGTGGCCCGCGGGCTGTCTTTCCCCCTATTCGCCTTCCAAAATTTAGTCCTTCAACATTCGCCATACATTTTTCTATGGAAAAATAAATTCCGCCATTTTGAATTTTTTTTCAATCCATAAAATAGACCTTTGGGTCCTGATCACTTCTTCTCAAGAAACCGTTCTTCCATCTTTTATACTTTCCGAGATATCGGCGAAATTCGTTTGGCGGCCATTTTGAATCCGCCATTTTGAAATTTTTTTCAGCTCACTGCCAATTGGATTACGTTTCAAATGACATTTGGTCGGGCACCCCCGACCTATCTTCGATACCCTGGCCGTGCTCTTCACCCGTCTTCGAAATCCTCAATCATCAGCTCTCTCCGTATTTTTCCTCCGAATGAATTTTTTTCTTTTATACGACACCATCTTTGAAAAAAAATTTTTTCATACAAAATTGTTCAGGAGAGGTGATCAATCAGTCAGTGAGTCAGTCAGTGGCCAATCAGCACGAGTAGCTATATATATAGTAATAGACTAATATTATTTCATTAACTAACATTTCCGGAAAAATTCGTGGCATCCGGCCTACCCATAGGTATTTCGGTTTGTCAAAAATCGTAATAATTCCAGATACATGCTTATGGAGCCGCGGGCAAAAGCTAGTTATTTGACTGATAATAACATTCGAATCCTAACGGTAGATTTGCTGTTAAATAATATAGACATATCAGTTAAGAATCGGGTTTATTTTTGTTGAAAGCTATCTAGGTTGGTATTCGTGGGACATTCACACAAATTGTAATCGAGCACAATCGTAATTAGGTATCTATAGCTACTAATATTGCGTTAAAATGAGTCTGTGTGTTCATTTGTCCGTTGTTCCATGACGCAAAGTAACATACCACTGATAATTTTACAATCTTGAAGTACTGTGATTAATTCTTAAAAGAAAGAAAACTAATCCGTTTACAACAAAATCCGTACAAAATATGACATGATAATGATGTGTTTTTAATATTTATAAAAGAATCCGACAAAATTACTCATAAAGTTCCTACTTGAGGATTCGGAAAGCGTCTGCCTTCGAAATTCCTTCGCCTTAAGTGGGTATTCTGGTTACGAAGATCCTTTAAAAATAATAAGATGAATGAATATTAAGAAAAGATATAAATCTTAACATTTTCAGAAGAGCATGTACCTACTAAGTCTCTTGATTTTTCTCTGTGCAAACGTGATTTACAAACTTCTTATCTTATACATTCTTTGGTTTGCTTTTCATCAATAACTCAGGTCTATGAAAAATAATTTTAATTTATATAGGTAGGTGCCTAAAATCAAAAGCCACATGGACGAGGTTACCCGCAATAACTAGTCGTAGTATAAATTATGTATTGTATAAATAGATAAAATGTTGTCTAACAGTTGATCTTGTTTCTGAAATTGGGCTTTAAGATAATTAAGTGTCTAATTTAGCACCATTGTTTTAAGATTGTTAACGAAATTAATAGCTTATTGTTTTGTACTACCAAGGCCCTTACTTATAGTTTAGGATTTTATAATTATTAATTAATCATACATCTTAGGTCTCATGGTATGGTCAGGTCTACATATAAGTTTTCTTTTAGTATACTTAGTTAAGTATCTACGTATACTTTTACTTTACTATATTATAGCTAGTTCATCTTGTAGCTGATGGTCGTCCCAAGACTCTTTTTTTGTTCACTGTTGTCAAGACATTTGCTGCTACTTTCTCTATAGCATTAAATACCTTTCAGATTCATTTAAGCTAAAATGTCCAATCTCATCAGAGCCCACACATCCACTTTAAGCTCCTTACCAACTAGGACTATTATCGTGAAAGTGATCTAAATATATAAAAGAAGACACTGACTGACTGACTGACATATCAACGCACAGCCCAAACCGCTGGGTCTAGAGACTTCAAATTTGGCACACAAGTTCCTTATGAGGTCTAGGGGTGCACTAAGAAAGGATTTTTCAAAATTCCCCTCCTAAAGGGGTGAAACGGGGCTCCAAAGTTCGTATTTTACCAAGCTTCAATACTCCTTCACGCCGCAACTACTGAACCGATTTGGCTTAAATTTGGAATGGAGATAAATTGTATCTTGGATTAACACATAAGCTACTTTTCATCCCGGGAAATTCCATGGTTCCCGTGGGATTAATTAAAAACCGAAATTCACGCGGAAAAAATCTTCACGCCGGAAGTACAAGACCGATTTAGCTGAAATTTGGAATGGACATAGATGATATCCTGGGTTAATAAAAAGGCTACTTTTCATCCCGGAAAAATCCATGGTTTTTGCGGGAAAACTGAAAAATTGATATTCACGCGTGAAAAATACTACTTTACGCTGCACTTACTGACCTGATATGACTGAAATTCGGAAAGGAGATAGATTTTATCCTGAATTGATACATAGGCTACTTTTCATCCCGGAAAATTTCATGGTATATCAAAGAAGATACTGACTCACGCACTCACTGACATATCAAGGCACAGCCCAAACCCCTGGGTCTAGAGACTTCAAATTTGGCACACAGATTCATTATGAGGTCTAGGGGTGCACTAAGAAAGGATTTTTCAAAATTCCCCCTTTAAGGGGTGAAACGGGGCTCCAAAGTTCGTATTTTACCAAGCTTCGATACTACTGATCCGATTTGGCTCAAATTTGGGATGGAGATGAATTGCATCTTGGGTTAGTACATAAGCTACTTTTCATCCCGGGAAAATCCATGGTTCCCGTGGGATTAGTTATAAACCGAAATTCACGCGGAAAAAAATCTTCACGCCGCAAGTACAAGACCGATTTGGCTGAAATTTGGAACGGAGATAGATGATATCCTGGGATTCCTGGGTTAGTAAAAAAGCTACTTTTTATCCCGGAAAAATCCATGGTTTTTGCGGAAAAACTGAAAAATTGATATTCACGCGCGAAAAATACTACTTTACGCTGCACTTACTGAACTGATATGACTGAAATTCGGAAAGGAGATAGATTTTATCCTGGATTAATACATAGGCTACTTTTCATCCCGGAAAATTTCATGGTATATCAAAGAAGATACTGACTCACTCACTCACTGACATATCAACGCACAGCTCAAACCGCTGGGTCTAGAGATTTCAAATTTGGCACACAGGTTCCTTATGAGGTCTAGAGGTGCATTAAGAAAGGATTTTTCAAAATTCCCCCCCTAAAGGGGTGAAACGCGGCTCCAAAGTTCGTATTTTACCAAGCTTCAATACTCCTTCACGCCGCAACTACTGATCCGATTTGGCTCAAATTTGGGATGGAGATGAATTGCATCTTGGGTTAATACATAAGCTACTTTTCATCCCGGGAAAATCCATGGTTCCCGTGGGATTAGTTATAAACCGAAATTCACGCGGAAAAAAATCTTCACGCCGCAAGTACAAGACCGATTTGGCTGAAATTTGGAACGGAGATAGATGATATCTTGGGTTAATAAAAAAGCTACTTTTTATTCCGGAAAAATCCATGGCTTTTGCGGGAAAACTGAAAAATTGATATTCACGCGCAAAAATACTACTTCACGCTGCACTTACTGAACTGATATGACTGAAATTCGGAAAGGAGATAGATTTTATCCTGGATTAATACAAAGGCTACTTTTCATCCCGGAAAATTTCATGGTATATCAAAGAAGATACTGACTCACTCACTCACTGACATATCAACGCACAGCCCAAACCGCTGGGTCTAGAGACTTCAAATTTGGCACACAGGTTCCTTATGAGGTCTAGGGGTGCACTAAGAAAGGATTTTTCAAAATTCCTTCCTTAAGGGGTGAAACGGGGCTCCAAATTTCGTATTTTATCAAGCTTCGATATTCCTTCACGCCGCAACTACTAAACCGATTTGGCTTAAATTTGGAATGGCGATAAATTGCATCTTGGGTTAACACATAAGCTACTTTTCATCCCGGGAAAATCCTTGGTTCCCGTGGGATTAGTTAAAAACCAAAATTCACGCGAAAAAAATCTTCACGCCGCAAGTACAAGATCGATTTGGCTGAAATTTGGATTGGAGATAAATGATATCCTGGGTTAGTAAAAAAGCTACTTTTTGTCCCGGAAAAATCCATGGTTTACGCGGGAAAACTGAAAAATTGATATTCACGCGCGAAAAATACTACTTTACGCTGCACTTACTGACCTGATATGACTGAAATTCGGAAAGAAGATAGATTTTATCCTGGATTAGTACATAGGCTACTTTTCATCCCGGAAAATTTCATGGTATATCAAAGAAGATACTGACTCACTCACTCACTGATATATCAACGCACAGCCCAAACCGCTTTGTGTAGAGACTTAAAATTTGGCACACAGGTTTCTTATGAGGTCTAGGGGTGCATTAAAAAAGGATTTTTCAAAATTCCCCCCCTTAAGGGGTGAAACGGGCTTTAAAGTTCGTATTTTATCAAACTTCGATACTCCTTCACGTCGCAACTACTGAACCGATTTGGCTCAAATTTGGAATGGCGATATATATTGCATCTTGGGTTAACATATGTAAGCTACTTTTCATCCCGGGAAAATCTATGGTTCCCGTGGGAATAGTTAAAAACCGAAATTCACGCGGAAAAAAATCTTCACGCCGCAAGTACAAGACTGATTTGGCTGAAATTTGGAATGGAAATAGATGATATCCTGGGTTAATAAAAAGGCTACTTTTTATTCCAGAAAATTTCATGGTTTTCATGATAATAGTGATAGATAATATGTCTTCATGCCGTAATTACTGAACTGATTTGGAATAGAGATAGATTATATCATGGATTAATACTAAGGCTACTTTTTATCCCGGAAAAATCCATGGTTCCTTCGGGAACAGTGAAAAACAGATATCCACGCGGGAAAAATATTCCTTCACGCCGTAATCGCTGAAGTGATTTGGCTGAAAATTAGAATAGAGAAGGTTGTTTTTTATCCCGGGAAAATCAATGGTTATTTCTCCCGCGTGAATATTTGTTTTCCACTATTCCAACGGGAGAAATACTCATTCACGCTGCAACTATTGAAAATTTTTGGCTGAAAGTTAAAATGGAGATAGATTTCGCTCTAAATTAAAACAAAGGTTACTTTTTATTCCGGAAAAATCGATGGTTCCCGTGAGAATAGGGAAAACTAAAATTTACGCGGGCGAAGCCGCGGGTATCTGCTAGTATCTAATATAATAGTCCTGTACTGTACTAAAATAGTCTAATACTGACTGGTCTATCTCTACTCAAACCAGTGAAGAAGAATAAGTATTTTTGAAATTCATCCTAGAACCTAGGTTAATAATTCATGTGGGGATAAGATAGAGTTCGCGCAAGCGAAGCCGCTTGCGTCCTGTAATAACAAATATATGTACCGGGGCTTTATCAATATAGTAATCTTTAAAAGGCAGTCCAAGCGTAAGAAGTAAGACAAAAAAACACGAGTTGATACATAGAGCATGATAATAAATAGTATACACTTACATAAAAATACCTACGTATACTTACAAAATTTTACGTAAGCATAAATAGATTATGACGATATGATCCTATTTAATATGTATATTATCCCATTTTATGTGCTAATATGTTTGAATGTTTGTTACTCAATTATGCTAAAACTATACCATAACACTACTTAATAAAAAAGATAGGTACAATATTATCTGGTCGGAATTCGAACCCTTGAATTTTGAGATGCGCAGGGGAGGTAAGAACGGAGCAACAAAACTTATCTTTTTTTATATTGAAGATAGGCTTGCGCTCGACGACAATCATGCCTGGTGGAAAGCATTGATGATGTCAAGGTTGGAGCGCGCTTGCCTAGAAAATGCCTATTCACTCTTCTCTTGAAGGCACCCTGATTGTACTTGGCTGGAAACACGGAGGCTGGAAAGGCGTTCCACACCTTAGCGGTCCGTATCAGAAACGCGGAAGAAAAATGTTTCGTATCTAAAATAAAATTAAATAATTAATTATGAATAATATGAAAACTTACATATTTATGATAAGAAGTTGTGATACTTCATATTGCACTAACAATGAAGTAATCGTTTAATGAGATACATTTTACTGTCCGTACCGTAAGTAGGCTTAATACTAAACTTACGTCATTGATGTTTACGATCTTTTAATCTTAAAAATATTCTATTAAATAAATGTTTTATCTCACTGCTGATTTATACGCAAGACGTAAAAAAATCGCAGGGGTTTTACCAAAGAAGTTTTTACTAGCTACCGGGAATCATAAGGTTTTAAAAAAAGTATATAATTACCTTTGAGACTAAACGCAACGCAAGCGTCTGCTATGAAATCCTTTCAAGCAATATTGGTTCCACGAGGCAATAAAGCACCTTATCCAAAAAATCCTTTGGCATAAAGCTGTCTCGTACATTCTTTCTATTTTGCATTAAAATAGCTGCGTTTTTTGCGGCAGTCTTCAATCAAAGTAATCTTGCTGTAGTTGCCAAATAGTTTTTAATTATAGTTGTGTAACGTTTTTTTATTATATGTGTTTAATTATTGAATTATATGCCTAAGTAACGTAGGAGTAAATATGCCGTGTCCTTATGTAAAACACTGGTTTTTAATTTAACTGTAGCTTGATTGACACCGCACGTGTAGGTGGTGGAATTTTTTCAAACTACTTTCTGTCCAATGCAGGTGAAAATCAAGGACATTATAGAAACATTAACACCACAGATGCTGGACATGAAAATAGTGAGTAGGTAGGTACTTGTGATCGAAGCATATTATACTATCGTGATACCAGGCTCTATCGTAGGTTGCTGCCCTAGAAAAGTAAGTTGCCTACCTAGAAAAGAAAGCTCCAGGCCCCAGACTTAAGGGTGTATAATATCAACCCAAAAAATAACTCTATAAAACGTTCTTTCATGTAATAGGGGGGTACCTATAACAAAAACTACGCTTTTTTTAATCAACACAGATACTATAATATCAAAAATTTATTCCGGGCACCAAAAAAATACACAACAGTTTTTGATAAAAAACAAAAACGTAAAGCAATACTGTTTCGAAAAACTTTCATCTTCTTTAGACGAATTAAAAAAAAGACCCTCAATACTATTGCGAAAGTAGGGCACTTGTCTTTATAATTTTTAACTACGTACAGGTTACTCTAAATCGCGTAGTCACCGTTATAGCACATTAGTTTCTAAATATCAATTAACAAAGCTGACAAGCCTGCATATTGATTGGATTAGTTTAATTAATTTCAGTAGCTGGTCGTTAAGGGGAAACACGTTCCAAATCGTTAAAGATGGGTCAAAAGATGGGGTTTAAAGCTATTATCTACCTGCCTATACTTACTGGCAACCGTTACTTAGTATCAATTAAAGCGTTCCCGTTATTGAAATTAATATTATTTTCATTAATTACAATAATTTATTTTATTTTCGTCTCTGCACGTTCTTATGTGTCGTCGACGTTTTAGCCAATGGACGTCCACTGCTGAACATAGGCCTCCGCTTGCACCGCCTGGCGCTAGCGCCTGGCTTTCTTTACGTCGTCCATCCACCAGGTGGGGAGTATACGGATACTTAAATGCGCTAACGTAATTAAAAGGAGAAAAACTAATAAAGGGAGCTTTGGTTGACATCCCATTAATTAATAGATATGTGTAATAGCATTATTTTAGCAATAGCATTTCTGACGACTTCCCTGGCGCATTCGAGTGGGAGGTCACGAGTTCGATTCCCGCCACGGGCGCTTTGGAATTTTATAATTTCTAAATTAGCTCAGGTCTGGTCTGGTGGGAGGCTTCGGCTGGGGCTAGTTACCACCCTACCAGCAAAGACGCTCCGCCAAGCGATTTAGCGTTCCGGTGCGATGCTTGTAGAAACCGTTGGCGTAAATTTACTTACCCTTGATGCTTGTAGAAACCGTAGGCGTAAATTTACTTACCCTTCCAAGTTAGTACGATAACAAACATCTTAGGCTGCATCATCACTTACCATCAGGTGAGATCGCAGTCAAGTACTGACTTGTCTAGAATAAAAAAAAAAAAAAACATCAACTCATCCCGTATTTTTTTAAGCCACTGGGGAATGCATTTACGCATCTCAACCCACACCGCCCCTAAGCCTCCCAAGGCGAACCCAGGATGAATGACTTCCTTTCCAGGGAACCCAAGCGCGTGTCATCTGTAGGTACATATCCCGTATTAAATGCCCAACGGCCGTAACACAGCCGTAACGTGTCGAACAAATTCTGACAAATATAATTTCACAAACATCAAACGGGTCGGTACCTTTATTTGAATACAATAACTTCATACTCCGAAACGATCAGCGCATGTCCAAAATCCCGATAACATCGCATTCCCTCATACTTACCTACACACAATACAACGCAGGCGCCTACTGCCCCAATAAATACAGTCGGACATGTTTTGACATTTCGTGGGAAAGCTGCATTATGGCAAAATATAAACCGTGAAAACATACCTCTTAAATATCCAGTCAGAAAACAACTTTATCGTCAAAGTTTAAGGTGCAAATTAGGTTTCTCTGGCGGGGACAGAGCCTGTGGTCAGACGTCACGTAGTGTTTAGGTATGTTACACTTTAGAACAATTTCAAACTCACGAATTTATGTGACACTGTTGTAACGCAGCGTAACGTGTTGTAATTTGCATATTTGCGGAGCGTGGAGGCAGTCAAGACCAGTGTAGAGCAAATAAGGAACATTGAACCACTTTGTTATACCTTAGAAACACGTAAATAAGTTAAGATTTTCTATTAGAGTAGTTCTTACTCAGGCTTTTAGTGAATCATCATCTACATCTCGTCACGTACTTTTCCTGATGGACGTTGTACGCACGATATTCAAAGGATCCTGTAGAGATTTTTATTTATTTATTCATTCAAAATTATTCATTCATTTAAACATTCAAAATTTGCAATACATTCTGAGGGTATGTAAAACCATTTTAAGGTAACCACTAATTTCTAAAATCCATTGATCATTACTAAGGATAGGCCTGTTCGAACATTTTGCCAAAGCCTTTTTCATACAAGGAAATTTAGCGCCATCTATCAAACATCCTGCGAAATACTTGTTTTTTTTATGTAATATTTCTTGATGTTACTTACCGATGATACGTTATCCCATGCTTCTTTTTAAATTTCTTGGTGTAATTTTTGCAGTCTTTTATCGCACAATTAGGCATTTTTATCTTTTAGAGTTAAATTTTCCACTATTCTCTCGCTACTAAGCGTACTTACTAAAATGGCGGGAACCGTCTCCATGGAAACGTGCGTGCGGAGCGTCGTGAGCTGAGGCGGGGACCGCGGCATATACAATAGTGCGCGTACAATGGGGACATTTCCCCATTGAACTGGCGACATTTTTTCGCGCGGTTCGCCCTGTCTCTATATAGAGGTCAATGCTAAAATCTCTAACTTGCCTGATTTTACAGCGGCTTCGAGCGGCTTCCTTTCTCTCTTTTGGTGTTATCAGTCCACCGGGTTGCAGTTCTGCCAACATTACGCTTTCCATTCCAGCACCTTGGAAGACCACCCGCCATTGGTCGTACGAGTAAGTGCTATATTGCCAATTTAGCTTCGCGCCCTGCTAAGTCATATCGATGAATACTGATTTTCTCTTCTCTGATTTGAATTTTTTACTGGTAGTAGGACTCTTTTTGTAGAGTTCGTTTGGGTAGACATCATCGCAATCAGTACGCCGCCGTGATAACTGGGTAAATTGAGACCTAACACCTAATGTGTAAGGAAGATGGGCGCAGTGCAGTGTGTCGAATGAAATTGCAGTGCAACATACTGCATCTGACATTGGCATGCGTATCACTTAACATCAGGGAAACGTCTTGCTCGTCTCATCATTCTTTATTATAAAAAAATTGGTTGTCTGTTAAGTCGATTTACGGACGATAGATTTACGTGATAACGCCATAATTGGCCTCTCTATCGTGCCTCTCTATCGCTTGTTGCGCGCTCTCGCTTGCACGCACAGGCTCAGGTGGAACGTTACTATTTTTCATGTGCGTTGCTGGTGTTTATCAATTTATTAAATGTTATCACGTCAAAAAATTGTGTAGAGATTACTCCGAGCTCTTTCTCTTACGCCAGCTGAGTGATCCTACGCCTTTTTGTGAAGGCCATGGTCAATGTGGTAGATCAAAGATGACTAATTTTTTATGGCTTTTTTATAAACTAGGATGAAAATACTGACGTCCACAAAAATTAAATTAAATCAATGAAATAAATACAAAGTTATAGGCATTTTAACTTTTGATGTAGAGGTTTTCTATCCATTTCTCACAAAATGAAAAATTTTATATGGCGTTCAAGAGAAGTGACATCACAATAGTTTATAGCTATCTCTCTCTAATCAGAAATATTGAAATGCTTATAACTATTTTGTTATTTGATCGATTTAATCAGCTTTTTCACCATTGTATTTGTTTATAATTTGAGTTTCAAAAATAAATGAAAAAAACATTAATTATAATAATTTAATTTCAGTCAACTATCCAACTGCCCGAATCCATATTTCATCACTGGCAACACAAACTGTTTGCAGACATCAAGAGACGTCTAAAATGGTCTGAAAATCTGTATCAACTAATTATGCAAACTCGAAAACGCGTGCACGCAAAAAAATCTGTGATGACGATAAAATATGACCTAACGCAACCACGATCTAGGCGCGCTAGTGTTTTGTAAGATCTATAGAATAATACCTACTTATAGTAATTGCAAAAGTATGCTAATAACTATTCTGTGTAGAGTAAGAAAGCTAGCAAATCGCAGGTGCAGCGAATGCTATGATATATTAATAGATGTTATCTAATATCTTAATATGATAAATTGTTTCCAATGTCCTAACAAATTATCGTGTCGGGGCGCATGATTGATCCTTTAGGCCTAAACGTGATTGTATTAGTGGATGCAAGCCATTAATTAGGCTGCTAGGTATTAGAACTTGCACTATTTGTTTATTGCAACTAGAAATAGCTATTTATGCAACTGCATCGTAAGGATGTTCATTTTAATTCGAGTGCTGGTTTTTGATACGAGGGTTACCGAAATTGCTTGTATGGAAAATGCCTATTCATTTTTCTCTTATAGGCACCCAGATTATATTTAGCCGGGAACACGGAAACTCGAAAGGCGTTCTACACCAGTATCTATAAGTCACTGCAAACAACAATTTATCTACACAAAGCTTCCATAAAAATATTTGCTAAATTATAATATAATATGGATATATTCTAAACACAGGAACCTATACCATATTCTGTTATGGAACAATAATTATACCTAATTAGATATCTGTATAGCTAGAAATGATTAATTCTACAAGTTTTTTATACGGAATAGATGCAAAAAAAAATGTTTCAAGTACTGTAACTAAAAATACGACATATTTACAATCTAAATATTATAACAAGTTTTTTCATAAATATTATTATTATTTTCTTTTATTTCAGTGGTTGTCATTGTGCACTACTAAGAAAATCAACTTTTCGATTTTGAAATAATATCTTATAGTCTCATTAATATTCAATTAATTATTGTTTGTTTGAGACAGCAATGGGAGTTTAAATTATTATGAGTGGTATAAAAAAAGTATCCGGCCGACCTCCGGCCGACTTGCACTGGTGACTTTCTATCAAACTTACGTAGAGGTAGGTGCACCATGAAATACAGCCTCCCAAACAAGTCCTATTTTAAATTCAAAGCAAAAATAACAATAATCAATACTAAAAGAACTACATTTTTTTGTTATTTTTTTTTACACTGACCAAGTTAGTACTTGACTGCAATCTCACCTGACGGTAAGTGATTTATTTATGTATTAATCTGTTAGGACAACCAACAGACTATACTGTACAACATAAACCACGCAAACATTACAGAGTAATAAATTCGTGGTAATAGTAGCACTAATTAAGAGGATCGTCTAGCTGTAAGCTTTCATACAAAAGTAAAATTACAAATTTTAAAAACTCCCGACAAAAAATAAAATATTAAAAGTAACAAATAATATTTAAAACCTATTATAATAATTATTATCGTCACAATATAATATTAAGAACGTTCAAATATTTTTTAATTCAAGTGTCGTCGCATCGTCGCGGGACCGTTAAGAACTTTATGAGGAACTCAGGAATGCAAGTTCTTTGCGATATTTTGTGAACCCTGCACATTGGGAAATTGTGAAAAATTTTAGTTTGTACGAAATCTTCGCTATACCTATTGCACCTATCGTTGAGAAAATTGCGAAAAATCATAATAATATTTCTTAAACATTAACAACAAATTAAGGCGGCTTTCTAAATTATAGATGTTAGTAGGTAGGTAGGTAGTAATATTTCACTTTAAACGTTATTAACGAGGAACACTCACGATAACAAAATTCAATTTCGTACACCTCGTTTAGCATTTTATTCTAGATTGATTCAAGTCTGTAAACAACCTGAAAAGTAATTTCATCAGTGCCAAATCAGTTCAAAATTACCAAATCTTACAGTCAGCACAAATTAATAAAATATTATAACACTAAAGACTTTTTTACGTAACTGTACCGTGAGAAATCGTTACCGAAAACTCTCCATGTTCAATGTCAAAACTTATACAATCGTTTCCGATTGCCGCCAGTACTAATCGCTTACTCAGTTGTTATAATAGAAATACGCAATATCAGAAATGTTATTTATGACAAAATTTCAAAGTTGACAGCCCTGAAAATGGAACACTTAGGGCTCGACTCACCTAGGAAACAATAAGGTCAGGCCCCGTCTACAATTTTACGTGACTATTTTTAATCTGTAAAGTGACGCATAAGATGGCGTCGCATATGATAGTAACTTAGTACGCGAACATAATTATTTTGACAACAATTAATCTTGGCGATCATCATATGGCGCCGCATGTCACGTAAGCCTAGGCTGGAATGAAATAGCCTCCGAATGAACAAACTACCACATGTCGACTGTCCTGACTGACGTAAAAAGTAAAGAAATTGCACCCGTAGTGCCTATGACATACGAGTATGCAATCGTCATAGAAAACTGTCCATTGCTCAGATGGAACGAAATTCAAACAACTTATGAGTATGACAGTTAACTACGAGGAATTCACGGGATCTATTTAGCGATCGGGTTTGTCATTCTCTGGCTGATCGACTCTCGTTGCCCTGGTACCGGGGCGGATGGGAGAACCCCATGTGCCCCTGGATTGTGTAAGAAAAACGTATGCATCGTTACCGTAATCGTTTACGTATTCTGGCCGAACCAATAAGGTTCCCTGATTTACGTCAGCCAACGGGGGGCAGAATCTGCAAACGATTACGATAACGATGAATACGTTTTTCTTATGCAATCAGATGGTCCGTTAACTTCCGGTGATCGTTTACCGGGGCGGATGGGAACAAAATCCAGGACAAAAAGTAGCCAGGCTATAAGTGGCTGTTTTTTGTCCTGGAAAAATCTCAGCCTCTTTCCAACAAGGTAACTCAAAAATTGTCATGCCTTGTTATACCTAGCAATCTTTATTTTCGGAAATGTTAGAATTTAAATCACTAAAACCAATTCATCACATGTGTCACCAATAAGGTCTAATGACCGCAATACGAACACCACGGGTGGGAATCGAACCCGCAAACTGGTTTTAATCACTGGGCGTAACGGTGTCATACTTTTAAGGCGATATATAACGCACTAATAAATCCTAAACAACAGTATATTATGTTAATGATACAACTTGCCGATTGAACACAAAACGGTGATGAATTATGTTTATTGGTTTTCGACGCTAATGTATCCAGTTTCAAAGATTTGCACGTTATATTTGGCTCTGTATTCGTTTTTTTTACTCTATACAAGTTAGTACTTGACTGCGATCTCACCTGATGGTAAGTGATGATGCAGCCTTAGATGTTATCGAACTAACTTGGAAGGGTAAGTAAATTTACTCCAACGGTTTCTACAAGCATCGCACCAGAACGCTAAATCGCTTGGCGGCGCGTCTTTGCTGGTAGGCTGGTAACTAGCCACGGCCAAAGCCTCCCACCAGACCAGACCTGAGCCAATTTTAAAATTATAAAATTCCAAAGTGGGCCGTGGCAGGAATCGAACTCGCGACCTTCCACTCGAATCCGAGCGCGCTGCCACTGCGCCAGGGAGGGAGGTCGGGATTTCTACCCATCTTCATATTATGCAACTTTTGTTGTAAATTTACAAGTAGGTTATTATGTAAATAATATAATTACACTACCTAATATTATAAAGACGAAAGTTTGTAGAAATATGTTTCGAAAGCGAATTGCAGCTTAAAATACCAGTTGAAGAAGAAAGAACGCGAAAGGTACCCAATGTTCCTGTATTGATGATTTAATATATATAAAATTCTCGTCCCGTTCTTTGTTACCAAACTCCTCCGAAACGGCTCAACCGATTGGTATGAAATTTTCAGTGAATTATCACTAGGTCTGAGAGTAGGTTGTTATATATTTTTTTTATTTTATATTCCTAATGGCAAAGCAACGATTGCCGGGTCAGCTAGTATTAATATAAGTATTTATTGACAGTTTCTAGTTTACTACCTAGAACTTGTCGTCAACTTCACAGCGGTGTAGGTATCAAATTCCAAACAGCAACGATGCAGTTAATTGACTGTATATATAGGTATAACTAGCTGACCCGGCAAACTTCGTTTTGCCTGTTATTTTTTTCTCATAATATTAATAATACAATAATAATAATTTTATTTATTTATTAATAGGTACAACTGTAACGGGTCACGTTCCGTACATTGAAGATATTTCGAAATTTTTTGTTGCAGAGCACTCTTTAGTCGATACTGAAGCCAAAACTGTAATTTGTTTAATTTTTGTCTGTTTGTCTGTCTGTCTCTCTATTGCACGGCCACGCATCACGGCTAATCCGCTGGATGGATTAAAATGAGACTTGGCATGATGTGAGTTTATATACCGAAGTAGGACATAGGATACTTTTTATTCCGAAATTCAGCATGATTTCCCTGGAAGACGACATCAAAGTCAAAATGTGTATTTTAAGTTATAATTCTTTAACTCGCGGTCAGATTTCATTCATTCTTTTTTGTTCGAAAGGAGGTACTTCATAGATTGTCTCTGAAATATTTAAAGTTTATCAGGTTTGTAGTTCAGAAATTACAGACATACAAACCCTCAGTGTAAGTCAAACCGTAGGTATAGCCAAGTCATGCCGCGATATTACTTATAGCGCCATCTCTAAAATTAATGTGGTACCTCCTTGAAAGTAATTTTTTCTCGCATTACCGAATTTTATTTATGTCATGGTGTATCTATCTATCGTTGCCTCACTTTGTTTCGAGATGGCACCTGAGGTTTTCACTTTGTCAACATTTAATTGAACGCGGCCGAAGCCTCTCGCTGGATCAAATATAATTGAATTTCATCTCAACCCCACAATTGCTGGGTTAGGGTTTTCTCTCAGAATAAGAGAGGTTTGTTTAGTAAGTACTTAGATGAAGACCAAAAAAGAAATGGATGGATCGTATGGAAGAGTATTGCACGTTGACAGCAGATAGGAGACAATGTAAGAAGACTCCATGGTAAAAAATTAGAATCCTTTGGCAGGAGTAGCGGGACGGGAAGGGGGAAGGGAGGGAGAGGAAGTGTCCCCTAACCCCCGATACCATTCCCTGAAAAGGTATTGCACCATTCTTGAGCAAATTTAAAAAGATGAAATAATTAAAATGACGATGATGGAGTCGCTTCGTCGCGGAGAGAAGCGAAAGGGGAAGGGGTGGGAAGAAAAAAAATGGAATTTTTTTCCCCCTCCCAAGCTAAAACTTTCGACACGTAGTAGTTTTTAAGAAATATTTTTTTTGTTTTTAATTCAGTTTTGCTGTTATAATTACTGAAATACATGTTTTGGAATGGGAATTGTAGCCTCAAGAAGAAGTAAAGGAGTTAGGAAAACCCTTTATCCATCACCATCTACCCCTCACCCCCCCTAAGGGTCAGTCGACAGAGCTTTAAAATCTTGAGGTTATAAGACTCTTTTTTAGCCTTCAGTCTTTCCCTTACCCTTTTTAAGGTTTGGTCGACGGAGCCCCGCTTCGCGGAGCTCCTATTTCTGGGTGGTTATAAAAGAAAATAACCACTCAGAAGGATGGTGGGCCTTGCAGGCCCCGCCATCCTCTTCGTCACCTATCCGTTATCCGAGTCGAGGTGCCCCAAGTCCCGAGCTCGCTTCGCTCCCTCTACATCCTAAGTCTTCAGTCTTTCCCTTACCCTTTTTACGACGACGGGCCCCGCTTCACGGGGCTCCTATTTCTGGGTGGTCATAAAAGAAAATAACCACTCAGAAGGATCCATAACGCCATCCTCTTCGTCACCTATCCGTTAAGTCGAGGTGCCCCAAGTACCGAGCTCGCTTCGCTCGCTCTACATCCTAAGTGGTTTGTGTCAAAAATTGAATCTGTAATACTACAAATAACATATTTAAAAAGTTCTGTGGCCTATTTTTTTTGTCGGTACAACAAAATATATGTGTGGTGTTCCATCTCGTCCTACTGTATCTCCTAAAAATCATCCTAACTTCGAAAAAAGACCTCCCGATTTATACTGACCGCCACATAGATTGAATAATTGTTTTTTTGAAAAGCTCGAAAACAGTGCATTTCCTCGTAATGCGAATAGTATTGTTATAATCAGGGACCAAACCTCTACCAAATACAACACCTTTCTCCCCCGAACTCCTGCCAAAGGAAAGTAAATCCAACCCTGATTTACCAAGTTTCATCAGTACTAACAAATATCTGTAAGAAGTTTGGTGAATCGGCTTAAACTCGTACTCTCGTACTACACGTAACTGGTACTCGAAGCTGATGGCCGTCCAGCTCGTGGGTCATCAATTCTTCTGACCATTTTTTAACGATTGTATACGCTGGAGCAGGTCCTAATTTGTCAATCTGTTCCAGCGTTAACCCTTTCTTGAACAAATAAATACTTGGCATCGACGTAGGTAATGTTCGATATTCTCCGAAACCACAATCGGTATTATAACGTTATTTGCATATCAATAAATTAAATAGACCAAAGAGGTCGGACATCATACTCCGGCTACTTCGAAACAAACCTGTCAGAGGTGCTGACGTGACAGCAATGAAATGTTTACTTAGCAACGCCATTAAATCAATTTATTAATTTTATTTTTATTTCGAAAATACTCGATAATCCTATAAGTCTTCACATATAAGTCCTCGACTCGGATCGATTATTTTTTTACGCTCTTTCATTTGATGTGCGATTCGTTCGATTCCACCGTACACCGGTACCGCCCTTGGTTTTTGTATGGGAAAATTAAATCGGCCAGGGCCAGGGTTCTTTCAGCATTTTGGGACATCAAATATAGATAACAACCCGGTCCCGCACCCAGAGATCATTCCCTGAAAATTTCATAACGATCGGTCCAGCCGTCTCTGAGGAGTTTGGATACAAAGAAACAGTATACATTTTAACTTTTATCCCCTCTCCTAAGGGAACCATGCTGAATTTCGGGATAAAAAGTATCCTATGTCCTTCCTCGTAGTATGAACTCAAGTCATACCAAGTTTCATTGGAATTCATTCAGTAGTTTCGGCGTGATGCGCGGCCGTGATACAGAAAGACAGACAGACAGACAGACAGACAGACAGACAAAAATGAAAAAAAATACAGTTTTGGGTTCAGAACCGATTTTAGAGTGCCCTCGAAAAAAAATTTTCAAAATATCTTTAATGTACAGAATTTGACCTGTTACAGATTTATAATAAGTATAGATTAACATTTGAAATGCACAGATATTTGATACGTCACTCGTAGATCGTAGTAAAATGAATCGAGTGACCATGTAAAGTCACAGAATTTTGAAATACTATATTCATTCATGCTTATAAACTTTTATCGTTCATGTTTATTTGTTGCTGTTATTTTTTAGTATTAGTTTGTAAGTTGCAGGGTACCTTTATTCCGATATTTATATTTAACTATTTCATACTGGACAACCGAATGGCGTAGGGGTAGCGAACCTGCCGTCTGCGTCGGCGGTCGTGGGTTCGATTCCCACTACTGGTAAATATTTGTGTGATGAGCATGAATATTTGTCTAAGTGTTTTTCAATATATTAGTATGTATGTATATTTATCAGTTATTTAGTACCTATAACACAAGCTACCGCTTACTTTGGGGCTAGATTGCGATGTGATGTAATATTTATTTATTTATACTATGAGCGTATGAACGTAAAATCTAAAGCTATCACAAAGTATATCCATTAATTAAAAGTGACAATGTTATTAGAAAATTTCGACCAAGTTTCGAGTTCGCTAGGTCAACCAAATTATTTTTTTAATTACCTCATTGCATAGGCAAATAATATTTACGCACTCCACATGTATAATTTACTAATTAATTGTATTTGTAATCTTCGCAAGAATCGGTATTTTAAATAATTAAGGCTTTATTAAAAATTCTTATTGAGCTGCCTAAATTATAGTAATTATCTAACTGTGTTACATTGAAGTTTTTGTCTCTAGTATATGTATAAGTTTCGTAAACTATTATGTGCTAATGATATGAAAACAAATGCAAACCAACTAAAATTAAAAGGTGTATACTCGTTGAGTAGATACAAAACTCATATAATCGTGATTTCGCTATATTATTTGTTAACTTTTATTAATACTTACCTATTTAAAAAGTGACTAATATATTTGGTTTACGTTTGGTTCTAATACTCTTGTAGCCAACGTTATTTAGTTTTGAATCAAAGTTTCTTTTCCGACAGTGTCAGGCAGGGGGTTAAACGAAAGAAAATCTAAGAAAATTTAAATTGAAAGTATTTCTAACCAGTCAACAGAATGGGCACGCATGCAATCACGTATAGAGATTCGGCATTAAACGCATTTGCGCCAGCTTATTGAAGATATCGAGCGATGGATGAAATTACACATGAAAATATAAAATGGAGTTTTAATTTAGGTGTTACTCCAAACTTTGTTCCACGACACTCGCGTCTTTTTACACGACTGCCGAAAAAAAGCAGTGTAATGTTTTTAGGGTTCATGTATGTATGTGAGTTTCTTTATTCCACCATAACTTCCGAACGACTGAAGTGGACATAATTATGGGGTATTGTTAGAATCCGTATACCGAGTAACATAGACTATATTTGTTTGGGAAAAGTCGTATTACCATAGGGCGCAGTCGTGTTTTTTAATTTTTTATTAATAATTTACTTGTTTTAGTATTTCAATGATGTTGGATCACTGTTATAATACAACTAGGTATATCATAAGGCTTACATTTCACATTTTGGAAAGGACCTTAAAAAATTAAACCATTACGCCCTTTAGAGTCTCCTACAGAAAATCCTTCTTTTTTTTAACGCCAGGGTAAACAGTTAAACAGTCTACCACACAGCACATTCAACGCCTGTAATAAGGTTTGTTCTTGGACAAGAATTTATTCAATTGTATCACTTATTTGTGCTCCAATCTCTCGTAATTCATGATTTATTTGGTCCTATAAGCGATTGTAAAAGGGCCCGATTAACATAAAGCAGGCTGACCTTAATAGTTGGTACAATTTATAATGGCTAATTGATTTTATAATTATTATTATTTACCTTTATTTTATAAGTGTTTTCCTATACTAAATAATTATTCTATATTTAATATTAGATGGCTGCCTAAATGGTGATCTATCAATAGGAAAAGAGGGTGGTGAGACTTTCTCCGTTCATCCGTTTGTCCGTCTGTCACAGTCGATTATTTCAGTAACTATCAAATTCAAATTCAAATTCAAATTCAAATGACTTTATTGTTAACATTATTGCTAGACATAAAAAATTATACATAGGTAGAAATAATAACAAGGAACAATACATTTGCATTGCAACTACTTTAAAACTAGCAATAAACAATAGGTCACAAACTCAGCAATGTCAGGCATAGGCAACAATGCCCAACGCTGATTTTCAGTTTGCGCCTTTCTCGAATGAATTCTATAAAAAAACGCGTCGCGTCGCCCGTTGCGCTAACTATAATTGATTATAAGAGCTAGATTAAATTAAATTTATTTAAAAATGAAAGAATTAAAAAGAATATTGCTATTAGGGAATTATAAAATTAAAATAATTAGTAATACATACAGAACAGAAAAACAAAACAAAAAATAATTAAAAGTAAATACCTAACGGATGACAGTTAACTTACCCCAATAAATTTAGATTTTGCTGCCTCTTTTTGAACATTTAAATAAAAATCTCTGAATTTAAATTTAATTGCTATGTGACTTTTTTGATTCAATTCACGAAAAGGAGGAGGGAGGTCATTCCATATTTTTGCAGCAGCAAATCGGAAGGAACCTCTGAAACCAGCCTTTTCGTGAATTGGTATTGCGAGCCTTCTTCTGTACTGTGGTCGCGTCGTGTTTTTGTCTGTACGCCAAACCAGTCTCTCATGGAGATAAGGTGGTTTTCCTGTACATAATATTCTATGTACCAGCATAGTGAGGTGTAATTTTCTCCGTGATGTCATATCCAAAATATTGTGACTACTTATAACCGGAGTAATGTGGCTTCGTCTCGGAAGGTCAAAGCAAAATCTAATGCAGGCATTTTGTACTCGTTGTATTGCACTTTCTGTTTTTTTAAAAAGTCTTGGGCCATACACGGAATCACAATAATTAAATGATGACAAAACGAGAGATTCCACAAGTACTAGGCGAATTTTCTCCGTTAGGAAGATGCTTGCTACCAAGAACCATGAATTTGGTCTTTTTAGGGTTAAGAGTAAGCCTGTTCTCCTCTGACCACTCCAAAATTGAAGCCAAGTCATGGTTGACTGCCTCCACTGCTTGCTCTGTACAGTCCGGGTTAAAGTGATAATACACTTGCGTGTCATCAGCATAGAGATGAGCGCTGCAGTGTCGAATACTCTGCATGATGTCCGAAGTATAGATTATAAATAACCACGGGCTGAGGCTTGATCCTTGAGGAGTGCCGCGTGGAACCGATGCTACTCGGGACAGAAGGGGACTCAACCCATCTTCCTCCATAACAACATATTGCTTCCTACCATTTAAGAATGACTCAAACCAATTGCATGCTTTTGAATCTAACCCAAAGTAATGTAACTTTGCTACCATTAGTTCTACATCTACACAGTCAAATGCTCTAGAGAAGTCAAGAAGAGTCAGGATAGTACCCTCGCCCCTATCAGATGCCGCAAGTATATCATCTGTTACTGCTGTTAGCGCTGTCGCCGTTCCATGGCATTTTCTAAACCCCGACTGAACAGCTGGGAGCAATTTATTAGACTCTAAAAAGATTGAAAGCTGGCTACACACCCATTTTTCAATGATCTTTGAGATGGCAGGGAGAATGCTAATAGGCCTTAACTCTTTGTAGTCAGTTACATCAGAGGTCTTGGGTAACGGAACAACCTTAGCCCGTTTCCACAAGTCAGGAAATACACTTTCAGAAATTGATGTATTAGATTAATGGAGATTAATGTAGGTAATAATAGGTAATGTCCTAGAAAGTGTTAATTTTAGCATAGAAATAGAAATGTTATCGTGCCCTTCTGCATTGCTTTTTATAGATTTAATGATCTTATTAACATCCTCCTGCGAACACAATGGAATGGAGAACGAGCTATCTGTGTGTCTGCTTCCTTTGAATTTATTAATTAGGTCTAAAGACGGTGGCCGACTATTAGGTAACGTCAAAAAGTACTCGTTCATCTTATCTGGATTTTTTAGATGATTTGGTATACTATGATTGCTATTATTACCAAAAGGGGAAATCCTCTTGAAGTGATGCCACATTTTTGTTGGGTTTTTTACATTATTATTTATGTAAAAAGCAAAGTACGCTGCTTGTTCTCGCTTTATGCTAGCATTTGTGTAGTTTTTTAGGGTTCTATAATAAGACCAGCTAGAATTATTATTGTGCTTGAGCGCTTTCCTTAGCGCTAGATCCCTTGATTTCATCATAATTTTAATCACATCTGTAATCCATGGCTGAGGTTTCTCTCTAATTTTTATGCGCTTTACAGGTGCGTGCTTGTCAAAAAGTTCCAAAATATGTTGGTTAAACTGTTCAACCATCGTGTTAATATTGTCTAAACACATTATATTTTCCCAATGAATGGCATTTAGATCATTTGTAAACTCTTTTTCATTTATTCTGTTAAGACACCTCATCCTAACGAACTGTGCTTGCGGTTTTGGTTTTTTAATTTTGAATTCAGCAATAACAAGAGCATGGTCACTCAGACACATATTATGTATAACTACTACGCTTTTACAGAGTGTTGGTGCATCTGTAATAATAAGGTCTAAGAGAGATGACGTAGTTTCTGTGATTCTTGTGGGCTCTGTTACAAGCTGTGTAAAATTTTGCAGTTCTAAAGCACTTAAGAACTCCTGGGCATTTTTATTACAATTCTCGATTAGGTTAATGTTAAAATCAGTTAAGAGACATTGAAAATTGAACAAAGAAAGGGCACTAAGGGTTTCACTTAATTCTGCTATGGATTTATTAATAAACATATGTTCTGGGCGATACGCAGTGCCAATAGCTATGCGCATACCTCCTATCCTTACATCAATCCACATCTGCTCCATGTCTGTTTGAGGATGCTTAATAACTCGGAAATTAATACCCTTCCTAACGTAGAAACCAACCCCACCACCTCTTTTACCCGTCGGCCTCGGTATATGCTTAAGTATGTATCCTGGTATACGGAACGCATCAATATTTTCACCGCATCGCAACCAGGTTTCATTTAGTGCTAAAATGTCTGGTTCGAATCTTTGCATGGATTCAAGTAGTTCTACTCTCCCAGTTTTTAGCGACCTCACATTTAACAAACCGAGTTTTAAATTGCTTCCAGGACCTGTAAATAGATATAAACGACTCCGGATAAACATTTTTCTAGTAAATAGTATAATCCAAGCCATACATACTTTTGCATTTCCCATTTTAAATAACTCTTGCTGGGAGTATTTATGATTTTACACTTAGATGAGTTGAGGTAAGTTAACTTAACGCTAAATAAACCAAATTCAAAAAACTTAGAGCTTACTAATTTTACATTATAACCTAGCCAGAAGGCAGACAACTTAAAAGTAATGTAACAAATACTTATAATTAATATATTAGTTGCTATTAGTGTTAGTAAGTGTAGTCCAGCAATTTCGCTATAACTTATTAGAAAAAACAGGTCAAACATTTTCTGTACTAAAAATACGTTTAATGTCTTGCTCATTTCTAACACGAAAACCCGGTTGTCCCTCACTTTTCCTAACATAGATTTTCCCATCACGCGACCAGACAAATTTGTATTTACACTTCTTTGCTGCCACACGAGCGCTATTAAAAAGTTGCCTATTGTATTTAGTTAACCGCTCGTTCACATAAAAACGTCGCTCGGGACCCGGGAGGTTCATATCGGCCGTGGTTGCCGCTCGCCTTACACGCGCCGCGCGAATTAAACTATCAAAGCTATCATCAGCATCAAAGCGCGAAACTATCAAAGCTATATCGACTTGATAATTGGAACAGTTTTAGTTAATAGTGACTGAACGTCATTTCAATCATTAAAATTTGAAAATCGTTTTATTTCTATTTAAAAGGGGGGAAAACGGGGCGCTGAAATTTCAAAATGAAATAATTATATTGAGTGAGGTTTCATAAGAAAGGGCGTTACTTGTATATTTTAAAACAGATTTTTGTTAATTTTTATACTTGATAGTATGTATTTCATATATTGGGCAAACTGCAAAATAAATACCGTCTCCCCCCTCCTTATCTCCGAAGTTTATCGGTCGAAAAATCCTTATCCTTATCCTTACTAATATTATAAATGGCAAAGTGAGTTTGTTTGTATGTTTGATCCGCTTTCCCGCCGCTACTACTGAACCGATTTGGCTGAAATTTGGAACATAGATAGCTTATAACCCGGATTAACACAAAGGCTACTTTTTATTCCGGGAAATTCTATAGGTCCCGTGGGAAATTTTTACAGCAATCTATAGCTACATCTATAGGTACGTAGCTAAAGCAAACATCTTTGAAAGTAGGTATAAGGTTGTAATATTGAATGGGAACGGGAAATTTATGTTTCCCTCAGGATTTGTTAAAAAGCGAATTTGACACAGGCAGGGCGGTGGGCAAAAGGTTATGATACTACAGATCTGATACTACTACTACTGATCACTACAGCTGTGATAATGGGCACCATATAGGTTCTGAACTTAGCACTGTACGCTTTTAACAATATGTGTTTAGCAATGGCTTATGGGTTAATAACATTATAACTGAGAAAACGGGTACCAATACAGATCCTAAACTTACAACTTTTTCGCTATTAACAATGTGTGTTTTAGTTGAAAAATGGGATATGGGATTATAATGCTATAAATGTGAAAATGGGTACCTAAATAGGTCTCTATTTACATTGTGTGTTTTAGTTGAGCAATGGGATTTGGGGTTAGTAATATTGTAACTGTAATATTAAATACCTATATAAATTCTGACTTACCATTGTTTCACTATAAGTTTTTTTGTTTTAGTTGAGATAGATGAGTTTAGATGAGTCAATGAGATACAGGTTAAAAATATTATATTTGTGAAAACGGGTACCCATATAACATAGGTTTTAAACTAATAACTGTTTTGCTACTGAACAGTTTTGTTTTAGTTGACAAGGGATATGGGAAAGTAATACGATAAATGTGAAAATGGGTACACAGCTGCTGAAATTGCAAGAACTCCAGGTTAGCTTAGGTAAGAATAGGTTGGTATGCAGCGTTGCGGAAGAATATATCAGTAAAACGACGTTTTACCTCATTATTAAAAAACTAAGCCATTTATCAAAAATTCGTTATGAATATATTATGTTTTAGATGAGCAATGTGATATGGGATAGTAATGCTGTAAATGTGAAAATGGGTAGATACATTGAGCCCCGTAGTTGAACCCATATTGATTAAGGACGGAAGCGGGAAGAGCAGTAAAACAACTAAGCCGATGTTTCTTTTAGTTGTTGTAGTAGTTGACTGTTTGTCTATCCCGTATGCTACTTTTTATCCCAGAAAATCGTTGGCTCCCACGGTATTTGTAACAGCGAAATTCACGGGGGCGAAGCTGCGGGCAAAAGCTAGTCTGAAGTAATTATATGGTCAATAGGAACGTATATTTTACAGGAGACAAAAGTACCTACGTGTAAATTATACCCGTAAGTTCATGAACAAAAGTGATTCTTCTAATATATTTTATAGTATGGAACCCTCGGTGCGTGAGTCCGCCTCGCACTTGGCCGATTTTTAATGTACAATATATTCACATAATTTTTAAATGCAATATATTATGTATAGAAAAACATCCAGACACTGGAAAACATTCATGCTCACCACATAAACATTTTCCAGTGCACCACAACCAACAGTTTATTAATTAACCACGCATACCTTACTTAAACATAAAACAATGACGTAGTCATAATCAATCACACGCAGGTTCAGTCAAAGTGCGTAATGAAAGTAGACTAAGGTCACGCACACTGGCACAGTCTACAGTATAGACATATACCATGGACTAGGCGGACGGCGCAAAACGCAAGACGGCGAACCTCCCTGGCGCGCTCCGGTGCGATGCTTGTAGAAACCGTTGGGGTAAATTTACTTACCCTTCCAAGTTAGTACGATAACATCTTAGGCTGCATCATCACTTACCATCAGGTGAGATCGCAGTCAAGTACTAACTTGTATAAAGTAACAAAAAAAAATTTCGACAGTTTAACGGTGCCAAAAATGCTTGTTTGGCCACCATCAGTAAGGGCACGCTGTACTTCGCTTAGCAACCATCTACAGAATTTTGACTGATGGCGCTGCTGTTTGCTTGTACAAAAAAGGTTCGAATGCCCATATCCTGAGTTTTCTTATCTGTGACCTACACGCACCCTTGACGCCCGAAAGCGGAAAGCCCGCATACCAAGCCCAATAAATCGAAAATCGAGTTCACGATTGAAAAACACTCGACTATTCAATGGTTTTGACCCTGTGTGTGTGTGATTAGTTGTAACGTACAGCCGAAAGGCTTCATTAATTACGTATCTATAGGCATTTAAACGCCTTCTTTGGAAGCTATTGAATAGATAGTTAATAGTTATTTGTTCTACTGATTTTATTCATACATCAAGTTGTTGAGCGAAACTTACCTAAGTGATTTTAATCCATACTTCACACAACTGATAATTAATATATGTTAATTATATTTGTAAAATCTATTTTATATTTGTAAATTCTAATTATGTATTCTGAAATAGCGTTTTTTTGCAACAACACATTATTTAACTAAGACTAGAGACGGACGTCTGGTGGTAGTAACATTGGTAGAAGAGACTAATTTTTGTAATAAATTAGAATACACGTTTCTAAAAATAAATAAATATAAGCCTTTTTGATCAAACTAATATTTCCATTATTGCGAGTATATTTAATTTTAATGTACTTCTAGCTGTTGCTAGCAAACTCTATGAATTTCAGTGTTTAATTAATGAAATATCTTCTAGAGAAGAAGAATGGTAACAGTTACGATCGGAACCTCTACTAGGCCTGAGCAATTAATCCCCACTTTAGCCACTTTTACAAACCAAAAACGAAATTTTCTCATGTTTGTTTTTTTTAGCAAAATATTATGCAATAATCCAAAAAAGGGTAGAGGGGATTGGGTAATTCAATCAAACGTGAAATTTCCGTTACGTATCATGGTTCTTCAAATGTTTGCCAATTGGCACATTTTGAGCATTATAGTTACTAACGGATATCATCATTATAGTCGATACTAACAAATTATAGTAATTGAATGATTCCGCGCTCATTATGTTATTAGTATGCTAATTTATAGGCGATGCCCACTCATGATTATAGAACTATTTGGGTGCGGCAATATATAAAGATTGTTAGCAGGACAAATTATTAATGACTGAGATGACATGAGATGACATGACATGACGAGATGTTGACTTCACAATGCGAAATGATAGAGATCCTCTACGGTCTCGCATTGTCTCCTGAGGATGTCCTGGACGAAACGTGCGTCTAAGAAAGTGTTGCAAAATTGTGGGTGGTGTTTCATGTGGGCAGTGTTCCTGCTTCTATTCAATATAATAATTGTTGTCAAAATGATTTGATATTTTTAACATAATATTGTTTTATTGTTGTCCAACAGTCCGTCTGTCCGTCGGTCTGTCACCAGGCTTTACCTCTTGGACTGTGATAGTTACTTTTAAATTTTTTCAAAATATATTCCTTCTCTATGCTTAGTGCAAAGGCTAAATATCAATTTCAAAAGAATTCTCAAAAAAAAAAATTTTCCTCCTTAAAATTTCAATTTCAAAAGTCAAAAGTCAAAAATATATTTATTTCACATAGGCCTAACTTACAAGGCACTTGTAAAACGTCAACAATATTTGTTACATATTATTATGTACGGTGATAACTACAAGTCGACTTAAAACTAAGTTTACGAGGGTTCCAACGCGCCCTGCACTGAGAAGAAGCCCACAACAAACTCAGCCGGGTTTTGTTTTCGGTTATCACCGCTTTACAAAAGCTCTTAAAAACTAGTTGAGCTAGTTTATTATAATACAGCAGTTCATTTACTCCCAAGGATTTGATTCATGTAAATAATCCTTAATACTATAGTAAGCTTTATTAACGAGCTTTCGTTTTACAGCGACTTTGAACTTATTGAGGGATAAGTTTAACATTTCAATAGGAAGTTTGTTGTAAAAGCGTATCCCATTGAATATAGCGAACCAAATGATTTATTTATTTTCTCTAGTCTTGTTTTATTCACTACTAGTTTGTTTTTACTTCTAAGGTTAATAGCATGGAGATCGCTTTTTTTAACAAAATTATTAATACTTTTATGCACATATATCAAGTTATCAAATATATACTGTGCATGCACCGTCATTATATTAAATTCTTTGAATTTTTCTCTTAAAGATTCTCTTGGGCCCATTTTGTAAATGGCACGAACAGCCTTCTTCTGCAGCACGAAAATTGTATTAATGTTAGCAGCATTACCCCATAGCAAGAGACCATAGGACATAATGCTGTGAAAATAACTAAAATATACGAGTCGAGCAGTCTGGACGTCTGTTAGCTGCCTAATTTTCTTAACGGCGTACGCAGCAGAACTAAGCCTGTTCGATAGATTATTTATATGAGGGTCCCACTGTAGTGTAGCATCTAACGTTATTCCTAAAAATACGGTTGTATCTACGAGATCCAATTCCTCAACACCTAGTTTTACATTCGTTTGAACTTGTCTAACATTAGGTAAAGTGAATTTAATACATTTTGTTTTTTTGCTATTAAGAAGCAAATTATTAGCTTCAAACCAATGTACAACTTCTTTGAGACAACTGTTTACGTCGTCAAAATTGTTTTTTTGTCGATTAATTTTGAACAATAGTGATGTATCATCAGCAAACAGTACTATCTCATGCTTGTCCTTAGTAAGGTAAGGAAGGTCATTGATGTAAATAAGGAATAGGAATGGACCCAAAATAGACCCTTGAGGAACTCCCATCTTCACAGTCGAACCAGAAGATCGTTTCCCACTGACCTCTACTTTTTGAATCCGACAGCTCAGATAGGAGCTCATCAAATCCAGAGCTGCACCTTTAATTCCGTAGTGGTGTAATTTCCTGACCAATGTATCATGCTTAACACAGTCGAACGCCTTGGATAAGTCACAGAAAATGCCCAGCGCATCGCGTGACTCCTCCCAGGCTTCAAATATATGTCGTATTAGCTCGACCCCGGCATCGGTAGTCGAGCGACCCCGCGTAAATCCGAATTGTTTATTATGTAATAAATCATTCTTTTGAAAGTAATTAAGCAATTGAATCAGTATAAGTTTTTCGAATATTTTACTGAAAGTCGGTAGTACAGATATTGGTCTAAAGTTAATAGGGTCACTGGTACTACCTGATTTAAACAGTGGAATTACTTTACTATGTTTCATTAAGTCAGGGAAAACACCACAATCTACACAATTATTAAATATTACTGCTAAATCTGGTGCAACAATATCAATCAACGATTTTACAACATTTACAGAAATGCCCCACAAGTCATTAGTTTTTTTTATATTTATCATTTTAAATGCTTTAATTACGTCAGAGCTACTAACATGGCTGAATGCAAAGATGCTATTACATTCAGGCACATTATTTTCTAACATTGAGAGAGCAATATCTGGTGAAGAGTTCAATGATTTTGTTGTGGAAACTGGAATGTCCGTAAAGAACCCTTCAAAAGCAGTAGCAACCTGAGTAGCAACCTCAGTATCTGACGTGATAGATTTATTGGCAATGTCAAGTTTAATGGTACTAGTACGCGGTGTTGCTCTTCCAGTTTCCTGATTAATTATGTTCCACGTCGTTTTTGTGACATTGGCGCTATTTTTTATTTTATTTTGTATAAACTTTGACTTTGATGATATACATTCATTTTTAAACTTCTTTGAAAATAATTTAACACGCTCTCTGAACTCATCACTAGTATTGTATGTACGTTCGGCATATAGGTCATATAGCTTTTGCCTATCTAAATGCAGTTCACTTGTTGCCCACTCACTAAATACTAATGCGTCAGTAGCCAAGACCGTTTTACTAGTAAATACTGAATTGAAAATTGAACTAAATGTATTAAAAAATGCATTATACATCTCGTTTGCATTCAAAGTTTCGGGAAGGAATGGCAGTTCCTTCACTAACCTTGATCTCGTTTTTTCTATTCGGTCCGATGTTACTGGCACAAAAGTAATTTTTCGTTTTTCTACAGTTCTCTTCCTGGCTTCTAATTGAATGAATTGGCCACTATGATCGAAAATCCCCGTCTCGCTCTCACCCTAGGGCGGTAAAGTATTGATAGGTCATTACCGAATACTGGAAATGCTTAAGCTTCCAAGGGATATACCTAATCGCATTTCGCGCCCGCATTCCGAGCATTAAAGATCTATTTTCCCAGCGAATGAGATTATTGCCGTTTTTCATCATATTATAATACTAGCTGACCCGGCAAACGTTGTTTTGCCTTATTAATTATGTCTCACTTATTAAGCTTTCTGCGAAGAACCAATTCATTGTGACAATTATATATAATAATAATATTTCGAGTTTTTTGATATGATATACCTATGATTTCAGCTATCTCAACGGCCCCCAGTATCAATGAAACAAATTAATAAAGTAGAATCTCTCCATCGTATACAATCGTTAAAAAATGGTCAGAAGAATTGACGCACTGAAGATCAGAGAAGCTAAACATATGGCATTGAAGCAATGCCATATGTTTAGCTTCTCTGATCTTCAGTGCGTCAATTCTTCTGACCATTTTTTAACGATTGTATACGATGGAGAGATTCTACTTTATTAATCTGTTTCAGCGTTAACCCTTTCTTGAACAAATACATCGACGTAATGTTCGATTTTCTCCGAAACCTACAATCGGACTGATCGCATCTTATGTTATTTGCATATCAAATAAACTTTGGGCTAATAAATTAAATAGACCAAAGATGTCGGACCTTACACTACAGTAAATCTATGGAAAAACCTGACGTATAATAATTATTAAAAAAAAAGTGAAAAAATTTGACAGCAATGAAATGTTTACTTAGCTACGCCGTTAAATCAATTTATTGATTTTATTTTTATTTTGAAAATACTCGATAATCATAATTCTCCACATATAAGTCGTCGACTCGGATCGAGTATTTTTTTACGCTCTTTCATTTTATGTGCGATTCGTTTGATTCTGTTTATTTTGTTTATATCAAAGTTTTCTGCATATTCCGTGTTTCAAGCTATTTGGACAAATACTGAGGGTTATTATGCCTATTTTTTCTGAACTACAAAACCGATGACTTTGAAATATTTACAGAACAATCTTTAATGTATCCCCTTTCTAACAAAAAAAGAATGAATGAAATCGAACCACGCGTTAATGATTTACAACTCAGTATACATTTTAACTTTTATCCCCTCTCCTAAGGGAACCATGCTGAATTTCGGGATAAAAAGTATCCTATGTCCTTCCTCGTAGTATGAACTCAAGTCATACCAAGTTTCATTGGAATTCATTCAGTAGTTTCGGCGTGATGCGCGGCCGTGATACAGAAAGACAGACAGACAGACAAAAATGAAAAAAAATACAGTTTTGGGTTCAGAACCAATTTTAGAGTGCCCTCGAAAAAAATTTTCAAAATATCTTTAATGTACAGAATTTGACCTGTTATAGATTTATTATAAGTATAGATAGTACGGAACCCTGACTGGCTCTTGCCTGTTTTTTTAATACTCTACCTATAATTATTTACATTCTAGTCTTTATCTAGTGGCTGACTCAAAAAAGTTTTAAACCTCATTTATCTAGTTTTACAAGTGTAAGCTTAAATCAGATAAAAAAACCTGTATAGGCGTCGAACATACAACACACATACCAATCTGTTCACAACAAGAACAATAAATAATATTAATCTTTCACAACTTAACACCTTTGGAGGCGATTTATCATTCTTTATTGTCACGGATACGGTATGGTTCTATGGGGGAACGACCTTGTTAAAGGCAAAGCTATGTATAATATAATAGCATACACACAGACCCAACTTCTGATTTTAACTTGCTATTTAAAACAGTTAATGTACGTAACACATATATAGTACTTTCTACTTACTTAAAATTTAGAATTTGTTTGTTTGAAGTGAGGTATTTTATTAGGTATACCTATCTACATAATAATAGAGGAAATTCGATTACGGGATGAGGGAGTTTATTTCCAAGTCACTGCTCATCTCAAAGGATACGTCTACCTATCTATGTAGTAACAATGTCATAATATACCTACACAAATACCTACTTGGGGTGATAGAGTCTAGCGCGCTCCCGTTTCTTCATATTGATCGCAGCCAGAAATAATGTTGGTGACGGCTGCGGTGGACAAATGGCCTTAAAGTGATATATTATTATCACACATGTAAGTATTTGAGGTGTTAATACCAAATTATGCTAATTTTTTAAGTTCTCAGTGCCGTGTCGCTGAGTCGGTAATTGCGCAATTCGTATAATAGAAAATTTGAAAGTATAGGAAGTTGACTACGAGTAAGGTCACCGACTCAACTTGTTACTTGTTAGCTTAAACCAGATAGTTTCGAGCGTGTTGGGGTAGGTATAGCCTTGTTGCTTGCCAAACAATTGATAGAGCACCATTCTTTTATAAATCGACGATTCGATGGGGTCTTGCCTGAACTACCTACTTCATACTAACTCCGATGTGAGTTTTGGATGTTCTTTTCCTCCTTATTGTTTAGAGAGGTCCTAGCTATAATAACTATATTATAATCTATTCTTAGACTAAACTTACTTGGGCTAAGATTTAAGGAACTTTTCGTTCGGATAAAGCACGTGAAAATTATTTTTCCCGTTTTAGTATAAACGCAAAATTGTCGGCACTTTATCTGTAGAATACGCTTATTGTCTAGTGGTCAAGAACTATTTGATCTTGTTCCCTCCTCACTTACCACAGAACAAGCAAGGCATTTAATTGTAAAGGCTCACACCGCTTAGTTGAAATGTTGACGTACCAAAAACTCGTAAGACGGTTCGATTCATCATTCCTGATTCGCACTGTATAAGTCTAGAATAGCCTCCCGGACTCCGTCTTTCCCACGTCCTACATCTTGGGTGCAGCCTTTAATTTGAAAGTGTGTGAAGGCATCTCCTAGGCAAGCGCGCTCCACCTTAGTCTGTATCCTCACTTTCCATCTGGTGTGATAGTAAAGCGCTAGCCTATGTAGTAAAAAAATCATACCGCTACCAGTAATTCTAATCTAGCCATGCCGGCTGTTTGTTTAATGATACAAGTCGTAAACATGAAAGTCATTAAAATGCATCGCTTTTAAAGCGTAATGTAACAGGAATAGTTATTACAAGAAAGTGGCTGCTTTGCGGCGCGATCTTATTATTCTACTATAACATCATGTAATACGTAGAGATTGAGAATATTTAACATTACGGCATCGATAGAGTAACGACACGATTATAAGTATCATCGGGATTTGATTCTACCAATGAATTGTGTGTGAAACCCATTATCATTACTATATTAATTGTTTCTAGAAAATGGATGAAAAATGGTTTAAAGATATTATTATCATTATCATCAGAGAAGAGTAATTTTCTTATTTTAAACTTTTCTTAAAATAAGAAACGTCAAATAGGTATCATAATAACTTTCTTTTGAAAATTATATTAAGTAAGTATGATTTTTTTAGGAGAAATATCGTCAACCATGCGTCACCACATTACTGTGCGACACAATGTTAGTCAAATCACTGAATCCTCCGACCACTATGTTGGAGGACCACAGAAAAAATTCAAATGAAATTAAATCTAAATGTGCAAAAAATCGTCGTCACGTCGGATCGTCGTGGACAAATATCGTATTCAATAAAATCATTCGCCAGAGATGCATAGAAGAGCAGTGACGTCAGATCACGTGTGATACTGGTCATTTCTAATCAATAGATCGTGATCAAAATTCAGATGTTAAACGAAAGTGGCGGATCCAGATACTAGACGCGGACGGTATACAAATTGGTCTAATTCAAATCGTAGACGTATTACGGACGCAGTGATCGGAATACGGAATCAGTTCAGTAGTTATTCAGTTATACATCAGTGTGCTCTATTTATTGTTCTGCGTTCAAATATAAACAAATACGTAACTGCCGTCACCAAGGCCCGGTCGCTTCAACCACAACTAACTTTAACGGCGTGGAAGCCGTATTTAAGCGTTTTTGAATGAAGTTTTATTTAAAAAACTATAAAAATCAATTCAATTCAATTCAAGTCAATTTATTTGTTTGCTGATATAGGTACATACACAAAACACAATTACTAAAAGACACAATTTAATTACTAAAAAACACAATTACTAAAAGGTAAATAAAGACAATTACTTTCAAATTTAAACGTCATGTGTTTTGGGTGTTTAATCTAAAATCGCTTACAAGCAGAAACACGATTGGATAAAATTTTCACGATAGAAAGTTCTCCCAAAAGTTGCTCCAAAATCTCAGTAGTTCCATTTTTTATCGGAAACCACAACCATATTTAACGTTTCTGTTAAATGTAGTTGGAGCAATCGGGCCTTAGCACAGAATGTAATAATAGCAAAAATGCCTAAGATGCAAAAATTACAGATCCCACTAGAGGTAAATTAATATTATTTGTATACATACATTTTCAAGTCTCGAAAATATTTTTTTAACTATTATTATTAGAATAGGTACACTGTGACGAGAAATTAGCTTCAAATGACATGAATAGATACAATGAGTAGGTAAAAGTCTCAAGTTAAAACTTGAAATATGGGAAACTGTGCTTACCTACATAAACCATATACAAAGCATAGTAAATAATTTTTATCCAACCTAAAAATTTCAGTAAGTATTTCGTAAAGTTTATAAATGAAAAAATGTGAGATAAAACCATTTCGAATTCAATTTTCGCGGGAGTAGTAATAATAACGAATCTAATTCATAAGCGATGATTTGCAATAGTTCATGAATAGAGAGAGATATTTAGCTGATTGGAAGCATTATACACGATATCTATTATTATTGCATATTCGGCAAACACAAAAGCTAGTAAGCAAGAGAGATTTGCTCTCTTGCTAAAATTAACAAAATTAAAACTACTGTTATATTTTTTTCATTTCAAAGGCTGGCAAATTGAATTATTTGTTAGATTCGTATCTGGTAATACGCACGAATCACTAACAAAGGCAACTATTTCAAGTCCCAGAATTAAGTTGTTATAGGTGTAAAAACTTTCGCCTTTTTACACAATCCAATAATAATCGACTATCGGGATATTTCATTGGATATTTATTATTAAAGGCACTATACTATGTGTACCTACCTCATTATTATTTTTGACTTATTTTCGTCTGCATCGTTCGTCTGTTATTTAGTCATAGGTAAGGTTTTTGTTTTTTATTTTCACTTTCGAGTACCTAAGTAAAACTTCAATATATTGCAGGAGAGATCTGGACGTTGAGGACTCGGGATGCTGGAATGATGGTCACGCACCAGCAAAACGCAGTGTTGGCAGACACCCCACTAGGTGGACGGACGACATCAATATGGTCGCAAGTTTCAGGTGGAAAAAAAATCGTGTTGTTTGGAGGTCATTTCAGGAAGTCCAGCAGTAGAAGTCTATCGGCTGAAACGACGACGATGACGACAAATTCACTAAAGATGCAGCCGAGACGCTGCGCATCTAAATCATAAAGTTAAGTATTAAGTAATAAAACATGCCGGGCGTACGTTACATACTTACTACTTAATTTGTAAGCTCTTTGAACGTTTTTGTACAACACGTCATATGAAACCAACAAGGATATCCGCATGGAAATTATAAAAAAATCGTTGCAGACCGCTGTCAGTTAAATAATGTCAGTTAAAGATAATGCTCTCAAGTAACGTGTTAATATTAATTGACAGTATGTGCACACAAGCGACATGTTTATTACTGTGGTTTTCCGCAAATGCAGCTAGATGAGATAATCGCATTTCGAAACTATAAGCACGCTATGGGTCTTGAGTGTATTAGTAATCATGTAGTTACATATACTTATAACATGTGTGAGTGTACCTATACGAAAATATGTACCAAAGTCTCGTCGTCGTTTCAGCCGATGGACGTCCACTGCCGGACATAGGCCTCCTGAAATGACCTCCAAACACCACGGTCTTGCGCCGCCTGGCGCCAGCGATTACCCGCGACTTTCTTAATGTCATCAGTCCACCTGGTGGGGGGTCTGGCGACACTGCGCTTCCCGATGCGAGGTCGCCACTCCAGCTTCTGGGGTCCCCAACGTCCACCGGTCTTACGAGCTATTTGCCCCGCCCATTGCCACTTCAGTTTTGCGACACGTTGAGCTATGTCGGTCATTTTGGTTCTTTTGCCGATCTCCTTATTTTTGATTCGATCGCGCAAAAATACTCCGAGTATAGCTCTCTCCATCACTTGCTGAGTGACCCTGAACCTTCTTATGAGGCCCATAGTCAGCGACCATTTGCCTCGGATCCGTAAGTCATTATTGGCAGCATGCAGTGTTCGAAAACTAATAGCGCATACATTACACGTATTCAACACAGGCATAAACCATGCGCGCTCGTGAGAAATGTGATATGCCAATTGTAGTATCCACAAAGCAACATGTTCACTGAGATGCAATGTTTCAGATACACAGTTTCTGAAACTTTATGTAGATGTTTCCGTAAACAATCTTTCGGTGCCCATCGCAATTAGGGAGCACAGAATGTAGAGGTTTGTTTCCATAAACCCTGTAACTGTTTCAACTAGGTCCTACTTATAAAATACCCTATACTTCCTTAATTCATCAAAATATTGATCTTTCTCAGGTTGGCACGTGATTATCTAATGGTAGGACCCTTTTATATGTTGTGTTCATAGTAGTATCCCAAATCCTTTTAGAGCGTCAGAAGTCATGAGTCCACTAGTCCCAAAGCCATCATAATTTATTAAGTGATAAAAATAGGACCAGACGCAATGTCTGATCCTTATAACAGGTTCTTGCTTTATAATAAGGTTATTATGATGTATGGCCCTACTAGCAGCCCGGCGTACTTCGACTATATGCCTCCATACACCTAGCACTGCGTTCGGTAAGCGTTCAATAGTGGCATCTTTATGAAAAAGATGATCCAGAGCCCCGCACTCGCTCAGGATGGTGAGCTCCCGCATCCGCCCCGCCCCATAGGCGCCCCGAAGGGTGAGCTCTCCCCCCTCATCTCTCATAAGAGATGTAAGTCCGGCCGCATTAAGGTGGCGGTTTTCACCTATGTTCACATCCCCGTAAGGATATGAGATAACTAGCCTCATTAAGGTGGAGGTTACACCTATGTGATAAGGTGGGGCACTCTCTTACAAGAGCGCCCCTAACGGTTGTACCGCCCCAGATATGTGTTATATTCTTATCCCGGTGAGGATAAAAGATCAGCACCTTAAGCGTGGTGTTACGCATACTAGAGACCAAGAGACAATCTGCAAACATCGAGGCCTGAAGGCGCAGCCTACCGTATTAACTTATAGTGCAACAGCCAGCTGCGACGCATCAAATACACTCGACGTCATACAGACAATATGCGCCACTTAGGACGTCTTCCCATAGTACCATAGTACGGGCATTCGCTGTGTTAGCCATCTCAGAAGGGTCCTACTAGACTCTGCTAATATTCATATTCATATTTATATTTATTATTCATAAGATTCGTCATGACCACCAACATGACGCACTAGCCATCAGAAGTCTTTATGTCTTTCGCTCATACCATCTCGGGACACAGGCGCTCTCGGCGACCCGCGTCCCCTCATATTTGTCGCGCGGCGATCTTGATCGACTGCGCGCATATGGTGAAAACCATGTATCTCTACATCATTGAATGAATATTGCCATGCGATAATACTTCGTTTACCTTATCGATTAAGCCCATTTCCATAGGTCATTAGAATTTTCCAATACACGAACACGCTCTACTCCTATACACAAACAAGTAGTCAAATTATGACTTTGTCTAAGTTTGATTATTTATCTTTGTATTGCTTCGGGTTATCACCCTCGTTACTCAGACAGTTTGACAAGCTATATGTTTGTATTGTTCTTACATATCAAGAGTCAAGAGCGGTTCTTTTTCATGAACATAGGTAGGTATAGGGTAGTTACATCCAACCCCCTAAATTCTATGTAACCTGTGGAATAGAATTTACTCTACCTTCCGCTCATACAACTCATCTTTACTCCATCGGCTTATTGACTTTATAATACATAATTGTTTATTGATCTACTCGAAGTGAAACTGCTTTCGATACTATACCCTCTTGCGAGAGCCAAGATACATAAGTGTTTACTGATCTACTCACAGTGGAACTGCTTTCGATACTGTACCCTCTTGCGAGAGCCAAAATACATAAATGTTTACTGATCTACTCACAGTGAAACTGCTTTCGATACTGTGTTCATCAAAATCTCAGTTAAGAGATGAATTTTATATTTTGATTAATGAAAACATTTTTGGCAAATGCTTTCGCTGTTGTTCGTCTTGCAACGATCCAAGAATTTCACCTCTACCGTCGCAATACGAATGCCCCCAAATGTCCCTATTTACCATTTCTCTTATATTTTTGATTGATGAAAACACCTTTGGCAAATGCTTTCGCTGTCATACATCTTGCAACGATCCAAGAATTTCACCTCTACCGTCGCAATACGAATGCCCCCAGGTTTCCTTATTAATCATTTCTTTTGAGTTCGAAAACTCTTATGCATTATAACATTATACCTTGGTCTGGTATCATCCGTTTATTAAGGTGCTTTCAAAAGCGACCTTAATAGCTGTAATATTTGTTATTTCACTTGAAATCATCACTACGTGCCGTTCCTTCACGTAATTTATAGTGCTTGCTCAATCACTACTTGAGCTACACTCCTTCAATAGTTTTAATTTGTTTCGCTCCGTGAATCATTATTTACAACTTTACCATAATTGCTTTATCATAAATACTTCCAAAACACTTCACCGTTCATAACATCTTGGAAGAATTAATTTTAAATTGTCTTTCGCTCACTCACTTTATAGTGTACTTTGCTCCGTGAATCATTATTTATTAATATCTTGTGTGTGAGACCCATACAATAACTTGTATATTATGTTTTTCATAGGTCATTGGTACTAGAGAGTCAGACTCAGGCGTTGCACCATTGTGATGCTTTGCCAATAAATACAAGATTTTTGGTACGACCGCTTGGTTCCCTTAGGAACACTAATGAGATCAAAGTCCCATCGGTCGGCGCTGTGTAAGTCTTTGCATTAAGTTATGCAAGTTTTTTTTTTTTTTTTTTTTATGTTTTAACCCATATTCCATATGGGCAATTCAAGTACTATTAGTACTGCTCAACTCTCCACACACTTAGTAAACAATTTCATTTTTCATACGACGATATTAAATATCGTCATGAGAAGTTACACATAATTCTTCGATTGCATCGATAATACTATTATTACATTTCTCCTTCACACACAATTTGTCTTCATTCCATAAAGCTGCCATAAACAGCCGCTTTAGTGCAATACTCGCTTGAGCATTGCTCCGAGTGTTCCTTTGCTTGTTTTGCAAGTATTCCCTATTAATCTATATTGTAATATTTCAATCGCTCTAGCGCACCGCTCTCTTGAACAGCGCTCTGAGCGTTTCTTTACTTGTCTTACAAGTAATCTCCACTCGCCACTCATCAATATTTTAATATATCAATCGCTCTGGCGCACTGCGCATTGACCATCGCCACCGGCGATCCATCTTATTACATACACCTTCACTCTCCTTAATCACTTTTTTCTGGTAGATGTAGCATCACCAAGCAACAAAAGATAGCCAATTGCATTTCCAAATAGTCACTTCAGTGCCCCGCTCTCTCGAGCATCACTATTTGTGACTCAATATACTACCACAATGTGTGTGATGTGACGATCTCGACACAACTTCTTCACCAATAGTCACTTCAGTGCCCCGCTCTCTCGAGCATCACTATTTGTGACTAAATATACTACCACACAATGTGTGTGATGTGTCGATCTCCACACAACTTCTTCACCAATAGTCGCTTTAGTGCACCGCCCTCTTGGGCATCACTCTTAGCGAGCCATCTTAGTGACAAAATACACAACCATCATGTGCTCTCCATGTATCACACACATTACTTCTTTATCACTTAGTCGCTTTAGTGCACCGCCCTCTTGGGCATCACTCTTAGCGAACCATACTCATTACATCACGTCTTAGCACAATGTGCTGTCTCATCACCACCTCTCAACTCTATTTTACAACCTTGTGTTGCTGTGTCAAATAACTTGTTTTATCAGTAAGTCAACTATAATCGCTTCAGCGCACCGCTCCCTGGAGCATCGCTTTTTGCGACCCAAGACACAGTCAACACATCTATATCTTTACACATCCTCCTATCCTTAACATCACCTTAAAATGAGGATACTTATACATTTAAGCCGCTTCAGCGCACCGCCCACTCGAGCATCGCTCTTTACGGCCTTTGCATGCGACCAACACAACTCATTTTTGTAAATCATGTAATAATATTACATGTCATTATCAACTTTGTGTGGTATTCAACAACTTCGGTCTGAATACCACAACTTCACTTTACCTTCGGACCTCGTCACCCACATGCTTCGCATCCTCACATTAGTTATTCTACGTCAATGCTGCCTTATCGACATATTCAATGTTAAAGAATGTACACACCATCAAACTCCATCTCCTCTAGTCACCAGGCGTTAAGCATCGTCAAGATTCAATGTCCATTTATAATCATAGCAACCCCCAGACCTTAAGGGTTTCTTAATTTTCTACAACTTTATACAAGTTGTAATCACCTTCCTTCCACATCCACTTTATGTCTTGAGTAGAGATCACGCCTCTACAGATAGAAGACAATTAGTTAAACATGTTTTGACATCAGATGCCCGTCACGACATTCTAAATTCACATAATTAGTATAATACAACCCCCGAGACCTCAAAGGTTGTATTTCTTGCACATAACTATATAACAATAATAACCATCCAACTCTCCACTTTGTTATCTTTTATATTTATAACAACCCCCAGACCTCAAGGGTTGTACAACTAACTTATATTTGCAATTTCATATCTCATTTATTTACATCATTATAAACTTGACCACTTCTCGGTCACATACTAATTGCATGTATCTCACATCTTAAGGCCATACCCAAACCTTTTATATTTCACCATGAATGCATCACACTCGCCATTTCATGCCATTAATAAATATTTAAGACAAGTTCGACTTGTTGCCTTCCAAATTTGCAGTATTTTACAAGTCATTTAAATATGTATATATGCTTTACGTATGAGTAAAACTAAATGTATCATCAAGAATAGGCTCATAGTATAATCTGCCTTCACATCCAAATGAGCCATCAGGCAAAAGCCAGTATAAGAATGTTTTTCCAAATTACTTCGATAGCGCTCAACAGGTGTTGCAATATTGCACTTTGTAAGTTAACGCAATACGTCAACTTTTATATGTATAATTCACATAATTTCGTTATTCAATTCAGGCCTTTGCAAGCCTTACTATGTTAATGATTTCTCTCTTTCCACAACTCGTTATTCATTTCAGGCCTAAGCCTTACTATGATAACGATTTCTCTCCTTCAACCCCCTGACAGTATGACTTTCGGGACATCATGAACTCGTAGACCTCTTCAGTCTCTTTCCATTTCACGGACAACAAATTGTAGGCTTTCGCCTACTTTCCTAACCCCTAACTTGCCGTTTGACCAGTATCCTGGTCACGGCACCAAATTGTAACTGTTTCAACTAGGTCCTACTTATAAAATACCCTATACTTCCTTAATTCATCAAAATATTGATCTTTCTCAGGTTGGCACGTGATTATCTAATGGTAGGACCCTTTTATATGTTGTGTTCATAGTAGTATCCCAAATCCTTTTAGAGCGTCAGAAGTCATGAGTCCACTAGTCCCAAAGCCATCATAATTTATTAAGTGATAAAAATAGGACCAGACGCAATGTCTGATCCTTATAACAGGTTCTTGCTTTATAATAAGGTTATTATGATGTATGGCCCTACTAGCAGCCCGGCGTACTTCGACTATATGCCTCCATACACCTAGCACTGCGTTCGGTAAGCGTTCAATAGTGGCATCTTTATGAAAAAGATGATCCAGAGCCCCGCACTCGCTCAGGATGGTGAGCTCCCGCATCCGCCCCGCCCCATAGGCGCCCCGAAGGGTGAGCTCTCCCCCCTCATCTCTCATAAGAGATGTAAGTCCGGCCGCATTAAGGTGGCGGTTTTCACCTATGTTCACATCCCCGTAAGGATATGAGATAACTAGCCTCATTAAGGTGGAGGTTACACCTATGTGATAAGGTGGGGCACTCTCTTACAAGAGCGCCCCTAACGGTTGTACCGCCCCAGATATGTGTTATATTCTTATCCCGGTGAGGATAAAAGATCAGCACCTTAAGCGTGGTGTTACGCATACTAGAGACCAAGAGACAATCTGCAAACATCGAGGCCTGAAGGCGCAGCCTACCGTATTAACTTATAGTGCAACAGCCAGCTGCGACGCATCAAATACACTCGACGTCATACAGACAATATGCGCCACTTAGGACGTCTTCCCATAGTACCATAGTACGGGCATTCGCTGTGTTAGCCATCTCAGAAGGGTCCTACTAGACTCTGCTAATATTCATATTCATATTTATATTTATTATTCATAAGATTCGTCATGACCACCAACATGACGCACTAGCCATCAGAAGTCTTTATGTCTTTCGCTCATACCATCTCGGGACACAGGCGCTCTCGGCGACCCGCGTCCCCTCATATTTGTCGCGCGGCGATCTTGATCGACTGCGCGCATATGGTGAAAACCATGTATCTCTACATCATTGAATGAATATTGCCATGCGATAATACTTCGTTTACCTTATCGATTAAGCCCATTTCCATAGGTCATTAGAATTTTCCAATACACGAACACGCTCTACTCCTATACACAAACAAGTAGTCAAATTATGACTTTGTCTAAGTTTGATTATTTATCTTTGTATTGCTTCGGGTTATCACCCTCGTTACTCAGACAGTTTGACAAGCTATATGTTTGTATTGTTCTTACATATCAAGAGTCAAGAGCGGTTCTTTTTCATGAACATAGGTAGGTATAGGGTAGTTACAACCCGTAATGTTCTATGAAGCAAACATATGTTTGTGAAGGAAACATTTTGTATCAGAAACACGTAGATTTTGGTTCAGAAACTGCGTATCCGAAACATTGTAGGTATATCAGTGAATACATTGGCTTAAACAAACCATAACATTGAAATACTTCTTGTCGCATTAAATTAAAATAACTGATTCACATTTCCACCACAGTGCTGCACTATTTAGTGTTCTGTGACAGTGCTAACAATTCGTTTAACACCTTTCGCTGGAGAATTCCGCGTGGCTGTCACGTACCATGTTGCATGATTCATTAGGCCGGTGCCGATTGGGGCTTTGTAGAATATTTGCCAAGTGACTCAGAACTTAATTGGTATGGGATCGGAGCAACTGTGACTGGTAAACTCAATCAGCGTCTGTTTTAATATGCTAACTATGTCAGTGATAAATACTACTGCCGCTTTGATCTACCGGCTTGCGGTTTTTTCGGAAGGTATAAAAGACTAAACCATGCGGACGGCTAGAGCAATTATTTTGAGCGGTTCGGAGGAGGCACAGCTGGTGTGAACTTACATTATATTTCATGGTTGAAATAAATACCACCAAAAAGGAGGTATAATACTTGTTGCAGAGTGCCTTGCTTGCAGGGCTTGCAGCTTTAGTGTGTGGAGAAGTCTTTAAGAGATACTCCACAACCTTGTACCTCCTTCACATTCTACTACAGAACCGCGAGACGCCTAGAGAAGTGGCATCCTTATGTGGTTGATGTCCAGCGTACTCAAACGAAATGTTTTTCTTCCATGTTTCTGATACGAACCGCTAAGGTGTGGAACATCCTTCCAGCTTCCAACGTAGGAGAACCAAGGTTACCGACATAGCCCAACGGATTAGCAAGCTGAAGTGGCAGTGGGCGGGCCATATCTGTCGCAGAACCGACGGCCGTTGGGGCAGACGTGTTCTGGAGTGGAGACCGCGTACCGGTAAGCGCAGCGTAGGACGACCTCCTGCCCACTGGACCGATGACCTAAAGAAGGTCGCTGGTAGCGGGTGGATGAGGAAGGCGGAGGACCGTGTGTGGTGGCGCGCTCTCGGAAAGGCCTATGTCCAGCAGTGGATGTCAATAGGCTGATTAAGTAGGTAAGTAAGTAAGAACCTCCTTTAAAAAATAGGCAACTGATAAACGCTAAATCACAAGACAATAATAAAATTCTGATAACGTAAATAGCTTTATTTCGTATCAATAAACAGTTTACAATCAATACAGCCGAAGTGAGTAAGTACTTGGAACATGAAATATTGCTCATTTTGGTCCGAGCCAAACAATGGTATAATATCTACAATCTTCGCATTGCATTACTAACAATATAATGATTTGTACTATCGTGACTCGAATTGTGAAAAATCACGTTTTAATCGGATTAGATTCCCATTAATATGCCACGATAGCCGGTTTCGCAAGAGAAAATTACTTGATATCTAGAAATTTCTCTCAGTTATGATAGATACGATTTGCGTTATTTACTCTTATTATGGACTAGTAGTTATATTGTATGCAGAACCAAACATGTTTTGTATGGCGCACTGGCTCTGGGCAAGAAGATATAGTCGTAGCTTTTACCTGATACGATCATTTATATACGCCCGTCTTTTAAATTTAGGGTTCCGTCCGTATTGAAACGATAAAAAAATTATGTAATTAGTGGTTTTTTACTCATTTTTAATAATGGAATTATGATTAATGAGTTGTATTTAATTATAATTCCAATAGAGACGGAGTAGATACGAGATCAAATCGAATATAATCATCGTAATCATAATAATTAATTAAAATGTCAACACTATTGAAAATTAACTTATTCTAAAGTGGAAATAGATCCGAAAACCATCAATATTAATTTTATGTCATAAATATTTTTTTCCCAATACATCTCATGGAAATTTAATCAGAAACATAAAAAAAACTACATGAAATAGCTTCTGACAATTAATAAAGTAAATTTATACAATTCATGTAAACGCTACATTTCTGACCATAATATTGCGTCTGACTTATTTCTAGATCATAAATTACTAAAACCATGTATTATTTATAATTTGCTAAACTATTTTGAAACACGATATATTTATTAAGAGATCAAAGTATGTGCCGCATGTGTCAACCAACATGGTATCAAGGATCCAGATAAGTAAGTATAAAACGATTAAGATTAGTACTGGAACAAAAACACCCTGTATAGTAATGATTTCTTGTAGCTTTTCAGCTACAGGAAGGTAAGTCTAAGCAACAATTTCTGACGGTATTTTACTTGTTTTTATTACATTTGCTTTCTTGTAAACTAGGTTAGAAATAATGTCATACATTCTTCTATCATTTATTCATTCATTCATTTTATTCATTCATTGTATCCCTTTCTCGCAATCTGAAACTTTATCTAGAGCCACTATGGCATTTCAGTTAGTGGCGTCACCGTCCGATATAGCTATCTCTGTCTAATCAGACATATTAAATTGCTTATAACTTTTTCGTTATTTGCTCCAGTTCATTTGTTTTTCAAAATATTATTTATTATTAAATATAGTTTTAAAAATGAATTAAATAAATTAATACTTTGATTTGAGTTAACTACCCTATAGTGCTTTAATGCTCCTTCTCTATTTTTTAATTAAAAATAAATACATTGCTCTATTCTGCAAAATAGGTAATATTTTTTTCTTTCATAGCGGAACCAGTTTAACTAAGCACATAATTTTTTACGACTACCTACACCGACTAAAGTGCATATCTTGATTGCGCTTATCACGATAGTCCTTGGTCTAATTACGGGAAACAATCATTGAAAGTGTTGTGCTAGAAGTGAATAACCATTTACGTATAAACTATCATTTATTAGCGTTCAGCCTTAGCTTTGTAGTTCGTTGACTGTTTAAATTAGCAGCTGCTTAGTAATTCATGTGGTAAGCAAATATGCAGATACTAAATTCATAGCTAAAAGCAAATAGACTGCAACGAGGAGTGCGACAGGGAGATGTTATCTTTCCAAAGCTCTTTACCGCGACGAAATTCTACAGGGTCTGCCCGCAACGTACAAATTTTATTTAGTTTTTCTCAGTTTTTAGGCTAATAACTCAATGTAGGCTAACGACAATAAAATTGCGGGGAAGTATCATCTTCACATGTTTAAAAAATCTTTGCTTCAAAGAGGAATACCCGAGAATTGCGAGTTACTTACATTAAACTTGATATACTAGGAATAATTTCTTAAAATCTTTAAATGAACATATGAAAATGATACTGCTACTCCCGAAATTTTATTATTATGAGGCCTTGTTAAATCATTTTAGCTTACAAAATGCGAAAACCAAGTAAAATAAGAATATCGCTGACCCATTTAGTTCGCCTTAAGCTACTGGATCGGGTTCGATATGGCATCAATATCCCCTACACTTACAGTCTGCAGACGTTAATATAGGTATACCTAGTCATTATTGCAGAGAAGCCGCGTTTAGAGTAATCATAATGAGTGTTATAGGCGTCCGCTAGTCATTTATAATTCTGACCCCACAGTGACAATTTAATAACGTAGGAAGTATTCAATTATCATATTACATATCTAGTTCAAAACATAAAAGGTATTAATCAAACATGAGGTACAAATTAGGTACATGTCACCGTGAAGGCTGCTTGTTGAGCTGCCACTAGGTACATAGGAATAAAAAAATGTAGTAGGTACACATGTGGTATTTTATATTGCTTCGAGAAGCGACACGAGCTTACAAATAGCCAAAGGGCTAATTGGTGATGAGAAATGAAACCATATAGATGTCCAAGAAGGCGCCGGTAAAAGTGCGGCAATAAATACTCTGTCTATATTGACAAACTAGTAGGGTGCGTGAGGGCGCGGGCCACATGTGGCCCGCGTGCTGTCTTCCCCCTTATTTGCCTTCCAACTTTTGTCACTTCAACATTCCCCATACATTTTCTATGAAAAAAATAAAGTCCGCCATTTTGAATTTTTTTTCTATTCATCGTATAGACCTTTGGATCCTGATCAACTCTTGTCAAGAAACCGTTCTTCCATCTTTTATACTTTCCGAGATATCGACGAAATTCGAATGGCGGCCATTTTGAATCCGCCATTTTGAATTTTTTTTCAGATCACTGCCAATTGGATGACGTTTCGAATGACATTTGGTCGAGCACCCCCTACTTATCTTCAATACCCTTGGCTGTGCTCTTCACCCGTCTTCGAAATCCTCAATCATCAGCTCTCTCCATATTTTTGTTCTTAATCATTTTTTCCCTTCTATACGAAATGGTTATTGAAAAAAAATTTTTTCATACAAAATTGTTCAGGAGAGGTGATCAATGAGTCAGTCAGTGAATCAGCACAAGCAGCTATATATATATTACTAGTAGGGCGCGTGAGTGCGCGGGCCACATGTGGCCCGCGTGCAGTCTTCCCGCCCATAAAAGTATCGCCGTCATCTCCATCGCCAATTGGAATCCGATTGGCAGTGGGCTGAAAAAATTACTTACCTGGTAGCACGTTCATGGTTTTAAAGATAGTTAAGGGCTGTTCCAACAAAAAATACCGCTGAACCTCATCGGATGAGGTTCAGCGTATTTTTCTTCGAGCAGCCCTTAACTATCTTTAAAACCACGACCGTGCTCCTCAATCATCATCCCAATCGTAGATCATCATCTTTTCTCATATTTTTCTCTGTCAGTTCTCCGTAGAACTGCGTCAATGACTTGCATAGTTCCCTACTTATTGTGGCATGTACATTTTCCATCGAAAAATAAATTCCGTCACTTTGAATTTTTTTCCATTCATCCCGTAAACCTTGAGATCCTGATCACCTCTCGCTAAGAAACCACTCTCTTATCTTTTATACTTTCTGAGATAGAACAACACGAAATTTGTATGGCGGCCATCTTGAATCCGCCATTTTGGATTTTTTTCAGCTCACTGCCAATTGCATGAGGTTCCGAGTATTTTTTGTTTGAGCAGTCCCCACCTAACTATAATACCTTGCCCGTGCTCCTCGACAGTCTTCAAAACCCTCAATCATCATCTGATTCCATATTTTTCTCTGAGAGTCCTCCAAAAAACCGCATCAAAGTACTACATGTTTCACAACTTTTCAATAGTCTCTTCAACATTCGTCATACATTTTCTATGAAAAAAAAATAAAGTCCGCCATTTTGATTTTTTTTTCTATCCATCGTATAGACCTTCGGATCCTGATTAACTCTTGTCAAAAAACCGTTCTTCCATCTTTTATACTTTCCGAGATATCGACGAAATTCGAATGGCGGCCATTTTGAATCCGCCATTTTGAATTTTTTTTTAGCTCACTGAGAATTGGATGACGTTTCGAATGACATTTGGTCGAGCACCCCCCACCTATCTGCGATACCCTTGGCTGTGCTCTTCACCCGTCTTCGAAATCCTCAATCATCAGCTCTCTCCGTATTTTTCCTCCGAATGAATTTTTCCCTTATATACGAAATGGTCATTGAAAAAAAATTTTTTCATACAAAATTGTTCAGGAGAGGTGATCAATCAGTGAGTCAGTCAGTGAATCAGCACGAGTAGCTATATATATAGTAAAAGAGAGCGAGCCACTACACAATTTTTATTCGCACTTATCTTTATAAGTTTTAGTGGTTTCTGAGATTAGCTACTCACTTTAGCATGCGTAAAGGGACTGTAATCCTCAATACCAAAAATTTGATATTCTGTATAGGTTCTGAGCTACAAAAGAGTAGTGACGCAAAGTATGAGTAACATGCAAACATAATATGTTTCGTTCGTTTTGGTTTGAATTTCGTTCCAGAAGTGTAACAAAAGCAAGCTTAAAAATGCAATAGACAATTTAATGAAATCTGGTTTGAAGGTAGCTTAACTATTAAAACTTAGGGTACTTTGAACCCTGAAAATATCGGCATCCACGCAGGCAAAGCCGCGGGCAAAACTTATTGGGAGTAAGTATGCATCGAAATAACTTGTATGCCCTGCGGGGACATAGTTCGTAATGCTATTCTGTGCTGATTTTTATTTATCAATCAAAGAGAACGTTACTGTTGCATGATTTGACATTGGTTCCGGCGTTTGCGCAACTTTAACTACCTGCCTGATACTTTGTACAAGCGCATGTGCACTTATCCAAATCTTAATAAAATACTACAATACACACAGTTACAGCGTCTGCTGGAAATAGGCCTACTCTCTGGTAGAGCGGGTGTATTAAATAAATCTGGATTTATTTTTGTCCTTTTCAATTTTACAAATACATTGGTGGGTGCGCCATGCAGCGTTGGGGAGGAATAGAACAGAAAACGAAGTTTTATATAATTACTAAGAAACTAAACCAGTAAAAATAAACTGAAATACACATTACTCAGAAAATTTAATGTATGTTTATAGTCTACGAACCCAGACAGAAATCTTATTCACTATCACTTGCTGCAAAAAAAGTTACGGCTTGAAGAAACTCGCAATTGGTTAGGAATTTCGTTTTCTACTAAGTATCCACCATTTACTCCTACCATTAAAAAAAAATGAATGAATACTTTTGCACATTACACATTTATTTATTACCCACGACGGAACGGAGTACGGGTATATGCGTTTAGGGTGAGAGACCGTTTGTACATTACTCTATTAAAAAGATTTTATGTTTGTTTGTATGTTAAATTGTTCACAAAAACCAATAATGCAAAAATATTTTTGTTTGTTTGTTTGTTTGTTTGTTTGTGCACATCGATGTTCCCATTTATTTCAAAAACGGCTTAACCGATTTAGATGCGGTTTTCTGTATAATGTTTGGTGTTCAGCGGCAATGGTTCTTAGATAGTTGTTACGAACATCGATCAACAGGGGGCGCCATAAAATACATTTATATTGCAAACGAATGTTCCCATTTTTTTCAAAAACGGCTTGACCGATTTAGATGCAGTTTTCTGTATAGTGTTTGGTATTTATTGGCGATGGTTCTTAGATAGTTGTTACGAACATCGATCACCAGGGGGCGCCATAAAAAATCATTTACAGTGCAAACGAATGATCTCAATTATTACAAAAACGACTGAACCGATTTGGATACAGTTTTGGATCAAATATTAGTGAGTTATTGGCAATGGTTCGTAGATAATTGTTCTTGTGATTGAACAGCAGGGGGCACCACAATAAACGTCTCTTTATGACTTGGAAGGGATGATGCCTTCAAACGCTGCTAGAGGAGCTAATGGGTAGTTTGAAGATTAATTTTCATTTTTTAATAATAATATAATTTAAATTACATTAATATATTAATCGAAAAACTATAAAACAAGTGGAAAATTAAAAAATTTTAAAACACCCACGACTTTTACAGACTTGTAATTGAAAAAGGATTAAATAATTTTTTTGAAACTCCCCGACTAAAGGAAAGTAAGAACTAAGAACCCATCAGTATAATTACAAATCCAAGAAAATCCGTCGGAGCTGCCATTGCTATTTTCGTTTCCAATATCAATTAATGAAATTAGTAAGTATTGATAAACTGCCGGTATATGAGAAGTATCAAGAAATTGAATTAGTCATCAACTGGTAAACAGCACCATCAACACCGTCATAGGCAAAACACAGCAGCTCCGACGGATTTTCTTGGATTTGTAATTATACTGATGGGTTCTTAGTTCTTACTTTCCTTTAGTCGGGGAGTTTCAAAAAAATTATTTAATCCTTTTTCAATTACAAGTCTGTAAAAGTCGTGGGTGTTTTAAAATTTTTTAATTTTCCACTTGTACTTATAAAGACAAAACAAAAACTATAAACTAACAATACAATTTGGCAACAATACCGCTAATCTCTTCCAGTCAGATTATAAAAAATATGTTTTGGTTGATGGCGCAAACAAAAATGAAAATCTATGCACAATATATTACTTACACTAAAATAAATTGGTTGCCTGTAAAGTCGGTTTACTGACGATAGTTGAACGTGACAACGTCTTCTTTGTCGCTCGTTCCGCGCTCGCGAGGTAACGCCGGTAACGCCGCATGAGCGAGGTAACGCCGGATGAGTCATGTTTTTTCGTGCGTGCAACCGGCTCTATCGATTTATAAGACGTTGTCACGTCAATAAATACATTGATACATAGATATTATAATGATACAGATAATTCAGAACATACTCTGGTTCGGTTCGCACGAAGTGCAGTGCACAAGTGCTGTAAGCAGCTCAATTTGTCTATAATATCAACACTTCACATGGGAAAATTAGCGGGTAACGGAGAACAATGTCGCAAATCATAGTTTTTGTGAGCATAAACTAATAAGGATCTATTTATCAATGTCTCATAAAAACTCTATATTATGATCTCTTGTAACTAATGTAAAGTAGAGGGAAATTTTAGTGACATAAAGAATTGTTTAATGTTATATCCAAGTACCTACACCGTACACGATAGAATGTAATTTGACGAAAAAAATCGGTCAAATAAACTTAAGAGATTCAATGTTCGAACTCCTAACCTAATGTACCCAAAATACAAAATGGCTTTCTTATTATACTTATACGCGTTATTATTTTATATCACAACTTTAACGGTAACGTCGCCCGTACCTATTATTATATCGTAAAATGTGAGGTCAGTTTGAATAAGTCGTGTTCTACATTCATATAATTCAAGATTAGTGTTGCCAAAAAGTAAATTATCGAAATTGTGTTTGTAAAGTTGTTGACCCAGCGAACGTTGCTTTGCCAATAGGGATATTAAAAAAAAGCTTACGATCTATTCTCAGGTCTACCGAACATACACAGAAAATTGCATAACAATCGGTCGAGCCGTTTCGGAGGAGTTTGGTAACAAACACGAGACCTCATATTATACACGAGACTCCAGAATTTTTTATTATATATTATTAAGATTGGTAATTACATAACATGGTGTAAGAAGCCTTATTTAAAACTTTTTATGACATAAAAAATACACGAGATAATATAGATCTGTACTTATTGATAAATAACTAATTATTATTATATGAATTAAATTATCTGCAGTGACCTCGAGTACAATCGGTATATTATTATATTTTATTAGGCAGTACCTACACTACATACTATATTAACTGTCGTAACTAATTATATAATTTATTATCGCTAATTACAAAAGCACCAGACTCACGTTTTAGTCAAATGTTGTCGCTGTGTGTTGTTTATTTAAGTGCATAGGTACTAGCTATTACTCGCAAATATATCCACGTCGATTCCAGCTTTCCGAAATCCCGTTTAAATGAAGTTTTCCAGTAAATTACTTAATAATATTACTATAATACACAAACAATAATACCACTTTATGCATAGTCATACAAACATATTCTGATTAACAGGATTTTTAAAATAATGCATTTTTAATAATAGAGGCTGATTCATATAATGTTATTTCTAATGGATTTTGGATCTAATGCTATCATATAGGTACTTTGACAAAAATTGAAATTGGAGTTTTTTTGTTAATTAAATCTCGAAAAAAGCCTGAGTCAAGAACAGAACCCGGAACTTAAATTAAATCTCACACAACTGTCAGTTTGTCAAAAGTTCCAGTAATTAGTCATTAGGTAGAAAGGTATATTTTGCGTCTGCAAACTAACTTTATCTAATAGAAAATAAATTACCATAATTATTACTAAAAAATCGCAAGTTTATGTATGTTAATGCAGCTTATCTAAACGACAGGAAACGTAAAATCTAGAACATAACCTAAAGACTTTTTTATGACCAGTAAATATTTAAAAAAAATTCAATCAACCGAATTTATCGGCATAAATTCTATCATCATAAATTTGAATGTTTGTATACCAATTTAGATGTTTGTCACTCCTTGGCGCGTCCACAAATCGGCATCGTACGCAACGGACGCACCGCATTTAGAAAATCATCAGTGGATGCACTTGTATGATTTTCTATACAAAGAATACTACGATCCGTAAAATGCATTGCGTCCGTTGCGTACGATGCCGACATGAGGAGGCTTAACTTAATACCTGCTAACCCTTATTTCGAACCCACTTTTCATTAGTTCGAACCCTCGTAAACTTAACTTTTAGACGACTTGTAGTTATCAACATACTTATGCGACAAATATCATATTGACGTTTTACAAGAGCCTGTACGTTACGCCTCTGCATATGTGAAATAAAGTGATATTTTGACTAAATAACCTGTCAAGTGCGAGTCGGACTCGCGCACTGAGGGTTCCGTACAACAACCGGAGGAATAAAACCACAAAAACCACTTTTCTTATCGAACCGCAAAACTAACTTTGTTTTAGAGGTTTTATTGTAAATATCAAAAAACTACTTATTAGATCTCGTTCAAACCAATTTTCGGTGGAAGTTTGCATGGTACATCATAATATTTTTTTTTGTTTTATCATACTCTTATTTTAGAAGTTACAGTGGGGGACACACATTTTACCACTTTGGAAGTGTCTCTCGCGCAAGCTATTCATTTTAGAAAAAAATGATATTAGAAACCTTAGTATCATTTTTGAAGACCTATCCATAGATACCCCACACATATGGGTTTGATGAAAAAAAAATTTTTGAGTTTCAGTTCTAAGTATGGGGCACCCCCAATTTTTTTTACTTTTTTTAAAATTTTGTGTGAAAACCTTAATGCGGTTCACAGAATACATCTACTTACCAAGTTTCAACAGTATAGCTCTTATAGTTTCGGAAAAAAGTGGCTGTGACATACGGACGGACAGACGGACAGACGGACAGACGGACAGACGGACAGACAGACATGACGAATTTATAAGGGTTTCGTTTTTTGCCATTCGGCTACGGAACCCTAAAAAGAGCCAGTTTGCCATTTCTTCAAGCCTTAAGCCGGTCGACTAAGTGTTCAGTATTCTTATCTCTTGACTAGCTTGAAAAAAAAAAACAACAATACGTATTTTATGCGCTTGTTATCCTTCTAAATCACCATTTTTAGTGCCGGGTACTTTTCTTTTATTAATACTTAAGATGTATTTTGACGTGACAACGTCTAATAAATCGATAGAGCCGGTTGCACGCACGAAAAAACATGACTCATCCGGCGTCACCGGCGTTACCTCGCTCATGCGGCGTTACCGGCGTTACCTCGCGAGCGCGGAACGAGCGACAAAGAAGACGTTGTCACGTTCAACTATATCGTCAGTAAACCGACTTTACAGGCAACCAATTTTTTTAAATGATTTAATATCTACTTTTATGTTTATTTTCAACTTTTATGTCCAGTCATATACAAGAAATAAAGTACTCAAGACCTGCCTTAATCATTATTATCGAAGCTTTGTAATCTAGCGCCTATCGTTTACCAATTTTCTGCCTAGATACCTAAGTACTGACCGTGCTCTAATATCATGGCATTTTGTAAGGTGTTTTAGTTCAAGGCTGATTTAATAGGTCATTCTGACATTGTTTTCTTGTTCTGTTTCTAGATTGGTAGGTAATAAATTTTACGAGTACGATTCCTAATAACAAGCGTATGACGCGAACGGCTTATAGAAGAAATTGCCTCTTTAATTTCTAGCCAACGTTTTATAAGGGAAAAAACACAAACATGTTTATTTAAACTTCCGGACCTTATTAAGTTACCAAATACCAAAAAACTACTACTGTTTAGATAAGGTAACTAACTGAAATGTTTAGTCACTTTTTACTGTTGAACATTGTTGAACATGATTGGTGTAAATCATAGACTTAAATTTAAATACGAATCAAAATTTCACTCGCAGCGGGTTTCGAACCCGCGTCCTCCAGCTATCGCGGCTGGGTGCTCTAAGCACTGAGCTATACGAGCCATATCCCTTTGCGATGAAATTCAGATTCGTAATATTGAGGTCCTTAGGCAGAAGCAGCGCCATCTATTTGTGAAACTATACAGTTTCAAACTAATTTTTCGAAGGCCCATAATTTTTATATGAATATAGGTACATGTAAACATGGCATACCTATTCAACATATTGTTTCAGGAAAGCTAACAATAAATTCTTCAATTGTTTGGTGTGTTCATTTAAATTACAGTAAACAAACATCACGAGTCCCAATAACAATTGTTATGTAGGAATCTATTTGAAATTGAATTGGCATAACAAGTGAGGCTTGATTTTTATCTCCGATGCCCTTACACGGCAGTGCAGTGTGCGCCAGCCTAATGTTACTCAATGCTAGCTTGGACAAAGCCTTAAATAGAGGCTTCAAGTTATTGCTCCCTTAATAATACATCGATTGGAAATATTGCTTAATTCGATTGTTTTGATACGTGTAGCCTCGTATACTTATATGTTTTAGGTGAGCATGGAATTTGACCAAGAAGGTATTTGTACTTATTGCACTGTAACCCATGCTTTGGCTTTTTAATGTCATTAAAATTATACCCTGTTTTGATATTTAGGGCGTGAAAAATAGTTTACTTACGACTTATTTTCAGACCTACCTAATGATCTATTAGAACGTAGACAAAGAAAATCATGAAAAAATAGATCGAGCCGTTTCGGAAGAGTTGGTTACAGTGTGGAACGAGAATTTTACTTAATATTAGAATTTGAGGTATACCACGTATTGTTAGGTATACCTACGTATTGTTATGGGTAGGTATACCTACTTTATTCAATGTACTGTATGCCAAAATACACTATTTTTAGTATTTAGTTTTTTTTAGTTAATTTATACATAGACGTTGGTTGAAAGATTTTTATAAGTCTCAATTAGAGACATACATATAACTACTCGTGCAGGTCATACTGGGAATAATTGTTTCCAAAATTGATATTTTTCTGCACAGGTGTTTCAGTATTGGTAAACAGAACATTGTATTTCAAATTAAGGTTTGTTATGCCACTGAATTAACTTAATTTGACCCTCTATGAGTAGGTACTCAAAATCATAAATTTTGATACGTATTAATTTATTTAATTGAAAACATAAATTAACGTAGTAATTGCTTTAATCATTCACTTAATAGCCCTATCGTTGTTAAGACAATAGTTCCGCTATTTTTCACAGCGTATTATATTGAGCTATATTACAACCTTATCTCGGATATTGGTCTGTATTAATAATTATTTATTTGTTATCAGGTCGCTTTTCGTGACTCTTAAATAAATTCCCAATGCCCTTGAATAGGTACTAGGTAGTACATAATAATAATAATTGATTGCTCCTTAGTCTCTTATTAGTTTACAAACGAGATATAACTGTATTCTTAGATTACTAGTGAGAAATGCACGACCGATGAGAATACTCTAAGGCTTTAAGAAGGCCGATTGACAGTTAACAGGGGGACGGAGCAGCCGCGTTCACACTGATTTACTTAAATTTCGGGGAAATTATTACTTTACACGATTGTAAGAAGGCCTAAAAAAACTCTCAATCAAAGTTATTGTAATTTTTATGTACTTTTTTGTGTGCAAGAATTCATTAAAAAGCTTTTTGCAGACAATTTTGAAAGTATGATAAAATTAGATGCTTTTTTAGGATTTTTTTTTCTTAAAGAGCGCTGGAGAAAATTCATTTTCTTGTCAATAACGATTGTTCATTAAACTCTTACATATTTTTCCTGTAAGGATTCGATGATCAGTTATTTAAACAATTTGACTTAGGGCCGATTTTTCAATCGCCAGAACTATCTGAGGAATAAATTTGAAACATATGCCATACAAAATCTGTCAAAACTTCATATTTATTCTTCAGTTAACGTTTATCTGGCGATTGAAAAATCAGCCCTTACACATCATAAAAAGAGCCAGTTTGCCATATCTTCAAGCCTTAACTAATATAATTTTTTTTAATATTAATAATAAGCAAAGTTAAGTTTGCAGTTTGTTAACAAGGTGATACTTTACGATTTAAGTACTTATTTTGCAGTACCTATGGTACTTAGTATGGAACCCTCGATGCGCACGTCTGACGCACTTGACCGGTTTTTATTAATGTGTAGAAATTTTACAACTTACAACTGACATGGGAACCAAATAGTTCGTCGTGGTCCACAGTCGGAAATGTTGATACTCATATGTAGTAAAACCAATCAAAAATATATATAATTACTAATCAGTGAGCATTATTGCAAGAAGCTCACATTATTAACCTGGGAACTTAGCACGTTCTTCCGTTGGCAGGAAACGGTGTCCTTCAGACTTTGAAAGCTGTTGAATTAATGTTTCCGCTTACTGTGAGTAATGTGATGCAAGTCGCTCGGGTCATGTGGGAGTCCATAGATAATAATGAGTATATGTTACTGTCTGTTACACAGTTAATTTTAATTTTTTCTTTTTTATTGTAAACTGATAATTTTATTTGTTTTTTCTTTGTATAAATTTGTATGTCAATATTGTGTACCATTATTGTAATAATGTACCTATATCAGCAAATAAATAAATTGAATTGAATTGAATCGAATTACTATACAATACAAGTTTGTACTTGACTGCGATCTCACCTGATGGTAAGTGATGATGCAGCCTAAGATATTATCGTACTAACTTGGAGGGGTGTGGAGAAAAACATCCGGAATTATGTATAAATAGCATTAGATTGAGTAATCAAAAAATCAACTAGCTATAACTATAACTTCCGGCTCTTGAAGTTCATGTCCGGACCTTTTAAAAAATTCTATTACGTAAATAATTAATATAATAACTAATGTTAATTTCGTCTTTTGATGGTTTTTTTTGGCTTTCCATTAATTATAATTTCCATTAACTTATGTCTTTGGGCATGATGATCTCAGAGTTCGCGAATCGTTTGATGTCTCTGATATTAACGAACGTAATAATTACCTTTTTTAATATACCTAAAGAGATATTTGTAAGGTACGGTTTTCGTCTTGTTGCCACTTACAATAATTAGCGTATTTTTTATTGAAAACAGGTTTGAGTTCTATTATGTTTTAATGAGGTAGAAACTGATGATGCAGTTTAATATGAAAAGGTAAAATGAATAAAATATGAGATAACTCACCGTCTAGGTGGATCTTACAGATGATTCAGCGATAATGATCATTTATATTCAACAAGGATTGAAATATTTATTGAAGTGTTCTGAAATGGACTAAAACATGGGATGACCCTATGACTTTAAGAAATTGACTGAAATGAGGAAGCCGGTGAACCAAGATGGATGCTCTATAGACAAACTTGTATCCAGCTGAGTATGAATTCAGGTACCTACTTAGCTACGTTCGATGGAGCGTATATTATGAACATTATACGTATAATGGCATAGATTGATAAATAGAAAATTATTTGTGGTACACCAAAACAAAAACGAAAAAACTCATTAATAAAACAAATAGCTAAACAAATGTAAATATATGGCGGCCTTATTCCTATACAGCGATCTCTTCCAGGCAACCATCGAGAAAAATGTGACCGCCCGCGCCGTATCCTTGCAGAAAGCTACACCTTTATAGCTTGCTGGTGAAACGTGCTAAACCCATCCTAAGTAAGTAATAAATAGTAGCGAGGTCAAAACCTTCCACTTAACAAGGTCTTCAAACGCAAGTATTTATTGAATAATCCAAAAGAAATTATTTTGGGAATCAAATACAGGATCATAGCCAAGAGTGGACCCAGGGATATTGACCAATTTTGTCAGAGATTAGAGAAGTAAGTACCGACCTATACGAGCATATCTCTGATAAATAGACATATACTCTGGACAGGGCCGACGCGACGGTGCGAAAAAATATCGCCAGATTATCGGTGCCATAAGTGCTTGTTTTGCCACCAACAGTAAGGCCACGTTGTAGTTCGCTCAGCAGCCACCTATGGAATTTTGACAGATGGCGCTACTGTTTGCTTTTACGTAAAAGGTTTACGTAAATCGTTCGGATGCCCATATCTTGAGTTTTCTTATCAGTACTCTGTTGTCGATTACATTAGCGCCATTTTACAGTTTTGACAAATTAAAAATGATGCTTCAGGGCGGAGCCTAAAAATACATGCGTCACTAAGGGCTGATCCTTTATATGTTTAATCAAAGATTTGGACACGTACCCCCGTGTCTCTCCTCCGAATCCGCCTACGATCCGACTGTCACCCTGCGCCACTGTACTGTGTAATTATCGCATTAATTACAGACACATGGATCAACGTGATATCCCACGTGGGTTAGCAGGTGATATAACGTATTATACATCTTAATTTTATTCGTAAATAACACATTCACTATTATAAAAAAGCGGACGCAGGGAAAGGTTTGTGTTTAATGAGAAAAACAAATATTGACTTACGGCTCAAACTTTCATTTATAGAGCTATATTTTATTATATTATCTTGTATAAGATGTCCGGTTCAAAACACCAATGCAACGTCCGGACTTTCAAGTCAAAAACGGAAACTTAATATCTAATACCTAAGCTATAACTTCAAAAGTTTGCATACTTTCTTATATTATTAAACAGACGTATACACAGGACTCGGTGAACCGAGCGAAAAATGTCGCCAGTTTACTGGTGTCAAAATTGATTGTTTTTGACACTAAAAGCGTTAGTTGTAAGCCGACCAAAGTATTGTGTAATGTCTATGGACCGCGGTCCACGCTACAGGTCACTATAGTTGTTATTAGACCTCACGCGAGTGTTCACAGGGACGATTTTTGCCATGTTGCCACGACATAAAATTACTTCGTTGTACCCGCCGGTTGTACTGTACCCTATATTTTTACTCGTAATAATATTGTAATACAATACCTAAATAGACCGAAAGTCTCACAGTAGCATTTTATTTTTGAAGGCGTATCGCCTCCAAAAAGCAATGCTGTGGGAAAAGTTAGTATATGTGCATAAAACTCATTGATAACACAGCATAATGAATGTGGGCACACATACAGAATATAGATTCATTTAAACCATTGTAACATGAGTCGAAATCTCAAAGCGTTTATTAATGATCACAACCCACGCGATACAAGCCTTGACTTTATTGATCGACTGTACACTAGTAAGTGCACTATGAAAGAAGTTTGATCAAAGGTGGTATCAAGTTTTCTCATGAACCATAATCAAAATATTCTAGGAAATTAAAAAAGTGTTTTTTTAAGAACCAATTTAATTGTGCCTACTAAGTTACTTTCTTTTCAATGCACATTTCCTGTCATACAGATTTGACTGAGAAGGACAACTTGTTTTTTTTCCTATAGTCTTGGAGTCCCGATGTTAAATAAAAAATAATAATCGTAGGATCTAAGTAATGTGGAGACCATAGTCAATAAAAAATAATGTTTGGATTTCAATCAGCTTGGTACGGGATTGTATACAATATCCATAGTCATTATCCTTTCTATTACTTACAATGTCTTCTTATATGCTTCTTCTATAATTTTGTTAGTTATGTACTAGCACATAGTTTGAAGATACTCTATCCTACGATCTTTTAACACTGAGGTACTAGTAAGATTACCTGTTGTTGGTATATAAGTAATGATATAACAAACAGGAAGAGCGAGGATCCTGGGACACAGGTTATACTATAAACTTACTCCACGATACCCAAAACCATTGTGAATGACATACATATACTGAAATAAATTTTCATTTCATTTTTTTTTTCACTAGTAAGCTTGTAAACAGCCTGATCATCCAAAGTTTTAGCTGAAGCAGTCAGTCCGTTCTTCAGTATCTTTGCCTGTATTTTTAAGTATATACTACTTACCTACGTCTTTTTTTCAGACTTTAAGCACGTTATTTACATGACTGGGAATCTCACCTGATCGATGGTACAGTCAAATATTATCGTAATAACTTGGCAGGGCCTCGTATAGTAGTCCCTTCAGAGTTGCTACACAGAATCTCACCGGAACGATTCATTGCTTGACGGTGCGATTTTGATGTAGGTACGTGTATGCCCTTCAATATAATAAATTAAATCGTATCGCAAAATTATGTCATTCCACCTTCGAACCTCGGCATACTTAAAATAACTTCTCAAACAAGTTACCATACTGGTTTGCTTAACATTGCAGTTCAATGCGTGCTCACAATTAACCCTTTTTTGCGTATATTTATCTGTGGTGACACAAAATTGTGACTGAATGGCAATTATTGCAACCGTATTGCAGATTAATGACTACTGACATTGCCACAAATCGTATCAAGGACTGTGACAACGCCAGACCCTACAGTCTCTTTTCTTGATTGATACGGTAAATTTTTCACGTCAGTGCTTTTAATCTAATGCTTTGAATATTTGAATAATTTCACTCAATTCCGAACTTTTACACACTTAGTGCGACACTAGATGCGATCTCACCTGATGGATAGCGACGATGTTGTCGTAATAACTTATACCTATGTACCTAACTCTCTAACGGTTTCTATATATTTAATTATTCTGCTCTGATCCGTATGTTTAGTGTTTACATCCTTCAAATTATTACTTGAATGATGCAATTTGATAGATATTGATGATACCAAAAATAAAGTCATCGTAAGTCATATAAAGTAACTTAGAAAGGGGTACTTAACTTTCTAACGGTTTCAAAATGTCGAAAAAAATACCGTTCCCTACCCCCTTATCTCCGAAGTTTACCAATCAAAAAATCTGAAAAAATTAAGATGAATAAGGATAAATGTATATACCTATATTTTAGAGAAAAAGTGAAATCAGCTCTTTAAGTATCTATAGTATAGATTTTTCAATAAACCTCAAAAAACTAAGTTAAGTCTGCGGTTCGTTAACAAATTGATACTTAACGGTTTACTTAGGCAATATGGAAACCTGGGTGCGCAAGTCTAGACTGTTTTTTTTCAATTTCGTTCCATTAGGAGCAATCGACCGATTCTGCGACAATCGCAAATATTATGTCTTAAAGCTGCTGTAATGGACCCATGACCTTTTTGGTTTCAGAAAGCTTTGATTGACTTCTACATATTTCAATACATTCGTTGATCAACTCATTACCCACTGGCTATAAATGGTTTGCATAGGACAGAAACACTAATTCTAATCTTAATAGGACATACTGCTTTTCTCACGAATCGATTACCATCAACTCCGTAACCGGATGACGGTTGAAATGAGGGCGTTTACTTTACAACATGACCTTGTCTCTCTGAATTATCGTTAGTCGATGTTGAAATAGACAATCAAGAAGGCCACGGTCGAAGCTGTAACTTTTTATACCGTTCGGATAACTGATTTTAGTTTTCTTCGCAAAACTAATTAGAATACCATTTCAAATCGTCGATTCTATAACGATTCTAAACAATTCCCGTAATTCAGAAGATTAAACGCGTTTAGACAAGGAGGCGAAAACACATGTGTGCGTTTAAGTTTTGCCGCTTGAAAATACAGAAACGATTAAGTACTTCAAACAACTTTAACTCCTTCGAGGTACGAGACGGATGCAGACTTGAATCTACCATGACCTAACCACACACATAGCTCGTAGAACCCACGGACGTTGGGGACCCCAATTGCTGGAATGACGACCACGCACGGGAAAGCGCAGTTTTGGAGTCGCGGGAAGGCGCTGGATACAAGTGGTGCAGGACACTGCGGACTGGAAGTCATTACAGGAGGTTTTTATCCAGCAGTGGACGTCCGTTTGCTGAACCCCCGACGAACGAAAGATGATCTAACCGACTGATAAATTGTGCATACTGAAAAAAAAGAAGGTACTTATAGCAGTCGGATAGACAGATACCTATTTCTCTTCCACTGATGGGGAAATAAATAGACTGACGAAACATCGGATATTGGTAAGCCATCTCACACGAGTAGCTCTGCGGATGCCGAAATCAACTGTTTCCTTTGCAAACTTAATACCATCATGGGATAGAGATCTATATTGTTCAGTCAGGTCGAAAATTTTCAGACAGCCAACAGACACAAAATGTTCTCATGTCTTAGTTTATTGTATAGGCCAGTGCTTGGCTGTTATTACACCTGATGGAAAGTGATTATACAGCACGTAGTGGCATCATAGTTGTCAGCGAAATAGCGTAAGCAAGTATGAATGGAATCGAGTTTATAATATGTGAATCAACTTTTATTTTTGATTATGTTTATTTTAGCGGGGTTTGGAAATATGCCTATTCACTTGAAGGCACGAAGAGTGGAGGCAAAAATAGAGATTAGGAAGGTATTCCAGACCTCAGCCGTGCTTAACAGAAGAGAGGAAACGAAGCGCGTCTTAGGTAATTCAACTGTGTTGTAAATACTACTTACTAGATACATAGATAGAAAATTCATTATTGTACACCAAAACAAAAACAAAGAAAAATACATAATATAATTAGCTAAACAAATGTATAAATATGGCGGCCTTATCGCTACGCAGCGAACTCTTCAAGGCAACCTTTGGGGTAGGAAGCGGTTATTGGATAATATGACGTATAGTGTTTTTATTCACATCTTGCAACTTGCTTATAGGTGTATACTATAGTACACTTTAATAACCCAAAGTATTAAACCAATGAGAAAAAATAAAACTGTGAGAATAGAGTTAGCGAGGCGAGAGAGAAAGCTAAAGAGAAATAAATATATTTCCCAAGCTTCTAGAGATACGAATCACTAACGCTTGTAAAAGCCTTAATAATTACACCCACATAATTACTCACTTATCTACTACGCTTTCATATTGTTTAGTTATTGTATAATAGTATCCGAATAATCTCAGATCTAAATAAAACCTTGTTTGTCTAGAATGTGAGAACAAAAAGTTTTCTAGAGGTCGACGTATTGGAGTAGATAATAACTAATAGTCTACTAGTTTCTAAGTGCACTTTTTTGCAAGCTTCGCAATTTAGCGTGCTCTGTCGTGTCCTAAAAATGATAATTACAATATCAAAATAATAACATTATTTCGAGTTTGCATTTAGTTTCTCTTATGCTAGACGTCCATGAGTGAATAGCTGTAGCTGTTTTGATCTATGTAACGAGACGTCGTCGTCGGATAAAATCAAATTTATAACATTCCTATAAACTTTTCCGTGCAAGATTGTAGTTCTCGGTGGGATTTGAACCCGTGTCTACTAGCTAGCGTAGCTGGGCAGAAATGGTACCAATTACACTATCACTATGAAAACATGACCGATATGGTACCAACTACAGTTGGATCACGAGTACATAATATCCGCAAAGACTCTCATTTTAATTCGTATCAATCGTAGAATTCAGTCTCGTTCGTACTATCGTACCATCATTATATTTAGTCCTTAATTTATGCAAAACTATGTAATCTAGTAGGAAACATTTCAGCAAGGCGATTGTGTAAGAAAAATGTATTCATCGCTATCGTAATCGCAAACAAATTCTGCTCCTTGATTGGTTCCCTGATTTACGTCAGCCAATCGGGGGGCAGAATTTGGTAACGATTACGATTACGATGAATACGTTTTTCTTACGCAATCAGACTCCAGTTTCAGACGAGACGTCATGTCATGTAGAAAATATACCTCCGAACGTCTCAAACGGTTTCTTGAGAGCCAATCAAAAGATAATTTGAACACTGCCTTATTAATTATTATAGAAAAATGTGTAAAATGGGCAGCCAATAGTTTATACTACAACGACTAGTATCTAAAATATCTATTGTCGTTATAGGTATCAATTTTAGGTGAAAAGAACAACTTACGGTACTCAGACTTCCTTCATGTTCGCTGATGGTATGTTATAGGCGGGCCGTATCGAAAAGCACCATGCTTTTATGATACTACACAATATGTTGGGCTAAACTCCAATTACGCTCCCTTTGTAACCAAGTGACAAGCGTATTTTCAAGGCCCGTTTGTCTACCCCCCATTTGACAATGGACGCCGAGCTTTACGGTATCTTATTTATTTTGTAACATTTCATACACTTATAGTCATGAAAAATTTGAATATTATTAGTTATGCAACACCGAACATACAATTTTGGTAACCGTAGAAGTGGATTAGCATTTTAAATTTAAAGGTTGAACGGGTGATATAAAAAATTGTCTCCAGTACCTTAAAAAAAGGCATTTTTGTTTTTAAATTGTTGAAAGTGGTTCGTATACCTATTTATAAAGCAAACAATATAATTTTGTAGAGGCCTTGTTTATAGGCGTTCTCTATTGTAGGTAGAATAATATTATAATGAAATAGCTAAGAACCACAAAACGTCCACTTTATAGTTTGTGATAGATTAGGTAAGCTACATTACATAAGACCAAGTAAAGGTACCTAACTTACTTAGTAAATAGGTCCCAAAAGCTAAGGGACTAAATTCTCATTAAAACGCTATAAATCAATTCGTTGAGTTCGGTTCAACAGTGTTAAAGCTAGTGTTGACCGAAATTAAAAGTATTGAGTGTCGATAAATTGCAAAGTCTATATAATAAGTTAGTTTATTGTACGTGTTATTATGTATGACTATAATATGCTGATTTCCTCTTACGTGATGGATAAATACTTAGGTTAAATATATAAATAAAAAGAAGACAGGAATTGTCTAGGCAGTTCTTCAGTTTTCACTAATTTTACAAAAGTAAAGATATGAGCGATCTTGCTTGATTCCTTTCTGTTCCATAGTTTAACCGATTAGATTTTAATTCTACTTTCCATATTTTTGAGTAATAGGTAGTTACTTTTTCTGTAATTCTTTAGTTTAGCAAAGTAGAAAACACTATTACTTATAGCCAATTCACTCATATTTCAACTTAATAATAGTTAAACCTTTTAATTGTCGATAAAAAGATGCCACGTCACTAGCACAGCCAAGTGGGCGTGAGTCCGGTCTCCGATCTCTGATATAACAACCTTTCATGATCTGTATTCATTCTATTAATTTAATAAACCACGACTACCGGAGCTTGAATAAGTTGCAGATAAGTAATAATATTATTATTAAAAATCTATGTTCGCTAACTTAGTTAATTCTTTACGAGTTATCCTGTGGTATATCTCAAATGCCTTGATTCAGCCGTCATTTTTAACTTTTTTTATCTTTTTTATGTTCGGAATACAATGTAACATTTATGATTCTCCATCTTCTCAAACTCCGTGAAAGAACAACAATATTATACAGAGAGTAATTTTTTTTTAATATGCATTAACAAACAGAAAGCAATATTTAATTTACTACATACATAAGTTATGTGACCAAATTGCTAAGTCTGGATAATGTAACTGTTCTTACTGGGCTCTACTTAAAATATACCCTATTCTTCCTCTAGTAAGGCACGTGATTCATCCAATGGTCAAAACCCTTAGTAAGTTATGACATAATAACTCAAATCCTTTTAGATGCTGAGGTAAACAAACCTACACACAATCTTCATACCCTAGCTTAATAGTAAAACCTAATTATTTTCCTGATAAAAAAAAATGGGACCTGGAGAAATGCCAGATCCAAACATTATAGTCCTTAGACTCTATGATCATGTTATCTACTCTGAATGAGAGATCTATTTGGCACCTTTCCCTTGTGGAAGGAAAAGATGATCCAGGGCCCCTCACTCGCCCAGGATGGTGAGCTCCCGCATCCGCCCAGAACCCGAAGGCGCCCCGAAGGGTGAGCTCTCCCCCTCATCTCTCATAAGAGATGTAAGTCCGGCCGCATTAAGGTGGCGGTTTTCACCTATGTTCACATCCCCGTAAGGATATGAGATAAAGAGCCTCATTAAGGTGGAGGTTACACCTATGTGATAAGGTGGGGCACTCTCTAACAAGAGCGCCCCTAACGGTTGTACCGCCCCAGATATGTGTTATATTCTTATCCCGGTGAGGATAAGAGTTCAGCACCTTAAGCGTGGTGTTACGCATACTAGAGACCAAGAGACAGTCTGCAAACGTCGAGGCTTGAAGGCGCAGCCTACCGTATTAACTTATAGTGCAACAGCCAGCTGCGACACATCAATACACTCGACGTCATACAGACATTATGCGCCACTTAGGACGCCTTCCCGTAATACCATATTACGGGCATTCACTGTGTTAGCCATCTCAGAAGGGTCTCACTAGACTCTACTAATATTCATATTTATTATTCATAAGATACGTCATGACCACCAACATGACGCATTAGCCATCAGGAGTATTTATGTCATGCACCAATACCATCTCGGACTCAGGCGCTCTCGGCGACCCGCGTCCCCTTCTTTATACTTTTACTTTCATATTATTGTCTTTCGCTCACATTTTACCTTTAAATGTATTTGCTCCGTGAATCATTACTGATATTCAAATATTATGTGTGAGACCCACACAATATAACTTATATATTTTTCATAGGTCTTTGGTACTAGAGAGTCAGACTCAGGCGTCGCACCAGTGTGATGTGATGCTTTGCCAATAAATACAAGGTTTTTGGTACGACCGTTTGGTTCCCTGAGGAACACTAATGAGATCAAAGTCCCATCGGTCGGCGCTGTGCAAGTTCATAATATAATGTTCCAGAGGAACATTATAAAATATTATCTCGGAACAATATCTCCTTCCTCAACCTCCTTCTACCTTCGCATCATCTTATAATGGGGATGCCAATACACACAGGCCACTCTAGTGCACTGCCCACTCGAGCATCACTTTTAACGGCCTTTGCGTGCGACCAACACAATACACTTCACAAGCCACGTAATAATATTATACGTCTTTATCACCTTTGTGACGCACTTAACATCATCGGTCCGTATACCTCAACTCAACTCTGACTTTGGACCTCAGCGTCGCACGCCTCGCATCCTTATAGTTGTCGCGCGGCGATCTTGATCGACTGCGCTCTTGGTGAAACCCCGCATCGCTATATTACGAAGTACTATTGCACGGTCCGCTTCCATAGGTCATGAATTTTTCAATGCACGAACACGCTCTAGTCATATACACGATCGAGTAATCAAATTAAGACATTTCTTATGTTTGATTATTTCTCTTTGTATTGCTTCGAGTTATCACCCTCGTTACTCAGACAGTTTGCCAAGCTATACATTTAAGCCGAAGACTCTTTTATCATAAAAATGAAAGTTAGGGGATCTAGGTAGTTACAATAACTAACTATCTAACATTAATCTTTAAAACACAGGTATTAGAGTCTAGAATGCAACAAATAATGCAAAACTAATTTCCATACTGTCTAGGAGAATAAATATTCATTACAGTGTGAGTTACAAATAACTATGCGTGTAATTCGTTCATATCCTTACGTATAATTAACAAATAATGTTCTTAATGGGATATCGAAGTAGATATATTGAAATAAATTCCTTTAAAGTTTTGTAACTGGCCGATAAATGTATGGCATGGCAAACAAATTAGATACTTTTCAAACCAAGCATTTTAAGTAGTGTTACTTATTTCACGCAGTTATAAGATAAGTTTATCCTATAACTGGTTGGTAGTGCAAATAAACACTTGAATTTGATCCTACTTTACTTTTTTGACAAACAAGCTAGCTAACAAAAAAATTTTTTTAAGGTTGTAAGTTTAGCAAACCCATAATCATTTAGAAATTTATTTTCATTTGCCTCCGAACTGAATTGCTTAGTCTCTACGTAGGTACTTTTTATTAACTGCATTTAGATATGCCACTTTGTAAAGCATTAATTCCAGAAGCTGTACATTCGTAGTAATTTTATTATTGATTTTAATATTTAGAAGCAGGCGTTATTTTGCGAAAATCTATCATTAGCAGGAAAGATTAATTTGTTTGCTATAATCAGCTACCTGAAAAGAATCTGTATGGTCCAACATGCAGGAACAAACTAATTAAGACCTACACACTCAAGCACAAAAGCAAAATTCCTAAGCAGCAATGCTACTACCATCCACATGCAACACCACACATAATTCTTCACACACTTAGCGCTTTTCTAGTTCCTACATGTTGGATCTTATGCCCGGGATACACGAGGCTAGTTTTTCAAGCTAGGATAGCAAGCTAGTTTTCTTTTAAACTGTCTTGGCTAGCTGACCTGGCTTGGAACATGCGGGTTCTGTTTACATGAGGCTATATTATTTTAAGCTAGTATCATTGCAGTGACTGAGGTGACCACACGTTTAAAATGAACTGCACGCGAAAAAAAAACACTAATTGACTGAAACAGTTACTTCGTAAACTGTGCCAATTCGCACTAGACGAACTAGAAGATGAATTACAAAAACGGGTGTGGACAAGACCGTGGATTTTAAGAAGAAATAAACGTGGATCATTGCTTTACTGTTGGAAGAATTTCGCAACGAAGATTTAGGCGAATATAAGAGTATTTTGCGAATGACGCCTGATTTGTTAGATATTTTGTTGAGTCTTGTGACGCCAAAAATACAACGAATGGATACAATTATGCTGTCTCATAATTGTATCCATTCGTTCCAGCTACCAGCAAAAGTAAAACTGGAGATCACACTAGATTTTCTTTCGTCCGGTATTAGTTGCAAAACGCGTAGTTACTGCTTACGAGTCAATTGAAACCTAGCTTCGCCGGACACATGAAGCTAGTACACAAGACAGGATAGTAAAATCAGTGGTGGGGGGCGCTACTAGCCTAAAAAATAGAACTCCATCCTATTAAAAACTGTCCTGGCTTGTCAACTAGCTTACTAGCTTAGAAATTTGTAGTTTTGTTTACACGAAGCCAGAAGTACTAGCTTGGTAGCTTACTGACACTAGCTTGCTATCCTAGCTTGAAAAACTAGCCTCGTGTATCTCGGGCATACAGATTCTTTTCAGTTAGCGGATTATAGCAAAACCAATCTTTCCTGCTCATTATTAATTTTTCTCCATTTAAATTGAAATTAGGGGGTCAATTGAACGACGTCCTAAGCATTTGCTAGTTTTATTATAAGTATCAAACTGAAGATCCACATCTGTTAAACAGTTTTACAATACTAACAGCGTGTTTAAATCTAGATTGGGCATCTTAAAAATTACGTTCGCAATCTTTTATCACCGTTATTTCCCAACGCTACTGCTGCGTCGTTGCTAAATAGTGGACTCAATTTTCGTGTAGACATTTTATTGATAAACGTATATTTAAATAGTTCGTGTTGCGTAACTTTAACCACGAGTTTAACTGAAAGTTACGATAATTATGCCATGTACGGCTAACGCAGCCGAGCTTTAGCGGTTTGTTTTGTATTTAACGTTTATTTTTGCTAAATCGCAACAGTAAAATCAGTAGCGTGTTTGGAATTTCATTCTGAACCACGCAACTCTAGTAGTTCACTTAGCTTTAACAAGGGTTACATTCTATTTGATAGTAAGTATATCATTGTAGGTTGACATAAGTTTTCGAGCTCTTAACCGTAACTATGAAACTTTCTATGGATTCTTCTCTCTTATTGTACTTATTTATAACGATAATCGGAGAGCTCTTTGGGTTACTTTTAGGGTCCGAAACCACAGGGTAAACGAGACCCTACTACTCCGCTGTTTGCCAAAATACAACAAACTTGGTACATTTGCTCGTTTTTAAATTTGGCGGGCAGAGGTGTTTACTTTACTTTAATACTTTTGAGACAGTAATGCTATTGATACTAAGGATCTTGATAGTACGAAACCCTCAGTGTGTGGGACCGACTCGCACTTGACCATTTTTATTTATCCCAAGTACCTAATGCAGCAAGTCCTGAGAGAATGAAGAAAACTCACACACTGAAGAAAACACGTGAAAAAGCTAGATATTATTTATTACATTAAATTAATTCCGAAGTTTGGAATTTAAAATTGAAATAATTTTCACAATAATTACCATCGTCCTATTTGTCAATATTGTTTAAAAATTCAAAGAGGAATGTGGGTTGATTACTCAATCTCTAGTGTTTATAATATTTCACAGAGCTTTTACAATCTTGTGACCATAGAAATGTATTGAATGTGACAGCACCATAATGCGTTTCAGATTTCTAAACCGATGTTCTCGTTAAGTATCAGCGATCAGTTATCCATAGTAAATGGTGTAAATTAATACTGAGAGTATGACTAAGTTACCCTACTTAGTCATACTCTCAGTATTAATTTAATCTCACTGAATTCTGGAACGACGTGTTTATGGCGTGGGTGTTAATAAATAATCCTAACTGGCTTTATTATAGAGAAGTTTTCATAACAAGAGTAAATTAATGGCTTTATGGTAAGAGTTTGATGTCTAGGTTGGGTGTTTAGGGAGAGAATTGGTCTAAGCTTACCATACATATCTAAATTAAAAAGAAAACTTAGGTAAAAGGACCGGGAAGTATTTTGAAAGTTGACCAACAAACTTGTCTTCGAAGTCGGTGCTGATGAAAGATAGAGAAATAAGTCTGATTTTGCTCACTCATGTTGATCTTTAAGAATGAATTGCCTCGTAATGGATATACTTAATCTCCATAAATGCATAACAATACAATAACACTGTTGGTCACTGGTCTCTTCTCAAAATTTCGCCATAAAGCTGGCAAAATGCGGGTTGGCAGGCTACGCACACTTTTGAGAACATAATATAATTCAGATGAATAAACCATACAGAATTTTCCTGAAAATGCGTTACCGAGGCTCGAACCTCGGATCCCTAAAGAAGGCAAAAAAACCTTTGGACTATCAATGCATAACTTGTCTTTAAGTGATTACTGCTCTGAAAGAACTAAAACTAAAAGTGACAGGAGATTATAGGTTACTCATACTGTTTAATTTGCCGGTATTTAGACAGCGCGTTGTTTCTGTTAAGGTGGTCTCTCACTGGCCGCATTCGCATGTAATGTATCTTTACGGAAGCTGTCCTAAAGGAACAATTTATACCGTTTTTGCAACATTTTTCATTGATGCTCCGTTTCTATAGGAAGGCTATATAACATCACGCTATAACCAATGTCATAGCATGATGCTATATATATAGCCTATAGCCTTCGATAAATCGAATATGCAACACAATATTTTTTTAATTCGGACCGTTCGTTCGTTAGTTCCTGAGATAAGCGCGTTCAAACTAACAAAACCAACAAACAAATAAACTCTTCAGCTTTGTAATATTAAATAATATAGTTGAGAATCTTTGTAAATTCATCTGAAGTTTGGAATATACATCGCTGAAATATACCCAGGATATTATTAAACAGTACTTTTTATCACGGTCTATGAAAGATTTATAAAAATAGGTTTGTAAGGATAAACCTTATATTATAGCATAAAATTCAAAATACGCACTGGGGGTGCATAGTTAATGAATCTAACTGACGTAACAAATATATTATTACAATTTCTACAATACAATGTTCAGTTCTCCTTAGTAACGAATGTAATAAATAGTTAGGATAATGTTGTTTTCAGGAATATATGTATTACCGAAATTTAAACTGTTACTCGTAGCTATACATTACAGGAGAATGATCCCGGTGAGGGACCGCCTTTAGTTAAGATTTGACAGGCTACTAATTTTTACATACAGCGATTGCCATCTAGCCTTCGCGATAATAATTACAACACTTGTAAACCATTGTAATTATGTACTTGAATGGAAATTAATTTAAATTAATACAAAGACCCTATATCGATGTTGAGGACCCAAGATATTATTAGATGGAGGAATTGTGTTCCATTTGTGGGATCGATTGGTTTCTGCGCAATTCACAGATGATGAATTTTTGTCATCGCTTCGACATTCATCTGTCTTACTATCGCGGTTCATTAGACACAGCCTGGAGACTGATAGACAGACAGACAGACATACGGACGGACAGACGTACAAATGAACAGACGGTCAGACGTACAGGCAGACGGAGTCTTTGTAATAGGGTCTCTATGGGTACGAAACCATAAAAATTCTTATGTCCAAAAAGCTCCATTGGCTGAGATTATGATAGTTAATCGAACATGGTAGTGTCCGACTCGCACTTGACGCGTTATATTAGTAATTCACAGTGAGTAACATAGCCATGGCATGCTGTAGTCAGCCATTACTGCAATTTGTAACCGATACGCAGCCAGATACGCTCCAGGGCCGTAATTAAAAGTAAAGATTGATCAGGACCACTACCAGTTGATACCTAGGTACACAGGTAGCTGTCTAGTTTGAAACGCGTGGGCAATCGTTTGCAGCGGCTTTAAATTGGATCAAAAAGTTTTGTAAGTGACACTGTTGCAGTATAGGACAGTAATTATAATGTTTGAAAATTCTTCCTGATATAATGACAGCTCAACACCCACCCAGTTCAAACTTTGAATTGTTCACAAATCAGTATTTATTATTTACTTGCGTATAAAACAGGTACAGAGTTATTTCAGTTATTTTTCTTCTTTGTCATTTTATTTATAAGTAGATACATACTTAGTTTTCTGAAAGCACATGCAAAGTTTCATGCAGCTTTCAAAAATTTGATTAGCACATTTCTTGCATGGAAGCAATCTTAGCTGCACCACAGAATACCATATAAGCGGCACCTATACAGTGAAATACGATGCTAAATGGATAGGTACGGTTGGATGAGGAAGACAGGAGTTTCGTGGCACTCGCTTAATCTTAATTAAAAACTTATTACCTAACCTCAATTAACGAAGTGAAAGTAATATATTTTCAGCTGAAGGACGTAAACCGCTAAACATAGGCCTCCTGAAAGGACTAAGCCAAGGTTTTACGTGTTTGAATTCAACGATTCTCCGTGTACCTTCCTCGGCAGTGTTGGCAGACCCTGGACTGATGGCATTAAAGAAGACGCGGTTAGGCTGTTAGCCAGCCGTTGGAACCAAGTGGCGCAAGGAAAATGCATGGGAAAAAGTTAATAAATTGTCAGTCATGTAAATTTTAAATAATATTTACGACCTTTTAGATTCATTTCCGTATCGCGAATGTAATACAGCAAGAATTTCACATAATTTATTCTGTGAAAATATTGCAGAAACGGCTATACGTTTTATCAATTTAGCGTCGACAAGCAAATGCCTACAATTTTGCAAGCATAATAAGTTGTGTACCTACCTATTTTATACAGGAATTGGATTCCGAAAATGAGTCTCAGTTGAACCAGTTCTGATGTACCTATAACGAAACTGCTATTAATTGAGTGGTCTTATAAGGCATACCTCTCAGTATGGAAAATCCTCTAAAGATATTTATTGTTTGTATCAAAATATGACCACATTTCGATACCATTTTAACGAAGGTATTTATCTAATGAAATTGTTTTTATTAAGCAATTACCAATTTTATCAATTACTAGCTGACCCGGAATATGCGATCCAGGAATGCCCCTTAAAGTTAAGGGGAAAATTTATAAGACGGTCGTCAGAGCTGTCGTGTTGTATGGATCAGAGTGTTGGAAGGTAAAAGGGACAGATGAAAGAAGAGTGCATGCGACCGAAATGCGAATGTTGAGATGGATGTTTGGTGTGACGAGAATGGATAGGATAAGGAACGAGTACATAAGGGGAAGTTTGAAAGTTGGCGCCACAGAGTATGCATGTGCAGGGACAAAAAAGTCGAGGAAGACCGAAGAAGAGATGGATGGATTGCGTGAAAGAAGATATATGCGTGTGAAAGGAGCGGATTGCGAGTTGACGGCTGATAGGAACGAATGGAAGGAGAAGATATAGCTGACCTGGAAAACGTTGTTTTCAACAAACAAACGTTGTTTTTCGTTGTAACAAAAATTGCCACGAGAATTTTATACATCTGAAAGTCTAGCTGACCGGGCAAACATTTTTCTACTAATATGAAAATAGCTTACAACCTACTCTCAGACCTACCGAACATAATACAGTAAATTTTATTGCAATCGGTCTAGCCGTTTCGGAGAAGCTTGGTTACACGAGAATTTTATAAGTATATTAGATTAGATTTATTTACCCTCGTTATGTGTCTAGCAAATACTAAAACAGGTGCTCTACGTAATAAAACGGCCGATAGCAAAGCAAACAGCCTTCAATTATTCACGGCAATCCGCAAATCGGTTCAGATGCTATACAATTAGACAGAATAAGGGTGGAACCTCACGAAATTACCGAGTAACGCATGTATGTTACGTGAAGATTAGTATAGAGTAAGAGACGATTACAAATTTTTCTTTGATACTCTACACTCATCTTCTTAATATATATAAATCACGTGTCACGTTGTTTGTCCGCGATGGACTCCTAAACTACTGAACCGATTTAGTTCAAACTTCGTGAATATCTGTCATTTGGTCCAACTTAAAAGATAGAATAGTTTTTATCCCACGTGGACGAAGTCGCGGGCATCAGCTAGTATTATTTAAAATCAGGTACGTATTATATTCAGAATGGGGCACACAGCTTGGATGTATGCTCGTTGGGCTGACATGACTAACGTAACATAACCTTGTGTCGTACAAAATTTTGGGAGAACATCAAAAGAGTCGTAGAGCGTCACCACCAGTCTGAGCGGCACACTTGGAGATCCATACTACAGGCATTTCTCAAGGTGTGGTGTTTCTTTTACGAGCTCGATCCTTTCTTTTGCAGATTCATTTTAAGTCAATGCAGATTAGCACGCAGATTAGAGGTATTTTTACACAGCTGTATCAATATGGGTATCAAATACTTGACTTGTAGAATACTATATATTCCATAAACAAATCCAATATGGCCGCCAACACGAAATGACGTGGTGTGCCGTGGAGTTTTTCAATTTTTTTGTTCAGGTTATGTAAAGATAGAAGCAAACTTTGTAAACCATACAAAGTATTGCAAAGAACCGATTGGTGAAAGTTAAAAAACCAGTGAAGTTATTGTTAATGAGAGATCATGGTGGACTCCCGGAGTATGGAGTTTCGAGTGTGCGATGTAATCGTTGCAAAAGATATCATGTCACGCGTCAATTGCCCCGCATATTTGTGTCAGGGGCATTAATACAGTTTTCATAAACCGGATGCGGTTTTGTTACGATTAATTCTTTATTATATAATTCGTCTTGCTGATGTAATGTTAGTTACACGAGTTAAAGTGACGTTGACGTCTCTGTCAATATCGATACTTATTGGTTTTTAATATGGCTTTAATCGGTGACCGCGTTGTTTTGTATTTATATACGAGAAGGTACGTGAGACGCTTGAGCAATGAAATACTTAGGCTACCAGTTGACAATAGGTAATATCATAGGTAATACCAGTAGTTGTTGAAAACTCTGCACTCGAAATTGTTGACGAGTACATATACCTTGGACATACAATACAATTAGGTAGGTCCAATTTCGAGAAAGAGGTGAACCGCCGAATCCAACTCGGCTGGGCGGCGTTCGGGAAACTCCGCGATGTCTTCTCGTCCAACATCCCTCAGTGCCTGAAGACCAAAGTCTTCGAACAGTGCGTGTTGCCAGTGTTAACTTATGGATCAGAGACATGGTCGTTTACTATGGGCCTCATAAGAAGGCTCAGGGTCACTCAGCGAGCGATGGAAAGAGCTATACTCGGAGTATCTTTGCGGGATCGAATCAGAAATGAGGAGATCCGCAAAAGAACCAAAGTAACCGACATAGCTCAACGTGTCGCAAAGCTGAAGTGGCAATGGGCGGGGCACATAGCTCGCAGGACCGATGGACGTTGGGGACCCAAGGTGCTGGAATGGCGGCCACGCACCGGGAAGCGCAGTGTCGGTCGACCCCCCACCAGGTGGACGGACGACATTAAGAGGGTCGCGGGGAGTCGCTGGCGCCAGGCGGCGCAAGATCGTGGTGTTTGGCGGTCATTTCAGGAGGCCTATGTCCAGCAGTGGACGTCCATCGGCTGAAACGACGACGACGACGACGACGACGAATATCATAGGAATCAATCACGTTGTTTAACAGTAATTTATTACTGTCAATTTAAAAAGAAAATCTGCTTATGCTTCATTAAAAAGACTCCCCTGATTGTTCTTGGGCCAAAAGTGCCCATCAGACTAGCTGTACTGCCCCGCTGTATGTCGATGGACAACCTTTCCATCCCCAGAGCACAGATAGCAGCAACCTCTTTCCCTCATCACCATTATCATCTCAGCCTGCAGCGGACGTCCACTGTTTGACATAGGCTTTTCCAAGCGCGCGGCACCATACCCTGTCCTCAGCCTACCTCTTCCAGCCGCTTCCCGCCACCCGCTTTATATGGTCGGTCCAGCGGGCAGCGTAGTGTGGGCTACGCTTACTTGTACGCGGTCTCCACTCCACAACAGCCATCGCCCCTTCGACATGCGTGACCTGCCCATTGCCACTCCAGCTTGCTAATAGTTTGGGCTATATCGGTGACTTTGACAATCTTGCGGATCTTATCACTATAATGATAGAGTACTGTTGCAAAAACATAATTAATAAATACCAACAAAAAGCATATATGACAATATAGCTCTCCATAACGATTTTTTCCCATGCATAATATAAATATTTGTCACTGTATACGGCCTCTTCATTTACATTAACACAACATTAATTGCAAATGTAAATTATATTTAAATTATTTTATATCATCAAAGATCGTTGAACTCGATGAAGTCGATGATCTTTACATTAGGTTTAATAAATATTTGGTCACGCCACCATGGCAGCGATGCGATAACAGTGATTGATCATGATGGATTTATTGGCCAGTAACCTTCTGACTCACGCTACTTTGCCGGGCATGGTTGCTTCGGCAAGTTCTCGTAAGTAACTGTTGGGATAGGTCTGGGAGCAATCGCCCAGTTGCCACCAGCAAGGACCGCACCAGACACCGAGGACGTACAGCACATTACTGGAAGACTACCTTGCTTGGCAGTGCATTAAGGGGGCCAGGGACTTTCTACTCGGGAATAGAATAAAATGTGTAATTCTTCCTACAGTTGTATCCTTCCTCTAAACCTGTGGCAGCGAGTGGTGATTTCATGCAGCAGACTATTCCACATAGTTTTACGGATTTGCATGTGAATGAATACTGTATACAAGCGTTTGCCGCTGCGCGATCACAGATGTCATCGTTCCACGTTCGAGCCAAAGAGAAAAGCTGCTTTAAATACGCAGAAGGTTTTAGTAATTGATTGATTGATTCTGAATACTCATTAGCCTTTTTCAAAGTCCATAACCACACACGATTTTCTGCCTTCCACCAGTCTTCTTCTAATTATGAATCCTATTTCAAAAGATCAACATACTTACTTCTACCTATTAAAATTATCTCCTTACCACGAAGGCAACCTACTTCCATTTACAATATTGAGGTTTTTGCTTCATTTGCAATAATTATTTGCCTTAAGCGTAAAAAAACAGTTGTATAAATTTGAATTTGGTAATGCCATCTTGTAGGTCGAGCTCAGCCTCTCTCGTTAGGGGCATTTGGTAATTGCTTTGGTCACGATATACCAGAGTTGCCACATGATTGAGCATAATTGAAATGTAGAATGATAGTTTTGGAGCAAACTACTATTTTTGATCTCCGCCCTACATTATCTTACGATCTCTATACTTTTCAACAGTTGTATATGTTGAACGCAACTTCATCTGTGTAGGTTGCGCTTTTTTGCGTTCTGTACCTGGAGGGTACGACCAACGGGATCCTATTACTTTTACTTTGCTGTCCTTCCGTCTATTCGATTACTGTTTGCCGGATCTGAGGGAATAGGATCAAAGTCAAAGTCAAAGTCAAAATATATTTATTTCACATAGGCCTAACTTACAAGGCACTTGTAAAACGTCAACAATATTTGTCGACTTAAAACTAAGTTTACGAGGGTTCCAACGCGCCCTGCACTGAGAAGAAGCCCACAACAAACTCAGCCGGGTTTTGTTTTCGGTTATCACCACTTCAGTTGAGCTAGTAATTATAATACAGCAGTTCATTCACTCCAAGGATCCACCGGGCAGGTGTTATTCTTAAACTTGAAGGATACCTGAAGTGATTCCATGAGATTTCTGTATTTTGTGAATCTTGCCAATAACACTTAAAAAAATATAAGGAGATTGAAGTCACAACTCAAAACAAGTTTACTCATAAGATAACAAACATTACGATAGTTTTTCAGAAACAATTACTTAAGTTTTAATTTGAGAATTTATAACGTACCTAACTTTAACTTAATATATTAAACACACTAACTGAACATATTAAATGACGAACTGCGATTTTTTAATACCGTTTTCCTCGAATCATCATTTTTAAGACTACCTACTCGTGTCAATGATGATAATATTTGAGGAAACTGACCTTCTAGTAAGTAAGTACCTCAATTATAACTATTGTATAATCCAAACACGTTGTATGGCCTTCACCCTTGATGGAAGATCTAGATTACTTGTACCTACTTCCCACGCATATCTGATGGCGTATAGAAACTGCAAGTTATAATATAATATACTAGGTTTTGCCCGAAACTCTGCCCGCATGATTTTATTGTTTCTTATCCTGCAAGAATCGTCTTGGTATAAAAAGTATCCCAAGTTTCCGCTTCTCCCTTTCCCTACTTTTAACAAAATTTCAAGAAAGTTTTCAGTGGTTATCTGCCTGGAGCTATAGTTACAGAGCTATAGTAAAGATTCCTTCAGAAAAGGTGGTTGTTTTTACTCTCTATGTTCAAAAATACATACTTAGGTATTTTTTTTAAATTTTAAACACACAAAAAGTATGCACCATGTGGCCATACTTTTTATGTGTTTGAAATTTTAAAAAATACTGTACTCGTGCGTACTGTATTATGCGATATTACTATGTAACGATTTATTTAAATAATATAATATAATTAATAATGCATCAAATAAATTGAAAAAAATCCGGTTGTATAACGGCATAGGATAGCTATTTATCAAGCTAACGGCTTGCCATGTTGTGTGATAAGTATGTAAGCCTGTATATAAGTTAAAGAATAATAATAATTTGGAATGAATACTTGTACTGAACTAGCGTCTTCAAAAGAAAAGTAGGTGTCCTGACGAAACGTGAAGAATTGTGTTTGGTATTTCAAGTGGGCGGTATTCCTGCATATTGGACCATACAGAATCTGTTCAAGTAGCGGATTATAGCTGTCCTGCTAATTATGGATTTCCGCGAAATAAATTTCCGCTGTCGCTAACATATTAATTTAACTCCAGTGTAGGTATTCATTAAAGACTTTCCATTGTATTTCCTAATAGATAAAGCAGTCTACGTAGAATGGTTTAACCTTCATTTTCAGTAGGTAAGGATGTATGCACGTAACATACTAACAAACTATCTTCTTCTGAAAGGAGATACTTATTCTGTGGGATGATTCTGCATCGATCTGGAAACTGAAGCAATAATTTAATTTTTGTATTCAACATGTACCAGTAAGCAACTAGTATCCAACCTAGGTTGGTGACTTGTGCAAAATGGATTTTTGCCTCCGTTTTTCTATTTAACTACCCATTGCGGGTTGCATACCTAACAAACTGTACGATACAAATTCAGTCTACATAGTCCATTAATGCATGGTAAAAAAGGGATAACTAATAATGTCGTCTGAAAATCAGCGCTGTGTGCCCCCATGCTTATAATATGGGGCACACAGCGCCATGCTAAGTTGGGGCCTTTTTCTGGGTTGTGCTACATGTGACAGGCGGTGTCTGGTGCTTCCGTCACTTGGGCAATTATTGGTTTTTGCTGCCTAAGTGGGGGAAGCTTCAGGTATCATTTTAGTACGTAAGTACTTTATGGTTTGTTACATATGGCATAATAATTATTGGAAATAAATGTTTTTTCTTTCTTTCGTACTAAAGCAAACTCTCAACGAATAGAGAGAAATCAAACAGACAGAGTATGACTATTCCAATTATTGGTAAGTACCTACAGCTACTTCTGAATGACTTACGGCTAAGTGAAACAATGTATATGGATTGTAGGCTTAAGGTTAAACTAAATTTAACACGCAATTCTTGCCTGTCAGGGTCGACAAGTAACTTTGTCAGGTTAAAAACGTAACAATCTCTAAAATCTTTTATTGCGACATAGGTAAACCTTTTACGTCTAACGGTTAGGTTTTTTTTTTATAATTGATAGGCTTGCGCTTGACTAGAATCAAGTCTGATGAAAAAAAATGATGAGGACTAGGATGGAGCGGCTTGCCTAGAAAATGCCTATTCACTCTTCTCTTGAAGGCACCCAGATTGTACTTGGCTGGGGACAGGAAGCTGGAAGGGCGTTCCACACCTTAGCGGTTCGTATCAGAAACGTAGAAGAAAAACGTTTCGTGGACGTTTCGAGGTGGTGATGGACCACAAAGAGGTTTGAGTGCAAACCCCATATGTTAGAGAGGTGCACCGAGAATGAGAGGTAGTGCAGCCGCTCACCGCTGAGCTGTGCTTATTCATTTTCTTATTTTTCACATTGTGTATTTATGTTACGAGTTACATATACTATACGAGTTATATATAACTAGGTACTCAAAATTCTAACACTAACAGAGGCACTTCAGCAGCTACCTAATCAATAATCTAAACCTCACCATTTCCATTCACCTTATATTGGTTCCTGAAAGATTATTTTTTGCAACACACATACAAATATTATTATTGCTTACAAAAATTAAAATGCAAAAAGCTTTTTTATTTGTAGGTACATACGCCACAGATTATTATTATTACAGATTACAATGTGTTGAGAGTGATGGCCTTCTGCTATTCCCCAATGCTAAAAGACGAGTTCACCGAACTTGAATGACATTGTAATACGATCAACAACAATGACGCGAATCGTAATAAAGTCATTACCACGTCAATATTATGACACTGTGATACCTATCTCTAATGTATTGTCAACTATTCATATTCCCATAATACCCTGTTATTTTAAAGATAACGCTGTTTTATTAGACCTTTGTTTAGCACAAATAAAGACATTAATACAGGATTATGTTAGTTTTATTGGCTAAAACAAAATTACAACATAGCTAGCAGGAGCTAAGTAGTTGTAATTTTCCAAAGGTTGTAGGTAGTTCCAAACTTCGTCTAGACCTCAGCAAAGATAAGATACGTATAGTCACCTAAGTTTATAACTGTTCTGGAAATTAAATAAACACGACCGCCCTGTAGTAAAACTATTTTTTCCAAAAAAATATAACCTATCTTTCTTGGAATGATGTAAGGATTGTAACGATCTGAGGATAGCCCACTTATGTCCAAATCTTTTCAGCCATTCAGAAGTTATCGTGGAATAAAGAAACTCACATACATACTTCATACATAATACATGAACCCTAAAAACATTACACTCCTTTTTTGGGTGTAAAAACTCATTCTGTAACCCACTGATGATTTCTGTTATCAATTATTTAAACAAATATACCAAAAGAAAAGCAATTAATGTTATCGCTACTTTTCACCTTATTAAAATAAATAAATGATAACAGACAAGTTTCCCTAATTAAAGTATAAAAAATGCAGAGGCATCTTCTTTTTTATATTTACTTTAATTATGGAAATTTTCTTTTTTTATACTCGTACTTTAATTACGGAAATTAGGGTTGACTGATATGAATGATAAACGATCATTGAACCTTATAGAATTGTTAATGACTCTTTAGGATGAATGTAGCCTGTAGGCTCAACTTATGGTGTAAAAGATAGGCCATAAAAAAATTATTAAATTTTATTTCTATCGTAACTGTAAACATTTACTAAGCACTTCTAAATAAAATTCTCTCAAACAATCCAAATTATTCGATTAAAAAATTTACTATCAAGTAGGTGTGATTGCCAAATATTTCAAGTAATATGACAGACTCATACTGGCTTGCTAAATCGTGTTAACTTGCAATTACTTGCAACTGCAAGGTTGCTTGGTATTCAAAAATTGAGCGGGTCAGTTTACTATTTAACCTTAAAAATACTGTGGCAAGCATTCCGAGGCAAAATGAATAATTACGAACCAAAATAATATACGCGCCGAATTTAGGACCTCCTCTTTCTTTTGTTTTAGAGTAAAGCACAGGTATTATGCCTAAAACAGACGTATTATTATTAAAATAGGTTATAATCCTATTGTTTTTTTATGGGAATGCGCACAATAACCATGGAATTTGAAGGTGTATATCAACAGCTGTTTTAATTGGATTTATTCAAATGGATCGTTAAGATTAGCATCTTGAGCTTCACGTAAACGAATCTGTTATACGCATGATGTATGAGTAAGTAACTGTTGTATTGTTTTACGACATGATAGCTGGATGCCCGTTGCCCGTTATTTCGTCCGAATGGAAGCTTTTTTGGTCGTAAGTACTTGTTATTATTGGAACGATTATATTATAAGTTGTAACTTATTCCAACTATCGGTATACTTCACAGCAACAAAACTCTTATAAGTTTGGTAATAAACATAAGAGAACAACTGAATGTTAGTCTTATGGTTGGCGATCAAGAAAAATCCTAACTTTTCCAAAACTTTCATTGAATTATTTTGGATACAGATATCACACTTGGACTTCACTCGCGGTACCCTAAAGGGCATTGAACCAGAGGCCAGAGCCATAGTTATATCTTCAGGGATTTCAGCAAGGAGCTGAAAGCTTCAGCCGGCAGCCAAGTATCAAGTCCGTAGCTTTGAGGAAGCAAATAGCTCGAACTACTATTGGTCTAAAAGAGAACACTCACTAAACTAGGATGGGATCGGAGGGTGTTTAGAAATTGTAAATTTCCAATCGGTCTCGCACCGGGATAGACCCGAGGGACTATGGCAAAAAATGACTACGAGCCAACTACGCCTGAGCTCCTCAAAAAATACTATTATGGTCTCTATCAAACAGTATGATTGCGTATTTGTTCAGGGGGTCGGTATTTCCTATCCCAAGAAAGCACTTCTGACTTTTCGGATGATGAGAGAATACATTGTAGGGAAATCTCAATGCTTGAGAGTTCACCAAAATGTTCTCGAAGGTGTGCGAAGACCAACAGATTGCACTTGGCCAGCGTGATTTGATCAAAGCCCTCTCTGAGGGATTTCTAAGAGGAGACCCGTCTGTTGCTAGGCCTTATAAAAAGTTCTTTGGGTAAAAGTTGTTCTTGAATCTGCGAAGTCTGTTCAGTGCACCTGCAAAAATAAGTAATCAGAACTCTTAACTACATAAATGAATCATATTTGTGTGAATATGAGCATGATTAATGCGACGTGTGCGTATATTGTTAACATGTAAACAGTGTCAAAGTAGCCGACCTCTGGCACCGGATTCTTGTTCGGCACGGCATTCCTGTGAACTTGAAAGATATTATAGCGGCTGTACACTCTCGTCGAGGGCTAGAGTGTACATGTATAACTCGCTTGATCTCGCTAAGTCTCGCCTCGTCTCATAAGCTCTCCGCTCCGAGTCGGTTATTCTGCGCGAGTCAAACAGCCTCGCTGACCCTTGCGAGGTGACACGAATGCATTTCTCTACACTCTAGGGTCGTTCAGTTTAGGTTAATAGCTGCCGTAACTCGTAACGTGTCCATCCTCGTCAGTGTTCGCACTTCGCAACCGTACTGAAAATGACGAGAGTGTACAGATTGTTAAGCTTCTCGGGTGAGAACACTCGGCGAAATATGACGAGAGGGCTCGCGGAGAGTGTACTGCCGCCATTATAATATGTGCATATTAAAATCATGCTTTTAAAAAACTTACAAGTGTAAAGTGCAATTGGGCGAGGCATATGGGTCGTAGGGAAGACGAACGCAGGGCATTACTGGAATGGCAACTGCGGTCTGCACAAAGTAGCATCGGCCGGTCACCTGCAATACTTTTAAGTAATGTTCAATGTGCAGAAATATCATTATTATTGTCCTACAGTTTTCTAACAGTAGTTTTGTACTTATAAATTAACAGCCTCGGGATACATTCTAGTATAGCAATCATTCAGTAAACCATTACTTGTAAAATTATAAACGTAATTGATTTCTGCGGTTGAAATGAAGGTTATTAAGTCAAAAGTTAAACATAATAATCATTTTCTGAACAAGACAGTATGGTGTTGGATACGCACATAGTTGCTGTAGCTACCTCTACTTTAATCTACTTTAATAAAACCTTGTTACTAAGAATAATAATTATGGTACATTTATTTTGTTTATGATTGAAATCTTAAGTGTATCTACTTAAATTTATAAGGCAAGTATAGTTTCGTACTTTGGAATAATATTTCCATTGCAGTTATTTAGATCGCCTTCTTCGCTGAACTATTCTTAATGTGCAATAAATAAATAATAGTTTAAAAAACTAAAAAAAAACACGCTTTGTACTACCAAAGAGTAAGTGTGGAGCTGCACGCATGCGCAGTTCGCTCACTAGCTCTATCTCTCTTACTCGCATGCAAAGGATGCGGAAAGAAATTAATTAATCCTGGTGAATCTAATAAAAGCGTGTTAATAACATAACTTAGGTATATATAATATGCACTATTATAACTTTTAACCCTTTATATTTTCCACTTTGTAGAGATGATCTTAACTGCTATATTATCAGTTCATTTTTGTTATATTGAAATATTTTGTTAGTTATAAAACCGAATATAATATGACTAACTTAATAATAGACCGTCTCGTATAAAGTGCGATATTTTTTTGTCTTTAACAAAAAGACAATAAAAAAAATTAAACAAAATTGTTCCAAACTTTTAGATCAAGTGTTGCTTACAATTTCAATATTAAAACATAGTCTAAAAGTATCAGGAATACGTCCGTATTTTGATAACTTTCCATCAGTTTGCCATAATCCTATGCATTTTCACATTAACGTTTGCCCCGTCTTGTAATAATAATGCAGTTCTATAAGCTCCACTTTACAGCTTTAAACTGCCGGATAATGTTCAGTTCAGTGTACTTTCCATTATCACACCAGTTGTGTGCAATCTATATCTACAGTTTAATAGTTGATTTGCATTTCCTTTCCAGAGTGACTATTACGTTGACTACCACCTCCTAATGATTGGATAAAGTGATTGGTGTGTTTTGAGCGATTTAAATTTAAATTTAAAGGTAAACTGTAAAGCTGAGTAAATAATATAAGCCTAGAAAATAGTAGATTCTAAAAAGGCCAGTTCTATAATATGCACGCGTAAATGTATGTACCTATGTGTACAATTGCACTGAACGCAAAGAGTCTTGTACTTTTTTCCTTGTAAGAGAGACGCTGTGCCGGTGTTTTACTGATTAAAAATTAAAACAAATCCTTCGAGCTCCAAGCAATGATGTTCCTGTTTTAAGGCCTATCACCTATCTCAATTATTTGCATAAGTTCTTCCACATTTTTTTTTCACAAAATCCCACTTTTTCCGCCTTTGTAACATAAAAGAATCAAGATTTCCCACAGAATAATGTCTTCATATAGTTCTTTCGCGACCTTCTCTCTTACCAGAGCAAAACATTGGCAGAGTCGTGAAATTATCAAAAATTTAAAAAAAATAATACTTTTAAGGCAACATAGGACCAAAACTTACTGTAAAATCGGATAGGTACACTTTCCTGCACCTTTCAGTACCTTTACTCTGTCTATTAAATTATTTTCTTTTTGACACATGTGACAGATAGCAATAGCGAGACTCTCAGATGCGAGACTACTTTACTTTTGTCTCTCTCTGGTCCTCATCATTTCTATATCTGTCTCATGTGTCATAAAGAAAATAAACGAATGGACAGAGTTTAAGTACCCACGCGTGGGTAAAGCCACATTTTTCGCAATTTAGGATATTTCTTGCTTGACATTCCAAGTTTAGTAATCCTACCTACGTACACTGCACAAGAGCGTACAACATAACTTAAGCGTTCGTTGTACTCATTTTATGATTAAGCAAACTAATTAGTTCTTTGGGTTACGTAAAATTATATGATACGGCTGACAAGTGCCCTAATCCAGTTCCATACTAATAATTCTTATCAAACGCAAGTCGAGGAAACATTTTATCTGCTCTGTCTTTATAGTGACGTAGAAATTTATTATTAAATAATTATATTTTAACATAACAAAAAAGGATGATTCGAATTGGGTCAGACAATGCAAGCAGCTATAACATGAGTGATCAAGGATAATTTTTATAATGAGCTTAAAGCTTTTTCACTATGTATAATAACCAAGGTTAAAAAGCTGGTATATGTCGTCGTATTTATGTATTATTTATTTATTAATTTATTAGAACAACCAACAGGCGATACAATTTTACATATTTAAGATAAACGAATAGATGGTAAATGTATGTCTAATTAATTATAGGTTGCCACAACATGCGCCAACTTAAGTATTATATTAACTATTAGATATTAGACTTTTATAGAATTTTACACTAAGCTTATAGATAAGTGCATCGAAGCAAAGATATCATGAAATACTCCACCATGTAAATTCAAAGTTCTATCACCTAAACTAGTAAAAAGGCCAGGCGAGCTAAATCAAGTAAACGGGTACCTATACCATTATTATCAGGGATCGCCTACGGCCACTCACGAATCGAAATGTTATGTTCTTTATTTACCTATCTAGTGGTTTTGATAGAAAGATTAAGACTTGCCCGGAACGGACATTTGAATTCAGGAAATTGGCTGAATTCGATTTGAATTTAGATTTTCTGGCTCTAGATCTTTGCACTAGTTCGAGATAATGTTTATTTTCTAACAATATTATTGTAATGGTCAATGGTCATAATATTATGCTTTCTATTGGTCACGCAAAAAAGTGCAATCGATCTATTGGTTTCAATGAAAAAGTTGCGGGTAATAGGATGCCTTTTCATCGCTTGGTTTCTTGAGTGGTATGCGTGACCGTGTTGGTACAGACCAACGCTTGTCAGTAGTTGTGATAACGGCTATGGTAATAAGAGGCATGGAGAGTTATCAAGCAAGTTATCTCTTTCAGTGAAGCTGTGGAAGCTGTGAAGTGCGGAAAGGGGATGGCGGAAGAGATTCCAGGCGTGGTATAGAGTGGAATTAACGTTGAATTGATCACGTGACGTATCAGTATGCCAACGGCTGCTGATCTGATCATGCAGGACGGAAAGGTCTACAGGACAATCTTGGCTGCCACAATAATAGTTTCGGTTCCGCAAAATAGTCGCGGACGGGGATTCGACCAATAAAACTGACCGAAACTTGACGACCTTCCGGGCGCTGTGGCGGCGCGCTTGGATGCGAGTGGCAGGTCGCGGGTTCGATTCCCGCCACGGGCCACTTTGGAATTTTATAATTTCTACATAAGCTCAGGTCTGGTCTGGTGGGAGGCTTTGGCCGTGGCTAGTTACCACCCTACCAGCAAAGACGCACCGCCAAGCGATTTAGCGTTCCGATGCGATGCTTGTAGAAACCGTTGGGGTAAATTTACTTAACCTTCCAAGTTAGTACGATAACATCTTAGGCAGTATCATTACTTATCATCAGGTGCGATCGCAGACAAGTACTAACTATAGAGTAAAAAATGAAAAAAGGGTGGACACTCTAACTGCTTTTTCGGTTTCTTCATTAGGCATTATATTTTATATTACTGACTAGACTGTATTCTGTCATAAAATAAGTAATTAACGGGTACAGTCTGCACGGAAGACAGCCCTAAATTGGTTCAAAATTGATTTCTTGTTCACTTAAGTTCAAACCTACTGAGAAATGTGTAATTAAATCAATCAAAGACTGTCGCAATCGCGGAAGCGGTCCTGCATTCCACGGTTAGCATTCAGATTGTAATTATGTTAGCGCAAATTGTACATCCAATCGGATTATTGTAGAGAAAGTGCGATTTGTTATACTATATTATTGTTGCTAGGCTATTAAATTAAAATTGCGTTTGGAACAATGAGGAAGCGAGTAGAAATAAAATTAGCGAAGTGCTGAACGGCGTTGTGGACTGACAGTTCCGTATCGTCGTTGGACTGTATAAACCTAAAAATTATAGACTGAAAAAGCCATGGATATACGGCGTCTTCGGGAGGTCTACCTAGCGCCCACGTGGGGGTAGACCCAAATGGGCTGACCTGCAGGGATAGCAAGATTAGAGAGGCCTTTGCCATCTAATAAGACTGATAAAATAAAATTAAGAACATGTATGTGAATGACATTTGTATAATATGCGAGCAAATATGTCATACCTACCTACATTTTTTTTAATTTCTTTCCAATTGAGAAGTTTTCATTTGAAAGAAAATCGTCTCACAACCTACCTTCCATAGTAGGTTCTTATAAAACGTCCTAGATACAAGCACCTTTAATATTTATGTATTTAAATATTCACATTTTTTCACTTCCAATAATTATTGGTAGTAAATCATCTTGTTTCTCGTTGTTGAATGACATAATAAAGTTATTACATTCAATACATAGGCAATTATGATCGCTATGAATAAAATCGCGGCTGTCGGTATATTAATTTTTCAACATTCAATTGAGTTAATCCGCTAATTATCCGGTGTGAATATCTACTTCAACACTGATTAATGCGTGCCTGAGATCGTTAAAGCTGCCCATGCTAGGTTAGGCAACGACAAATTCGTAAAATTCCATGAATTGAAAATGTACCGTGATTAAGTTAAAACACATAGGTAATAATTGAATTGATAATAATTTGGTAATAATTGCGTGTGAATGAAAAGTGGAATTAAAAAAAAATTGGTTGTCTGTAAAGTCGGTTTACGGACGATAGATTTGCGTGATAACGTCATAATTGGCCTCTCTATCGTTTGTTTTATCGTGCCTCTCTATCGCTTGTTGCGCGCTCTCGCTTGCACGCACAGGCTCAGGTGGAACGTTACTATTTTTCATGTGCGTTGCTGGTGTTCATCAATTTATTAAACGTTATCACGTCAAAAAAATGTTATAAAGGAACTGTTGTATTAATTGAAAGGTGATGCGCATACAAAACTTTTTATTGTGAGTTGACAAGAGTGAGTGAGAAAAGGGGATTTTGGTTCTAAATAAAGGTTACGATGATCAAGGGAAAAAAAACAAAATGGATTTGAATCCTGGATCTAAATGAGTAACTTGAGTATTAAGTAGAATTATTTAATTTTATACCATCATTTTAAACTTAACTAATACATGTTACATAGTAGAGTTTGTGCAATTAAAGAACTTTTTGTATCAATAAATATCAGCATAATTAAAGCCAATAGATTAATAAATAATAGATGACAAACATTAAATTATCAAATTGATACATTACGACGTAAATTCCTATACTATCGATTGTAGAGATAGAAATCCAGTATGTGTATTTATACTATAGGAAAAGATGTATAGGAACAGACTAGTTACAAATGAAGGCAAGGTCATAAAATCCCTTTATCACGAACAAGGATTGTAAAATATACAAACACTCAACGTATTTCAGATAACTATTACATGAGAACTTCCGTTAGGACAAATATTTTTCCTTTCAATTGTTTTTAGAATAATAATTATATCATTCCGCGTTAAAGTGGCCATAATGGCTTAATTGTTTTCATACCATGCAGTTCAATTGATAGCACAATCACTTATTAAGGAACTGTTACACACAACGGGGTATTATAAAATAATTGCATATTTTTTGTCTTGTAAATATTAAAAACGCAAACGTGAAGTTTGAACCTTTGGTTGCTTGTTACTCTGCTCCAAGTACTGAGCCGATTTTGCTGGGAATGCATACAGCTTATACTCTGAATTACCGCTTAGCTTACTTTTATCTAGAAAACTTTTGAGGTTACGACGAGATTGAAAAAAAGTATTTATATAATAATAGGTAGGTATACACCATATTCTATACGTGAACACATATGAATAGAAATGGGACTTGAAATAATCTCAAATCCCGGAGGATCTGCCCCGCGGTCGAAACCCCGAACAACGCAAACGAAAAGAGAACTTTTATTGGTACAGAAGTGTATGGCTTTTTTAATAAAAAAAATAACGTTCATCTGATGGTATACTAAAAATGATACGCCTGATGATTTTGAATCCTCTCTAAATTCTGCGACTTTGAAATGTATAACTAATCGACTATGCCCCGTAATATCACCGGCTATATATTACCTTTCAAACCGAAACACATTAATGATAATGCAATAACTGATTTTTACATACCTAATGTATGACACTGATGCCATAAAAATAAAACGGCAATAACCTGAAATCTCTGCAATTGTTAATGCTGATTGCAGGAATCCTGCAATTGGTAATGCTGATTGCAGGAATCCTGCAACTGGTAATGCTGATTGTCCCTCAATCGCTTTGCAACGGAGAAGATCAAAGTGGAATTTTTTGTACGTACGAGACACGAGTAGAGTTGAAGGAGAAGAGATATCTGTATAATTTTTTACTCCACAAAAAGTAACAGTGACTGTGGCAATGTTACAAAATATGCAATTTTTTTACGTACAAATTTCAGATGGAGTTTTATTGATGTGCCCAATGTGCAAGGATCTTAATGTTGTAGTACTTAATAAAAATCAATATTTTCTGACCTTAATCCACTGTTATTATTCAACTACGAAATAAATCATTTATCGACTACGAAAAAAAGAGAAGTTTATCAAACCATACCAAATTGGTAAAAAATGGAACCCTCATAGTGTGTCTGTCTGTCCGTCTTTCTGTCACACTGATAAGATAGGTCAAAGTCGCTCGGTGGGAAATGGAGATAATATGTAATAGGTAATATTGTTCGTGGAGTAGATAATCTGAATTGTACCCTTTTGATTACTTACCCCCAACCGCTGCAGTTTTCTTTTTTCTACGGATAAAGATTGGATTGTCAAACAAAACTAAGAACTTTCTGATATTAATTTTCCTAAAATGACTGCAGGCATAACTGAACAACCTACGTATGATAGCAATTGATTAGGAAACGTTAACCAATTCGAGTTCGCAAGTTATTGTTAATATGTCATTTTAGGATTTTATAGTCTTTACCAAAATCATGGGGTATTGAACAGGGTAAGGGTTGCCACACGAAAGCTTATAAAAGCGTATTAGGAAATCCCACTTCACACGAACACTCTTTTAAATCCATAATGCAAATATACTTACCCAGTTGGAATTCAGAACTTCTCACAAAATAAAAAATGAAACTGAAAATGAAAATCTTTATCTTTCACTTGGCTAGGTCTAATTTACAGGCACTAACGGAAAAAAGTCAAAACTCTACCGCAAAGTTCGGAACGCAGGTTTTCACCAAGAAATCTCTGAAAGGTGTGAGGTTCCCAACTCCGAGCTAATCGGTAGATACCTAACTACCTAGGTAGGTACCAATATTTTTACGTCATAATGATAGTTAACAAATTCAGCATGACCGTTTCCGTATTAAACCTAGAATCTCCTGCGGCATGCCGAAAAAAACTGCTCAGTTTAAAACACCGACACAGTGTTGCCTGTTTAGCGGTTTTTTACAGGATATCTTTTGGAGAGTGTGCTGAAGAACTCCACAGCCTTGTACCTCCTTCACCTATCTACCATAAAACCGCGAGACGTCGAGAGAAGTGGCATCCTTATGTGGTTGATGTCCAGCGTACTCGAACGAAACGTTTTTCTTCTATGTTTCTCATACGAACCGCTAAGGTGTGGAACACCCTTCCAGCTTCCGTGTTCCCAACCAAGTACAATCTGGGTGCCTTCAAAAGAAGAGTGCATAGGTATTTTCTAGGCAAGCGCGCTCCATCCTAGACTTCATCCTTTCTGTCTATCAGACATGATTGTAGTCAAGCGCAAGTCTATCAATTATAATAAAAAAAACCAACGCAGGGTGTTTTAAATTACAATTCACACAGTAAATAAGTAAGCGATGCGGGTGACAACCCTGGCGTGAATTCAATATCCTAAAGCACTCATTACACATAACGGAACGGTTGACTTTGTTTATTCCCTCCTTACATAAATTGTCATCTATGCAATAACAGCAGCCTTGCCGCAACTGCGTAATCAGTTCACTCGGTAATCGGCAATCGCTAAAACTGTATTCAGCTGGACTTCCTACAGAAATATATCGCGATTGCTTCAGAAACGTCTACACTGAATACGGGGTTTTATCTGATTAGGGGCAGTTCACACGAATAATTTGTTTAAAAGTTGCTTGTATTTGCGGAACATTTACAAAGTTTGCAGTGTTTGAAATCTGCGGGTTTCATTGAATTTTGTTATACATATTATAGGTACATAGTTCAATCCACGAAGACACGCCCACTTCTTCACAATCGCTTATATTTCATGCAATTCTTAGGGAGTTAGGAAGGATTTATTTACCTTTTTTTTTGGTACGGGGTGGAAATCTCCATTATCTCCCCTGAGAGTTCGTTGGATTTTGTGGGATTTTTGCCCATCTTAAAGCCCATTGGTGGACCACTTCAGCACATGAGGGAAAACTCTGGAATTTCATACTAATGCTCCCGGGGCTCCCTTGCGCAACACTTGTTGGACTCGCCTCTAAGAGCCTAACCAAAGTAAAAAAAAAGATAATCTAAGAGAAAGAGCAGTCATGTATAGTTTTTGTGTCCGGAAGGTCAAGAGCTTCCAAATCCATCACAGACTTGAAACAATACAGAAGCAATGCTGTGACGCAACGAAGTCTCAACCTGTCTATAATAGTAGTGTTATTATCTCGCTGCAGACTCGGTCATAAGTCATTCGAGTGTTTCGCTGTTGTTGTTCTGCAGTAATGCACAACTCAACATAGACACTCGAATGATTTATGACCGAGTCTGCAGCGAGATAATAACACTATAATAATAATTAATTCACTTGTATGGAGGGAGCTTTATTAACTAAGTAGCTAGTATCGAAATCTTTATTTGTTGAGAGCTACTAATACACATTATTTATTGTGGGTATTTAATATTTTATTATTTTAAACAAAGTTGACAATTTCTTTGTTGCCTGTCATTGTCTCTGTTTTATTAAAATTCACTGTATCTACAATCTACATATTAATATTGTCGAAGAGGAACATTTGAAAAACCATTAACATTATTTAAGTGTTAATAAATCATGTCGTTATCAATCCGAGTCAATTTCAACAAAGTATTGAATTGATTAGATCAATAAATTTTGCATAATTCGCTTTTAAATATGACGATATTCATTTAATTATCACCGTGAAGCTGTACTATTTATTTTAATCACCTCTTAATCGGAGAGCGAGACCCATTCATTAGTTATTAACAAGACGTATGACATCTAGGTAACTAAGTACACACTTATCTATTGTTTTGCGTCGTCATAATACAAGCTTTTATTTAACTTGAAATGTACTCGTATGTTTATTAGGGTGGAATCTTGCAACTCCATTTTGGAACAGATATTTTCAACAAATTTTGCATACACGATTAGTTTGGATGATATTGCATGGCTAGCTGTGTGACGTCATTCTTAATTCAACGTGGCTGAACACCCAAGATGGCAAACTAGTTATTTTTTAATGTCCTACTCCTGCAATATGAATATCAAATAAATGGGGTTTCCCAAAAGAATAGTGATAAATTGCACAATTTTTTTATATATTTTTGAATGATAACTTAATATTGTGCAATTTGCAAATGCAAACTTCCTACAGTCATGGCAAAAAGCCATTAATTTATGGATCACAGATGCTGCGGTTAGGCTCAAATTAAACCAAACACAAAACGAGGTAGTAGACTAGGAGTAATTTTCATCTTTTTTGCGCCTACCGCAGCGTGTAATGCTTCGTTTCATTACGTGTTTAACGAAGATTAGGCACATCGTTACGGTTAACTGAATTAACTGAATAATAATGTTATGCTCTTATCTTTCAGTTACGCTGTAATGTTGAACTAGGCTTTTTGTGTTCAACTAAAGTACACATAGATACGAGTAAATCAAATCTTGATTTCTGTTGGCTCTTCCTAAATTGGCATACTCACTTAGATATTTGTCAGGAAATTGTTATGAAGTTAGAAAATTGACGGTTTTTTAGGGCTCCACACCCACAGGGTAAAAACGGGCTCTATTAGGTACTGAGGCCCAGTTTCCACCAAAGCGGAGCGGAGCGGAGCTGTGTTTGAGTGACTAATCAGATTTTGTCATTTTGTCATCTCCAAAACTGGGAGAGGAGATGTCGAAATTACGATATCTGATTGATTACTCAAACACAGCTCCACTTTGGTGGAAACCGGGCCTGAGACTTTGCCGTCTGTCCGTCCGTCTGTCACCAGGCTGTATATATAATTATTTTAACTGTAAATATTAAAGGTCGCTTCCGCCTTCCATATCACAAACGTGTTCTTTTTGATCGATATTGATAGCGGTTAGACACAGAACAGGTAGACGCTTAAAATATTCTCAGAATATTTAGTTACTTTAAAACATAAATAGGTACTTAAATAAAAATTAAACATAATATTTTGAATTTGGTGAGCACTTGGGTACAGATGATTTATTTGGTGTTGGTAACCCTCAGTGCGCGAGCCCGACTCGCACTCGACCATTTAATTCATGATTTCCGTACGTACATTGAAAAGCACGTTACCCTATCCGTGCCGGTTATTGTCATTAACACCTGAGCCATTCCATTCGTATTAGATCAGCTTAAAGGATCCAAGCTCTAAATCTGGACAAAGAAGCAAATAAGAGATATTTTTGCAAAGCGATTCTTCGGATGCAAGTAATAAAAAATCTAATTAATTTCGAAGGCACTATAGAGTTACGCGAAAAAGCGAATGTGTCAAGTGAAAGTAAATTTTTCAAAAAATTTATGTTCTTTTTATCGACCACTAGCTCTTCTTTCTATTCGATCTACTTAACTAGTAAACACCTAGGTAGTGTAAAAACTGCGAAATCAGCCTAGAATCTGTTAGGTCATCGAAGATTCGGACTAGCATTAATGTGTAGGTGCGCGATAATGGTGCTAATTCTGTTGTACAAAATCTCTAAACTAATCTTATTTAAAATGGTGCTATCCTTTTCAAACTGTTTCCTATGGCAAAAGATGGCACTATTTTTTTATTAGTTTAGTTTAGAGATTTTGCACAACTGAATCAACCACATATCTTAGATATCACCAATCACATTTTACGGAGACAAAAATATGGAACCTGTACCATTTTTTATTTCATAGGAATGAATTAACCCTACAAAAGCTTTTGACGTAAAAAATTGTAAAGCCGATAGTTTTCCGGTTCGTTATTTTTAAACGGTAATAGTTTATGTGGGAAGTGGACGAAAACCGATGCTGTAAACGCTATAAATCAGCGTCAGTGTCGCGTGGCATGCCAAATAAGCTCCGCTTTTCACGAAACGATACGATATCGATCCGTCTGTCTGTTCGAAATCAAACTATTTTTTCTTTCATGTCACGTAACGTACAGGCACTTATAAAATGTCAAACTCTACCACCACGTCCGGAAAGCAGTTCTGTACGGCACTTGGTTTAAAACAATCAATTAGTTTATAATACTGGGCATCTTTTAGCCTAGGCAATATCATTCTTGCATGTGATAAAACTTTGTATATCGAAGAATTAATCGAACATCAGACAAACTTTATAAAAAAACAGTCATAATTATTTTTTATTATTATATTTTATACATGTACGAGAATTGTACAAAAAAAAACTATTTCATCAACTTTCATCATCCAGCAGAAATCATCGTTTCCACAGATGTGGGATAATGGAAGTGGGATAATTTGGTTAAACAGTCAGTTATTTTTGTCTATAACGTCTATAATTTTATGGGCATTCGATTAATAATTAAAGTCATTAACAAGTCACAAAATGTATGAAATCTACAGGAAATACGCCAGTGGCGGCGTTTTGTAGTTGTGGCCAGTAGCCCGAGTGCGGGGATACTAATAAAGTGTAATTACTTACTGATCACAAGTAGAGATTCAAACTAAGTTAAATGTAACCTATTCGTTTTAACAGAATATAGTGCTACAATTGTACCTAACATATTCGTTTCAACAGAATATAGTATTTTGTCTTCGTACAACACAGTAGAGATTTGTTATCATTAGGTCCCCTCCAATTCAGAACTCTTGTTAATGACAACGACTCACACATTGCCTTTAAGCGACACGGCTGATGTAACTGTCGAATAATAAAATTAAAACATAAAACTTTTTTATTATAAATCGTATCGTAGCCATATCGTGCGCCAGTAAACGTCTCCACTACGCTCACGCAATTCAGAAACGTCCAACTTTGATGGATGTCATGCAGACCATGAGAATCTGGGGACACGGTAGTGTCCCCGCCAGACGAGTCAAGCGAAGCGCGAGGGCACTACCTATATTTTCTCGAAGTGTTTCGCCGTATTTTTAAACCCTTATAACTTAGGCCAGAATTATTCCAGATAATCAAAATTCTCGGGAAATGATATCGCCGGTGAACTTATTAAACTTATGAAGTTTCAATATCACAGGTTTAATACTTTAGATTTTATTGACATCTGAAAAACCCAGATTTCGTCACTGACTCACTGATGATCATCAAAATTCCTAGGTACTTCCTGAAGTCCTAGAAAGCTGAAATTTGGTATGTAAGCTAGAATTAGTACACAACCAACAAAAAAATTCCAAAAGTTGGAAATTTAACCCCCCAACCCCTTAAAATAGGGGATGGAAGTTTGTATGAAACTACGGCAAATATCAATGCTAGAGGTCTCAAAATTGATATAGGGACTCTTTGTAATAAACAATTAAATACGTGTTTCAGGATTTTTAGTAAATCACCCCACATCCATCAAATTAGGGGGTTGGAATTTCGTATGGGGGGATGGAAGTATGTATGAAACTACGGCAAATATTGATGCTAGAGGTCTCAAAATGGATATAGGGACTCTTTGTAATAAACAATTAAATACGTGTTTCAGGATTTTTAGTAAATCACCCCACATCCATCAAATTAGGGGGTTGGAAGTTCATATGGGGTTTCCCATACGTATATAGGTACAAACTTAATTTCATATTAGATATCTGCTAGTAAACATCAGAAAAACACGTAATTTTTTTTGGTAAATATAAGCGCGATTCCAGTGCCCAAGTGGCCAAGCGCCCAAGTGCCCAGTGCCCCGTGTCCAGTAATATCGCACGTTTCAAGCCCAAGTTCCATGCATGTCATGTTTAACAAGCCGAGTTTCACTGCATGTCGAGTGACCAGGATCCAGCGCTCAGTGACAAGAACCCACATTGAGCCGAGTGCCCAGTGCCCAGCTTGAGCCGAGTGCCCAGTGCCCAGCTTGAGCTGTCGAACATGCCAAGCGTCAAATCTCTCTGATTTTGAAGTGCGTTATAGCGCTTAAATACCTGCTCAGTGCCCAAACGGACGCGTCAAGCCCAAGTTACATACAGGTCCCGTCCAACGAGCCCAGCTCTTAGTTCCCAGTGCCCAGGGTGAGATGAGTGCCCAAGGCCCAGTGCCCAGTACCCATAGTTAGCCGTCGGGCATGCCAAGCGTTAATTATTTGGATTTTAACACTTAACAGCGCCCCAACGTCAATGTGCCCAGTACCATAGTGCACGCGGCAAGCCTGAATTTCCGTACCGAGCTCCGCGTGTTCATTGCCCAGAGTCCAGTGCTCTGTGACCAAAATGAGCAAGCGTGTCAAGCGTCAAATTTGAATTTCAAGAGCGCCTCAGCGCCCAACGAAAATAAAGACTATAAATAAAACAATAGTTAAAAAACTAATAAACACACAAATCTCACCGATACCTTTCGTAGATTTTTAACGGATAACAAGTAGTCTGTGTTAGTCCAAGATATAATCCGCCTACATTTTAAATTTCAGCCAAATCAGTTCAGTGGTTGTGTTGTGATTGAGTACATCATCTAAACTTTCATTTGTTGATCTGACTTTGATTACGTATACGTTACGTTTGATTATCATTTTATCTTGATAAATGTAAAATTAGTTTCACTTTCGGTAGGCCAAAACTACTAACTTTAAATCCACTATAAGGTTTTAAAATTTTCAGAATATACTTATAAGCAAAGTACGTACTCGTAATACAAACATATTAGAGAGTGGGTTGTGAAAAGAGGCGCACCTGAAGTGCAAGAAAAACACAAAAAAAAGAAAACTTAAGTAAATAAAGAACATTGTTTTAAACAACTTACAAAAAGAAATGCAATCCCAACAAAAACATTTTCATGTAAAATGTTGCCAGACGAGCATATGGCTCCCACTGTCAAAAAGTTATTAGATCTCATGTAGGGCAAGACTTCTGACTTTATACACCCTTAAATACAAGCTCTTAACTTCACAAACTCTACACTTTAGTTACAATAATGTCTTGACCGTTTGGCTACCGTTACATTGGGCGTAAAATCAAAAACTTATTCACTTTTCAGTACTCTGTAAGTTCTGTTAAATCAAAATTTGTAATCAGGAAAACGTTTTTGGTGGGATAATTTTTTTAATTTACGTGTATGTGACGGTAGCGAAACGGCCAAGACATTATTGTAACTAAAGTGTAGAGTTTGTGAAGTTAGAGCTTGTATTTAAGGGTGTATAAAGTCAGAAGTCTTGCCCTACATGAGATCTAATAACTTTTTGACAGTGGGAGCCATATGCTCGTCTGGCAACATTTTACATGAAAATGTTTTTGTTGGGATAAATTTTACTCGAAATACCGAGTGCTGAAACTGCGTTCAAAAATAGGACACTGTTAATCGTCGCATTCATTTCACCTTGTTATTTTTAGCCTTCAGTTAATTTATTGCTATAGCACGTGCCAATACTTCGACCTCATCCGAGTCTCTCAGGTGATAAATGACAACTTCCTAAACGCCTATCATACTAAAACTTAACATTGGTAGACAACCCGATAGCATGTTTTATCAAACATTTTTTTTTTTCAATTTTACTTTTCCTAATTTACGAGCTGGTACCTACTTATGTTGGTTAAATTTCAACGTCATTACTTACCTACTCGTTAAAAGCAAATGTTTAAAAACTTTTCGATTTTGAAGGGTCAGTAAAATAGTCTGTGGAGGTGTATTTGTTAATATCTAGAAAACTTTGCTAGCCAGACCATTAGTTTTTTTATCTCTAAATTTACATCAATCAATTCTATCGACAGTAATTATGTCAGATTTACCGATTGCTGAAATCAATCTTCGTTAAATCACATGATCAATTGCTTTTACATATGGGATGAACGATTGACATGTTTCTATGACGTTCGTAGATAGATCATATTATTACGACTACGGCCGCTGAAATTATTGGCTGTAACTAACAGACAAACAGAGAGCTGGGTTCATGAGGGTTCCACTTTTACCATGTTCGTACAAAACCTTAAAAAGCATTTATACAAAGTGATGTACATAAAATATGTACTATAATCCGCTATATAATCCGATATAATCCATTATAATCCGATCTTTAATACAATCCAATCAATACTTTCTTATCCAGTCTGAACAGCGACTTTTATTTTTGACCATCAACGTAAAGACCTGCTATAAAGCTGCTAAAGTGGTGACCGCGACGTAATGCGATGACGGGCTATTCTCGTAACGTGTCTACATTTCGTGATGTGAAATGTTTAAAAAGGTGATGGCATTTACGTATATAAGCAAACGATATTGAAATAAAACATTTTTTGCGAACACTTAAAAATTAATTTTACGTCTATTGATATAGAGCGTAAAACTGAATGCATTTCAAAACGCCATGTTGGTCGACAATAGTGTAATTGAATTTACTTGAGCGACTCAAAGTCGAGCAATGTATTTGCTATGATGAAATAAAATCAATCTTACACTCTAAGCCAATAGACGTAAAGTTCATTTTTCAGTGTTAATTTTTTTTTCTTTTTCATGTTTCACATCACTAAGTGTATGAAAATGTTACGAGAATGTCATAGCAGAAGTATCTAGTGCCGTAGGTATATGAACGGTAGGCAGCTACAGTCCGCGAGGCGTAAGCTGAGCTTTGCATTTGTGTGAGTGTACATAGATAGTGTAGGCGTAACATTGGCCTAAAGCGCGGCGCGTCCCTTGCTTTTGTATAAACCGGTTGTTACTGCTTTTTGACAATCGGCCTGAGGCGCGGTGCGTCCATTGCACTCTACTTTTAGTGATCACTCACACAAATGCAAAGCTCAGCTCACGCCTCGCGGACTGTACAGGAGTACAAAGAGTGACGGATCACGGAGCGGACTCTTTGTTGTTAGAATTTATGGAAGTGTCCAAAAATTTCAATCTGGCCCAGCTAGCTTCCGGGCATTGAGCAGTCACGATCAGAATAGCTTGCAACACCGAACTGTGATATTTCTCAGTGCTCTTTCATTGTGCACGCTGACACGTGTGATAAATTTCATCTGAGATCTAATTTTTCTCGCAAAACATTTTCGTTTATTCACTTTCTAACTCATTTGTATACATGTGACCCGATGCTTTGTTTGCGTCGTTTGTGATACGAACCGCTAAGGAACGCTCCGTGCTCCCAATCATGTACAATTTGTGTGCCTTCAGTACCTAAGCATTTTCTAGGCAAGCGCGCTCCAACTTAGACTTCATCATTGATTTCAATCATTCATGAAAGTGGTTTAGTAATCTAATCTACTAAATAAAACCGACCAATTACGAGTCGGACTCGCGCACCGTGGGTTCCATACTAGTAAAGAAGTAGGTACATAAAACGTTAAAATAATCACCTTTGTTCATGAATTTACGAGTATAATTTACACGTAGGTACTTTTGTTGGCAAACCCCAAACCTAACTTTGTTTTTGGCGCTTTATTGTTATTATAAAAAAAATGAACTAGTAAGAGAGTTGATTTTATTTTTCCTATAAAATATACGTTTAATTCTATTGACCGTATTATTATAATGATTGCAATGACGCCTTTATTACCTAACACTATTCCAAATTTCATTTCGATATCTTACTGTTACCGATGTAAAGGTTCTTAAAAAGACAAACAGACAGACGTACAACAAACTGACAATAAGGGTTCTGTTTTGTCTTTTGAGGTACGGAACCCTAATATAATGTTTAAAACAAGTGGAAAATTAAAAACCCACGACTTTTGCAGACTTGTAATTAGTGTAGCCCAAATGCAAGAACAAGACGAGACTCAGCCAGTCTTGGTCTTGGTCTTGCGCCAGTACACCTGGTCTTGGTCTTGGTCTTGGTCTTGCACTCCCAGTCTTGGTCTTGGTCTTGGTCTTGCAGCAAGAGTCTCGCAAGTCTCGCAATTACCTATTAGCATATTGCTATTGATTAAACGGTATTTTAGAAGTGAGAACAATGTAACCTTTTGAGTAAGTATATACATATTGAATAGCTTTTTTTTTACTCACTACAAGTTAGTACTTGACTGCGATCTCACCTGATCGTAAGTGACGATGCAGTCGCAGATGTTATCGTACTAACTTGGACGGGGTAAGCAAACCCTAACGGATTCTACAAAGCATCGCGCCGGAACGCTAAATCGCTTGGCGGTGCGTCTTTGCTGGTAGGGTGGTAACTAGCCACGACCGAAGCCTCTCACCAGACCAGACCTGAGCCAAATTATAGGTACAATTCTAAAGTGGCTTGTGGCGGAAATCGAACCCGCGACCTCCCTCTCTAATCCGTGCGCCACTGCGCCAGGGAGGTCGTCTAAAAGCTACCTATAGTAAAGAGCCAAACTAATTTAATGTTAACAAATTAAAAAAATCGACTGACACTGGTGGGGTTTGAACCCACAACCTTTGCGATCCGTGCCTACGCTCTAACCTACTGACCGTGTCCCACGGTAGATAGCTCAGTAGGGTGTGATTTAAGAGTCTCGCAGGCTTAGTCTTGTTCTTGCTCAAATCTTGCACTGCCAGTCTTGTTCTTGGTCTTGCTAAAATTAGGCAGTCTTGGTCTTGGCCTTGGTCTTGCAAAAATGCAAGAACAAGACCAAGACTGCAAGACCAAGACTGATTTTGGGCAACACTACTTGTAATTGAAAAAGGATTAAATAATTACAAATCCAAGAAAATCAGCCGGAGCTGCTGTGTCCTGCCTGTAACGGTTTTGATGGTTCTGTTTACCAGTTGATGACTAATTCAATTTCTTGATACTTCTCATATACCGGCAGTTTATCAATGCTTACTAATTTCATTAATTGAAATAGGAAACGAAAATAGCAATTGCAGCTACATACGAATCCCTAACACCTTGTGTACTAGAAAGATAACACATTAAACAAAGAATTTCTCTTAATAAAGTAAAAAACGCTGAGCGAGGTGCGTCTAGCGCCGCCCTTATGAGGCTTCATTCAGTCATTAATCCTCGCCACCAAGCCTAATGTGTTAGAATAGTTTAACCAAATCAAATGAGACTAAACTCGATTTATTTACCAGTTACAATTATTAAGCATCGCTAATCAGGCCCATGTTGCATCATCAGACCTTCGTCACCAAATTTAATGTTTGAGACTAGTTAAAAGCATATACCCGTACTCCGTTCCGTCGTGGGTAATAATCTTCCCCATTAACCTCCGCACAATGACAGTGATCTAGAATGCATTAGTCGCGGTATAAAAGAGTTCTTATTGAGTTTTCTTCAATAAGAGCTTTACGGTTGATTGACTTAGTAAACAGAGGGCATTATAGTATTATGCATTACGTCGATGTTCCATTAAGGCGAGTCCTAGTAACATCGATACGCTTTGGAGCGAGTATCGAGGGCCCGAGTAATCTAAGTAATTCGTTGCAACATTCGGACTCGTATAAAAAGCATGACAAACGCTATAGCTGAGAACGATTTGAACTACGTTCAAAAGGGTTGTTCTCATGAAGCTGTTAGATTTAGACCGTTTTAAACACGCTTGTTGCCAATTCTGTTGCAAAATATCTAAACTAAGCTAATTTGACGTGTCTAAAAATAGTGTTAATAGTGTAAAAAGGCTCTATGTAAAAATATAGCACTATTTTAAAACGCGTCGAATTAGCATGTGGAGATTTTGCACAAAAGAAAAGACTCTTAAAGAGGTAACTTAGCAAAATTTTAGATCTTTTAGCGGTGGGATATCCATTTACAGAGAACTAAGCTCTACTGAGAGGTCATTTTCCTAACGACCCCAAACTAGTCCATCTTCATTTGCGACACGGCAAGCTTAATAAATTCCGCAAAAAATAAAGGCAAGTCTTAAAAACGCGACAGTAATAGTGGGGTTACCCATTCCAGATTCCAGAGATCCAACGTACGCAGGTTCCAAAACTAACCATCCCGTCTATATAACCTAAAAAGGAAGTAGGAAAGGAAACAAAATATTAAGAGCGTTCATGCAAAACGCCGCGCATCGCGTTTCTTGCCACACTAAATTGGTTTTGCGTTGGCGCTGACGCAATTTTGCGCTGATAATGCTATTACAAAAAAAAATATAGTAAAATAAATATACTACTTATTAAAATAGTAAATAACCAGTGACATTGAATATTAATTGAATTAAATTACTATAATTCAGAAATAACAAAATATCTTGGATTTTATCCTAAAATAATACGTTTAATTTATCGAAAAAAGCTAAAAATGACACTTTTCGGTTTATGGTTTTTGAATGAAAATCTAGGAAAATCGTGTTTTTTTTGGAGACACTTTTTAGTAAATGTTATTAATTTTCTAAATATGTCATTGTTTTAAGTTTGTGTTATGAAACATGGCAAATATCTTGCATCAAAATAGAGCTTCCACCGCTAAGTGAGTAATTAGCTTTAGCCTTTACCTTAAACTTTCTAATGAGAAAGATACACATATACACATATTTTCAAATATTTTTGAGCCAAGTTCTAGATTATGAAATGCCAAATAATATGAATTCAATTATCTAATCTATAATTGAACACGTAACTATTTTATGTTCCTTCGGAAATCGTAAATTTTGACTCAAGCATAATACTAACGCATGAAGCGCCTTAAGTTCATAGAAAAACCTTTCGTGAAATTTATTTACATAGGTTTTGTAACACACATCATGCAAATAGAGAAAGACCAAAGAAGAGATGCGAAAGGAGTGGATTGCACGTTGACAGCGGAAAGGAATGAATGGAAGAAGAAGCCGACCCCACATAATGTGGGAAAAGGTTGGGAAGAAGCGAGATCTTGTAAGTAGCACCCAAGAGTCAATAATCGCTTCGTGCGTTGTAAGCCTTAAATCAAAGAATTTCGCAACATTTCACCTTGTTCGGCACAATGGAACTTGGAAGTGGTGTACAAACTAATGTACATTGTTGACGGTTTTACTGTATTACTGTATTGTTACACTCGACTCTCATTACACTGCCATTTACGATGAATAAATTATAGACAATTTGTTTGGCTAATTTAAAATATATAAGTAGGTATCTCGATGAATGTTTACAGAATAAACAAAGAAAATTTCACGCCTCGTTCAAGCAGAAATACTTTTAAACTTAGTACTCATTATGTTTAGAAATCAATCTGTTTAAACAAGTTATTAAATTTATCTGGATAACACAATGTACCTAGTTGCATTAATAGATAGGTAGGTATAGAATTATTTGGAAACATTTGGAAACTATCAGTTATAATTTCTTGTGAACTGAAAATTTCGTACATGAATGTCAAAATTTCTGTATCCGTTGACATCTATGATCTATATTATCAAACATAATTGTAATATTGATCAATTTCGCGTTAATTTTCATAATTATTTTGAATTTCGTTCTATTTCCATTTTACTTATCCATCGAATCGCAATGTCAAATGGCTAGAGCTCTAAATTCTTTTTTTTCGATGATTTTATGCCTTTTAATTTCAAGTTTTCAACTATACGCGTGTTAAAAGGTACTAAAAAAGTAAGCGTAACTTATTTAGCTTAGGTCATGCTTAGGTAACCTTACTCAACGTAGCTAAGAACATAATAATATATTGTATAAGCTGAAATTGCTCATTGAATATAACAAAGGTACAATTAAGAACTACGAGTATATCCGGGTAACACTAAGTAGCCTTTGAACAACCGGAACGAAATATACATTTCTTAGTTAAAGGCGGAACTTGAAGAAAATGAGTGGTCATACGATATAAATCATTACACTGCTGGTTAGAAAATACGTAGATACTAATCATGCTGTCAGTAGTTTTAAAGATTAATACATAATTCTTATCTTTTTTTCAATTGTCTAATACATAATTAACCGAATTAAGATCAAATAGGGAATTAAAAAATATAAGCCAATAAAGTCTAAATTTTCTTACACATTTTTCTTCTAATAAATTCCTTTACGCCTCTTTTGATACCGCGGCAAACACTATGAAAATATATCTTCTACTTGGTCTATCATGGAACAACCTTCCCAGTTACATACGAAACGAAGAAAAAGAAATAAAATTTAATAAATTACTAAAAGATTACCTCATTATAAAGGATGGACGATTATTTTAAAGACGAAAATAATAAAAGCGGACCCCCTATCCCATAAACAGATTTGCTACGCCCATCCTGGGTAACATTATAATTTGATTTCACATTATTATCATTGTATGTTGTGTTATTAAGTATGTAAAATGGCAAATAAAAAACTGAAACTGAAACTGGAACGAGTTGCAAGGAGCAACGAGTACGGAGACGAGAAAAGACGAGGGAAGATGTGCTACAAAGCTCTCTGGTTATTTCCAAATTCGACCAATCGCCGACAGGAGATGCGTAGCAAAAAGGCGATGTGAGTTGTGCGTAGCAGAGATGTGAGCTGTGCGTAGCATAAATCGAATGACGTTTTCGAGTGTGTGTGTGTTTCGAGCCGCAGGAGGTCAATTTGCGCCGTCCGACTGCTCGACTATAAACATCTCTGGCTTATCTCATCTGCCGGGCTGCTAGCTCGCGGCACAAAATTCTATAAACTCTAAAAATTATCTCCTTTCCTATCACCCTTGATCCGTTTTCACTGAAGCTAGGGGGCGAGGAGATGTGGTTGGGTATTCAAAACGCATCTCCTCTCGTCTCGTCTCCTCTCCGCTTTGGTATGTAATGAGGCAGCTTCTTTACCCCAACTGGCAGGGTCGCCATGTAATGAGGGTCGAGGGTTGATAAGTAAAACACTCTTGATTGGTCTCTAAGTCGGAACTGAACCTGAACTGAACTGAAGTCTTTATTATGGGTAGCTGTATATATATAGCGGTACAATGGAGTGAGGGGGGCGGTAGGTACATACTTTATGACATCATAGGCCACCCGTGGAGAGCTCGTGTGTCGCTCTCGGGTTACGGCTTCAAATAACATGATTCTATATAAGGAATGGAATCTATCCGTGGGTGGTCTGTTTGAAATATGAGTAATATTTATCTACCTACTACTATGTACCTACTACCTATACCACATCTTCACCCCTTTTTTTAAAAAAAAAAATTATGAAATACATTTTTTTTTTTTTTTTTTTTTGAATACAATATTAACCGTCATTCAATTTTGTTTAATTATAAAAGTTAATACATGATGATTACATACAAATATTTATATCTTTTACATAGTTCTGGTTTTCTTTATAATTTTATCGGTCTTAAATCTATGATTACAAAACTTATTCTATGATTACATTGGTTGATATGATAACCTTCTTATTCTATGATTACATTGATTATATAGTTAGAAAATAAACAATAATGATATATTATGAAATATTCTAAGTTTTGATTATAATATTTCATCTTTCTGTAATACAATAACTTTTTTTATAATGTTATTTTCTTTTTATTAAAGAAACACTTTCAATTTGATATTCATTTTTATTTGACAATATGTTTAAAATTTATATCTATAGCATAATTCTTTTTGTAGTGTTATGTAAGGCGTCCTTTTACTTTTAATTTAAGTTTTTATTATCCTTTACAATTCAATAATTTTATTCAAAAATAATCATTGATAGTTTTATAAAAAAAATGTAATTGTTAACTGGGCCAAAACCCACTATCGGGTATGCTTCCATATTATAATAAAATATCTCTTATACAAATAATATATTATTAGGTGATATATCGACCTATCTAAAACAAATTTTATGTAAATAATTCAATAAGTTATTTTTATTTATTTATTTATTTATTTGCCACTCTCTCTTTTTTTTATCTATTTGTGGATTTTCCACTTATCCAATTGATATATCTATTTACTACTGTTCTTATTTATTTTTGTAATTATACCCTTATATACATTTATTTACGGGTTTACCACATTTTCCTTGTGGAATTTATGTCATAATCATTTATGGAAATACCATTTCGTCCATCATTTGTGGTTTTACCACATTGATCTATTTAATAATAAATCGTACAATATAATTCATTGTACATACTTCATTGATCCATCTATTTATGGATTCAAAATATTTGATCCTTTTACTATTGGATCCCACACCTTTAGCGCGCATTTATTTTTATTTTGTATATTATGCATAATAATAATATATAATATATTTTCTTTTAGCTTTGTTACGACATTTTACCAATTCCAACACAATGAAAGCTCGTTTCAATCATGATCTGGATATTTGGCATGTACTGTAACTTACGCGCTTATATTTTTATATTTAAGTGCACTTTTATTTATTTATTTAACTGTTACCACTTTGTACCAATTTCATCACGATGAAAGCTCGTTTCGATCATGATCTGAACATTGGGATAGTAACTATAATTATAAGGTGTGTATATATTTATGACATATTAGCCAATTAATTGTCAAGTCCTGTGTTTTGTAAGAATTTCAGCGACTCTTGGGGGGCCAGTCCAATTGTCTGAAGAAATATCTTTAGTCTTATCCGGGTTTTTATTATTCGTCGTTTCATCCTGTGTGTTCACTCCTACCTTTCAATTCCTCTGATGTTAATACTATACTAGATAATGCGTCTTTATCGTGTGTTTTACTATCCGAGATAACGCGTCTGCAGCGGCATTATTTGATAGTAAAGTCGAATATCAAATATTTAATTTTTGAGTCTAAGTATCTCAAAATATATTAATTTTGTAGGCTAGTTGGTTAAATAGATTCCCGCTCTTAAATTGATATTTGATACTGGGCGCCTTATATAGGTCGTGCCTTATACGGTGGCGAGATGATACTTGAGTGCATGCCACATTGGTCATTGACCTTTATGTCCGTAATAACGTGTGCCTTGTCCTTGATAGATACATTATAGTTTTCGCGTTATTTATGATTAGACTTTTATAATTTTTAACGTACTTTATAAGTTTTGTTTACGTTTAATAAATTTAAAAATAAAGTTCGACACTTGAATACTGATTTAATGCTATTTCTCTCACTATCACTTCTCGAGTAGATAATGATCGAGGTTTCTATACATAAAATCATTTACTCAATTACTTTGAATAAACAAGTTGTTTTACCTTATTATTTAATACTAAAAGTAGCAAATAATAGTCAAATAGTCACATAATGTGTTTGTAATTTATTAAGTATTGAAGTGGATACGAAAATTTATATTTATTTTATATTGTTTAGTTACTATTTAAGTACCTAAAATAGTCAATTTATTTTAAAATATCTATTCATACTCAAATCAATAATGTTTATTTATTTGTTTGTTTAATTTAGTTTATAAACGCTTTCTGTATTGGAAGCATCCCAAAAAAAAATTTTTTTTGCGGTAAAAAAGGACCCTTACGTTACATATTTTTATATATATTATTTAATATACTTAAATGGAAACGCAGACTATATAATTATTAGGTAATATTATGAAGATTTTATGGCAATGTAAATTAACTATGCTTCGCACTTACATAGTTCACGATGCGATGAGGTCACGTAGCGATGCGGTCACGATGCGATGTGGTCACGATGCGATGCGCTCACGATGCGATGCGGTCACGATGCGATGTGCGCGCTGGTTCAAAGTTGTTTCTGGTGACTCATAGTTGACCGTCGATCTTGATCTTCTTAATATGATGTATTCTTTCTTGATGTTTCTGGAACTGGGCCGGGATTACCCTGGACTCCTCTGGAACTGGGCCGGGAATACCCTGGACACCTCTGGAACTGTTGTTGTTGTTGCATGTTGTTGCCGTGAATATATTATTGCTGCCAGTTATTCTTCTTTTAATTTAAATCTTCATAATATTCTTCTAAATAAATTAAATATATTAATATTATCTTCTTCTTCATATTTAATATCTTCTAATAATCTTCTTCATATATTCTTCTGAATGAATTTAAAATAATCTTCTTTATATTTTCTTCATAATAATTTTCATTATAATTTTCTTCTAAATAAATTCTTGTTAATCTTCTTGAAAAAATTTTTTTTTGCTTCATCTTCAGTGTTTCTTCACTTATTTATTTTTCTCTTTTCTTTTATTTCTTCATGTTGCTGTCCAGTTATTCTTCTTTTCGTTTATTTCTTCATTTTTTCCTCTTTTTTTTGCTGTCCAGCCGGCACGCCATTCTGGAAGTGCGCGCCGGCTGGCAGAGTGCGGGCCCCTTTTTAGACCCGCACTGGCAGGGTCGCCATGTAATGAGGCAGCTTCTTTACCCCAACTGGCAGGGTCGCCATGTAATGAGGGTCGAGGGTTGATAAGTAAAACACTCTTGATTGGTCTCTAAGTCGGAACTGAACCTGAACTGAACTGAAGTCTTTATTATGGGTAGCTGTATATATATAGCGGTACAATGGAGTGAGGGGGGCGGTAGGTACATACTTTATGACATCATAGGCCACCCGTGGAGAGCTCGTGTGTCGCTCTCGGGTTACGGCTTCAAATAACATGATTCTATATAAGGAATGGAATCTATCCGTGGGTGGTCTGTTTGAAATATGAGTAATATTTATCTACCTACTACTATGTACCTACTACCTATACCACAGGTAGAAACTCTGGTAATAGTACCTGCTCGGGGCGTCAAAGTGCATCCTTTGACGCCTCATATAGGTTACTAGCAGATACCCGCGGCTTCGCCCGCGTAAATTTTAGTTTTCCCTATTCTCATGGGAACCATCGATTTTTCCGGAATAAAAAGTAACCTTTGTGTTAATTTAGAGCGAAATTTATCTCCATTTTAACTTTCAGCCAAAAATTTTCAATACTTGCAGCGTGAATGAGTATTTCTCCCGCTGGAACAGTGTAAAACAAATATTCACGCGGGAGAAATAACCATTGATTTTCCCGGGATAAAAAATAGCCTTATATTTTCTAATTTTCAGCCAAATCAGTTCAGCAATTACGGCGTGAAGGAATATTTTTCCCGCGTGGATATCTGTTTTTCACTGTTCCCGAAGGAACCATGGATTTTTCTGGGATAAAAAGTAGCCATAGTATTAATCCAGGATATAATAATCTATCTCTATTCCAAATCAGTTCAGTAATTACGGCATGAAGGCATATTGTCTATCACTATTATCATGGAAACCATGAAATTTTCCGAGATAAAAAGCAGCCTATGTATTAATCCAGGATAAAATCTATGTCCTTTCCGAATTTCGGTCATATCAGGTCAGTAAGTGCAGCGTAAAGTACTATTTTTCGCGCGTGAATATCAATTTTTCAGTTTTCCCGCGAAAACCATGAATTTTTCCGGGATAAAAAGTAGCCTTTTTACTAACCCAGGATATCATCTATCTCCAATCCAAATTTTAGCCAAATCGGTCTTGTACTTGCGGCGTGAAGATTTTTTTCCGCGTGAATTTCGGTTTATATTTAATCCCACGGGAACCATGGATTTTCCCGGGATGAAAAGTAGCTTATGTGTTAACTTGGCAATTTATCGCCATTCCAAATTTGAGCCAAATCGGTTCAGTAGTTGCGGCATGAAGGAGTATCGAAGCTTGGTAAAATACGAACTTTGGAGCCCCGTTTCACCCCTTAAGGAGGGAATTTTGAAAAATCCTTTCTTAGTGCACCCCTAGACCTCATAATGAATCTGTGTGCCAAATTTGAAGTCTCTAGACCCAGCGGTTTGGGCTGTGCGTTGATATGTCAGTCAGTCAGTGTCTTCTTTTATATATTTAGAAGATTTTATTTTTATTTTATTTATTTGAAAAGTAATCAACAGCGTTACATTAATATATTTTTTACAATTATAAGTAGTTGAAAAATAAGACCAGGCCAGGTATAAGTGTTACGTGTGTGTTGTATGTGAATATAATTCAAGAATGGGTTTTCAACATTGTCTCTAACTTTGTAAATTTTGAATCTCTCTTAAAGTTAAAGTAGGTTGCTCTTCCGGGTTTAAGTGGGTTTTCTGACTGCCTGTCAGTCAGCGAGTTCCACGTACCCGACTAGCGATTGCATAGCTTTGCTCCGCTCGGCCTCTGGACGGGATGCGTACAGCGTAAGTGCATTTCCCAGCGCCAAAAAAAGGTACGAGTCTAAGTATCCCCAAGGGATTTAAACCGTAAACCTAAATCAAGGATCCAGCGTCCAGGAGATAGATTTTAAGGTATAATGATATATATATCGCACGTCAACAGTACCTACTCGTATTCGTATAATTAATTAAACTGATTTTCGAGGAAAATATTCGCGCGATTGCGTAATTCATTATTATTTTTACATGTCATGTCTCTTTAATTTACTGTACCTAATTGCTTGGGACATAATAAATAGTTTCGAGAGCGAAAATGCAATGAAAACGGATTTCAGTTTTAATTAAACGAAAGCATACGTCATTCCGCTGCAATTAACGCTGGTAATTTGTCATTTCGTGTCAGCTGATGAAATATTTGCTAGTGCAGTGTAAAATACTGGTATTCTGCCGGTCAAAGTTGATCGCACACTGCTGTAGCCAACAAACACATTGGATGACCCTCAGATCACTTCAAACACTTGTTTCTGTGAAATGAGGGATGACCCAAGTTTCAAGGGTTGTGTAGTTCGATTGGTCTGCATTTGCATGCTACTCTTAAGTGATTCCCATAATTACTCAGACTCAGACGATTCTGAATCTCTAATACATACTATAAGTATTGGAGATTCAGAATCGTCTGAGTCTCTAATACTTATAGTATGAAAGTCTCGTGCCAATTTTTGTTACAAAACTCCTCCGAAACGGCTCTACCGGATTTATGATATTTCCTGTGAATATTCGGTGGTAGGTCTGAGAGTAGGTCGTAAACTACTTTTTATATCCATAATGGCAACACAACGTTTGCCGGGTCAGCTAGTAATATAATCATTTTACTGTGTACTTTTGCTGTAAAAGCATCATTTCTCTTCTCAATCTTCATGTAGTTCGATTGGTCTGCATTTGCATGCTACTCTTAAGTGATTCCCTTAATTACTCAGACTCTTACCCAGCGATCTTCATAAAGCATCTTTCTCAATCAGCATTTTAATCAGCATTTTTTGATGCAAACGAACCTGATTAGAGTTTGTTGCGATTCTAACCGATAAGAGTGATCCCCTTACAATCATTAATTCATTTGTGTTTATTTGAATATTCTTTTTGGTAAGATTTTCACCCATTTTCCGGTCGATTTCCGCGTGATACAGGCCTTGTTGAGCTCTCCACTTAGTTTTATAATGATGGCTGTGCGTACGTTGTTCGGTCACGCGAACGCGATTAGCTCTCGTTTGAACACCTAGCCACTCCAAGCGGACAATGTTAGCGGTGTTACAAGTAAGTATAGCGACTTAATAATATGCAAGAATATGATAATAAATGATTTATATCTTATTTATTTATGACTGACTGCATTTCTTATTATATGAACAGGATTTATAGGTCCTGTACCTATTCAAATGATTCATACTGTTCACAGATCATACACAACAAACGGTTTGAATAAAGAACACCACGCTTGGCTCATTGTAGCTATAAAGGGTTTGTTATAGAATAGTACATTACTGTAGAGGCCAGCAAAAGAGGCATTGATGGAAGATCGTGTAAATGTGGGCGCATGTATTTATGTGGTAATAAATACACACATAAATACATGAGTCCATCAATGCCTAGTTGTGGCCAATTTAAACTAAGAGCTTTCATGCGGCACGGTGTGAATCGCGTTTCGCTCCATACAAAAAAGAAATTCCGTTCCCGCTGACGCAATTTTGCGCGGAAAATGGTATCACAAAAAAATTTATAGCTATTGCGCGCAGCTTCGCCCGCCTTAATTTCGATATTTCAAAAACCTAAATTTCCTTATCAACCTTAAACCTTTATACTTTTTTTCTAGAAAGTAGCTTTTGCGGTATAATTATAGGATATCGTCTATCTCCATTCCAAGTTTCAGCCAATCATTTCCGGGACAAAAAAAAAGGCCTTTGTATTAATCCAAGTAACAATCTTTCACCACTTAAATTTCCAGCCAAATCGGTTCAGTAGTTATGGCGTACTTCCCTCGCGTGAACTTCGTTTTTACACAAATTTTGCGGTAAACACGGATTTTCCAGAATAAAAGATAAGCTGTATGATAATCCAGGATATCGTCTATCTTCTCTCCATATTTCAACTAAATCGTTTCTGTAGTTACAGCTTAAAGGTATTTCTACCGCGAAAATTACGGTTTTTCACATATTTCTCGGAATCTATGGATATTTCCGGGATAAAAGTAGCCTATTTATTAATGCACGATGTAATCTATCTCCATTCCAAATTTCAGCTAGGTCGGTTCAGTAATCGCAGCGTAAAGGATTTTTCTCCTGCGTGGAAATCGATTTTTCAAAAATCCCGTTAAAACATGGATTTTTCCGGGATGAAAAGTAACCTTAGTTCTAAATCATTACGTAATATACCTCTGATCCAAATTTTTGTCAAATCGCTTCAGTAGTTACGGCGTAAAAGAGTTTTTCTCCCGCGTGAATTTTGGTTTTTCACACATATCGCGGAAACCATTGATTTTTTCGGGATAAAAAGTAGCCTATTCATTAATCCAGGATATAATCTATATCCTTTCTAAATTTCAGTCAAGTCGGTTCAGTAACTACGGCGTGAAGGATTTTAATCTGGCGTGGAATTCGAATTTTCAAATATCCCGCAAAAACCGTGTAATTTTCCGAAATAAAAAGTAACCTAAGTGCTAGATCATTATATAATGTACCTCTAATTCAAATTTTAGCCTAATCGTTTGAGTAGTTGCGGCGTTAGGGAGTTTTTTTCCTGCAGGAATTTTGGTTTTTCACACATCCCGCGGAAATCATGGATTTTTTCGGGATCAAAAGTAGCCTATGTATTAAACCGGGATATAATCTACCTCAATCCCAAATTCAACAACAACAAATCGATTCAGAAATTGCGACGTGAAGGAGCATTTCCCGCGCGCGTTTTTCTATTTTGTACAAATTTCGCGGAAACCATAGATTTTTGTGGGATAAAAAGTAGTCTATTTATTAATCCAGAATATGATTTAAATCTTTTTCAAATTTCAGCCAATTCCGATCAGTAACTGCGGCGTGAAGAAGCATTTCTTCGTAATATCTTTGGACCCCCGTTTCACCCCCCTAGGAGGTAGTCTCATAAGTAAAGGTGGAATCAAAAAATCAAGGAACTTGGTTATTTTTATCCAAAAGCCTACTTACCGATTTTAATGAACACAACTTGAAAATTGACGGATTTCCAATATGTAAAATAAAATTCCTTATTTAACACCCTTAGCGGTAGAATTTCAAAAATTCCTTACTTAGTACACATCTAGGGTGTTAAAAGAATATTCCCTGAAAATTTCATGTTTCTACGTTCAACCGTTTGGGCAGTAGCTTGTCCAAAAGCCAGCCAGCCGGGACCAAGCGTTTTCTAGTTTCAACCCCCTTTTTAGAGAGTTAGGGGTGAAATTTCCAAAATCCCTCGGACACCCATTCTCTTATTTTTATTCGAAAGTCCATATACCAATTTTCAAGAATCTAACTTGAAAAATGAGGGACTTTCATACAAACCTAAATCCCTTATTTAACCCCTTTAGAGGTAGAATTTTAAAAAACTCTTTCTTAGCGAGCGGTTTGGATTCACAAAGAATCTTCCCTGAAAATTTCAAGTTCTTACGTTCAGCCGTTTGGGCTGTAGCTTGTCTGTCAGTCAGTCACTCCGGACAAAGCCTTTTATAGTTATAGATAAATACCTATACAACTTATTAAAATAGTAAATAACCAGTGACATTGAATATTAATTGAATTAAATTACTATAATTCAGAAATAACAAAATATCTTGGATTTTATCCTAAAATAATACGTTTAATTTATCGAAAAATGCTAAAAATGGCACTTTTCGGTTTATGGTTTTTGAATGAAAATCTAGGAAAATCGTGTTTTTTTTGAGACACTTTTTAGTAAATGTTATTAATTTTCTAAATATGTCATTGTTATAAGTTTGTGTTAAGAAACATGGCAAATATCTTGCATCTGCGTAGAGCGTCGACCGCTATTTTAGCAAACAGCCTATACAAAAACTGTTCTAGTGAGAAAGTTATACACATATTTTAAAATATTTTTGAGACAAGTTCTAGATTATGAAATGCCAAATAATATTAATTCAATTATCTAATCTATAATTGAACACATAACTATTTTATGTTCCTTCGGAAATCGTAAATTTTGACTCAAGCATAATACTAACGCATGAACCGCCCTAAGTAGTTAGTTGGTACTTAAGCAGAAGAACGGATTAATTTGTTTTGCTGTAATCCGCTAGAAGAATCTGTATAGTACAATATGCAGAAACACTGCCCACATGAAACACCACACACAATTCTTCCAACACTTTCTTCGACGCACGTTACGTCCCGACACCAGGACATCAGGAGATGTTGACTTCAATGCGAAATCGTACTTACCATACGTAGGTAAGGTACTTAAGTACAATATTCCCACGCGATTTGTGAAAAACTGAAATTGCGTGGAGCCTCGGGCAGCAGTTACTAAAAAATTCTCTAAATTAAAAATAACCATATTATACCTGTCTAATCATTGCAGGGTTTTGCCCAATAGGCGACTACGCTGGGCAGACGGGTTGGTCGCCCGCAGGGCTATGCTGGTCGCACCGGTGTCGCTGCTGCCCGACACCGGTCTGTTCGCATTTCCAGCACAGCCAGTCCAGAACGGTTATACCGCCATTCCCCGGTCGTCATCGCCTCGTCCGTTGATCAGCAGGGGGACCGCGGGCAGGTGAGGTTGACGATTGGGGCGCAAAGATGGAAGTGCGCCCCCATTACCCCCCCCCCCCCTAGACGACATTAAAAGAGTCGCGGGAAGGCGCTGGATACAGATGGCGCAGGACCGTGTGGGCTGGAAAGCATTGCAGGAGGCCTTTGTCCAGCAGTGGACGTCCGTCGGCTGAAACGAACGAACGAACGATATTATACCTACCTACTTTTAAATCATTGCGTAGACCACTCACTTCACATCCTAACCACAGGTCAGGAAGTGCGGCGATTGCACCGGCTCCGTAGATAAGCCAATTCGGTTCAGGTCACTCCAATCGTCACTGATTAGCGAAATTTTCAGCTTCCTGACTCTGGACGCAATTTACTCACCACACCAAATGGGTAACCAAAAATTACTCCGTCGGTCGATGCGACCACAAATCGCCCTTAGCTTTCTAGAAAATTACAAAGCACTAATCTAAACTTTCCTTTTTAGTTTCCGACACAGGTGCACTGGGATTATGTAAACTGTTCGCTAAAAGTTTTATTTGAGCACCTACTTGCGATCCGAGAGTTAATCCGCTTAGATTTATTGCTGGTGTCTTTAATGCGGAATCGGAAGATTTCTTTATTCCTCTTGAATGTAGGAGTTTTAAATATTGCTACAGCGATCGTTTACTACAGCTTAGCAAAGCCTGAGCTTAGTAGGATCAATATAGGTAAGAACATGAAAAATAATGGTCAAGTGCGAGTCGGGCTCGCGCACTTAGGGTTCCGTACCATGAAGACCAATCCAACCAAAACACCTCAAATAAAAAAATAATAGCTCGAAACATCACGTTTGTTGTATGGGAGCCCCCTTAACATTGTTTATTTTATTTTTTATTAAGTAGTTGTTGTCATAGCGGCAATAGAAATACATCATCTGTGAAAATTTCAAGCTTCTAACTATCACGGTTCATGAGATACAGCCTGGTGACAGATGGACAGACAGCGAAGTCTCCGTAATAGAAATCAAGTACTAGAGTCAGATTCGCTCGCCGACCGTTCCAGAACTACCTACTTCCAATAATTTTAGTTTACTTTTAGTTGACGAATCACAAAACTAACTTTATTAGTAGAGTAGTAGGTACTTACAAAGTACTTACTTTTATAGAGTTGCTTTTAATTTTCCTGTAAAATAATCGTTAGTCCCCATATTAGATCACAATTATTTCAGATTCTTCTCTCGGCAAACTTTGGAGATTAGGGGGTTTTATCAACATTTTGCCAAATAAATCAAAAACTAGCACAAGAAATCAATAAAAATCTATATAAGAATGTACAAGTTACTCTCAGACAGACGGAAAGAGGTAGGGTTCCATATTTACCATTATTTGGTATGGAAACCTAAAAGCAACCGGTTACTTTAGAAGGTAGATTATTATCAACACACTCAAACTTAAAATATCTTTATTTCACACCTAAGCCTAACGTACAAGCTCTTGTAAAACGTCAATATATTTGTCGCATATGTATGGTGATAACTACAAGTCGACTTAAAACTAAGTTTACGAGGGTTCGAACGCGCCCATTTGATGTTATCCACAGATATCCGTGATGTTATCTGTAGGTACTTCTTCCAAATTTTTTAAAAATGTGATAACTATGAAAATTATACAGGCCTATATCGCTAGTCTAAGGTTTGGCGTAAGAATCTTTCTCTAAAAAAATTAAGTCAAGTACAACATTATAAAAAAAAACAATTATTTCGCTACAGCAGTGGTACTGAAAGGGTTACCAAATTTTACAGAGAAAAAAAAAGTAAGAACAAACGTGACTAGTTTACAATAGTGCAGTTTCAAAATAAATAATGAAACGATTCTAGCAAAGATATTGCCAATCGGAAAAAATTCAAATGAGTATAAGATAATGAGACCCGCAAGATTATTTGAACTGTGAAAGCGTATCGAAACCTTTAGGAGCTTTTAACTGAAGTTATTAGCTACGTAATCGATAATATGTAAGTAGGTGCAATAATTCTCAAGTACTTACGAATTTCACTCCTTGTACCTATCACTCTGCATAAAATTTTTATATCCAAGCTATCAAAAGCTTTCTAATAAAATTTCATAATAGTCCCTTGTTTTAATGTTCAGTTTTAAAGCAAGTTTAAATAAAAGCTGCTCAGAATTGGGTTCTTTCTTTCTTTTTAGTTTTTATTTATCTAAGACTCTTTTGTAATATTGATTTTAATGTATATGATTATTATATAATTATGTTATTTGAGGGACTATTTTAAACATATTATATTTATTCAGCCAGACCAATCTTAAAAGCCAAACAGGCCCCAGACACCAAAAACATTCAGATTTTAGCCCATCCATATTCAATAAACCAATAAACTCTATTTTGTCCTTAGCACCACATTTTGCCATTTAGAAATTAAGTTATGTCTGGTGGCTCCGAGCTCTTGAACCACTCGAGAAATTATTGACGTTGCCAAGGCTCCGGAGAAGAGGTACTAGACAGGTAAGGTAATACTTTATCGACTCCCTCGTTAGGTACTACCCAACCCATTAACTTGAAGCCTTTTAATAATAAATAAATAATGCATCTGTAATAAGTGGGTGTTTTCGAAAATTTTAGGACGTTTTTTTTTTATTTTGAATTTTTATAATGTTGCTAATTCTTTCCGTACGTATCACGGCTATTTTATATTTTGAGAATAATAATTATATTGTAGCTTCATAGAAAATACCTATACTATGTTTAACGAATCGCAGCATATTGTACAGGTACGTAGTTTGGCAAAAGAGTACTAGTAGTAGCTCTACGATTAGTACGAGTAGTAGTAGTAGAGTAGTAGCTCTACGATTTCGCATTCTGAAGTCAACATCTCCTGAGGATGTCCCGGTTCGGGACGAAACGTGCGTCGAAGAAAGTGTTGGAAAATTGTGTGTTGTGTTTCATGTGGGCAGTGTTCCTGCATATTGTACCATACAGAATCTTTTCAAGTAGCGGATTACAGCAAAACAAATTAATCTGTCCTGCTGAAAAAAAACTGTTGTATTCCGTTGTTAGTCATTGATGTTGAAAAGTAATTATTTGTTCAAAAGTACTTGGCCACAACTACGCATTGATGAACTTACGTATGTGAGCTTTTTTTCCATCAAAGCCTCTTTTACTGGCCATTGCAGTTATGTACCAACCATTTGTATATATATTTAAAATAACTGATCAATCCAAGTGAAGTAAGTTTTCCTAGCAACGTAAATAATGTTGCCTTTACCGAGTCGTTACTCATTACTTTACTAATTGTATAATATTTGATTACGACAATGCTTTTACTTTTGTTACCTGGTTTTACGACACTACAGTATTGAGATAAACTTGTGTTATTTTATTATCAGCTCCATTAAGTTTCATTACGAATCAGTCGGTTTCTATAATGAGTAATTAACAGATAAGTAATATTTTAAAAGATATAATAACGATTACATGGCTACTTACGGTAACGCTTACGGAAAAGCTTTAAAAATTGTACGATGAAAACCCGAAGAAAAGATTTGATTTTTAGAAAGAAGTATTATTATTTTTTTTTTAATTAATTTATTAATTTTAAATTGTGATTAAGTTCTCAATAAGTGTAATGTACCTATGCTATTTTGATGTTATTTATTTATATTGCAAAAAAATTTCTTAATTAACACTAGAAAGACGGGTGGGGGGTCATATGACCGTTTTTGGAATACAAAGTTCCATAACTACAAAACTATTGGTTATTTTGACATATCCTCTCGTGACTTTTATTAAAATAGTTCAAATTTACGTTTCAAAGTGTTTACATTGTTATGTGATCATCACATCATAAATAAATCATACATCTACCTACAAAGACATCGGCATCGGTCATTTGACCCATTTTTTTTTTTTTTTTTTTATCGACAGGAAATGCCTAACGCATACCCCTCCGTCAGGGGAAACGGAGGGGTTATGTGGGGCTTGCACCCACTAAAACCTGTCCCTTGCCACGACGGACCTCGTTGACGGGAGTACGGGATTCACTTGCGTATTCACCGCGCTCCCGCCAGGCCCCGACCCGCCACCTGAACGGCAGGTCCCGTCGCTGCTGCCGGCACGCTGAGCCGCCGGCTCCTCCTGGGAGGCGCGTCCTGAACAGGGCGCGCCACCTCCTCAGCCTGTTGATAAAGTTCGGGTTACGGACGCCATAGCCCCTTACGTCCGTCACCCGCAGGCCGGCGCACCCGGAAGCCGAAGAAAGGTGTTTGTCCTCCAGCAACCGGTGCGTCACCTGCGAGAGGGATGTGCCACAGTAATAGTCCCTCTCGACGAGCGTTCCCGCCCACTTCGGTGATTTTTTTACGAGGTTGTCTTCCTCGTAGTGCCCCGAAGGGACTTGTGGGCGTTTCCGCCCCCGCCTGTAATTTTTTAATGAGGTTTTCTTCCTCCTCCGGGGTAGGTGTAGACGTTTCGACACTGTGCCCTCTGCTGGGGCCCAGAGGGACACGCGAAGAAACGTCACCTATCCACCGGGCCAAGCTATTCGCCGTCGGTTATTAACCGACGTTACCAGGGAGCACCGGCCCGTGCTCTACAGAGAGGCACCGTAGTACTCGGGCACTCGTGGATGTTGCTTGGCGAGCCCCCCGTCATTTGACCCATGCGGCATTTGTTAGAGTAAACCTATATCCAAAGCGGACGGATCATAATATTTTTATTAGTTGTAATAATAAATTAAATTTATTGTGAGATGTAATGAACACCATAATAATATTATATTGTACTTTGTTTCTTGTTTAGGTATCTTTTGTCAAATTATTATCAGTGTTATTCAGATTTGATACTATGCCTCGACTTACTTAGTCAAATGCTAGAGTCTCTTCAATGTAGGGTTGATGTTGTTGACCAATGGGCCAAAATATAGTGTCAATAAAGCATTCCAAAGATGGTCATTGCAAGTGAAGTCTTTAGGGTTCCGTACCCAAAGGGGCCCAAAAAACGGAATCCTATTACTAAGACTCCGCCGTCCGTCTGGTCATCGGTCACCAGGCTGTATCTCTTGAGCTATGATAGTTAGACAGTTAAAATTTTCACAGATGATGTGTTTCTATTGCTGCTGTAATAACAAATACCAAAAACAGAATAAAATACATACTTGAGGGGGGCTTCCATACAACAAACGTAATTTTTTGCCGTGTAGGTAGATACTGGTACGGAACCCTTTGTGCTTGGGTCCGAATCGCCCTTGACCCGTTTTTATGACTTAATATTAGACTTGGCTGCAATAAATGCATCGGTTTTATATCAAGGAGTCACAAAAAGACCTACGTAGGAAGGAAGGAAAGCAGGCCTCGGCGGCAACAGTACAGACGCCAATGGAGTCGTCTACTGTCGGTGCCAGGTGGACAGACGACATCAAGAAAGGAGCCAGTGCTTCCCTTATGGTAGCAAAAACAAATCAAACAAAAAGCGACATAACTATGTAAAAAACCTGTGTGCAGTCAGTGCAATCATTCAAACCAAAAAAACTTTAATTTGTCATATTTTTGAGTAAAGGTATGAGTTAGAGTGCATACAAACATAATAATCATGAGTCAAATTGTTGTTTTAATATTTGATTTGATTAGTTGTTGTTTTTGGGACATTTCATAATTTAAAATTATTTATAAAGCAAGGGGTCACATGACCGCTCGCCGTCTTTCTTGGTAAGTTGATTTTTCCGTCTTTCTAGTGTTATGGCAATATAGGAAAGAGAACTGAAAATTTCCAAAAAAATTACTCAAGTGGGGATTTAGGTGGAGCATTTTATAGAAAAAAAAATGATTAACAAAAATATTTTATTTTAATACTGTAGAATAAATACAGCCTCAGTACAGTAAGTAAATAAATATTCTGTCAACAGAATATCATAATTTGAATTATTTTAATACAAAAATTAAATTAGTATAATTATTATTATCTAAATAAATTCTTAATTATGCTTGTAAATTAGGTACCTATATTTACACTGCAATAGTGGTAGATCCTCCTTCGATTTTCATTCTCCGGTCATTACTTCCAGAAATTCTGAAAATAATAAATAAAACATTTTTAGTTTTCGTTTGTTACTCTTTCACAGCTACGGAGTCGTTTAGGCTGAAATTCGTAATGTAAAGGTAGTAAGTTAGTTTGTGTAAATAATACAAACTTTACCAAAAATGGTTATTTTAGAAACAAGAAATCAAACATTTATTATTTCACATAGGGCTAACTTACAGGCACTTAAGAAATGTCAGGTCCTACATCCTCATTCGAATTCGGCTCTTTATAAAAAATTGGGGTTTTAAACTAAATATTATATTGTCTCATGAAAAAGGTCTGACCATGACAGTAAGATCGGTATTATAATATTTACTTTCGTTCTATTTAAAATGTACAAGTGCCACAATTGCGTGTCTAATTACTTATTTATTATTTCTCAATGTGAAAGTTAGTTCGTTTAAATGTCCGTATCTGGGTGCTTCGTAATAAAAGTACCATCAAAATCAACGGTTCCAGATCCGTCGGCGTCAATCTCAGTTATCATGGCCTCCAGTTCCTCATTCGATAATGTGTTGTCCAATTCCTTGAAGATCTCTTTGAGCACGTCTGTCGTTATGTAGCCGTTTCCTGCAAACAGTTAATTCGATGAGAGTTTATATTGACTTGAGTAAATAAACAGATACGCAGGACAGGGCGGAAGGTACGAAAAAATTTAGCCAGTTTTTCGGTGCCAAAATGCTTTTTTTGCCACCAACAGTAAGGCCACGCTACAGCGTGGCCTTACTTCTTCGCTCAGCAGCCACCTATAGAATTTAGGCAGATGGTGCTACTGGTTTGCTTGTACGAAAAAGGTTTACGTAAATCTGTTAGATGTCCATATCCTAAGCTTTCTTATCGGTGCTTGAGTGTCAATTTCTGATCCTTGCAGTCAAAGATCTGGGCTTGAAATATACAGAAAAAGGATAATATAGGTTGAGTAGGTTTAAGAGAATCAATATGTTACCATGCCAATATGAAGTTGTCTGGTTTATCCGCAGGTTTGAAATTTTTTTTTCATGTTCGGAATTCTGGCATAAGAGCCGAAGCGGCTTGGAGTGACACAGAGAATTTACCTTTGCTGTGGACAGCGACGGCGCGGCGAGTCCGTATTTTGTATCGTCCTGCCCCAGAATGGGGAGAGTGAGTTCTTAGGGACAAGAAGCGAGAGGAAACAACTTGTAGGCAGTCAAGATTCAAGAAGGCGCCCCGGGAACACGCCAAGAGCAAGTACCGAACGGGCGCCCTCCCGCATTACGGCCCCCATAACCGCGAGGTTGATTAGGCCATGGGTGGTGGAGGGTTGTCCCTACCTATGTTTGATGTATTAGAAGTGCCTAACTTTCACGACAAACGTCGGATCAAGATGACCGGTTTCGGTTTTTATCCTATCTATTCTAGGAGCCTAACCTTGCGTGGTTTGTGGAGGGTTGCCTAAGCGTCAACCTGCTTTGGGGCTTGACCTTGGGAGTCCGAACTTTGGAGTGTATAGTCTTAGCATCCACCACTTTCGGTCCGTGCCAATAACATAAGAATGTTATAGCCATTTCGTGATATGGCTTGCCCCAATAATTTTCTCTATAACTAAAGGTGAGATATTATGATTTCATTTTACCTTCTCTGTCGTATAACCGGAATGCCTCCCTCAGTTCTGCGAGCATGGCTTCCGCGTCTACCTCTTCAGTCATGAACCTCGCAGCTAGTGAGCAGAACTCTTTGAACTGCAGCGTTCCGGTATCTATCAAAATAATAATACTTATATAAATATTCACTTACTTATAAAAAACAGGTAGCTTAGACTAGTTGTTAGGAATCAGCCTCCGAAGTTCCTGTCCTGATATTTTTAGTTTAAGTTACTTGCTAAAACAGTGCATACAAACATGGCCTCACTTAGGTATATTTGTTTTTATCGATTTATTTCATTCCGTTGAAGAAGGTTTAAGTACCTAATCTTAATTTAATAGGCCGCTCTGAAATATTAAAGTAAGTACCGAAATTCTTACAGACTGTACTGGAGAGAAACGGTGTATAAAGTCTTCTTTTACAAGCAATAGCATTTTCATGTAAATGTGTAGGCATAACTGTAGAGTTATTCTGCATGCGAAATATGCTTCCGGCATAAGATTACAAATTTCACCGCTGAGCTGTGTACCTCAATAGCCGTGATCGTCTAGTGGTTAGGACCCTACGTTGTGGCCGTAGTAACCCAGGTTCGAATCCTGGTCACGGCAATGTGAATAACATTGTCGCGGTGAGGTGATATTTTTTTTAATAAATATGTTTCAATACTTTTTCCTCGTATAATTTTACAAGACTGCAATCGTTACAAGATTTGGTGAAAAATTATATTAAAGCACCGCCATCTATGTTACTCCGATGAAAACGCTATGTGGAAGAGCCGTCACAGCGCCATCTAACGACGCGTTTGGAAATACTGAAGATACATTACAAGTTTTACATAAGGTTTTCAGGGTTTTCTATTTATTACCTACCTTCTTGATCATATTCCTTGATGATTTCTGATAATGTGCTATCATCAATGTCTTGGCCCAACATTTCCAGGATTGTTCCAATCATTTCTGTACCAATTACACCCTTCTTCTCGCGGTCGAAAGTGTCAAAAGCTTTTTTCAGCACTGAAAAAGAAAAATAATTAAGTAAGTAACTACGAAGCACGCTAAGTTATAATAATCGATACCCTGAATATAACATAGTAATTAACAAATGAATGGATGTAGTAGTATAACGATTGCTGTTGTTTCACTGCATTTTATAAAGTGCACTCTACCTACTGAATTATAAATATTTTTATGAAAGTTCCTTTAATAATAATAAAATTTATAATGTTTGACTGTAGAGCTACATTATAATGACTCTACCCCTTGCCAGTAGGTAGGTACTTAAGTACCTCTATTTTGTAATTACCGAACGGCGAGCAAGGAGCAAGACTGCCTGTCAGATGCAATAAGATACCTAATAGGTAGGTACTTGATTCATATAAGCTTCGTAACTTTTTGTGCATAGGTTTATCTGAGTAAATACGTAATAAGACTATTGTCCTTATTAAAATTTCTAGCCTAATAATATAGTGCCTGAAATTAATTCAATAAGTCTAATTATATTGTAATTACTTATTTCATTGTCAAGCAACGATAGAGTGTGCCAACAATGCTTCAGCGAATGTTGGCGGCGCGGCGTAGGCAGCGCTAATGAAGTTCCGAAATGGTAATCGGAATGTGTCCCTTCGGTGCAAATGTCGCACTATTTTATTAGTTTGGTAGCACGTTCAATTTCTAATACTTTAGTGCTACTTCCTGATATTCTCAGGACGTCGAACAGCCATGTCATTTAATTACCTACTTTATTTAGTAAGTATCTATGTTATATTTTGTCCCATAACTACTATAGTAGGCCTGTTTTTCTGTAATTTTCTGTTCTGTACTGTGTTCTTTTTCATCCTTCTGCACCCCCATACTTAAAAGAAAAGTTCAACTTCGTGGGACAGCCTGACGAGGTACTTCGTTCTGCAAGAAAACTAACTCTAAGGGTGCCCACACATAGTTCGACTTTCTTTGGTAAGTCTTACGGTAAAGGCCATTAAGCTCTGGAACGTCCTTCCGCTTGATATCAGGGAGGCCAATTCTGTTAACATCTTCAAGAAACGCTTAAAGGATCACTTTTTGTCTCAACTTCCTGGAGTCAGTGGCAGCTGATCTCTATGTTACTTATATTATATATTATGTTATATTTTGTCACTCATTAAGTATTTTTGTAAGTATTTATTTTAATTTGAAACATTTATTATTCTATTTGAGAGTTTTGTAATTATTTATTAGAATTTATTATACACATATATATTTATATATTATTATGATTATGTAAATATATTATATATATACATACGTATTTATTTATATAGTGATATGTGATATTTTCTTCAGTTTTAATTGTTTTTATTGTACCACCTACCTCATTATATTCCAATCACCGCTTCATACCCCGATAGTTGCCTGGAAGAGATCGCTGTGTAGCGATAAGGCCGCCATATGTACATTAGTATAACTTTTGTGTATTTATCAATGTTTTCTCATGTTTTATTGGTGTACAATAAAGAATTTTCTATCTATCTATCTATCTACTTTTGAGGTGTAATTTTAGTAGGCACCTACTTATTTTTAAAGATAAGCTTAAATATTTCTGATAGGTATCTATATATAGTACCTAAATAAGATAGATACATTGAGAATAGAGATCAGTGGATAAATAGGTACAGTTAATTCCTTCCGCATGAAGGGAACAAAACAATTTTTGACGACCTCCCTGGCGCAGTGGCGGCGCGCTCGGATCCGAGTAAGGAGTCGCGGGTTCGATTCCCGCCACGGGCCACTTTGGAATTTTATAATTTCTAAATTGGCTCAGGTCTGGTCTGGTGGGAGGCTTCGGGCATGGTTAGTTACCACCCTACCTGTAAAGACGCACCGCCAAGCGATTTAGCGTTCCGGTGCGATGCTTGTAGAAACCGTTGGGGTAAATTTACTTACCCTTCCAAGTTAGTACGATAACATCTTAGGCTGCATCATCACTCACCATTAGGTGAGATCGCAGTCAAGTACTATAACTTGTATAGAGTAAAAAAAAGTGAAAAAATCTTACTTTGTATCTGGCTCTGGTCAAGTTCATCCTGTTATGAAACAAAATACAGTATTAGTGAGTTTTCTTATTTGTAAAAATTAAATAAATAAATAAATAAGCCTTTTATTTACCCATTTCCTTATTACATCTAGTATCATAATTTAATATTTCATAATGTCATAATTTAACTATCATAATTTAATTTAATAATTCTATTAATTTGTCATGCATTGATTATGTCAAAAAAAGTCCACAACACAACACATCAGCGATTTGTCACGATTGTAAAAATTACAAATTACAATTAAGAATTTTTAATATTTATTCCACATTTCACTATTATTAAATTATTTGTTATTTGTTATTAAAGAGTTCACTGACCATTTTCACTGGATTTATTTGATTGTTCCAAAATACGAACGCACTGACAGACCTTTGATGCACTTCTAGCTAGACTTCACTTGGTCTAGAATCTAGATCTCAAATCGCAAACAGTTTATATATCTTTATTTGATTGACGTTACGCCTAGATGGAATATTTCAGGGGTGTCACCAAGATTAAATTATTTTGCTATAATCCACTACCAGAAAGAATGGTCCAACATGAAGTAACCGATCATGCTGCTAAAGAGCTTTTTTGCGCCGTAATCCCGTCGTGCTGTGCACGACCTGAAAACTTATTTGGCTTGGATAGTAAAAAATTCAAAAACATATGCCGTAATTTTAAATTTGGATATACTTAATATTATAAATGGGTTGATGCCGTCCGATTCACTATTACGTCTTCTCTTCTTATAGTGCCGTCTCCTATCGAAGGTTGGCAACCATCATAGCGATTTGAACGTGATTTGAACCTTGGATACCGCTGCTCTGAATAGGCTACGGGTGCTCTTTCCAAACCATTGGCGTAAGTTTCGAAGCCAAGATATTCTTCTGCGGCCAGGCCTCCTACCTGCCACCTTCCCTTGCATGATTAATTGCAGGAACTCATATCTCTTGGTATTACGAACCACATGGCCGAAATATTCTAGTTTTCTCTTCTTTATAGTGTTAAGCATTTCTAGACATTTCCTCATTCTCTGGAGCACAGCGCTGTTTCGAACGCGGTAGGTATGTCCAAGAAACTTTGAGCATACGGCGGTATACCCACATCTCAAAAGCTTAGCTAACTTCTTCGACATGGATTCTACGACACTATTACGTGAGGATTGTTAATTCATTCAACCAAAAAAATAATAATGTAGCTTCAAGAATTAAAAAAAAAGGACGAACATGCAAGTTTTTAGTTTTAAAACATTTAATATGTGCCATATTCCCCAGTATCAAGAATATTAAAGCAACCGTATCCTTGATACTTACAAACTTTCAACCCCTTATAACTTGGTGCCCATTCTAACTTACCAAAGTTATATTAAGCTATATTTGCGAAGTTAAGTTGTAGGTACTTTTAGGCTGTAGCAACTTTTGACCTCCATTTACGTTTTGTTATGGATGCATATACTTTTAAACCTTGTCAGTTTAAAGTTGCTTTTTAACTATTTTGGCTAGCGCTTGATTGATCACACCTGATGGAAAGTCTAAGGTGGAACGCGCTTGCCAAGGAAATGCCTATTCACTCTTGATTTGAAGGCGCCCAAGTTGTAAGAGTTGGGAAAGATAGTGCCTGGGCGTGAATTCCAGAACTTTGCAGTGCGTATCAAGAACGAGGAATAAATAAATACTCTTTATTTGCACCACACAAGAACTATATTCTATAGAATACAGACAGACAGGCAACTTTTCGACGATGTTTGAGGCTGATCTAGTATGCTTTATCTTTTTGACGACCAAATTGGCGTAGCGGTAACGAACCTGCCGTCTGCGTCGGAGGTCGTGGGTTCGATTCCCACTACTGGTAAATGTTTGTGTGATGAGCATGAATATTTTCCAGTGTCTGGGTGTTTTTCAATATATTATATTTATGTATATTAATATGTATGTATATTTATCCGTTATCTTCTTTACTTATTAATTTATTTTACAGTATTCGGGTTAAATAATTAATTATTAAAAGTTTATTGATCAAAAAGAGTCGGCCACCCCTATCTATTAGACGCCAGGAATCTCGGCATGATGGTAATGATAGGCCGAAATTAAACCAATGATGTGTGAGACTCTGTGTTACATTACTGCCGCTTGTTGGGTAGATCCGCACACATGCAGATTAGGGTCCGGCCACACATATCGGGATCGCGAAATAACGGGCTCGGGGCAAAAAGTTTCGTCATTGGCTCTTCTTTTTGTCACGAAAATTAGATTCAGAAAAAAGTCGATGCTAATTTTTTATTTATCATTGAAGAGTACTTAGCTGGAAATTATATTATAATGCGTGTCGTGTCGAACAACGGTAAAAAAAATATGTAGAAAATGCGTAGTCAAATCATGTGAATCAGGGGGTTCTACCTTCTCTAATATTGGTACATAAAATTCTCGTGTCTCGAAACAGCTTGGCCGATTTTTATCAATTTTTTTGTGTAAATTCGGTAGGTGTGAGTAGGACGGAAACTATTTTTCATGCTAAAAAAGAAATAAATTATATGCGAAAAAAATCTTTACCGGGTCAGCTACTATTATGTATACTTATTCTTGACTACTTAAAAGGAGAGTCCGAAAGGGAGTCTTTGCCATCATGAGTTGGGAGTTTCAATCGTGATGATTTTTCCTTTCCTAGTAAAATACGCCTTTCTCACACTTTAGAGAAGATGGAAGAAGTCTCTTCTTTTTAGGGATATAATATGTTTTGTTCCTATGCATATAATATGTTTTTTCTTGTTCATTTCCTATCTTTGTGTTTTTATGGTGCATAAATAAAGAAATACGCCATCTACTAACGCATAACCAGTCACAATTATTAAAAGCGACGCGCTAGTCTTGACAAGATTATTGTGATGTACGTTTTTAAAGACATTTTCGTGACTGACGTGTGTGAATGAACCTTCAACCTCTGCAATTCATACAGTGTTTGCTGTTTACAGGAACATTGGCCATTGATGCGTGGCGCAGTTGGATGGAACACGCCATTTTTGTGACGGCAGCCAGCTATAGCACGTTAAAACAATGTTAGGCTAGGTTATTGTATTATTTTGGGAACATGTTTTGTTGAACCGCTACAAAAATGAGACGTTATAAATCTTCATCAACTACAATATACAATGCAATTATAGTGCCAATGTTATTATACCCACCCACACACTTTATATTAAACAGTCTAATTAAGATAGGTACCTGTTAGTGCAGTGATACGCGAGTATTTTTCAGGGTTCCGTACCCAAAGTAAAAACGGGACCCTTTTACTAAGACTTCGCCGTCCGTCTGTCCGTCCTTCTATCTGTCACTAGGCTATATCTCTTGAACTGTAATATTTACGCACTTTAAATTATTAATATTACGCAATTTAGCCCGACTCACACTTGACCAATTTTTTGTGGTTGTGGCCACTTAATCTGTGTCGTCAGTAATTAATTATTAACTAAATTGAATACCTACTTAGCGGATGAAATCGTTCAAGTCTCGATAAATCCAACTTTATACTTGTACTTATCTATATATATCCGAGTTATATTCATCTGTGTTAGACAAAGTAAGGGATAAACAGATAAAAATAAGTTGTTAAGAAAAGGTCCAAAACTGACTAAGAAATTCCAAATCCAGCAGATTTTGTTGATTTTTGGGTGTTGGTTGGGTCACGAATTTCTGACTTTAAAATGTGAGGCCATGAACTAAGTAAATGTGGAGACCCATAGCCTGATTCTGTATCGTTCAGTTTGTTAGTATTTTAGTAACTAACAAAACGAAGGTAAAAATCCTATTTTTGTATTCTTTTTGCAAGAGTTAACCCAACCTAGGGGGGTATGGTTTCATGTCAAAATAGCATGCTAATTAACAACCCAGTAAGGGTTGCTAACTAACTAACTGAACTATACAGAATCAGCCCCCAGAGTCGCTACGGAATAAGGTGTCAGTCACCTAATGCTATAAAATAAACTCGCCGGCATATTTAGCGGAATATAAAAAAAAGATAATTAAAAAAAAACATCTTTTTTTTCTCTGAAAAAAATTTTAAAATCTACTTACTACACTTCTTTTGTTATTTAAAGTTTCATTTGTTTTACTAACATTTTTAGTAAGATAACATTAACATAACATAAGATCACATTAAGAACAGATTTTGCGTATTTGTGAAAAATGGTAATTGCATAAAATGTGATGTGTTTTTTTAATGCTGCGTACAGACCGGCCAAACGAACGCCAACGAACGGGTTTCGTTGGCCTTCGTTGCTGCAATCTGGACGTCTTAGCGAATGCCAACGATCGCTCGTTGGCGTGTGCCGGCGATCCGAAGCGTGGCGGTAACATCAAAGAAATCGAGCTATTTGATCGAACTCTGTTTGGACGGTCGCCGAAGGCCAACGAACGAACGCTCATTTTACTTCCAATAAACACAGTCCTATTCTTAAAATATGTGGTTGTCCACCATCTTCGCTTACGTTTATTTTTTCTTGTTCTTGCTAATTCGTTTTGGTATATAAAACTAGCAATTATAATGATGTCGTCGTCGTCCATGATTAAATTGCGAGTGAAAGAGAAAAGAACCGGAATCAAGTGCCAACGAACGTTCGTTCGAGCACTAAATGTATTTGGACGTAATAACGAACTCCAACGAGCGTGCGGAAGCCAATGCTAGCGAACGATAAATTTCCATCGTTGGGCGTTCGTTGGGCCGGTCTGTACGCACCTTAATTTGAAAATATTTCTTTTTAAATTAAATGACGTATAAACCAGCCAGCAACCTTATATGATACTGATATCAAACCTTTTTAGGGTTCCGTACCAAAATGGTAAAATGGAACCCTTATGGTGCGACTTTCTCCGTCTGTCTGTCCGTCTGTCTGTCTGTCCGTCTGTCTGTCTGTCCGTCACTCGAATCAATACCAATCGAAAAATCTCAAATAATTATGGTCAATAGGAATTTACGTATATTTTACAGGAAAACTATAGCCAATGCTCTAACTAGCATAGTTTTTTTGATATTAACAATAAACCTCTACAAACAAAGTTAGTTTTGCGGTTCATTAACAAAGGTAATTATTACTGTTTTACATCTTTGGTCGTTACAGTTTTGGTCGTGTTACATCTACATTAGTATGCCTGATTGTTTTGCTTCAGTACTTCTTGAGTACGGAACCCTCGGTGCGCGAGTCCGACTCGCACTTGGCCGGTTTTTTTTTTTATGTTCCGCTAAATATGCAGGCGAGTTTAGTAGTAATGTTTGTGACTCTTGCTGTTGAATATTTAATGAGAACCACTGGTCATGTTCGTTTTATAAAGGATGGATGGCAGGAATAATAAATCGTTAAGCCGCTCAAAGCTAACCAAACTCCCAAAAGTCTTCGTTTAATAGTCAAACTTGTGCAGTTTAACTGGGAAACAAAAACAATCAGTATGAAACTACTATTCGTTCACGTGACCCCTGTTTTATCCTCTTGAGGGCTGCATTAAGAGGGGGCTGAAAGCTAGCAAAACTTGTCATGCGCAAAACATCGTTCTGGTACAAAAGAGCATGGCCTATTACGTTATGAAATTTTGAACTCAACTTTGCTGTTATAATTACTGGAATACATGTTGTAAAGGGAATTGTAGCCCCAAGAACCCCCGAAAAGCCCGTCCCCCGAAAAAAGACCGTCAATATAAATCGGGCGCCATATAGATTAAAATATTATTTTTTTAATTTCTCGAAAACTGTGCGTTACCTTGTAATGCGAATAGTATTGTTATAATCAGGGACCAAACCTCTACCAAATACAACACCTTTCTCCCCCGAACTCCTGCCGAAGGAAAGTAAATCCAACCCCTAGAATTTTATTTAAAATCTGAAACCATTTCACTAAATTTTAATTTTTGAATTTGGGATGAACTTGGAAAATATAAATCCAACGATGATTGAATGATATGGATATTTTAATGAATTTTTCAACTAAATTCAAACATAGTATACTCGTAATTACATAGAATACACACATATACAAAAATTACATATAGATACAAAAGGAATACTAGATATAATAGGTATAATAATAGATATAATAGGAACACGTCCAATTTTCTTTTCACCAATTCGTTATTTGTGGTTTCAATTTACTTTTGTAATCTACCTGCACGACGAAAGACAGATACATTAACAAATTGGATCATATCAAATTTCTTTTCCGAGAGACAAAGTTCAGAAAATCAAAGCAATAAGGTAAGAAAATCTTCGAGGGTAATTGGCTTAAGGGTTTAATTTTCTCGTCGCCAACCAATCCCGCAACCGGAAATCGAGTTACACCGAGTCTCACAAGCTCACGAGGATCGATTCCTCCCACGAATAATTGCCGTGATCTTCTCATCTCTCCATAGAGTGTTTTCAGTGGGAAAACCCGGGTTCAGTGCCCTGTGGAAATTTAATTAAAATTATGTCTTATTGACCGGAGAGACGATGATAAGTGGACTGTTGTGTGAAGTGATTTTTTTTGGACTAAGACACAAACATGTCATCAAAATTGGTTGGAAGTTCTAGTAAGACATCGACATTGAATTTTAGGGTTCCGTATTCAAAGGGTGCCGGTGAAACCCTAATGCTAACTCTCCGTTGGCCGGCAAATAAATATATCAGGACATTAACATTTACGCACGTGGCAATCTAGGCCCAAAGTAAGCGATAACTTATGCTATGGAAACTAGAGAACTGATAAATAATATAATATATAATATACATAAATAACTAAGGCTATGTCAAACAGCCAGACAATGGAAAAAACATTAATGCTCATCACACAAACATTTTCGAATTAGAGGCATTGAATTCATGACCCTTAATGTAGAAGCCAGAACTACTAACAACTGCGCCAATCGGTCGTCAAATAATATCAATAAAATTAAAAAAATTAGCAATTTTACATTACGTTGCATTTGCTCGTAAAAAACACTAAGGCGTGTACATATTTTACTAAAATAAATGTAGGTAAAAATCGAGCTCCAAAGTTTAAAATTAGTATTACGGAGATGAATCGTAGAATTAAACTCTTGCCTCTTTTTACAATATCTAAGGGTATTCAGTTTCAATCAGGAATCGACGAGGACTACTTCGAGTATACTATACCTAAGTTATCATATGGATGAGTAAATATCATGACACGTAATAAGAGCGCTAACGGTTTTTACCATAGTTCTGGGTTATGTTTGTGACTATTTTATGAACAAATTATTGCTTCTCTTTCCAATAAAAATATACTTATAAAAATGTTGTTTTTAGGGTTCCGTATTTAATTTCTTAAAAAATTCAATGTAATGCCCACACGCATCGCAAGAGACATGGAGAAAACATAATTTTCTGAATAAGGTAGGATCCAGAAACAGCAGAAGATCTTTATGAAGAAATTTTTGCAATCTCTTGGACAATGGACATCTCTTGGACAAAAGGAGGTAATTAATATTTGATATAATTATAACTTAGAATCATTAACTTCTTTATTGATATTATAATATCTGGGTGATCGAGCTACGTTCGGTATTTTTTTTTTGGTTAATACGACATTTTCTAAAAATTAATCCTAGATAAATCCTAGTTCCTAGTCGTAAATCAGGCTAGGCAAGGATTTTTGAGAATTCAACTTCTTAGGGCGCGTTCCCACTGTGTCGTAACGATTTATTTATCATTGGACGACTGTCGTCTCTAGCTGTTTCCATTAATACGATTGTTTGTCATCAATTTTTTTATCGTTTAGGGTCTATCATACGATAGACCCTAAACGATAAAAAAATTGATCCCATTGGATCGCGACGACATTTTATCGTTTCACGGCAGTCGCTTTATCGTTTACACATCATTAGGAAGCTACACGTGTAAACCACGAAACGTTATTTTTACGATAAAATTAGGGCTTATTACGGATACGATAGATTTGCAGTCACAATTTAGTCGTACTGAGTTTTTATCGTTTACGATTGTCGTGCTAGCCGTTCCCACTGTCAAGACAGTCTGTGGTCACTGCAAAACATGTTGTAGACAGTAAATCGTGTCGTTCTATATGTGAATATCTCCATTTTAACGTATAAGCCACGACACTTAAAACTACACAATTATCTGTCGTCACGTCAAAGTGGGAACACGCCCTAATGGAGGATAATATAGGAGCTCAGCTCACGTGAACCAGGTCGCGGGTGTCTCTAAGTGCCTATGCATTAGCTATCAGTGCACTTTTTACATGACACCTCGGGCCCGCGAAGCAATTTTTCGTCGCCAGCGTTGACATGCAAAATTACGTTTAAAGTGAAATTTTCAGCAGAGCATACAAAATATATTTTTGAATTTCGCTTCGGGAATATAACGCTTTCGAAATAATTTGGAAACCTTTAAATATTTCTGGTTGGATAAAATTTCGGCTAACCTCCAGCTCTAAAGGTTTAAACAAATCATCCAGGATTTGATAACCTCCCTGCCGAATTTGAGCAGGAGGTCTCGGGTTCGATTCCTTCACGCAGCCCAGCTTGGAATTTCACGATTCCTAACTTGGTCTAGGTATTTTCTGGTGAGAGTCGTGCGGCAAGCAGCCTACCAGCAAAGGTACCGCCAAGAGATTTAGCGTTCCGGTACGATGCCGTGTAGTTGCCCTTAGTACGATCTTTGCCTGCATTCTCAATTATTGAAAATGAAAATGAAAATGAAAAATCTTTATTTTCACATAGGCCCAATTAATAGGCTCTTATGAATAGTCAAAACTCTACCGCCAGGTTCGGAAAGCAGGTTTGCACTACTGCATTATTATCTATTACGGTGTTTATTTCGCAACAAAATGAACATTATTATATTTTATTCATTTTATATTGCGTAACTCAAAAGGTATCCTAGTAATTATTATTTATTGGCAATTTCCTTTAATTACCATACTAATTTGCTTTGCAGAACTGCAATGAATATGTATGATATAACACAATACCTCATCATATCTATAACAGTTAAATCACGAAATACAGGTTAAGATTATTATAAGATCTCTTGAATTACAAAAGATTCTCAATTCAGTACCTATGAAAATCAACAACTTATGAGTGAGTTATTTACATTTATAAATGACTCGTTTTTTGAATCAATAACAAATTTTATGATATACTAGAAAATTAAAAGTACAAATAAGTGTATAAAAAATAAAATAATAATAAGAACTTAAGTAATTTTATTGATTCATACAATATAATATGTACCAGAACTAAATAAGAATATTTTTGAAATATATGAGTAGTCCAGGGCCCCAAAATGAATACCAGTTTTGGATTCTAATATTTAATATATGTGTAATAAAATATATCAGAAAAACCTTTCTTCCAAAATAAAACACAGATCCATGTTTATTATTTATTTTAATACTGTAAATTATTAAAATATTCTTCACATGAAAATGAGGTAATTGACTCTTGTAAAATAGTATTCTTTTTCCTATGTATACACTTATGCATTTTTACAACTAGGTCTGTAACATTATTTTTTTATTGTAATAAGAGACGTCGAAATTTCACTGACTGACAAATTTTAATAAATTCTACAGGTCAAAGAAATGAAAGAATTAACACTTTTCAAATTAAAATGGAGTTATTGTCACTAATGGACTATAGTGTAAGTGGTTAAAAAAAAAACAAATTGCATAACTGTAAACGTAGAAATATCCTTAGAACCTAAAAATATTATTACGTATTTCACTTTTCAATCGTCTCCACCAGTCATGACCTCCATGAATTCTGAAAACAAATAAAAAGTAGATATTTTACGAGATATTCATAATTTTATAAAATATCGTTGATTTGAGATACAACAAAAATTGATGACCGTGATCCACCGATACGAAACCTCAGGATATGGGCATCCGAACGATTTTTTTTTAAATTTATTTAAATTAAAGAAATACATGCACAAGTTTAAATTAAAAATTTCTCGCCAAACAATGCCTAGTCTATTGGCGAGGAGGCGCTCTTTTCATTAAGTTATTGTGCGTCTAATTATGCTAACTAAAACTACAACATTTACTATTAATACTAATTAATACTAAAAATACTACTTATAATAAATTTCAGCTAAATTTTTATACACATAGAATTCACGCTTGAACATTTACGTAAACCTTTTTCGTACAAAGCAAACAGTAGCGCCATCTGTCAAAATTCTATAGCTGGCTGCTGAGCGAACTACAGCCTTGGCGTTACTGTTGGTGGCAAAACAAGCATTTCTGTCACTGATAAACTAGCGACATTCTTTTTGCACCGTCCGCCCTGTCCAGGGTCTTTTCCAAAACCCAAATTGACGCGGGCGGAGTCGCAAGCAAAAGCAGTCAATAAACAGTGACTAGATATTTCTTGTGATTTATTGGCAAGCACCGTCAGTCAGCCAAATTCAATTGCGCTCTATTGTTGGCCGAGGCCGAATGGCATTCGTTTGACTGGCAACATATCAAATACGTATGAAATAATCAATTATCGTGTTCATTTAAATTTTTGCATTCATTAGCATTGCGCAAAATTTGGCTTGAGAGACATGTTTTCGAACTTGTACCTACGCGGATCAGTATTGAAAATGAAAATTTTTATTTTCACATAGCCCTAAATAAACTTATGAAAAGTCAAAACTCTACCGCCAGGTTTAGAAAGCAGGTTTGCATCAGGCAAGAGACTTGGAACTTGCTCTTTTCAAAAATGTCATTATGTACAATTTTCTTACAATATGATAAATTATTATTATTTTAAGATACCTCGTGAGGAGATGGGGGCACATCATAGTAAACTAATAAGAATAATTTCAAGAAAACAAGTAATAGTCTTTTTTCGGACCCACACTAATTTCATTCCATGCTTATATAAATTTAATTGGCTAAGTGTGAAGACTAAACTGGCTTGATTTTGGATCTACCACCGTTTACCACTTAGTAAGACACTGTTAAGAACTGAGTTACTTTCTTTCGAACTACTCAGTGAAGATTAGGTACACTATCAGTCGTTAATAGATAAAAATATGAGCACCGTACCATCAAAGTCAACAGTTCCAGAGCCGTCGGAGTCAATTTCCTCAATCATCATGTCTAATTCTTCAGCGCTGATCTTGTCGTCGAGTTCCCTCAGGATCTCTCGAAGAACAGCTGTCGTGATGTATCCATTACCTGGGGACAAACACGTATCTCTGATATAAAGAAAATCAAATTTTGTTCAAATGTTTGTTTCTTTCACATAGGCGTAACCTACAGGCACTGAAATGCAAGTCTCTACCGCCTAGTTTGGGAAGCAGTTCTGCACCGATAGATCGGACACTTGCTCTATTCAAAAAATCGTGTTTATAATTTGGTTATAATTTATAACCAAATTATAAACACGATTTTTTTTAACTTATAACTTATAAATAATACACAAGATCTTATAGTATCTCGTGAGAAGACGAAAACTGATTTGAGTCTACAGTTTAATTTATGTTTCAACTATTTTGGAGAATACAATATAGTCTAATTGTTTGTTATTTCATGTACCACGTTACGTGCAATTAATATAAATATCTAAATATCTAGTTTGACAATAATTTGGACAAACTCATGATCATGGGCGAGGTAGTGAGGAAAGACCACAAGAGGAACGTCTCAAGTCTTCTTAGATGAATTGGGCACAATTTCAAAATTACAATTAGAAAACCCAAAAACACAATACGCAAAGAATACAATATAAATTAATATTTTTTTATATAAAAAGTACGTGTTAGAAAATGCTGAAGTAAGTTTTTGCAAAACCTGTATCTCAGGATCTCTAAGACAATAGGGCTTTTTAAAAGACTAAAGAGTACAATGCGGACACGAACTTCCGTAATTAAGAACAACCAAGATTAAGAACTCGTAACAGAACACATAATATAAAATTCTAAGTTTAAAAATAAATAAATAAATCTTTTATTTTTTACCATTAAATTTTGACAAATAGTAAGCTTGATCTAACTGTTAAATAATAGGTGCTCATCGAATAACTTGAAGTCATGTAGTAAGATCAAGAACTGGCTCTCGTTTCATTTATGACTCCATTTTCTCAGTTTATGTTCTTGTATAGTAAATATTTTGCAATCAATTTTTACTATAATTCTTAAAACTTTATATCCATATACCCTTTTATTTACAAACGTGCAATAGCGCTAGAATAGTTATAATCTGTTTTGTCTCTGTTTGTCAAGTCTTTGACTTTCGAAGGAAAGCCAAAACAGGGAATGTTTCCACCGCTATTATGAATAAGGGGAATATATTGCTATAGTTCAAAAACCACACTTATCCACTTACAAACATTATAGAAATCGTATTGCATATCAAAAACGTGACTTATCGAACATGCTTGTCCTCATACATTTTTGAATTTCGGTCCATATAAAGTCCACGGAAAGAGTGAATGACAGTTTTCTACTACCTGCATCGTGAACTTGCTTCCTAGATATAAGTCTTTTTGTAATTTTGTATTCATCCAAGGCTTTGTGTACCGTGAAAGTTTACAGTACCTTCCTTATCATATAAACGGAATGCTTCCTTCAGTTCTTGCTGCATCGCCTCAGCATCCTCCTCAACCATGAACCTGGACGCTAAGGTGACGAACTCCTCAAACTCCAATTCACCGGAGCCTGGAATTAAAAAAAATAAGAATTTAAAGGAGTTACATAAATCGCAAGAACAGATCGTTCACAATCTACAAGATTATGAAGGGCAGAAATTACAAGAAACGTATTGCAGTTGAGCAAAATTTGATAGCGTTTATGTTTCAGATACTTAGTGGATATGTGGCTTAACGGACCTACCGTTGAGGTTGACCAGGTATAAAGTTGGACGACCTCGTAGGCGCAGTTTGCGCACTGTTGGATTAATGTAGCCGGGTAAACACGGGTTCGATTCCGGGCAAGGACCACTTTGGGGTTTTTTATTTCACTGCTATGCAGATCTCATAGTTATCGGCAACGTGGAGATAAGAAGACCACGCGACTGATACGTAGTCACTGATCTGATCATTGACTACGGTATCCCCTTTATATTGGGGATCGGAAAAACGAAAAACTGGGTTGCATGGAGAAGTTTTCAAGTAGGTGCCTGAGGATTTAGCACAGATTTTTGTGCAGCATGTCCATAGATGGCGCTGGCTGTAAATGTATGGAGGAATTCGATTCGTTTGCGCGACTTGACTTGAAATTCGTACAGAAACCTGTACTAACTTTACTGTACTTAAAAGGACTTGAAGGCACTTTAGTGCGATATGACCTTCAGCAATGGAGAATGCGATAAAGGAGTCTTTAATCACTATCATCGCAAAAGCAAATTAGTTGTTGCAGTTAATAATATTCATAAAAAAAAAACTGTCGCTGTTCTTTTCTCAGAATTAAGAAATATTTTAGCCACAGCCCGACTACACTGGTCAATCAAACATAAGTATGATTAATATAATAATGAACGTTACAAACGTAAATTATTAACCACATCGTATAATCACTACCTAACTATACACCAATCGGAACTATAAATCGCAGCTACATTGGTATGTCACCAAATTAACAGCTATTTAATACCGCAATGCGAACATCAAATAGTCAATATTTCATTCACATGTTGGCATGTCATAATTCTGTCATAACGTGTCATTAATCATAGCTAGTAGGGTTGCCCCTTAACAAAACATAAATAAAAATTTATAGTCAGTAAACTGAAGCTTGGGAGTCATTTTCGTTCCCGATGTAACTCCCGGTGGAGTATTTTCTAGTTATTTCTGCAAATAGTCCTCGCATTTCTTCAAAACCCCGTTTTATGTTCTCAGACCTCTACCAAAATACCTTGTTTTAAATTTCCAGCTTCCAGTCTAGATCTATAGATCTGACTGTCCGCTATCAGCAGCCAATTGGTCAATATTAGAGTAGAGTTTATATTCAGGGTACTCTCAAACTAGACTCGAAGCGCTTTTCCAAGTATGTTTTGTCAACAGCACAACAAACATACAAGTTATGTTGTGTAATCACACTTCACACTAATATTATAAAGGCGAAAGTTTGTGTGTATAAATTGTTTTAGTTGCCTAATAAATAAAATTAAATCAAGTATATAAATATTCAACTGAAAACACTTCTTACGACTAGGCACCGCACGCAGATGTGTGAATTAACCTAAGTACAAACTGAAAGCAGTAAACCATGAAACGAAGTAACACACAGCAGAAGCAGTGTGTTACCGCTATAATAAACCCAATGGTTTGTCAGATTTAGTAGATACTAAAGCTCCAGAAAGATCAAGGTCTTACAAACATCGAAGATAACCAAATTATAGAATGATATTTTTGCTAGGATCTTAAAAGGGTAATTACACCAAAACTTATTACCATATTATTTTCATTAATGAGGCATACCTCATTAAAGAAAATAATATGGTAATAAGTTATTTAAATATAATTTATTTTTAGTAGGTGAAAATCTGTGAAAATGCTTAGGCTGATGTCTGGATTATTTTAGCGCATTCAACACGTTAAATTTTCTGCAATATATGCTATTCAAAATATGTGTTTTTGTTATTGTTTTTAATAGTTTTGGGGACATAATGTTTGTTTTATCATTTCTAGGTAGGTATATCTTGATGTAACAAAACTTAAAGTTACTTATAAAATTAAAGTACTTATGGAAAAAAATATATATGATATTTTAAGTATGGAAAGCAAGGAAAACTTTATCAATACTAACCGTCAGCGTCCACTTCGTCAATGATCTCTTTGAGGATGTCATCTGTGATGGTGTGTCCCAGCATCTGAAGAATGGTACCAACCATCACTGTGCCGATGCAGCCTTTTTTCTCGTGGTCGAAAGCCTCGAAGGCTTTTCGCAGGACTGAAAGTTGAAAGTTAGAAATAAGGAATATATAATTTAGATGGGGTCGTAGGTGAGAACGATATAACTTTTTTAGGGTTCCGTACCCAAAGGGTAAAACGGGATCCTATTTCTAAGACTTCGCCGTCCGTCCGTCCGTCTGTTATCAGGCTGTATCTCTTGAACCGTGATAGCTACAGACTTGAAAATTTCACAGATGTTGTATTTCTGTTGCCGCTATAACAACAAATACTAAAAAATTTAGTTATACAAATATTTGAGGGATGTTGTTGTATGGGAGCCATACAACAAACGTGACTTTTTTTGCTTGTTTCTGCTCGATATTGATAACGGTAACAGGGTACACGCTTGAAATTTACACAGAATATTTAGTTTTATATTTACTGTAAATATAAATAGTTAAATTAAAATAAAAGAATTAAGAGGGGCGCCCATACAACAAATGTGATTTTTTAATATGGTGGGCGGGGGTATTTAATTTGCTTTAATACTATTGACAATGGGTCTTGACAGTACGGAACCGTCAGTGCGCGAGCCCGACTCACACTTGACCAAATATTCAAAGAACTTTCATCTCGCCTAGGCATAATAATCTACTTCAGAGGAGACTGATATAAAAATCGTTACGTTGCGTCTAACTTGTAGAGATTTGAAACACGTATATGAGCATAGTAACGGCATTCCATTTTGTATATATCATCAATCAATCATCAATCTTATTAAATATATAATTCAATAAATGTTTGCCGTGGAGACCCTAGGGCCATGGAGTCATAGTGCCAAAAGATTATTTCGAGAGCTTTCGGTTAATAGCCTCTACTGGTGACAGAAGGGTTAGCTCTTTTTTTTGCAACGTATCAGCCTAGCTGTTAAACGCAGAAATGTAGCCAGAATTCTTGGCACCCTTCCACGCGGGCAAGACTTATATAATAATAAAAATAAGCTAGTGATAAGTTTTATTGTAACATTTCAATGAAAAAAAATCAATAAATAATAATTTAATAGATAATTCAATCTTATTAAAATGATAACTTACTGGCGATCTGATCCTTGTTTAGTTCTTCCTGTGAACAAATAATTTCAGCGCGTTTAGTTTTGGAATCAATAAATAAACCAGCTTTTCAAGAATGTTTGTTGAAAATGAAATAATTTACATCGGGAAATGCATTAATGGTCAATAGACCGATTTAGTATTTGATCATTGGTTAGCATTGGCAAAACGCATAATATCCTTTTAAAGTTAACCTCAAATATTTAGTAGCAAAATGTAAAATTACAGTGTCTAAATTATATTACTTCCAAATAACCCTAGTAAAGTACTTTTCGCCTTCATTTATACACTTCACTATAAACAAATAATAATTGTCCTTGAAAGAATAAAATTTTTTGGATGGGTTTTATGGTTGATCAATTAATTAATAAGATGCACTAGTTTTTGAATATCGAGAAATTTCAAGATACCAAAATCCCAAGAATTTCAAACAAACATCTTGAGAAATATTTAATAACAAACAAACACACAACTTGAGAAATGTTGAAATATTTTTTAGAATAACTTTAACATCACTTCACGGAACACAGTGGAAACTCTCACCATTTTTTTTTAATTAAAAAAACAGCGACAGGGTATACGCGATGGCGAACCAAAGTACAATGAAGACGAGCCCTTTGAGCTGAACAAATTGCGCGACTAGAACTAGCCGCGCTAGTATATCACCCAGGTTGGCTCGGATTCATTCAACCGCGCGGACCACGAGTAATCTGATTTTGGCCACTCGATCGCTTTTAAGAGTTATTGTTAAGGCCACAATACGTTACCTCGGGTTAGGGACTCCATGTTTGATAAATCCCACTGAAGTATAACAACAAATACTAAAAAAAAACAGAATAAAATATGTATAAAAGGGGGCTCCCATACAATAAACGTGATTTTCTTTTTCGTTTTTGCTCTATTTATTTATTTATTCATTCTGTACATATATAAAGATACATAAAAACACAAACATATAGAGAGGACAATAAGGATCTCTTCCAGATGCCCTGGAAGAGATCTTCACTTGTTCTATATTGATAATGGCAATAGACAGTTGAAATATATAGAATATTTAATTATATATGCACTTAAAAAATAATCAATAAAAATAAAATAAACGATATTAAATGAGGGAACTTACCACAAATGTATCTACGTTTCCTACCATTGTCTATAAAAATTGCATTTTTTTTGCGGTTTTAATAAATAATGGTACGGAACCCTTCGTGCACGAGTTCGACTCGTACTTGGTCGATTATTTTTTTACATAGCATAATAAACTTTATGTTAATTGATACAAACTAAGTAGAAGCCAAAAAAGTTCGCGCGTCTTCCGGGGAATCCTCGCGCATTCACAAGAATTATTTATTTTGTATGTTATACAATTGACATAAAGTTCGTAGGGTATGTAAAACAGTCGCTTCTATTCCATTCCGTCGCGGTGTATATTGACCCTATCCACCTATTTCACGCAGTTTAGGCATGGACCAAGTTTGACTAAGTATGATCTTCTTGTTAGCTACTTGTCAACAATGTGTGATTCCAAATTACACTGCATCTTCACTTACTATCAGGTGAGATCGCAGGCAACTTTGGGTAAATAAAAACTTACAATCTTAGGGAAGATTTCCTTATCCATTGAATTTCCAATTATTCTCGTTTTTGTATCTAAAAAGGGCGAGTTTACATTTCGAATATTTTTGATTATTTTGCATTGGTATCAACCAATAAACCAAAAAATTCGCGCCCACCAGAATGCGTCCTGCTTTTGAAGAAAAACTTTGTTTGGAAACCTTTCCTAATAACCGCTGACATGCGATAGTCCATAGATGGCGCTGGCTGTAAATGTATGTGTGGTGTGCTAAAGTGCTGGCTGTAAAGGAATTCGGTCCGTTTGTGCGAAGCGAGTCGACTCGAGAAAAAAATTGTAAGCGAGTACAAAAACCAATGCTAACCCCACTGAAGCTTGTCATTTCGAATACTTTACCAGCGTGATCGGCTATGGTCAAATTTACTCAATTTAATCCAGCTTGTATTCAATAGGGAGCCAGTAACGGGTTGAAAATAGGACGAAATGATAAGCAGGTAATGTGTGCCAATGTTACTTTAATTACAATGTTGCGCTATTAGTAGTATTGATTGATGAGTTACTGAATCATTGTCTCAATGAGAAGTTAAAGGCGTTGGAGCTGATGTACCTATATGCCAATTTAACAAGTAGGTACTTACAATATTAACCAATTTTTGTTAGATCTGTCACTTTAGTCAGAGAATTTGCAAATGAACTATAACTCAGGTTACTTATTCCGCTTAAATCCCGCGGGAACCCAAGATTTTCTAGGATGAACACGAACCTGTATCTTCCTCGAGGCATGTTTTCTTTAAATTATAATGGTAATAATATTTAAAAAATGAGGAATTTAAAAGGTTTTTTTTTTGGTGAAATTAGAGCCAAAAGTGATGGCAAAATGCATCTAACTTTGCCATCAGTTTTGGCTACCTGTTTGAAGTAATAATTGAAGTGACAATCACTTTTTCATTTAAACATTAAAAAGGGCGTAATAGTACTCTTCCTTACCTTTTCCGTCTATAACTTGCGTATTCTATAAAAGCTTACTGTATGTTTTGAGTGCGGAAAATCTTCCCTGGATTGTCCTGGGAACACACAAAGTGTGGTCATCCAAAAATGCATATTGGTGCCCAAGTAACATACAGGCCATGCGGGATAATCATTTGTTTCGAATTTATTACATAAATTAATTAACACTCCATTGGATGAATGCCACTACACCCAAATATAGTTCAGGGTTCGGTCTGCCGTCACCCCGTGTACGCTAAACTAATTTGGCATGTAACACAAAAGATAGTTCCGGCAAATGCAATGAAATCAATGAAATACAAGGTTCATGCCCTTTACGTTCCAAGGGTATTCAAACTAATTCGTAACTACAACTTGGTTGCTATTAAATTCGGAAGTTTTGATTTCGATATTACCACTGTTCTCGATTAACGTGAAAGTTCGGACTTGATTCTCATAGTTGTAGAGTTCTAGATTTCCAGATCAACCAGATAAGCTTTCCACAACTATACCACCTGGACTGAAAGTTACTACTGGGAAATTGGTACCTAACTTTTCAAACAGTCTCTTTTCTATACTAATGTAAACGCGATTAAACGAGTGTCGCCTGATGTTAAGTGATCATCGCACCCATGGTAATTTACAGAACCATCAGAAGAATTGCAATAAAATATCCTGTAAGTTTCTCAAGCACATTAATAATTTATATTAACTAATCATAGCCCATCATTTTAAGTATAAAACATTTCTTTGCAGATACATTTGAAAGCTTTCAGGTATGACAATGGATGATTTTATACGTAAAACACTTAAAAAAGATGTGTTGATAAGCACCAAAGTAAACAGGAAGCTCGATATAGTGTGACTAGTAGGGCGCGTGGGTGCGCGGGCCACATGTGGCCCGCGTGCTGTCTTCCCCCCTATTTGCCTTCCAACTATTAGTCCCTGCAATATTCGCCATATATTTTCTATGGAAAAAATAAATTCCGCCATTTTGATTTTTTTTGCTATCCATCGAGTAGAACTTTGAATCCTGATCAGCTCTTGTCAAGAAACCGTTCTTCCATCTTTTATACTTTCCGAGATATCGACGAAATTCGAATGGCGGCCATTTTGAATTTTTTTTCAGCTCACTGCCAATTGGATGACGTTTCAAATGACATTTGTTCGAGCACCCCCCACCTATCTTCGATACCCTGGCCATGCTCTTCACCCGTCTCCCAAATCCTCAATCATCAGCTCTTTCCATATTTTTGTTCTTAATGAATTTTTCCCTTCTATACGACCCTATCCATGAAAGAAAAATTTTTCATACAAAAATGTTCAGGAGAGGTGATCAATGAGTCAGTCAGTCAATCAATCAGTGAATCAGCACGAGTAGCTATATATATAGTAACTAGTAGGGCGCGTGTGTGCGCGGGCCACATGTGGCCCGCGTGCTGTCTTCCCGCCCATAAAAAAGGCTTTCAAAATTCCCCATACATTTTCTATGGCAAAAATAAATTCCGCCATTTTGAATTTTTTTGTATCCATCGAATTGATCTTCAGGTCCTGATCACTTCTCGTCAAGAAACCACTCTTCCATCTTTTATACTCTTCGAGAAATTGGCGAAATTCGTTTGGCGGCCATTTTGAATACGCCATTTTGAAATTTTTTTCAGCTCATTCAGTCTTCGAAATCCTCAATCATCAGCTCTCTCCGTATTTTTCCTTCGAATGAATTTTTTTCTTTTATACGACACCATACTTAAAAAAAAAGTTTTTCATACAAAATTGTTCAGGAGAGGTGATCAATCAGTGAGTCAGTCAATCAGTGAATCAGCACGAGTAGCTATATATATAGTAACTAGTTTTTCGCGTGGGGGCGCGGCCCGCTAAAGCGGACCGCGTAAGTGCTTGTAGAAATTTACGTGGTCGCTCATACTCGGATTTAGCAAAACAATCGCCATACAATTTAGTATGAAAAAAAATGTTCCGCCATTTTGAAATTTTTTTCTTTTCAATTAATAGACCTCTTCATCCAGATCATGTTTTGCTAAGAAACCACTTTTCTATCATTCATACATTCTGAGATAGACATCGACGAAATTTGTATGGCGGCCATGTTTTTTCCGCCATTTTGAATTTTTTTTCAGCTCATTGGTAATTGGACGAGGTTTCAAATGACATTTGGTCGAGCACCCCCCACCTATCTCCAATACCTTTAGCGTGCTCTTCACCCGTCTCCAAGATCCTCAATCATCAGCTCTCTCCATACTGTCCCCGAAAGAAACAGTTCTCCTCTTTACGAAAGTGTTTGTGAAAAAAAATTTTTTCATACAAAATTTTACAGGAGAAAATTTTGCGAAAATCTCGGCCGCCATCTTGTTTTTCCAAAATTTTCCATTTTTTCTATTAATCGTTTACTAATATCTACAATCGTTGCGAGTTTAAACGAAATCGGTCGGAAAACAAAAAAGTTACAGAAATCACGTCGGCCGCCATCTTGTTTTTCTGAAATGTCATAATTTTTCCCTACTCGACTCCCGCACCCGAACACATCCCCCATACATCATTATATCGTTTTCAGACTCCTTCTGGGAGAACAATTATGTCAATGAGTGAGTCAGTCAGTGAGTGAGTCAGTGAGTGGTAATCGAGCTATATATATTATAATAATAAAATCCAAAAGTTGATTGACACTGATAACATGCAAAAAATCGAAGACAGAATATTCTCGTCGTGAAAAGATCTAAAGGAATTGTATCCAGCATCGGTCGCATATTATGAAGCCTATAATTGACGTTGATGATCCCATTTCACAATATTACAATCCTTGTGGCCCACAGCCTTCAGAATGACAAGGGTTTTGCCATAGGCAACCACGCTGCTCTAGACAGGTATCTTAAAAGATCATTTAGAATGATAGAGTTTTTACTATTTCCCACACTTTTGAGACTATTGTGGTGACCACAGAGCAAGGAATGACTTTATAGTGTCTTTTGTTTTCTGTGGTGGTGACAGTTTCCCTCAAGATGTTTTCCTTCGCCGTTGAGTACCAATATAGTAATAATATACAGAAGCGATTGCCCGGGATTCAAAATCCCGTTCCCCTAACGAGAGGCTGGACTGAATCAATCTAGGCTATCTCTGGTTCGTCATAATTATGTGCAATTAATTATTCGCATAACTTATTGCATTATTTACATCCACGCTAATACCACCGCGGCTCCGAGTGCTTTCATTATTCAACAAGCGGCTCCAGAGCCAAATTGTGTCACAGAATATGATGCTTTATTATGCCATTATACGCCTAACTTTTCATTTTGTTAACACCGCGAGCTGAGCGCTATATGTATCATCGGTGTCAGTGCATAAATAGAGAATAGTAAATACATACTTCATACTCGTACGTAATGCTTGCTGCTTTGCTCAATGCTTTTCGCGTTGAGTTCATGAAATCTTGATCTTAACCTACCTTTCCTTCTTCCTTCTACTGCGACCCCTTTCTATTATATATGGCAGAACTTCAGAAGATTATAATTAACTAGCTGATGCCCGCGACTTTGCCCACGTGGGATAAAAACTATTCTATCTTTTAAGTTGGACCAAATGACAGATATTCACGAAGTTTGAACTAAATCGGTTCAGTAGTTTAGGAGTCCATCGCGGAAAAACAACGTGACACGTGATTTATATATATTAAGGTAAGATATACTTATACGAAATCCGAAAATCCCCTATTTTTAAAATAAAAGCCCCTAAAATCGCTAATTTTAAGGATCACCAACAGCAGCTAACCGCAATCGACTGTAGACTCTGAGCGGCTACTTTCTAGTGTCTTCAAATTTTACAAAACAGTCAGAAACTACTTTCCGCTATACAAACCCACAATCCCGTAAGCTAAAGCCGTCTTCTTCATAATTGAAATAGTCAAGTGATTTTTAAGAAATAGCAAAACCTCTTCTGGAATTTTGCCTGGAGGATTATGTTGACAAAGGTGAATTCATTATTTTCAATCGGAAGTATTTCGATAACTTCGGAGAAATTGGCGTTCTTGAAAATAACATGCGAACCATTTATTTTTTCGGGGTGGAAAGGATGACTTTATAAAACTCAACTATGCTTAAGTTTCGTTTTTTTAGTTTCAGAAACTTCAATTACTTGTATCTAACCAGAAAACTACGTAGAATTGTCTGTGTTATTAAAGGAAAGGAAAAAATTACAAACAAGCAATTTTCTCGCATAACAATAATTCATTATTTTAAATGTTTAACGTGGTTTTGTTCTTATCTTAATCCGTATTTTTCAAATAGGTAGGTATTTACTTTTATTCGAAGGTCAATTCAATTATGGAATTGAAGTTAAAGAAACATAAACGTATTGGTGTACTTTGGATCTTACGGTAACTGTAGTCTGTATTTACATAGTAAATCAGTCTATCCTAGAAGCATCGGAGCGTCCCTCAAAGATAGTGACATATTTATAGCGTTCACTGGTTTCTATCACCATCTTCGCCAACCTTGGTCAAATGAATCGCAAACATGTTACTGGTTGTTTCTTTAACAAATGTAAAACGAATAAAACTACGTAACTTGTTGATATGAATGGAAGTATTCTAGGAAAAAGAATAGTATTTTTTGTTATCTTGATTTCCGATACAAATTAGTATAGCAAGCTCCTCCCAGCTTCTAAGTTCCTTGCCATATAATAATCTTAGAAAAAACCCGTTTCAACCTAGACTTCTCCATCCTTATCAATCTAGCTAGATTGTCGTCCGTCGTATGTCTATCCTATTTATTATACGAAAGTTTGTGATGTAGATAGCTTATACAATGGATTGATACATAAACTACCTCCACGCTTTTTAACCCAGAAAAAAAACCAGCCACGTGCCAAAAAAGTAAAGCCATTAGGAATCAATTTTTCTTACTGAACCGCAAACTTGTCTTTGTTATTTGAAGTTAAATAAAAAATATAATAGATACAGTCGATTTTATTTTTCCCGTAAAATACACATTATACGATTAATATTGTTTAATTAATTAATTACAGTTTCCATTAGTAAACTTAGGAGATAAGGGAACGGTATTTTTGCGTCATTTTTCCCAATAAATCAACTAATTTAACTATCAAGCATAAAAATAAATGAAAATCAGTTTTGGAATACACTGTCTGTCTGTCACGACCATTTATTTTTCGACATGGAATTTGGAACATTTGTAGGTAATAATGACCCAACGTTGCAATTAAAAAAAAAACATGGTTCTTACGACATTTTGAAAATTCTGGTTTCAGTAACGGGTAAAGAGCAACAAAGGAATCTACAATATTTATCAAAGCTTACTTATACCAGAATAATAAAATTAACAATACACTGTATGTAAACGTTAAATAAAAAATCTGCTATGAAACCAATTGCTAAGTTTAACAATAGCTATCAGATACACGTCAGGGTGAAATGTATTTGAAACTTTCCTGGCAGTCTGTCGCAGTGGCGGCATTTACTGTCGATTGCTAATAGAATTCTTTTGATCGTCAAAAATAATTCTTACACCTGCGGGGCTAGACAAAGTCACAGTCGTTTGGCGTTAACGCTAGTCGACAAAAATGTATGGACAAAACAAATGACTGTAGAAAAACCACGATAATAATGAACTAAACACACTGTGTTTGATACTGTCGGCTGTCAATTGTCAAGCGAATTACGCTAAAGTTATCTACAAGGTCTGCGAGAACGCCACCGAGCGTTCAAGTTGTCGTAGACATTTTTAAAAACAGCGTGTTTAGTACATTATTATCGTGGTTTTTCTACAGTCATTTGTTTTGTCCATACATTTTTGTCAACTAGCGTTAACGCCAAACGACTGTGACTTTGTCTAGCCCCGCTGTCCAACTACTAACACATACCTACATCTTACTCTATGTGGCCAATACTTTGCGTACTTTGACGGCTACTGTAGTAGCTTAAATGACCTATTCTGGAACCAAAATATTAAATTTAAATTCAATGACAGACTGCTTTATTTACTCGCATTTCATACAGCCCCAACTTGAAAGTACTTATTAAGAGTCAATAAATATTATTAGACTTAAAATTTAATTATAATATAGGTATACTTAGGGCCTGTTTCACAATCACAAGATAAACTTTATCTAACGAGTATATTTAGGGCCGATTTTTCAATCACTAGATAAACGTTAACTAAGGAATAAATATAACGTTTTGACAGATTTTGTATTGCATATGTTTCAATTTTATCCCTCAGATAGTTTATCTGGTGATTGAAAAATCAGCCCTTAATTGTAACAATTTTTGTATTGAGAATCTGCCATATTGTCAAGTTTATTCGTTGTGAAACAGGCTCATAAATGAAATACTTTGACAGCCATGGTATTTTTTTTAGAATTGACATATTATTGAAATTTAAGCTCAGAATGCTTTACTCATTTCATATAGAACTTATAAAGTATCAGTAAATTAATTATAGTATACATAAAAAATTATACTGACAATGGAATCGAGTTACAACTACTTCACGGCTTATAACTAAGTTTACGAAGGTTCCAACGCAGCGGACTACAAATAAATTTATTACAAGTTCAGTCTTCATTTCATAATTATTCATTGAGTAACTTTTGATTAAAAATGAAGATAGTATCTAGAATCAGCTATAGGCAGGCGGACACTTTTTTTGCGTAATTTATGCAGTGGGATTAGGCATGCGCGACTCAGCTTTAAACATACCAACCAAAGCAACTCAACGCATTAGTCTATGGATTTGGCGTATAATTTAGTATAATAGTTTTGAAATTATTCCAATAGGAATCTGAGTAATTCCTGGATCTACAAGTTCCGTGTACTTAGTACTCGTGTCATTTCAATCATATCAATATTAATCCCGAGTCTTATAGCATTTGGCATCTGCGCCGACGCACGTCCAATCTATGTCTAATCTCATACCAATCGCGAATGCAGGTGCACCGAAATTAATACAACGGAACGTAAACTACAGCCTATAAATATACAGACGCGCGTAAATGTTATGATCAACTTTGAAAGCATGTAAACATGTGAAAATTTTATAATTTATAGAGCGGTATATCATGTTGTAATAATAAATGCTGATGCGTCGAGTAAATTTAGCACTTGGAATTATTTATATAGCGTGCTAGATCTTGACCGTGGTGCGGCGTGCGTGGATGTTGTATAATTAAATGTATTATTAGCCTCCGCACCCTTTTCATTCCCTGCGGCTATGTACGCTTAACGCACCTTTCGGGTCTTGCAAATGGCACATTGTAATAATAAAATCACATTGTTTGGCCTTATAAGGAGAAACCTCGTCTTTCTATTCGAGGGATCCAGGATTAATAAATTATAGTGACGCAACTTAAAATACTCCAACGCAATAATTTTTTGTATTTTTCAATAATCGCATCTGACGAAAAGAGTATGAGGTCTAGATGAATGAGAGCTTGTTGGTAGATGGACTCTTCTTTCGGAGTCCGACTGAATAGGTATCACATATGACAGACCACCACAGTGACAATTATTCTACCGTGAATCAGTAATGAGTTTCGGTTTGAAGACCGACAAGATTTCTGGGCTAAAGAAGACCTAAGAACAGATGTTTCATAGTGATGAGCGCAGTGCATGTGGTACATGGAATTGCAATGCAAAATCATAGGACACACTGTTATCGTATTATCTGACCACTTAACTCATTTCATCATAAATACTTTCGTTTTAAAAGTCGATATTTTCTCTTAACGGCGTATAGAAGCCGTATTTAAGCGATTTTGAATGAAGTTTTATTCAAAAACTATAAAAACAATTAGTACTTTCAAATTTACACGTCATGTATTTTGGGTCTTTAAAATCGCTTAGACGCAGAAGCACGATTGTGTACAATTTTCTCGATAGAAAGTTCTTCCAAAAGTTGCTCCAAAATCTCAGTTTTTCTTGTTTTTATTGGACACTACAATGGATGTAATTGTAATTTTTGTTTTAAAGTGTCGATAATATTATTATCCAAAAACGCTTAGAAATAGAATTTTGATAACTAGTCCGTGAGAGTGAGGAAGACAAAAATAAAATTTCAAAACCCCCTTAATGCTTAGCAAGTTACATAAAAGTCAAAACTCACAGCGGAGAAAATGTATATTAAGTAAAGCAATTCAAAAATCGATTTGTATCCATTTCTCTCGGTGTCACCCGGAAGGTTGGTCCCAAAATAATTTCACCATCAGCTCAATTGTTGCAAACAGGTGCCTGAAATTACTATTGTCTATAAAAATGCGTAATAATTATCGCCACAAGCAGCAGTAAGATTTGAAAAGTCGCCAGAAAAGTTTTTAAGTACATAAATGTCTGACATTCGAGCAAGATGCAAGTTAAGAAACACAACTATGAATAGAAAGTCCGCATTAAGAGCGTTTATGCGTTTACGCGTGAATCGCGTATCGCTCCATACAAAAAAAGAATTCCGTTCCCGCTGACGCAATTTTGCGCGGAAAATGGTATTACAAAAAAAATTATAGTAAAATAAATATACTAAAATAATAAATAACCAGTGACATTGAATATGAATTGAATTAAATTACTATAATTCAGGAATAACAAAATATCTTGGATTTTATCCTAAAATAATACGTTTAATTTATCGAAAAATGCTAAAAATGGCACTTTTCGGTTTATGGTTTTTGAATGAAAATCTAGGAAAATCGTGTTTTTTTTTGAGACACTTTTTAGGAAATGTTATTAATTTTCTAAATATGTCATTGTTATAAGTTTGTGTTAAGAAACATGGCAAATATCTTGCATCTGCGTAGAGCGTCGACCGCTATTTTAGCAAACAGCCTATACAAAAACTGTTCTAGTGAGAAAGTTATACACATATTTTAAAATATTTTTTAGCCAAGTTCTAGATTATGAAATGCCAAATAATATGAATTCAATTATCTAATCTATAATTGAACACATAACTATTTTATGTTCCTTCGGAAATCGTAAATTTTGACTCAAGCATAATACTAACGCATGAAGCGCCTTAAGGTTAGGAATAAGAGCGCTAACTCGGCAACAAACTCTTAATCAGTTTGGCGGGATCTCAGGGGCTCTTACTTATCAGGGATATTATTATTTATTAAGAAAAAATAAAAAGTTAATTTTCTCATTTTAAGAGCTGGACCAGGTAAAAACTCTGTACTATTCTCTGGAAGTTTTTTTTTACTCTATACAAGTTAATACTTGACTGCGATCTCACCCGATGGTAAGTGATGATGCAGCCTAAGATGTTATCGTGGTAACTTGGAAGGGTAAGTAAATTTACCTCGACGGTTTCTACAAGAATCGGAACGCTAAATCGCTTGGCGGTGCGACTTTGCTGGTAGGGTGGTAACTAGCCACGGCCAAAGCCTCCCACCAGACCAGACCTGAGCCAATTTAGAAATTATGAAATTCCAAAGTGGCACGTGGCGGGAATCGAACCCGCGACCTCCCACTCGAATCCGAGCGCGCCGCCACTGCGCCAGGGAGGTCGTCATAACGTTATTTTTTATAGGATTCTTTTGCCGCTTTCTTTCCATAGATTCAATAATGTCAAGTATCATCATCAATCTCCAAACACTCCAATGTTGTTAATATATTATGAAGTCGGTTAACAAAGAGGGAAATTGACTCAGTTTCAATTTAAACCGAGTTCAAAAAAAGGAGGAGGTTCTCAATTCATCGGAAACATTTTTTTATTTTTTAAAAATCAGTGGTCAATTTTAGGTCACTGCAATCTTCTCTTTATTTAACTTAATACTTAACACCTACTTATATTTTCAAAGCAGAGAGCCAGACTGTCTAAACATAAAGCGACAAGATTTATTTCTTCTTGTTTTGCCTTGACATCTCCGAGAGCAGTTTCTAGTTTGCGATCCTGTTTTGAAGCGCTCAAATAAAGCTTGTATACTTGAGATTGACCGAGATAAAATATAAATGTAGCCGAGTGTGCAACGCTGAATAGTGAAGTCGGAAAATTCTTGCAGTAAGTAAGTGCTCCATAAATTTCAGTTGTGTTGCGGGAAATACGTTAGGAATAGACAGATGGATAGACAAATATCTTTATTCCTTTATTGCAATTCAAAACGAAACATGCTAAAAATATTTTATGTTATACAAGTTACCGTATCCACAATCACATTATGCAGTTTTTGCATATGAATTTACACATAAATCCTTCAATCAGATTATTATTTGCTCTACCTACCAAAAACATCAAAATATCTAATATGTATCATCATAATATTTTGTACCTACACAAAATTCCACAAGAAAATAAACTGACAGTCCCTTACACCAAAAACAACAAAAGTATAAAAAATTGAATAATTGATTGCGAATTAAAAGGGTACTTCCGACATCGATTAAATATACAACAATAAAATGGTAATCCATTATAACAATCAAATTAATTACAGACAAGTGCCAAGAGATGCATGTGATGCTCTCAGAAAGGATATAGTTGATTTTCAGCGTACAATCAAAATAGAACGGTCGTCGATTGGCGAAGACAATGCAGACTATCTGCGCCGGCGGCCCTCATTAGAAACAGCTGTATGGAATCGAATCAACCATGAGGGCGCCAACGGACTCGTATGGTTGACCGATTTGCGCGAGCGTGCTGCCAGAATAAATGGTCCCGCTGCTTCCTCGTTTTGATTTATGACAGTTGAAATACGATAATAACTTTCACAAAGCGTAATGCGTGTTTAAACGCTGTGGGAATAGCTTCCAAACGGATCCGCATCCGCATGAAATATGATTTGACATGATATTCTTAGGTAGATATATCTGGATCTTTCAATAACTCACCAATTACAAGGCATTAAAATTGTATGCGTTTTTTGTAATTTTTTTTCTGCGGTAAAGGAATTTGAGGAAAAAAAGAAAGCTTTGAAGCTTTCTTTTTCCGATTCCGTTATTGATTTTTGAGATATAGGCATGGACATTGGACAGGTTGCAATTAAAATTACTTTTTCAAAGAGAAAGAAGGTAATAAAGAAATAATAAAGAAATTAACACTTCTAAAGGACGCCAATATTTAAATGTGCTATGAAACATTGTAACATACAATTATGTTGTAAAATCAATACCTTCTTTGTATAACGGAGGCAGCGTAGTAGTAATAGCATTTTCAAGATTGCTTAGGAACTTCGTAAACCCTCTCTTCTGTATCGTAAGAATAAGAAGGTAACGATTCTCGCTCGTATATACTTGTATACGGAATCATGCTCAAGTCGGGCGCTGCATTATCGAATTGCTTCACAATTTGATTAGAACGCCATTCAGTAAGATCTTCTTCAGTCGGTTGTAGCGCCGATATATAGCTCGCTTCATTGCTCTCTTCACTCTTAATTGAAACAGAGCGAGCGAAGTTATGACATGTTAATATATCCAGTTTGTTTGGCAAAATGAAAATTTTATTTTTCTCTGACAAATTATATTTCGGTTCATACGATTCTTTACCGTACTTTCTCATAGGGAATCTTGGTGGCAGAATAAGCGCTTCCACAGATCTATGTTTAACAAACAAAACTCTTTTGCTGCCTTTTAAAAGAGTGGGATTCCTTTGAATCATACCGTACACACAAATTGCTCCACAAGTAAGACAACCTAAAGCTAAACAAACGAACCAAATAATTTCATGATGACTGAATGCGTATTGACTATTAATACTTCTTGTTTGTGCTAAATTATAAGAAAGACAGTGAGAACTTAACACTGTACCAGAAGATAAATTAAATGGACAAAAAGTAAAGTGGTTACCTACATCTATATTGAAAACTTTTAATACGTGAGGTATGGTGTTAACACAATAGACTAAACTATCGCATGATGACTGGTACCAAAGTAAACCGTAGCCAGGTGGTGCTGAAGAAATGATTTCAGCCATTGAGTAAGGGTTATTTTGAACAAAAAATAAAGGTTTAATCCAATCGTTGTCAGATATTAGTCTATTGTCAGAGAACTTTTTAATATCTTCTCTATTTATTCTGTTTAGAAAGCAGTTTTGCTGTTCTGAAAATGCTATCACTTGCAAGGGCTCTTCTTGATGAAAATTGGATGTAATGTTATCGTTGCAAGCGCCATTCATATAGATAACTTTTGAAGTAGTGTTGACTCTTGTATTCGTCTTTAAAACGTCTCGCCCAGAATTAGCTACATCATTATCATTTTTGATTTTACAATACCCTTCAAAATCAGAGAATGTCATACCAATCACAGCACCTGGGGCGTGACAAATAGGGTCGACAATCAACGTTTCTTTTCGAACAATATTCCGGATATCCTCTCTAAAGCAATCGCAATGCCATAAGTTATCCTGCAGAGCGAGACTCGGTTCGCGAGGCAGAATTTTATCAAATAACCCAACTGGAACAGTAACTATCGAATTATCGTTGAGATATAAATGTTCTATGCTCTCTAAATAATCAAATGTGCCAGGCCCGAGTGAAACAATATGGCAAGAATTTAAAAATAGTTTCTTACAAGCTGTCAGCTTTAAAAAGCTTGCGTTGTTAAGAATATCGTGAAAATTGTTGTAAGAAAAATCTACTACTTCCAATTCTGTGAGTCTCGTTGAGCCTGTGAAATTGACAGGATTCCAGTTATTACTTGCTTTTATGTCCAACAACTTCAAACTGTCATCCAGTGGTTCCAAAGCACCTTTCCTTATATCAAAAAGAAGACAATCTCTTAGAAGTAGCATTTCTAAATTTGATAATCCCACCAACATATCGTTCTCCCATACGTTTAATTCGATTTCAGAAAGAAGAAGTACTTGAATGTTCCCACCGAATGGGCTCATAAATGCATCAGGTGCTATATGTTTGATGTTTCCTCCAATTATGGCCAGTTCACGAACATGGGATGTCATGCTCCATAGCCAGCCCGGTGGTATTTCAAAATTCTTAAATACAGGTCCAGACAACTTCAGGCTAATCGTTTCACACTGTGGTTGTGCGTTTGCTTCCTGAAAGACATGTATCAAAATTTTATCATTTTTTATCAAAATTGAGTGCATTTTTGCAATATTATGGTATAAAGAAAATTGAGAATTTACCGAAGCGGCATTTATGATGTCTTCTTCAAAATCTCCATAGTATGGGGCGTTGTTACAAACAACTATACAGTTTGTAATAGTACACCGCGAAGTAGAATTTTGGTTGCGGCCAGGTCTTCCGACAACCATCAGTAATATGAGGATGAAACTTGAAACTATGAGGATGCCAAAGATAGTTTGAACCACTAGACGGAGCCATCCACTGTCACAAGACGTGCTCCTGTGAAACGGAGAAAAATAGAAGTCAAAGGGAATGGTATGGCTAATTCGTAAGATGCCTGTAAATAAAAGTATAATCTCGAAACCAAAGCAATTCTATTCGGGTCTTTAGACGTTATTCACTTAAAAACAAATGTATTTATGTAGAATATAATTGTTTCACACTTTTAGTATACTTAAAATAAATGAGTGGAGATGTTGATATGGTAGCATGTAGATTAGCTACTAATATGTAGTAGAATGTAATTAAAAATGAAAAACTTTTAAGAATTTTGCACAGGCGCATCTATAGTCTGTAATAATAATGATATTAGGGTAGGTACCTAAGTTGCAGGTGAAAAGTGGTGGTAAAATCATCAAATAAATTTTAAATAGTTTTGATGTAAGTTCAGTACCAATTTTCGTATCTAACATTTAAAAAGAATACGAAACAGATAATCGTTATTTCCTTAACAATAATTATAGTATTATTGATCGATTTTTGTATACTATGATAAAACTAACCATCAGGGTTTTTAAATTGAGAAATTGTTTAATTACTTTAAGTCCAAATTAATTATTATTGTAAATATAAGTGTACAAAATATAATAAATTTAATTACCTGGCAATATAAGAAACAACGTTACGTCCCTTTTTGAAACCATCTTGAGCTTTATGCATATCTTCTGATTCTGTAACTATAGAACGTTTTTCGTATTTCCGTGAGACGATAAAAGCAGATTACGAGTATTTTTTTTAAAAATGCATCGAAGGAAATTTCTCAAAATGTTTTTTATTCTCTATTTTTGTAGAGTCGTACACCATCGCAAACTGTACTTTTAACAGTACATTACATGTAAATGCGTGTGTGCATATTATTTCCAATAATCCATGTCGAGATAAGGGGCGATAACAACGTTGTATCGCTTTTAATGGACACTAAAGCTTCGAGAGGATAATGTCGGCAAACAATAATAAAACGATCGGGAAGGCAATTGAATGGACGACGTTGTTTTAATGTTTATGTCGCAAATGTTTATATTACCTACAACAGGCATTCTCAAACTTTTGGTTACACGTACCCCATTAGTTTCCAGGTAACACGAAACCTCCCATTCCCAAACCACGATCTAATTAAAAAGTCATAATAAGTAAACTCGAGAAATAACTTCCTCACAGCCGACTCAAGCGCTTTTTATTGCATTTTGTAAATTATACCTTTAACAAATATATAATTTACAAAATTCAATAATAACCTGTCAAGTGCGAGTCGGACTCGCGCACTGAGGGTTCCGTACTACAACCGGAGGAATAAAACCATAAAAACCACTTTTCTTATCGAACCGCAAAACTAACTTTGTTTTTAGAGGTTTTATTGTAAATATCAAAAAACTACTTATTACATCTCGTTCAAACCAATTTTCGGTGGAAGTTTGCATGGTAATGTACATCATATATTTTTTTTAGTTTTATCATACTCTTATTTTAGAAGTTACAGGGGGGGGACACACATTTTACCACTTTGGAAGTGTCTCTCGCGCAAGCTATTCATTTTAGAAAAAAATGGTATTAGAAACCTTAGTATCATTTTTGAAGACCTATCCATAGATACCCCACACATATGGGTTTGATGAAAAAAAAATTTTTGAGTTTCAGTTCTAAGTATGGGGCACCCCCAAAATTTATTACTTTTTTTAAAATTTTGTGTGAAAACCTTAATGCGGTTCACAGAATACATCTACTTACCAAGTTTCAACAGTATAGCTCTTATAGTTTCGGAAAAAAGTGGCTGTGACATACGGACGGACAGACGGACAGACGGACAGACGGACAGACGGACAGACGGACAGACAGACATGACGAATTTATAAGGGTTCCGTTTTTTGCCATTCGGCTACGGAACCCTAAAAAGCGGTTGTTTGCCTTATGACAATAACATATTTTTCACCCTTCTACCCCCAACTTATTGGCCGCACGCACCTGTCAGTCACCCAGCCGTCATTACGTAAATCTTGTCGCGAACCACGTACTGTCGAACGGCGAACCCCAAGGGTTTCGCGAACCCCATACTTTGAGTAACACTGACCTACATTATCACAGAGGCCTCGAACTATCGAATTAGTGGAATTTTACTTTATTTAACAGTGGTAAAACATTATTTTGTCAATGTAAAAGCACTTTTTATGAGCATTATGGAATATGATTGTATTTACGTACTGTATGTATGTACTATAGCTTCACGCTATTTACGAACATTCAAAAAATATTTCGCCTCACATTGAGAGTGACGAGAACAGCAAACATAGCAAGTGTGATTAGCCTATTTTATTTAATAAACCTTTGACACAATACAAACTGTGTCGTGCAAACTCACCACTGCTTTATTGTGTGTTGTGACGTCAGATTCATCATTGTAATTTCTTTGAAATACAAACCTTGTCATACTCATAAATTCTATTGTTACGAATGAAGATATTGCAGTTTACTATAGAAGTGTTATTATCTCGCTGCAGACTCGGTCATAAATCATTGTGTGAGTGTTTCGCTTTTGTTGTTCTTTGTTGAGTTGTGTATTACTGCAGAACAATAAAAGCGAAACACTCGAATGATTTATGACCGAGTCTGCAGCGAGATAATAACACTACTATATTAATTGTAGGACTCTTCGTGTTCGTCCGAGTAGGGAAATACCACTGCGGTGTCAATTATTCAACCACTAGCAAATACCCGCGGCTTCGCCCGCGTAAATTTTAGTTTTCCCTATTCTCACGGGAACCATCGGTTTTTCCGGAATAAAAAGTACCTAACTTTTGTGTTAATTTAGAGCGAAATCTAACTCCATTTTAACTTTCAGCCAAAAGTTTTCAATAGTTGCAGCGTGAATGAGTATTTCGCCCGCTGGAATAGTGGATAAAAAATATCCTCTAGCAGATACCCGCGGCTTCGCCCGCGTAAATTTTAGTTTTCCCTGTTCTTACGGGAACCATCGATTTTTCCGGAATAAAAAGTAACCTTTGTGTTAATTTAGAGCGAAATCTATCTCCATTTTATATTTCAGCCAAAAATTTTCAATAGTTGAAGCGTGAATGAGTATTTCTCCCGCTGGAATAGTGACAATCAAATATTCACGCGGGATATCATTCATTGATTTTCCCGGGATAAAAAATAGCCTTCTCTATTCTAATTTTCAGCCAAATCAGTTCAGCAATTACGGCGTGAAGGAATATTTTTCCCGCGTGGATATCTGTTTTTCACTGTTCCTGAAGGAACCATGGATTTTTCCGGGATAAAAAGTAGCCTTAGTATTAATCCAGGGTATAATCTATCTCTTTTCCAAATCAGTTCAGTAATTACGGCATGAAGGCATATTATCTATCACTATTGTCATGGAACCCATGAAATTTTCCGGGATGAAAAGTAGCCTATGTATTAGTCCAGGATAAAATCTATCTCCTTTCCGAATTTCAGTCATATCAGTTCAGTAAGTGCAGCGTAAAGTAGTATTTTTCGCGCGTCAATATAAATTTTTCAGTTTTCCCGCGAAAACCATGGAATTTTCCGGGATAAAAAGTAGCTGTTTTATTAACCCAGGATACCATCTATCTCCATTCCAAATTTCAGCCAAATCAGTCTTGTACTTGCGGCGTGAAGATTTTTTTCCGCGTGAATTTCGGTTTTTAACTAATCCCACGGGAACCATGGATTTTCCCGGGATGAAAAGTAGCTTATGTGTTAACCCAAGATGCAATATATCGCCATTTCAAATTTGAGCCAAATCGGTTCGGTAGTTGCGGCGTCAAGGAGTATCGAAGCTTGATAAAATACGAACTTTGGAGCCCCGTTTCACCCCTATAGGGGGGAATTTTGAAAAATCCTTTCGTAGTGTACCCCTAGCCCTCATAAGGAACCTGTGTGCCAAATTTGAAGTCTCTAGACCCAGCGGTTTGGGCTGTGCGTTGATATGTCAGTGAGTGAGTGAGTCAGTATCTTCTTTGATATACCATGAAATTTTCCGGGATGAAAAGTAGCCTATGTATTAATCCAGGACAAAATCCATCTTCTTTCCGAATTTCAGTCATATCAGGTCAGTAAGTGCAGCGTAAAGTAGTATTTTTCGCGCGTGAATATCAATTTTTCAGTTTTCCCGCAAAAACCATGGATTTTTCCGGGGTAAAACGTAGCCTTTTTACTAATCCAGGATATCATCTATCTCCATTCCAAATTTCAGCCAAATCCGTGTTGTACTTGCGGCGTGAAGATTTTTTTCCGCGTGAATTTCGGTTTTTAACTAATCCCTCGGGAACCATGGATTTTCCCGGGATGAAAAGTAGTTTATGTGTAAACCCAAGATACAATATATCGCCATTCCAAATTTGAGCCAAATCGGTTCAGTAGTTGCGGCGGGAAGAAGTATTGAAGCTTGGTAAAATACGAACTTTGGAGCCCCGTTTCACCCCTTTAGGGGGGGAATTTTGAAAAATCCTTTCTTAATGCACCCCTAGACCTCATAGGTAACCTGTGTGCCAAATTTGAAGTCTCTAGACCCAGCGGTTTGGGCTGTGCGTTGATATGTCAGTGAGTGAGTGAGTCAGTATCTTCTTTGATATACCATGAAATTTTCCGGGATGAAAAGTAGCCTATGTTTTAATCCAGGATAAAATCTATCTCCTTTCCGAATTTCAGTCATATCCGGTCAGTAAGTGCAGCGTAAAGTAGTATTTTTCGCGCGTGAATATCAATTTTTCAGTTTTCCCGAGAAAACCATGGATTTTTCCGGAATGAAAAGTAGCCTTTTTATTAACCCAGGATATCATCTATCTCCATTCCGAATTTCAGCCAAACCGGTCTTGACTTGCGGCGTGAAGATTTTTTTCGGCGTGAATTTTGGTTTTTAACTAATCCCACGGGAACCATGGATTTTCTCGGGATGAAAAGTAGCTTATGTGTTAATCCAAGATGCAATTTATCGCCATTCCAAATTTGAGCCAAATCGGTTCAGTAGTTGCGGCGTGAAGGAGTATCGAAGCTTGGTAAAATACGAACTTTGGAGCCCCGTTTCACCCCTTAAGGGGGGAATTTTGAAAAATCCTTTCTTAGTGCACCCCTAGACCTCATAATGAATCTGTGTGCCAAATTTGAAGTCTCTAGACCCAGGGGTTTGGGCTGTGCGTTGATATGTCAGTGAGTGCGTGAGTCAGTATCTTCTTTGATATACCATGAAATTTTCCGGGATGAAAAGTAGCCTATGTATTAATCCAGGATAAAATCTATCTCCTTTCCGAATTTCAGTCATATCAGGTCAGTAAGTGCAGCGTAAAGTAGTATTTTTCACGCGTGAATATCAATTTTTCAGTTTTCCCGCAAAAACCATGGATTTTTCCGGGATGAAAAGTAGCTTTTTTATTAACCCAGGATATCGTCTATGTCCATTCCAAATTTCAGCTGAATCGGTCTTGTTTTTCCGGCGTGAAGATTTTTTCCGCGTGAATTTCGGTTTTTAACTAATCCCTCGGGAACCATGGATTTTCCCGGGATGAAAAGTAGTTTATGTGTAAACCCAAGATACAATATATCGCCATTCCAAATTTGAGCCAAATCGGTTCAGTAGTTGCGGCGGGAAGAAGTATTGAAGCTTAGTAAAATACGAACTTTGGAGCCCCGTTTCACCCCTTTAGGGGGGGAATTTTGAAAAATCCTTTCTTAATGCACCCCTAGACCTCATAGGTAACCTGTGTGCCAAATTTGAAGTCTCTAGACCCAGGGGTTTGGGCTGTGCGTTGATATGTCAGTGAGTGAGTGAGTCAGTATCTTCTTTGATATACCATGAAATTTTCCGGGATGAAAAGTAGCCTATGTTTTAATCCAGGATAAAATCTATCTCCTTTCCGAATTTCAGTCATATCCGGTCAGTAAGTGCAGCGTAAAGTAGTATTTTTCGCGCGTGAATATCAATTTTTCAGTTTTCCCGAGAAAACCATGGATTTTTCCGGAATGAAAAGTAGCCTTTTTATTAACCCAGGATATCATCTATCTCCATTCCGAATTTCAGCCAAATCCGTCTTGACTTGCGGCGTGAAGATTTTTTTCGGCGTGAATTTTGGTTTTTAACTAATCCCACGGGAACCATGGATTTTCCCGGGATGAAAAGTAGCTTATGTGTTAACCCACGATGCAATTTATCACCATTCCAAATTTGAGGCAAATCAATTCAGTAGTTGCGGCGTGAAGGAGTATTGAAGCTTGGTAAAATACGAACTTTGGAGCCCCGTGTTACCCCTTAAGGGGGGAATTTTAAAAAATCCTTTCTTAGTGTACCCCTAGCCCTCATAAGGAACCGGTGTGCCAAATTTGAAGTCTCTAGACCCAGCGGTTTGGGCTGTGCGTTGATATGTCAGTGAGTGAGTGAGTCAGTATCTTCTTTGATATACCATGAAATTTTCCGGGATGAAAAGTACCCTATGTATTAATCCAGGATATAATCCATCTCCTTTCCGAATTTCAGTCATATCAGGTTAGTAAGTGCAGCGTAAAGTGGTTTTTTTCGCGCGTGAATATCAATTTTGTCAGTTTTCCCGCAAAAACCATGGATTTTTCCGGGATGAAAAGTAGCCGTTTTATTAACCCAGGACATCATCTATGTCCATTCCAAATTTCAGCTAAGTCAGTCTTGTACTTCCGGCGTGAAGATTTTTTCCGCGTGAATTTCGGTTTTTAACTAATCCCACGGGAACCATGGATTTTCCCGGGATGAAAAGTAGCTTGTGTGTTAACCCAAGATGCAATTTATCGCCATGCCAAATTTGAGCTAAATCGGTTCAGTAGTTGCGGCGTGAAGGAGTATCGAAGCTTGGTAAAATACGAACTTTGGAGCCCCGTTTTACCCCTTAAGGGGGGAATTTTGAAAAATCCTTTCTTAGTGCACCTCTAGACCTTATAATGAATCTGTGTGCCAAATTTGAAGTCTCTAGACCCAGGGGTTTGGGCTGTGCGTTGATATGTCAGTGAGTGCGTGAGTCAGTATCTTCTTTGATATACCATGAAATTTTCCGGGATGAAAAGTATCCTATGTATCAACCCAGGATAAAATCTATCTCCTTTCCGAATTTCAGTCATATCAGGTCAGTAAGTGCAGCGTAAAGTAGTATTTTTCACGCGTGAATATCAATTTTTCAGTTTTCCCGCAAAAACCATGGATTTTTCCGGGGTAAAACGTAGCCTTTTTACTAACCCAGGATATCATCTATCTCCATTCCAAATTTCAGCCAAATCGGTCTAGTACTTGCGGCGTGAAGATTTTTTTCCGCGTGAATTTCAATTTTTAACTAATCCCACGGGAACCATGGATTTTCCCGGTATGAAAAGTAGCTTGTGTGTTAACCCAAGATGCAATTTATCGCCATGCCAAATTTGAGCTAAATCGGTTCAGTAGTTGCGGCGTGAAGGAGTATCGAAGCTTGGTAAAATACGAACTTTGGAGCCCCGTTTTACCCCTTAAGGGGGGAATTTTGAAAAATCCTTTCTTAGTGCACCCCTAGACCTTATAATGAATCTGTGTGCCAAATTTGAAGTCTCTAGACCCAGGGGTTTGGGCTGTGCGTTGATATGTCAGTGAGTGCGTGAGTCAGTATCTTCTTTGATATACCATGAAATTTTCCGGGATGAAAAGTATCCTATGTGTCAATCCAGGATAAAATCTATCTCCTTTCCGAATTTCAGTCATATCAGGTCAGTAAGTGCAGCGTAAAGTAGTATTTTTCACGCGTGAATATCAATTTTTCAGTTTTCCCGCAAAAACCATGGATTTTTCCGGGATGAAAAGTAGCCTTTTTACTAACCCAGGATATCATCTATCTCCATTCCAAATTTCAGCCAAATCGGTCTTGTACTTGCGGCGTGAAGATTTTTTTCCGCGTGAATTTCAATTTTTAACTAATCCCACGGGAACTATGGATTTTCCCGGGATGAAAAGTAGCTTATGTGTTAACCCAAGATGCAATTTATCGCCATTCCAAATTTGAGCCAAATCGGTTCAGTAGTTGCGGCGTGAAGGAGTATCGAAGCTTGGTAAAATACGAACTTTAGAGCCCCGTTTCACCCCTTAAGGGGGGAATTTTGAAAAATCCTTTCTTAGTGCACCCCTAGACCTCATAATGAATCTGTGTGCCAAATTTGAAGTCTCTAGAGTCTAGACCCAGGGGTTTGGGCTGTGCGTTGATATGTCAGTGAGTGCGTGAGTCAGTATCTCCTTTGATATACCATGAAATTTTCCGGGATGAAAAGTATCCTATGTGTCAATCCAGGATAAAATCTATCTCCTTTCCGAATTTCAGTCATATCAGGTCAGTAAGTGCAGCGTAAAGTAGTATTTTTCACGGGTGAATATCAATTTTTCAGTTTTCCCGCAAAAACCATGGATTTTTCCGGGATGAAAAGTAGCCTTTTTATTAACCCAGGATATCATCTATGTCCATTCCAAATTTCAGCTAAATCGGTCTTGTACTTCCGGCGTGAAGATTTTTTTCCGCGTGAATTTCGGTTTTTAACTAATCCCACGGGAACCATGGATTTTCCCGGGATGAAAAGTAGCTGAAGTGTTAACCCAAGATGCAATTTATCGCCATTCCAAATTTGAGCCAAATCGGTTCAGTAGTTGCGGCGTTAAGGAGTATTGAAGCTTGGTAAAATACGAACTTTGGAGCCCCGTTTCACCCCTTTAGGGGAGGAATTTTGAAAAATCCTTTCTTAGTGCACCCCTAGACCTCATAAGGAACCTGCGTGCCAAATTTGAAGTCTCTAGACCCAGCGGTTTGGGCTGTGCGTTGATATGTCAGTGAATGAATGAGTCAGTATCTTCTTTTATATATTTAGATGAAACAGTAATTTATTGCAGTGTTTCGGTTTGAAGGGCGTTGAAACCAACGGGATTTCTTCACACAGCCGTCAGACTACTCATTAAAATATAGGTAAGCTATTTATTTGGATAAAAATATTTTTTTCATTTGTTAATTACCACTACCTTGGAACAGGATAGAGCGGTTCTAGTAGAAAATGTAATGTAAATAAATTAATTGCACTCGCTACTTACTCGTTTGTTTGAAGTTGTTCCCACACTTACTGAGCTTACCGTGAAATTGTGTGTACCTACTCAATATAGTTTCACGTTGTCACATTTCATTCGAAAGTTGGACGAAGCTCTATAGTTGTTCTTTAATTTATTAGAAAGCTTTGTCGTGTCCTTGTCTGTCTAGATCACATTTTTCTCGGGCTCAATATTTTTCTCTGTGTACGCCAATACTAGAATGTTCCTATTAATTTTGATAAGTAAAAAAAAATTGAGAATGAAATAAGAGCTATAAGAATAAAAATACTTTACAATCAAAGATAGCCCTATGATATCATATTATTTTTAAGGTTCCGTAATTAAGGGGATTTATTGAATTTATTTTTGTCTTTCTCACTCTTACGGATACGTTGGTAGGTGCGACATGCAGCGCCGAGGAAGAATATAACAGAAAACAACCTTTTACCTAATTACTCAAAAACTAAGCCAGTTATCAAAAATCTGTTTCTTAGCGTTATATTATTATTACCGACACATTAAAACGAAAATTACAATTACATCCATTGTAGTTTCCGATAAAAAGTAGAAAAACTGAGATTTTGGACCAAGTTTTGGGAGAAGTTTCTATAGAGAAAATTTTATCCAATCGTGTTTCTGCTTCTTAGCGATTTTAGACTAAAGACCCAAAATACATGACGTTTAAATTTGAAAGTAATCGTCTTTGTAGTTTTTAAATAAAACTTCATTCAAAATCGCTTAAATACCGCTTTTACGCCGTTAACAAGGAATCATTATAGTTTCGCCATGTTCGTCGCCTGTCAACTGGTTCCATTTTACTCCGTTTACTATTTACTGCCTTTCTTGTTGCTTTAAAACCATCATACCCCCAAAACGACGAAATCTCCACTGTAATAAAATCGAAAAGTAATCTTTAGAATAACAGCTAAGTTATTCAACGCCTGTAGCATTAGAGATCCTTATAAACTAGACATTAATCAACCGTACTGGATATGCGGAAGGAAATAACGATGGTCATAAATTCAGATACCCCAGTATGTACGTACTTAGTAAATAAGTTGCGTATATACTCTTATTTATTACCGCTTCAATTCTGTGTAACGGAAGCGTCGGTGCTGTTTCAATATAAGGTAACTAATATTACATTATTTTCATATATTTCATATTTCTCCATGTCTCGCGAAGGCCCGCGAAGTCTCCCCCTTAAATTTCTGTTTTTCAAACTGGATTTTTTTAAGTATTGAAAATAGCAGGCGTTACTTTTCGGGAGAAGGTACATAATTAGCAATAAAGATTATAAATTATTTTATATTATATATTGTTTATAACTATACAATGTCGCATGGCTAAGTCCAAATCTCCTGACTCATGAGAATGTTCCAGTCTCGGAACCAAACGTACGTCAAGAGTGCTGTTAGAGTTGTGAACGGGAATAAGACAGTTCTAAAATAGCGACTAATTCGGATGTCCCCGGCGCTGCGGAAAGTGCAGCCCCTTCGCCCTTGCTTAGCAAACCACGCTCACCCCGCAGCACTCGAGACGTCACAGATCCGAAATGATCGTTATTTAGAGCTGTCATAGATCTGATTTAGTTACTCCACTCCCCTGCTCTTCTATGTCTTTTACACATTTCTTATTGCCGTTTAGAAATTGTACCTATAGAATTCCTGGGAAATGTATTTATTAATGATTAACGATGGAATTACATATCAATTTATACATTTCCTAAATAAGCCTAAGGAATTCTATAGATTTCCACAGAATTGTATACAATCCCTCGTATTCACAGATTTCTCCTTTTCTATCACATATTCCGGATTGGAAAAACCAATGGTTCTCAATAAATACATAATTTTTCCAAGAATACTTATATCGGTTTTGGTCCTTACCGTCTTTCTTCTTTACACAGTTGAAGCCACCGACAAAAATATTCCAAAACCATTTAACTTTGCCTTAAAGTTTCAAGACTTTCACAACATTCTTTAGTTTTGAAATAGGTGAGATCGTGCTACTCCAGACCTAGCTGAATAGAAAAGGGGCTAAAGTAGGTCACAGAAATATCGTAGAAATATTGGAACTTAATATTTTAACAAGCTTCATTATTACTAGAATAAAGAGATTTTTTACAGCTTGAATACTTTTGAAATACTTATTAAATTTCTCGAATAATGTATTCCATTATTTCTAGCTTTTCTTGAAAATGCAGAGTACCTCAATATAAATAAAACATGTATACTTACTACCTTCATATTTCCTCTCTTATTAATGTCGTTATATTCGCTAGAAAATTAACTTCTTTCGTGTTAGAGTAAAATGTGGCAAGAGACTCATTGTCCAATATAAAGAAAATAAATCCGAAAATTGCTGTTCAGTCGTGAACACAAAAATTATTGAAGTTATTTTGCTTCTGTATGTCATGGGAATACTTATATTATATGTTTTTGACAGTACGGAACCCTTTGTGCGTGAATTCGACTGGCTCGCTCTCGATCACCGGTTTGAGCAAATCAGATAAATCCCGCTTTCCTTGAAAACTCTTTACTTGTAAAGAATATTTTCTTCTAGAGGAACTCTGAGAAGTAGATAGATAGTGCTTTTGCAATCAGGGACTTTAGTAATTAAAACAAAACCATTATCACATTATTTGAATTTTTATTAAAATCAAAATTTGATACACCATTACAGCGAAATTTTAATGTTAGAAATACATTACTTAATAATAAATGTGACTGTAAACTTATATGAACACGTTATTTTTTTGTTTAATTTCAACAACAAAAAATTCACTAATAATATTTTTAAAATACTGTACCTACTTGTCAAAAAGTTAATCACACTCACACAAAATTATTGCTGCCAAAAGTAGTTAGAATCTAGATAATTATTAGTCACTCCCATTAATACACATTGCATTTGATACCACGATTTTCATTTCACATAAAACTAGTGAATATTAAAATACATACTGCAAATATCGATTTCAAGCTCCAGGGATACGACAACGATCAACAACAATACAGTTAAATACAAGAATGATATTAGAGTTTAATGATTTATGCCTTAATATTAAATTGATATGATTTTGTGAATATATAATGTTATGATCATAAATTGTATTGCTCGTCCCATTTTTCGATATGTTTGATGTTGGTTCCTTTATCTATACTTTGTTACAAAGTAACGCTTTAAGTATAACATTTATATTTAACTTACGTCAGATATAAAATACTAATGAAGATAGTGAAACATTAAAATTTAAGCCTTATATTCATTAGCGAAATTTTGTTGGTTTAGATTTCAGCGACGCCAAATCTACTTTTATTATATTTATGATCTTGAAAATTGCAAGAATAATAAAAGAGTATTTAGTACAAATGAGTATTAAATATTAATTTTACAACTTTCAAAAAGATTATTTCATTTCAGACAATTGAAGTATAAATACATATTATATCAACGTTTCGACACATTAGATAAAAGAAGCTGTAAATGTTATTTATATTTTTCACGAAGACATTTAAAATACAATACAGATTTTTTTTTGTAAAGATCTTAATAAGATACCATTTATAAAGACGGCATAGTGTACCCTTAATTAATCAGGTTTTTTGACTCTGACCATTATACAATTGGTAATTATAATTATGTCAATACTTCAATAGAATATTTGGTGCATATAAGTGATTATAAATATAAAATTGTGCAACAACTACGACTTACATCTAACTTGACATCTAAGGATATATTTAAGTGAATTGTAATAACATCTATAAATTTTAATAAACACCAATATACTTTTAAATATCAAGATTTTGTTTATAAAATGTATAAACGCGTGTAAAAAGAATACAAAATAGGTATTCAATCTCGCGTCCTACACGCGTTAAACATTTTCATCAAAAGTGGGAGGTACAATTCACACGTTTCCACAAAGGGCAAAGATATACATATTTTTTTTATAAATTTAGGTACGTACGTCCCAATAAACACTTTTTACCAAAAGTTATCAAAGGAGGTTATCACATTGAAAGCTTCCATATTATATTCGCAACATTTGTATACATAATGAATATACTTATATTTACTTATATAATTCAGACTAAGGGATATGTTTTTGGTTACAAGTATATCACTTATATTATAAGTTCATGGTTTCACGCATTCATTACTTTAATATCGATGCATGCATGTCACATATTATATTAAAAAAATTAAAAGAACTCAAACGTTTTTCCAAAAATTCTACGCGCAAACTTCATGCTGGGGAATAACTTCATTATTATACTGCTTATAAAAACCCGAAAAATACTGATGAATTCCGAATTACAATGTATTGTAAGCAAGTAACGAAATGTACAATTTAAAAGGACAATTTGCAAGCAAAAATTCTGCCATTCAAGCATCTATAGTGAACAAAAATAAAAAGGAATTGCAATAAAGCCGTACAGCGTACAAAGTTTAAAGTCACATTTATTACTTCTCTAGTTACACTATAATAGTAAATTCTACCCAAAATATAATGAATTAATAATAAAATCATTAAAGCTAAACGAAAATAAACCGAGGAACATACTATAAAATCTCGTAATGAGACAAAATAATCATTGTAATATATCACTTAACTAAAAATTAACATTAACAATCAAATAGAACATAAAAAACCTCGACCATGCATTTAAAAATTTTCGAGTAACTCATCCATAATAATAAAATAATCGACTTTAAACAATTAAGCAACAAAACATAATTTATACCCCCCAAAAATATAATTGTTTAAATTACTAACTGCATAAAATTTATATCGACAATATATCTAACACTTATCTATTTATAACTAAACTACATCGAACATTTAGGGGCTCTATTATATAACATTTTTTTCATAATATTTTATAATTAAACTAACGCAATTATAATAATAACAAACGAGAGGTAGAATTATTTCAAGGAAACGTTTGGAATATTGATAAAGTGATAACTTCAAAATTTAATTTGAATATTTGGTAAATATAGGAGCCCCATATACGAGTATAGATAAATATTGAATAGTCAACATGGTAAATGCGCAAAAGCTTAGTGTTACATCATATTACAAGAGTTAACACAGAAAATGCAGGGTAAACAATAAAAAAATATCCAAGATTCCATAAACATTAGATGAGATTTATAAAACAATTTTTGTTACAACGCTCAAGATTTTACAGTTCATTAGTAGCATGACGTCGATTAAGTTATCGATCACGAAAAAGTCAATACGAGTAGTTTATTTAAAACCTCTAAATTTTCATCGAACTAATTTTCAAGGCTTCACCTACAACTTGGCTGGTATTAATCTAAAGTAAGGCATACCTACTGTTAAGGTCTTCTTATTTTTAAATACATGGTGTATCACACTGATTCACGCCTTTATAAAATCCTTACTTATCACAAGTCGCCATTCCGAAATACTACTAAATGTTATCAGCCATTTGATATGTATCGTGTTTTATTGCACAAATTCATCACTTTGTTTCGTAACAGAATTAAAAATTCACGAAGATTCCTGCATCGAGCTATCCGGCCACAGCTAGCCCGAGGCGGATCCTTCGAATAACTCAACAGGGCAATAATAAGGGTAACCGATATAATAAATAATTCTAGAACAACCTAGCTATGATAGCAATAGCAACGTTTGTTGCTACAACTGGACATGTATTTGTTGCGGTGTTCGGTCTCCCATAGCCGGGTTTTCTTAAGCAGTTCATTTTCTCTAGCGGCATTTTCGCTACGCTGTACTCCCTGTGTTCGCTTACCATGGTGCAAATGGTGCGTTTCTTTTGCATCATCTCATCATCGCGGTCGCGGAGACCGGCGAGCCAGAATTCGTACCACGCCAGATCACAGTCGCAAATCAGCGGGTTATCTGTGTACAATACAGTTTATGTTAGTAAATAAAGTTATAGTGTTATTTATTTCATTGAAATATTTTTTATTGAATATAGGCTTGCGCTTGACGACAATCTTGCCTGATGGAAAGCAATGATGAGGTCTAGGTTAGGTTAGAAGAGTGAATACTTTCTAGGCAAGCGCGCTCCACGCTTGCCTAGAAAATATTCACTCTTCTCTTGAAGGCACCCAGATCGTACTTAGCTGGAAACATAATAAACATAATAAACATAACTGGAATCTTACTTAAGGCTGGAAGTGCGTTCCACACCTTAGCGGTTCGTATCAGAAACGTGGAAGAAAAAGTTTCATTCCAGTTTGTTGGATGTCAATAATTAAATTATCGAGATACTCGTAGTGAAATAACATAACATAGTTTGAAAAATACTTAACATAACATAACAGAGTTTGAAAAATACACCTTTTCTTAACTTCAAAACTCCAATTTAAAAACGCGTATAATTTATTGGACCATTTCTTTTAAAAACGGCTATATACCGCTACAAGAAGAAATGCAGTAACATACTATAGAAAAGTATACGATAAGTAGGTACTTAAATTAAAAATAAAAATAAATTCAGACCAACGCTAGGAGAGCTTAAAACGCTACAGAACGTTTCTAGAAAACAGTGGTACTAGGTAGCGTCGTTTTCCTTTTGGCTCGTTTTGCGTCATAAAACTCTATATTCTTGTTTAAAAAAAATGCCAAGAAAGCGTGTCTCTCTAGTTTTATTTTACTGTGCTTCTCAGTTTTGAAAGGTACGTGTGTAATTTCCACTTTATATGTATTGCACCCGTTTCATGTAGCTCTGCTAGAATTCTAAATAAACTTAGACGTATTTTTTTGTACAAACATCTTCACTGAAATGTTTCAATTTTCAAGTAACAGAACAGACTTTTTATATTTTACTCAAATTCAAATAGAGAGGAATTACGAATGAAAAGTCTTTGTCTGTCGGTCTGCTGGGAATCGATTAACCGACGGATAAAGGAAGGACACTATTTTACTCGATGTGTTTTTAATTGAAGGTTGAAATAGTAGAGATTGTAACGGATAGATTCGTTTCCGTCTGCTATAAATATAATAATAATCTCATCTACAATATAGTTTCCAAACAGAATTATAAATCACGATTTTTAAAAACAGCAAGACCTTTTTGCCAGTTCTACGCGGTGTATAACTGCTTTCCGAACTTGGTACATAGGCCTATGTAAAAAAATAAAAATTTTGAGTATCTACCACAGCTCTTTCATGTAAATGTGTCGGATAATTTGTAGACTACTAACTATTACAAGTTTTCTAATAATGTTAAAAAAATTGTTGATGTGGAATTTGAACAGAAAAATTATAAAAAGTTTTACCCATAATATCAACCACTCGTAGTGTATCCAGTATCGGTTCCATGATCTCTTCTGGGATGTGCTGTAGCTTGTTATTCTGTAGATTGAGCGTCTCCAAGGAGTTGAGGTTGTCGAAGCCCATCGTCGGCAGTTGGTGGATCCTAAAACAAAAAAGATCTTCATTATAATATCAGTTTATTTACGATCCACGTCGCCGCGTTTTTTATATGCCCACAATTTCATGCTGAATTTCCATTAGCGAGCTAAAGTGGCAGTGGGTAAGTCACGCGTGTCATAGGGGCGATGGCCAGTAAAGCCGAAAAGTTCAGGAGTGGAGACTGCGTACAAGTAAGGCCCTTCGCACTTGGCTCGTTATCGTAAGCGTAACGTAAGCGTATCGTTATGACGCTACCCATAACAATATGACAATTACGCCCACATTACGCCTCCTACGATTCGCTGTAACAACGCTTCGTCTGCGGACACGATTAAAAATGTTCGTGCTCGTACTGCTCTCGTCGTACTCGGGGATTACGCTACGCTTACGCTTACGAGCCGTGTGCGTACTTAAGCGTAGCGTGGGGGGGTTCAAGTATTAGTTCAATTCCGAATCCCGCGGGAACCATGGATTACCACAAAAAGTAGCTTATGTGATCTAGAGATAATCTATCTCCATTCTAAATTTCAGCCAAATCGATTCAGTACCTAGTTTTTACGTGAAAGAGTAACAAAAATGTATGAATATATTGATGCATACATCCATACATTGTTACAAACTTTCGCCTTTATAAATTAGTACGGATTATGTGGAAACGCGGTCAGTGAGTGGAAAACCTAGACCTTATTTTACTAAATAGATAGAAGAAAATACCTACAAGAGTATTAGTTCTAATAGTAATATTAGGTACAGATGCATTGCAAACATTTTCATTTTTAGTTTTCCTTCAGTCTGTTTACCATTTATATAACTATACCACCGAATATAATATGATATTACAAACATAAATACTTCCGACGTTCAGACGTATCCTATATTTAGTCAGCGAACAATTTTGAAACTCACCATCGTCTGTAATTTTGCTGAGACTGTAATGCGACAAACTAATAAATTAAAGAACTACGAGTATATGTAATGAAAACTGTCGCTTGGCTTCACTTCCGTCCCCCTTTCTTTTTATTAGCAAATTGAACCAATCAACAGTATAAAACGGAGCGAGTTATCTAATCGCGAACCGCAACACCTTTCAACATTAAATATTCAAACGTTTTGCAAATCATTCGACTCAATTAATCATGTTATACGTTCATGCTCCAATACAGTCGTCTAGATGCTTCGAAACTCCGTTGTATTGAACCCAAATTAATCAAAGACGGCAACGTTATATTTCTTGAGGGAATTAAGGACCTTCATGCGCTGTGGGTAGAGTAGCGGTATTGCGTTTAAATGGGAAGGTAAGCGTCTGTTTTGTCTAATTAAAGTTTGTTTGTCTCGGCAGCTTATTATTACCTACCAGCAAAGTTTGTCTGCAAACAACTCCAAGCGAATTATTGTAAGTACTGGTACGATCAGGAATACAAGACCTTCCTCGTGAATTGAAAATATAATTTTAATGATAATAACAACACGCCATACTGCAGTCGCCATAATGCAATTAGGTCGAAATATCGGCAAAATATAATTCATAAATAATCGTGGTATGTACTCGTAAAATATTATAAAATATTAAAATATGATCTTGGTTTGGTTAAATAAAAAACACTGATTAACGACACCATTTTAGTATGCGGATGGTGAGAAGGAGAGCTATGGACTGTGAGTATCTTCATTCTATACTTCTACATTTTTCATTCCGCGTTTGAAATTCTTCATGTTGAATTCCTCCTCATCACTACTTCTGAAAGATCTAACCTGACGAACAAGTGGCTAGTTAGTACCTTAGAGATTCATATTCAGGCGGTAATTTTCCAGGCACTAGTGGCACGAACTGAAATGAGGACAACTAATGCAAAAGTTCTCTTAAGTGAGACACAGAGAACCATTCTTAGCGCTCCTATAAGTCCCGAAACTTATATAACCTCCTTTCGGTACCTAGGTATTCTAAGAAGAAAAGTTTTGGTTATTGAATGGAAGTCGGCGTTATTTTGCGAAATCGATAAAGTAGGACAGATTAATTTGTTTTGCTACTTGAAAAGAATCTGTATGGTCCAATATGTAGGAACTAGATCCACATGAAACACCACACACAATTCTTCCAACACTTTCTTCGACGCACGTTACGTCCCGACACCGGGACATCCTCCGGAGATGTTGTTGATGTTGTTGCGAAATCGTAGAGTGATTGCGACTCTACTTCTGTGTCTCTATGATTTCGCATCTTCGTTTCAAGTAGCGGATTATAGCAAAACAAATTAATCTGTCCTGCTAATTCTTATTACTATATATATAGCTACTCGTGCTGATTCACTGACTGACTCACTGATTGATCACCTCTCCTGAACAATTTTGTATGAAAAAATTTTTTTTCAAGTATGGTGTCATATAAAAGAAAAAAATTCATTCGGAGGAAAAATACGGAGAGAGCTGATGACTGAGGATTTCGGAGATGAGTGAAGAGCACAGGCAAGGGTATCGCAGATAGGTGGGGGGTGCTCGACCAAATGTCACTTCAAACGTCATCCAATTGGCAGAAAGCTGAAAAAAATTTCAAAATGGCGGATTCAAAATGGCCGCCAAACGAATTTCGCCGATATCTCGGAAAGTATAAAAGATGGAAGAGTGGTTTCTTGACAAGAGTTAATCAGGACCCGAAGGTCTATTTGATGGATAGGAAAAAAATTCAAAATGGCGGAATTTATTTTTTTCATAGAAAATGTATGGGGAATGTTGAAGGATTTTTTTAAAGGCGGGAAGACAGCACGCGGGCCACATGTGGCCCGCGCCCCCACGCGCCCTACTAGTTGCTCCTATAAATTTCGACTACTTTTTGTACCTAGGTGCTTTTCAAAGGAAACTTTTACTCGCGTAAAATATTATAGTCCCACTCCAAAGTTAAGTCGTAAAGAAATATAAAGTATTTATGTGATCTTGAAAACTTTGAATGAGCGCTACGTTAAAACAATGTACGTAATATTTCCGAGATACGAGTAAGATACACTCGTGTAGATCTACCTTTTCTAACTTATGAATATCTTTTACAAATTCTACAAAAGTAATAACAACTGAAAGAAAATGTACGTAACATGTATTTTTATTTTAGTGATTTCCTGAATTTTAATATTAGATTCCTTCTATCTACGTAAGTACTTTCGATTGTCTTTGAGTTAAACGGCTGTGACAAAAAGACAGAAATAGTAAGGCTTCCTTTTTAGGTAACACTTACTTCGGGAACTCTAAAAATGAGAAAGTTCTTTACTTATTTCATTTTTCTAGGAAAGCGTAGGAAGCATACTATGGCATGGCATATAATTGGAGAACTGAAAACTGGACAGTGTTGCAGGCTGCTTTTTAACAAACAAGTTTCCCCGGAATTTTCTAAACAGAAGTCGCCAAACAGTACGTCTTGGCTAGCAAAATGGTAGGTACCAGCCACCACCATACCAGACTCGAGCCAATTTAGAGTTATGGAACATCCAACGGGCCTATATCAGGATCGTCGAAAATCTGACTCAGACTACTTTACGAGCTGTAGCCAACAGTTGCTGCCCGCGGAGAACAAAAATAGGGAACAGGACAGCTTTTGTCGTCGAGCAGGCCTGACATAAAGTTCAGTGTAACAAATATCAGACACGTATTTTCCTCACTTTATTGCCCCACCGAGAAGTTATGTTTGCTACAGATATAAAAAATTGCGATACTTACATGTTCTTTTGCATGTTGAGGAAAGTGATTGAATCTCCGTAGCCCGTGAAAGCGTCCTCACTTATGTACGTGATGTTGTTGGAGCGTAGGTCCAAATGACGTAGGCGATGCAACGGGCGAAGAGCCTCTGAAGGTATCTCGTGAAGACGGTTGTCGCCTAGACGTAAATACTGCAGGTTTTCTGTAAGAAAACATATTTCCTTCAAAGATAATGGAACGATTAAATGTTCTAAATATCCCAACCAATTAACAATCTAATGATCTAAATTTTATATTTTTTTATAACAATTATGTTGATCAAATAATAAAATAATCCTCTCCAGAACACCAGACTCCAGTAATCTATTTTAGAGTATTGTAGATGTTTATCGCTCGTTTGCAATTATTTCCTGCAATTATTTCCAGCCCACACAGTCCTGTGCTACTAGTATCCACTGCCTTTCCGCGACTGTGGTGATGTTGTCAGTCTATCTGGTTAGGGGTCTGCCAACACTGCGCTTTCCCGTGCGGGGTCACCATTCCAGCACTTTGGGTCCCCAACGTCCATCGGTTCTTCGAGCTAAGTGGGTCGCACATTGCCACTTCAGCTTCGCGATACGTTGAGCTATGTCGGTGCCTCTGGTTCGGGGAGATGTTTATATTACCTTCCAATCCAGCGAAGGCTTTCTCGTCAATTCGTTGAATCTGATTGCCCTCGAGTTCCAAAGAGTTGAGGAACGTTAAATGGGAGAACACGCTCGCAGGAACCTCTCGCAGCTGGTTGTGCGCCAGCCCCAGGGAATCTAGATTCCGTAAACCTAAGATACCAAATATGCATTTAGATTTTAGAAAACTTTTTTTGCATGCATAATGGATTTTTTTTAGATTAGAGAAAACTTTTTTTGCATGCATAATGCATAATGTTTTGATACTAATTTTTATTAATATTTCACTTTATTTATTATTTCGTTTTTTTTTCTCGTAAAAGTGATCGTAAATGTATAAGTTATCAATTTACATCTCATGTTTGAATGAAGAACATTTTGAACTGCTTTCCGTGAGCTAACAATATTATGATTTATAAAATAAAGTTGCTTGTACCACTGGACGTATATTTTTATTTACGGCCATAAGGTATATTAGTTGTCAACACTTCAGGGTGTTTACAAGAGCTATACTCCATACATCTTGTAGTGAAATAAAAAATAAATAAGTACTGCGAAATGAAGGCATGTACCTGCGAAATCGCCCTCTGAGATAGACGAAATGCGGTTTTCCTGCATCTCGAGCTTTTTCAGGTTTTCGAGCAAAGCAAGAGCCTTTTGCGGCACCGCCGTTAGCTCGTTCCCGCCGAGATTCAGGCGCTTGAGTTTCCTGGAACATTGTTAACGGTACAATTCCCCCTTTCAAATGTAACATTCTAGGTGACCTGGCAGATATTTCTCAGTTCTTTGTAATACGTTATTATTATCTGGAACATACGCCTATCTGATACAAAAATCCCTATCCCTATGCCTATCGGGTTTATTAATTCTAAAACCTTCTTAGAAATACAAACAAACCGAACTTAAAAAATTCGGTTTAAAGATATTTATTTCTCAAAAAAAGGAACACAATAGTTACTTAATATTATTTAGATACTAAAGGTACATGGTTACTTCATTTCCATATTATATTAAAAATGATCAGAAGCAGTTAAAGTACTAGTAGGCTTACTTAGTACTTTTACTGCTAGTACATTATTAATGGTAGGGATAATTTGATAAATTTTTAATTTCAAAAACATTTATAGCAAGGGGTTACTTAACAAAAGGCTTGAAAAAAGATTACAACAAGTGGGAGTCAATAAATCACGATGTCTGAGACACTTGGAGGTTCCGTAACAAAGTTATACCCGCAGTAATTTTATTGCCAACTTTCCGGTAGTAGCAAAACAGGAATAACAAAGGAAACAATAAAAAGATAGCTCGTTTCATTAAGAATAATGTCAGCCACTGACGATAAAAACGCTCTCGAAAACCCCAACCAAACTTTGATAGCTCGCTTTTGTATCCTAAAACTTTATTTAAATTGTGGACCATAAACGGGGGTTTGTTTTCTCATAAACTTTTGCCATAAACTTCATACAAGATTGTGCCATAACTTATGTATAAAGTATAGAGTATAGAACAAAGTTCTTAAAAAAGGAAAAATAATATAATTAAGAATTCAAGAAAAGCTTTTAGTAAAAGCACTTTATATTCTCGTGCCGTCGTTTAGTGAAGATTCGCAATTATTATTATCGCCATTTTCACTTTGGGTAATGAGATCTCTAATAGAAAGTTGGGCCCGTTATACTTACGTAGTGGTAGTGCAATATAGGCTCTTTAGTTAATCCATAATAGAGCCCAAAATTTAAGCAGGCCTAATTTTCAGACTCTATAATGTCTATTGGGACGAAATCCCAGAAATGTATGGATAACATATATGAGATCAAAAACTTGATCACATGATTTATCGATGACAGCTGTCTTTCTCATATTTTGTTTAAATTTTGTTCCAATAACAATAATAGAAATAGAATCGCTACTTCTGCTGGTATATACATTTAGCTATTTTTGTGTCTTTTCTCAAGAAAAATACACAAATAAACATACGAGTTTGCAAAATTGAAAACCGAATTCCGAAAAGTTCAATCGTATTATCTATTTCCTTATACATTTTTTTACATTAAAGTAAATTCTATTTCCTTCGAGAAAATCCTACCCAATTTCATAACAGAAGATGTTTCAATCGCCCTAATCAATACCGTCAGGAAAACTTTCCGCCCGAGCGCAAACTCAATTAAAAAATATGATATCACTTACTTTTCCAAGCCCTTAAAAGCCTCGCCGTCAACCACCGATATTCTATTTTCGTACAAAGTTAGAATCTCCAAAGTGTCCAGACCGAGGAACGCTCTGTTGTGGATCGCCGTCACCTTCGAACAAATAAAACATTTAAACACTTAATTGCTTTAAGCTGTTTAGCGAATATTTAACGAAAATAATGTTGGGATAAGAACTTTTTTATTACGGGAGCAAAAGAATTCTCCTTTGTTTTTGTTTGCTAAGCGATTAATGAAAACGTTCCGACTTCGAAGCTTTAAAAAATGATTTGTTTTGAGCTTTTCGCATAGATGGTTGACTCTGAAATTTGCTTTCAGATAGCCAACTACTGTTCCTATTATAAATAATGTTCTTGTTATAACTAAACAAGAACTTTTTTTAACTATATGGCTTGACTGTGATCACACCTGATGGAAAGTGATGATACAGTCTAAAGTGGAACGCGCTTGCCTAGGAGATGCCTATTCACTCTTGATTTTACGGCACCCGGGTTGAAAGACAGTGACTGGGAGGGTTATAAAAAATAGGTATACCTTATATAAAAGAACCTAAGTGACTGACATAGACTGACTGATTGACAATGTGGTCGATTCTGTTGTGCAAAATCTCTAAACTAAACTAATTTAAAATATTGCTATCCTTTTCAAACTGCTCCCGATGGAAAAGGATGGCACTATTCTAAATTAGTTTAGTTTAGAGATTTTGCACAACAGAATCGACCACTGAGGACCCGAGGTGCTGAAATGACTGGTACGCACCGGAATGCCCAATGTTGGCAGCCCGCCCACTTAGGTGGATGGACGACATCAAGAGACTTGCAGGAAGCTGCTGGCTTCAGACGACAAAAAAATCATGGTATTTGACAGTCATTACGGACAAGTTTGACATTTTAATTTACACTTAAGTTACGCTCTCTGCCAGAAAAATATTTAAAAGCAAAATTTTAACGTGGAGAGAAAAAACAAATCTTTAAAAAACTCCGTTTGCCTCTCTTACTTTTTGTGTGCTTAAATTTTTTATTACTCTGCAACTTTTTAGTTGGAAAAAGTTTTGCTCGTTGCTTACGCCCCTTGACACCTGAACCTTTTGCACATAAATCTTCAAAGAACGACCGGAAAAAATAAACCGATGTAAGAGAAATGTTTGACGTGAAAACATGCGATCGGGAATTCCCAAGCTTTTATCGAAGTAGCGTTGCTAGGCGTCCGGATAAAGCCTGACATAGTTAGGATTTTTGATTGCGTGTCCGGTCAAAACAAAAAGTGTCTTGTCGGTCTTCTGTCAGGCTTATTACATTTCACAAATGAGCGAGCGTCGAGCGCGGCCTAACAAGATTTATGGTAATAAATAATAATCCAAAAGCTTGATTTTACATACAATTTTTATCAGTAGGTACCTATTAATACTGAGACATAAATTTCTAAATAATGTAGGATGTCCGATCTTTTTACTCAGATGTTCGACTGGCTGGTTGGTCCGGCTATTGAGTTTATCGACTTGGCAACCCTATATCGAAGTACCAAGTTCCACCCCTATATCCTTGAACGTAAAATAAGGTGGTAGATTATAGAAAACTTACGTTTATTTACACCCGGCCAACTATAGACCAATTGCCATCACGTCCATCCTTTGTAAAAGTATAGAACGTGTACTCAATCACAAGCTCCTAGCATACCTTGAAGAAAATGACCTTTTGTCGGACCGTCAGTATGGCTTCCGTTCCAACCGGAGCACTGGCGATCTTCTTGTGTATGCCACGCACACATGGGGCGAATCCATAGAGAAATACGGTGAGGCGCTCGCTGTCTCACTCGACATCTCTAAGGCTTTTGACCGAGTCTGGCACGGCAGCCTACTCAGCAAACTCCCAGCATATGGAATACCCGCTGGCTTTTGTAGCTGGATATCTGATTTCCTGAGAGAACGGTCTTTTCGAGTGGTCGTTGACCGTCACTCTTCAGACCTAATGGCTGTCAATGCCGGTGTACCTCAGGGATCTGTTCTATCCGCGACATTATTCCTGCTGCACATCAACGATTTGCTTAAACCAGGTTTATTTGGTTACGCTGATGACAGCACTGTTTCGGAGAGATACATGTCTAGTCCTAAAGCCAGCGGTGCTGAGATACTTGAGCTAAGAGAGGCATTGGTAGATCGCGTTAACTTGACTCTAAAAGAAGTGTCTGAGTGGGGTGACGCTAATCTAGTCAAGTTTAACGCTACCAAAACGCAAGCGTGTTTATTCACCGCAAAAAAGAGCCACTTGACCTTGGCTCCCACTTTTCAAAATGTATCCGTTCCGATTAGCGATCATATCGACCTCCTGGGTATTAACATCTCACCCAATCTCAATTTTGGGAAATGCATCGAGGAAAAGGCAAAAACAGCCGCCAAAAAACTTGGCATCCTGAACAAGGTTAAGCGGTACTTCAAGCCCGAACAGCTTTTGACGCTATATGAAGCTCAAGTTCGTTCCGGCATGGAGTACTGCAGTCACCTATGGGATGGATCTGCCAAATACCAACTCGATGCATTAGACTCGGTTGATCGCCGCGCACGCAGAATAATCGGCAAGGAATCGCTAACACGGGCGAAACTGCTCAGTTTAGAACACCGACGCAGTGTTGCCTGTTTAGCGGTTTTTTACAGGATATATTTTGGAGAGTGTGCTCAAGAACTCCACAACCTTGTGCCTCCTTCACCTTTCTACCATAGAACCGCGAGACGTCGAGAGAAGTGGCATCCTTATGTGGTTGATGTCCAGCGTACTTACACCCTTCCAGCTTCCGTGTCCCAGCCAAATACAATCTGGGTGCCTTCAAAAGAAGAGTGCATAGGCATTTTCTAGGCAAGCGCGCTCCATCCTAGACCTCATCATTTCTGTTCATCAGACTTGATTGTAGTCAAGCGCAAGCCTATCAATTATAAAAAAAAAAAATGTAGATTATTTTTAAAATGCTATAATAATCCTATTGTTTCTTTTTTATTAAGGGGGCCTTTAACATACACTAGTATATTTAATAGGCGTCAAAAATATACTATTATATCATTATTATTCTTTCAATTTTCGGTCAACATTTAAAACACTGGGTGGGTAAGATTTGAATATTATTTATGTATGAGTTATTACTGTTATCGTGTATGTGACCTCGTAGAATATATAATTAGATGGTATGCCAATGACATCAATATCGATTTGGTTTTAAACCGAATTCTGAAAAATAAAGGAGTCCTACTCACACTTATGTTTTAGAGCAAATTGATTTTTCACTGTTGTTTGTACGTGATCAGTTTCTCCATTTTATTGCTTCATTTGCGTGATAAAAGCCTGGCTTATTTTTGAGCAACGCAAAATAAAGCCAGGCCAGAGCAAATAAAACTACTAGGTATGTAATACCATTCCACGCAAGCATACTTTCTACCGTGATTACTTAAAGTAATAGTAGTTAGTAACGGTATACTTATAATAATAGTATTCGTATAGTTGATGTGACATTTTTTAATTGAAGAAAGCAACTGTTTGGAATTTACTAGAACAGATTTTATAGAAGATTTATCGTCATAATCAAAATAACCAAGAGCAATCTTTTCAAACTGAAGCAACAAAAATAGACGCGTCGACTTGAGAACCCTTCTCCAATTTTTGTCGTCGGTTAAAAACACAGGAATTTTATGTAAAAAATGTTTACTTGCAAAACAAATATCTCGGCTTAGGTACGCGAAAACACCATTATCCGATATATACAACGCAGCCGGTGATATAGGGCGGCAACTTTCAGTTTATCGCAGTTGTTCGGTCGCAGGTATCGTACCTTATTGTGATTCATATTCAGGATAAGCAGGTGATTAAGATGCGTGAACGACGAGGTCGGGATGGTCGCCAGGTTGTTTTGAGACACGTCGAGTTGCGTCAACTTGTTACCTGAAAATGGAGGAAATGTTTGAAACAAGAATTTAATTAGCATCCTTAATTACGTTTTTTATCAACTTATCGTGTACAAGTTCAGCTTTCTAAGACCAAGAGTATAGTTATGATAGATACACACATAATATTATACCATAAGTATTATATTGTTGCTATAGTATAGGTACGAGTTTAAATAAAGACGACAACATAGAAATACATAAGTGAAATTGATAAAGAATTGCCCTATAAAAATATTAGATAAAAATAAGCATATTTATTTTTCCAAAAATGTATAGGAGAATTAGTTATACTTAATATTCAGATTATTGAAGACGATTCCTTATCAAGTGTACTTTATACCCCTATATATTGCTATGTTACTGTGCACTATATTATTGTGGAGGCCTCGAGAGCCCTCGATTTCAAAAGTACGGCAAAAAATACTTTGCCCGAATTGGAAAACCCAAGCCGTCGCTACACAATTTTTCACGCACACTAGCATCCGCACACCATACAAATTTCAAATTGACACACTCACACTACAAGAAAAATAATTTACCGCACTCACGGAGCTGTCGTTATTAGGTAAGACTCTATCTAGTCCACAGATCAGGGAAAGACTAGTCGGAGCGACGACCTATTATAAATCTATGATCGTTATATTTTTATGGTTTTATTAATTGTTTACTCACAATAAATACTTACCAATAGAACTAAGCGATGAATCTTCGATGACTGCCAGGCTGCTGTTATGGACCGTGAGGTGGCGAATGTCCAAACTCAGGAATATGTACGACGGCAGTTTCGCTAGGTTGTTGTGTCGGAGCTTCAGGTAGAATATGATCATTGGCTTAGACCTTAACGTGTTCATTGCCTGTAACAAAATTGAAAGATTGTATAACACTATACTTCGATTCTCGAGTCGAGTTTCCAAAGCGCGATGCTAAACAATTAAGTAACTTCAGTTTCAATAAGTTAATTTTAGACTGGATCTCTAAATATGAATATCACGATATAGAATCTTTGTTTATGAAATAAGTCTAGGCACATATACACACATAAACTTACACTTTCAAACACTACACATCCATTCTTACACTTACACACATATTTCTTTATTTTTATTTTTTTGCATGTTTATATTTTGTATTTGAACTGCAACTCTCTTGTTTGCCATATTTGGACTTAACTTATTTGTATTAACTGACTCCCAAGACACGGGTTCTGCCTAGTTTGGGAGTCAGGGAGTGTTCAAAAACTGTAACATTTTGTTTTTGTTTGTCCAATAAGTTTCATTTGTTTCAAAGGAAATTTCTTTAGTTCACTCATTGGCTAATGGGCATGACCATCATCAGCCTAACCGGTTTTTAAGATCATGCAGGATTTTTCTCAGTACGTTCGTAGCTCTACCGGTGGTTGGACGTGCGTGTAAGTGAAAAAAACTAAAACGTCTGATATTGTAAACTTAAATGTGCGAATACATAAATCACACCCTTTTTCATCAATTTAATATTATTGTAAAATACCAATAATTAAATAATTGATGTTTTTATTGTTTTTATTAAAAAAAATCATAATAACGTCCGCCAGGCATAAACCTTTCCTTCAAAGTGAACGGTCTTCCCTTTCATCTAGCCAAGTAGTCACGCGCATCAACCAATGAGGTGCGAGTATTTACTCCCTAGGAGTTCGACTCGTGAATTGAACTGTACAACTTACAAGTGTACATGCATACAAAGGTGTTGCTAACGGTGTCGAGAGTTCAATGGATTTTCCTTCTCAAAAAATGCCCAGCGCGCTCAAAAGAAGTTTTCACTTCAACAATCCTTAGCCATTCCTCTTCTCAATCAGTAATTCGGCCAGGCGATACGAAAAAATAGAGAAACTCGTTCTCTTGGGTAAGTTTTTTGGAAAGAGACTATATAGCAGCCATATGTGATGGTTGGAACAAGCTTTATCTTCCTTTACAACGCATACAAGAAGACGGGAAAGAGAATAAGGAGAATTATAACATTTATCATATAATCAAAAATGAACTAATTTTGATAATAATATACAGTCTCTGAAAAATTGGAGCTAAACTGGTCAAAAACAAATAATTGGAGAACTTACTCTTTTCCTTACATATCTAATCATGTATGTAAACCTCAGAATACAGAAAAAACATGTAAACATAATACCTCAATTTCCTATAATATTTTCCCACGTTCGACTATAAAAGTGACATTGCTTTACCCTCGTAAAATAAATGCCACTTTATTGCTTTTCTAGGATAGATACGATACATACGAGTAATTGCATGTACAATGCAAGGACATGCTATGAAATATTTAATTTTTTTTGCTAATATCCAGATACATCTACTATATTTGTCAAAAAATAAAAGGCTTACTGGTGTGCAGACCACGTGAGCAGCACCATACAGCAGGCGATACCATGTTGAACCTATGCTGCTCGGTGAACTTACAGAGTATGTCTAAGCCGTTCTTCTCGACGGTACATCTGCAAGGGGTGATGGTGTTCTGCTGGTGTTCTGCGGTGGGCACTGCTGAGCGCGCTGCGGGGTGCCTGTGAATAACACTGATACCTTCTGTATATGCTGCTGCTCGGTGAACTCGCAGAGTATGTCTAGGCCGTTCTTCTTGACGGTATAGCTGCAGGGGGTGATGGTGTTCTGCGGCGGGCACTGCTGCGCGCTGCGGCGTGCTTGTGAATAACACTGATACCTTCTGTATATGCTGCTGCTCGGTGAACTCGCAGAGTATGTCTAGGCCGTTCTTCTTGACGGTATAGCTGCAGGGGGTGATGGTGTTCTTGCGGCGGGCACTGCTGAGCGCGCTGCGGCGTGCTTGTGAATAACACTGATACCTTCTGTATATGCTGCTGCTCGGTGAACTCGCAGAGTATGTCTAGGCCGTTCTTCTTGACGGTATAGCTGCAGGGGGTGATGGTGTTCTGCGGCGGGCACTGCTGAGCGCGCTGCGGGGTGCCTGTGAATAACACTGATACCTTCTGTATATGCTGCTGCTCGGTGAACTCGCAGAGTATGTCTAGGCCGTTCTTCTTGACGGTACAGGTACAGGGGGCGATGGTGTCCTGCGACGGGCACTGCTGAGTGCGCTGCGGGGTGCTTGTGAATACTACAGATGCCTTCTGTATGTGCTGCTGCTCGGTGAACTCGCAGAGTATGTCTAGGCCGTTCTTCTTGATGGTACAGCTGCAGGGGGTGATTGTGTTATGCTGGTGTTCTGCGGCGGGCACTACTGAGCGCGCTGCGGGGTGCTTGTGAATCCTACAGATACCTTCTGTATGTGCTGCTGCTCGGTGAACTCGCAGAGTATGTCTAGGCCGTTCTTCTTGATGGTACAGCTGCAGGGGGTGATTGTGTTATGCTGGTGTTCTGCGGCGGGCACTACTGAGCGCGCTGCGGGGTGCTTGTGAATAACACAGATACCTTCTGTATATGCCGCTGCTCCGTGAACTCGCAGAGTATGTCTAGGCCGTTCTTCTTGACGGTACAGCTGCAGGGGGTGATGGTGTTCTGCGGCGGGCACTGCTGAGCGCGCTGCGGGGTGCCTGTGAATAACACAGATACCTTCTGTATATGCTGCTGCTCCGTGAACTCGCAGAGTATGTCTAGGCCGTTCTTCTTGACGGTACAGCTGCAGGGGGTGATGGTGTTCTGCGGCGGGCACTGCTGAGCGCGCTGCGGGGGTGCCTGTGAATAACACGCATACCTTCTGTATGTGCTGCTGCTCGGTGAACTCGCAGAGTATGTCTAGGCCGTTCTTCTTGATGGTACAGCTGCAGGGGGTGATTGTGTTATGCTGGTGTTCTGCGGCGGGCACTACTGAGCGCGCTGCGGGGTGCTTGTGAATAACACAGATACCTTCTGTATATGCCGCTGCTCCGTGAACTCGCAGAGTATGTCTAGGCCGTTCTTCTTGACGGTACAGCTGCAGGGGGTGATGGTGTTCTGCGGCGGGCACTGCTGAGCGCGCTGCGGGGTGCCTGTGAATAACACAGATACCTTCTGTATATGCTGCTGCTCCGTGAACTCGCAGAGTATGTCTAGGCCGTTCTTCTTGACGGTACAGCTGCAGGGGGTGATGGTGTTCTGCGGCGGGCACTGCTGAGCGCGCTGCGGGGGTGCCTGTGAATAACACGCATACCTTCTGTATGTGCTGCTGCTCGGTGAACTCGCAGAGTATGTCTAGGCCGTTCTTCTTGATGGTACAGCTGCAGGGGGTGATTGTGTTATGCTGGTGTTCTGCGGCGGGCACTACTGAGCGCGCTGCGGGGTGCTTGTGAATCCTACAGATACCTTCTGTATGTGCTGCTGCTCGGTGAACTCGCAGAGTATGTCTAGGCCGTTCTTCTTGATGGTACAGCTGCAGGGGGTGATTGTGTTATGCTGGTGTTCTGCGGCGGGCACTACTGAGCGCGCTGCGGGGTGCCTGTGAATAACACAGATACCTTCTGTATATGCCGCTGCTCCGTGAACTCGCAGAGTATGTCTAGGCCGTTCTTCTTGACGGTACAGCTGCAGGGGGTGATGGTGTTCTGCGGCGGGCACTGCTGAGCGCACTGCGGGGGTGCCTGTGAATAACACGCATACCTTCTGTATATGCTGCTGCTCGGTGAACTCGTAGAGTATGTCTAGGCCGTTCTTCTTGACGGTACAGCTGCAGGGGGTGATGGTGTTCTGCGGCGGGCACTGCTGAGCGCGCTGCGGGGGTGCCTGTGAATAACACGCATACCTTCTGTATATGCTGCTGCTCGGTGAACTCGCAGAGTATGTCTAGGCCGTTCTTCTTGACGGTACAGCTGCAGGGGGTGATGGTGTTCTGCGGCGGGCACTGCTGAGCGCGCTGCGGGGGTGCCTGTGAATAACACGCATACCTTCTGTATGTGCTGCTGCTCGGTGAACTCGCAGAGTATGTCTAGGCCGTTCTTCTTGATGGTACAGCTGCAGGGGGTGATTGTGTTATGCTGGTGTTCTGCGGCGGGCACTACTGAGCGCGCTGCGGGGTGCTTGTGAATCCTACAGATACCTTCTGTATGTGCTGCTGCTCGGTGAACTCGCAGAGTAGGTATGTCTAGGCCGTTCTTCTTGATGGTACAGCTGCAGGGGGTGATTGTGTTATGCTGGTGTTCTGCGGCGGGCACTACTGAGCGCGCTGCGGGGTGCCTGTGAATAACACAGATACCTTCTGTATATGCCGCTGCTCCGTGAACTCGCAGAGTATGTCTAGGCCGTTCTTCTTGACGGTACAGCTGCAGGGGGTGATGGTGTTCTGCGGCGGGCACTGCTGAGCGCGCTGCGGGGGTGCCTGTGAATAACACGCATACCTTCTGTATATGCTGCTGCTCGGTGAACTCGCAAAGTATGTCTAGGCCGTTCTTCTTGACGGTACAGCTGCAGGGGGTGATGGTGTTCTGCGGCGGGCACTGCTGCGCGCCCTGCGGGTGTGCGGGCCGCGCGAGCAGCACCACGCAGCAGGCGAGCAACCAACGCGGCACCATGTTGAACCTATTAACAACATAGGTTTCATATAACTTGTTAAATTCCAAAATAATACTTTTATACAGATTAAGGCGTGTTTACACCTTCCTAAATTAGACGTCTTAAACTCGTTATCACAGACAATCGCTTCATCTTATGGGACACCTAAGCCCATAAGTGAGAGTTTTGACTTACAACAACTGTCACCTAAGGCCTTAGGGGTTGTCAGTGCAAAAGAGCATCAATATAATGGAAACTGTTATAAAATTATCCTCAATAATTTGACTAATCAAATATAACATCCAATCTTCCTTTTGCAGTTTCATTATAAGAGAGACAATTCACACTTAGGCCCTAAAGCTACTCCGAAGTAGGTCGCCGGCTTTAGATACTAATCTAATTTGAAATAAATTGATAACCCTAGGTTACTGTGAACCTTTTTAAAAAGGTTCTTTATTTGCTTTTTTACCCACGACGGAACGGAGTACGGGTATATGCGTTTAGGGTGAGAGACCGTTTGTACATTACTTTGTTATTGAGATTTTATGTTTGTTTGTATGTTACATTGTTCACAAAAATCTAATAATGCAAAAATATTTTTGTTTGTTTGTTCGTGTGTTTCTTGATACTTCTCATATACCGGTAGGTATATGAGAAGTATCAAGAAATTGAATTAGTCATCAACTGGTAAACAGCACCATCAACACCGTCACAGGCAGAACACAGCAGCTCCGACGGATTTTCTTGGATTTGTAATTATACCTACTGATAGGTTCTTAGTTCTTACTTTCCTTTAGTCGGGGAGTTTAAAAAAAAAAATATTTAATCACTATTCAATTACATAAGTCTGCAAAAGTCGTGGGTGTTTTAAATTTTTTAAATTTTCCACTTGTGTAGGTATTTATATTCTAAATCCCTGATTATCTTTGAGATTTCCTCATAACTGAGGGTCCAGGGTTCAAAATTAATTATTGTAATTATGATATTTCGCAGTAATATGTACTTTATTGGCTAGTAAATTTTACTAACTCATACCCAGTACTGAGCCGTAAGTATGAATTGAAATTTAAAAGGTGTTGTTCGCGTAAAAACACGAATGCAAATACCCCTAGGCCAGGCCAATCATGAAATTAATATTCATCGAAGTATGCAATCACGTACTAAGGGTAAATTTTGCTCAAGGGTACATTTTATCCTGGAAAAATATTAGTCTGAACCTCTCAAAGAATTCACAAAGTTTCGCTATATGAAGTGGTGTACTCACAATTTTCGCTTCACTCATAATTTTCCCGGCGAAAATTAAATTTGCTTTCGTGGCTTGCAAATTGCAAGTTGATCTTGAATATAAAACGCCTTTTATGAAAGGTATATTCCGTCATTAGTATTATAATAATATTTTTTGCAGAAACGAGCACGTTTCTGCAAAAAATATGATTATAACTGCTCAATGTATAATTAGTTTTTTTTATTTATTTTTTAAAACACGTACAGGGTTATTAAATAAATACATAAATGTTTGGTCTCAGTGTTTTGCCGATTTATAGGCATGCAAATATTAGTCATTTTTTGTCAACATCTTAGATAAAGTTTTGCTTGCCTTAATAAATTATGATTATACTTGCACTAAAATAGTTTAGGGATTATCATTATCACTGCGTACGTGTAAATGTACCTAGTATTTGTACAGGGTTATATAAAAATACTAAATCGCTCTCGGCCTGTATTTGTACTACGAATTTTACTCAATATTTTGAGAAATATCAAGTATTCAATATTTTACAGAGATACTCTACTTGTTCCTACTCTGTAATGTAACATCGGCAAGTGGCAACACCGCGGCGCGCGATCTCGGGGCGCGAAAACCACAACAGTGTAATGTCACTTTACAGAAATAACATTTTTTTGTATGATATAAATTAATACTTTCTTGCGGAATGTGTCCGAAACCGTCACCTAAGACAGCAAATTAAAGATAATTTTCAATTAAATATTTTGGATGTAGGAATATATCAAAGTATTTTGGCCTGCCCATCTTCACCGGCAGCTAAGATATTATTTAAGTTTAAATTAAGATAGTCTAGAATTTTATGATGTTAAGAAGTGTCTGTAATTTTATTTAAGTTTTGTTTTGTTTACTTAAGTTGTGCTGATCAAAATGTTGTCATCAACGGGGCTGACATTCTGCTTTAAGAGGGGGCTGAAAGCTAGCAAAACTTGTCATGCGCAAAACATCGTTCTGGTACAAAAGAGCATAGCGTATTACGCGAAATAAGGATGTAATTTTTAGTTTACTGTAATAACTTTTAAAATACATAACTTAGAAAGAAAACGATAATACACGTACTTCGTAATATTTATTGGAATTATAATCCTAAACCTTGGCTCTCTAGTACGTATAACATTGATAATAAATTGACAATTGTAAAAAATTGGACGCAACTTCGGGATTTTTTTTTATCGACAAAAAATTATCCTTTTATGTTTTCACTAATACAGTTTCTCGAAAATATGATGTTATATTCGTGTGTTTTATTTCAGGTAGTTTAGACTTGATTTACTACTGTAAAAATCAAATCTTAAACTGACATTTTCAGTTTATACCCCCTCTTAATAGCAGAGAAGCCCTTTGTTAATAAATTAGAATAAAAAAAAAATTAATACTGAATTTTGAAAAGTCGTAGAATAAAAGTTGTTCGTGTTAATGTACACCATTACAGACCGACAGCGATTTGGTATTTTTAGATGACCCTGTATAAATAATAGCCAACTACAATTTACTAACAAGATTTGTACCTTGTAACCACTCACAAAACACAGTTCAGAACACTGTAATTTCAACCGTCTACCAATAACACAGCTTGGCTAAATTGAATTGTACGACACAATTTGAGCAGCGTCAATAATTGTCGAATCTAATTGGATTTCGTGTCATCCGGCATCCCGAAGATGCCCTTGTATATATCACATTATAGATAGAGTGAGCAAGTTTTCAATTTGCCTTTGTTTATTATCAAGGAATAATAAAAGAAGATTAACGCACCTTTTTGTGTAGTTACTAAAATGAAACTAAAACAAACATTTACCTACTTAGGTCTGTTAATGAACTAGATTAATAAAATTGCATTTAAGCGCACAACCCATTCATAACTCTAATAAAACTATCACGAATGACAAAGTTTTACCACGATTCTTATTTAAATATATTTGAGCCACACCACATAAACATCATGTACATACCAATTAAAGTTTTGCTATAGTGTTTTACACACTTATATAAATAATTATTCATAAGCGATTCTGACAAAGTGGGACGCGTCTTCGTGGATTATAAATATACAAAGCTGCTCGTGATAGTCTTTCAGTCTATAAGCAGATATATGACGTAAGAAGTCTAAATTCAAGAGAGTTGAAAACTAGGTCTCACTGTAGTCCAAAGATAGTAGAGCCTAGTTTTACTAAGATGACTATCACGTGCAAAACTTTGACTCCAACTCCTAGACAAACTAAATACGTTCGTGACATTGTCGTTTTCATAGTTCTAGGATGATCCCTGATGAAAGTTGTTAGGGGCTTTCTGTCCCTGTTAATTAATACTTTTTACGTAAATTCCTGAAAATATACGAAAAATAGTGCCTATATTATTTTGTATCAAAGATTAAACCCAAAACCCAACTTCATTAGTAATTCAAAACTTGCTTCATAAAGAACAATAAACACAACAAACAGTTGCTCGTAAAGCTTTCCTTCAAAACATTTCACCAAAAGTAATTTTCCCGAGATAGCAATCTTAAAGGTTTCTTTGCTTTTATTGTTTGGGTTATTAAAAATATACTTTAGGTGTATTTATTTATTACAACTTGGTGGTTTTATTTTAAACGGACGTCCACTGCTGGACAAAGGCCTCCTGCAATGGTTTCCAGCCCGCACGGTCCTGCGCCATTTGTATCCAGCGCCTTCCCGCGACTCTTTTAATGTCGTCAGTCCATCTGGTCGGAGGTCTGCCAATACTGCGATTTCCCGTGCGGGGTCGCCATTCCAGCACTTTGGGTCCCCAACGTCCGTCGGTTCTACGAGCTATGTGGCCCCGCCCATTGCCACTTCAGCTTCGCGATACGTTGAGCTATGTCGGTGACTCAGGTTCGTCTACGGATCTCCTCATTTCTGATTGATCACGCAGAGAACTCCGAGCATAGCTCGATCTCCATCGCTCGCTGAGTGACTCTGAGCCTTCTTATGAGGCCCATAGAGGCCTTAGCTCTCTATAATATGTGTCCTATCAGTTTTTAAAGGTAGTGCTCTGAAGATCTGTTTGATGTGATCCCACCTATAACTTTCTCTATGCTTAACATAGACACATGTTCCATCCATACCACCTGAATGGCTGGCAATTCACGACCACCCGGTATGCTAGATCCTTCTTTCCACGTACGTGCAATCTGTGGAACCAACTACCAGCAGCAATGTTCCCTCATACTCTTAGCTATAACATAGAGTTAATCAAGGGGCGGATAAACAAATTCCTTAAGAGCCGGCAACACATTTGCAGTTCCTTTGATACTGCTAATGTCATGGGCGGCGGTGATCGCTTAACATCATGGTGACCCGACCCCGTTTGCACGCGATGACTATTTAAAAAAGTATAATTTTAAGGAAGGTTAGACTCAGTACCTAGGACTGTGGAGTTGAACTCCAAAAAGTATCTGGTGATGGATTACATCACCAGATAAATCACCAGATTAACAAAGAAGGATGAAATCGAAGAAGTAACATTAGACACATAAAAGTCATAGGCAGGATAAAACATAAATGTTTATAAATATAAGCATTATAGATGTACATCCTTCCGTATTGGCGAAGGGGCGAAGGTCGGAAGCACGAGTAAATCACGGAACGGTTCAAGGCTAGGTTTGCCTTTTAATTTATATTAATTACACACGTTACAAGCTTGCAGGTATTTATTAATAAACGTAGATCTCATGCTACATACAACCAATTTAGAAATAAACTCTCACTTTATAAACTCTATTTTGGGAACTTGGGGGGACAATTATATGCTGATATTTTCGGATGTTTCCTGTCTGTAGCTACTCATGTCATAATATAATGAGGTGCTTGCCGGAACTGTACCAATAAAGCGACTTTGTTACGTCATTCATGCAAATAAAACAATATGAATAACCAGCGATTTCCGTGTCCAATAATCGTCTAATAAATTTGATGGGACATCATAGTACAACCCGAAAAAGTAATATAGATTTCAATTCCACAGCATTCGCATTCGTAAACTTAAGTTTTTAAGCCGTGTAATAGTTATCACTAAGATAAGTTAAGTATAACTAAGATAATCATGTTTTACTTACTATTCGTAATACACCTGCAATGTTAGGCTTACATAAAAAATAAATCATTTATTCTTCTTTAAAATTCGTTTCACAAAGTGCTCGCTCGATACGAAGAACAGTCAGCAATCATGTTTGAGCAAAAATTATTATTATCTACGATGTTACTTGCAAATCTCCCGGATCTCGAAATTTTGTGGACTCTTCCAATTGTTCCAATCCAGTTAATCCATTTAGTTCCAGTAAATTCGTGGTTTTCCAATCCATTTAATCTTGTTAGCGAAGTAGGTAAACCTGAGACCAAGTTCTTTTTATTATAAGCCATTTTATCGTTTTGGATATGACGCCCGTATTTTTTTTACGTAATATCATAATATGGTCCTAACCTAAGTTATTCAAATGTCGACAAATTTATTAATTAGAATTTCAATAACATCTTTTTCCTTTACATTCAATATACATAATAGTATATAAAGTATAGAATAGTTTCAAAGACTTCGGTATCCGTCAGCACTCAGCCAGTTTGCAGAGCCAGTCGTTTCTCTTTGTGCATTAAGGCTTTAAAAAGGTCGAATGACATTTTACAGGGGGGCGGAGCAGCCGCGTTCACACTGATTTACTTAACTTTCGGGGAAATTATTACTTTACACGATTCTTAGAAGGCCTAAAAATAAAACTTTCAATCAAAGTTATTGTAATTTTTATTTAGTTTTTTGAGTGCAAGAATTCATTAAAAAAATTGGTTGCCTGTAAAGTCGGTTTACTGACGATAGTTGAACGTGACAACGTCTTCATTGTCGCTCGTTCCGCGCTTGCGAGGTAACGCCGGTAACGCCGCATGAGCGAGGTAACGCCGGATGAGTCATGTTTTTTCGTGCGTGCAACCGGCTCTATCGATTTATAAGACGTTGTCACGTCAAAACTTGCACCGTTTTGCAGACAATTTTGAAAGTATTACAAAATTAGATGCTTTTTGGGATATTTTTCTGAAAGAGGGTTTGAGAAAAATCATTTTCTTGTCAATAACGATTGTTCGTTAAACCCTTATTTTCCGTAACATATTTTTCTGTAAGGATTCGATGAACAGTTATTTAAACAATTCGACTTAGACATCATAAAAAGAGCCAGTTTGCCATCTCTTCAAGCCTTAAGGTATACTAATTTATTTCACTTGTGTGTTATAATAATTACTATGCTATAGATTTCTCCATGTGTGGAAAGGTATACTCACGTGTGTCTGTGTGCGTGAGGTCGGCGTGGAGGGGAATGCCTCTCATGGGGCACTAGGTCATGTTCTTAGGCATCCTCTGACCACCCTGAAACAAGGAATGTTAGTTATTAAAGAAGTTGCTACGATGATACGGTAAAGTGCATAATATACAATGGCAGGTTGATCTAAGCTACCATTTTGTTAGACCGTTTTCCAGTGAGGAAAAAGCAAAGTCAAAATTGCTGTCCTTATATGTACGAGTATGTATAGGTCCGTTGACGCATACGGCATTAAGTTGACGGTTTAAATAAATGGCGTTTATTTGTTCAACGTCTAAGTAGGTACAAAGGTATAGCGCCAGCATCGTGGGCATTAGATTTGCCCTATCAATTTATTGGACGTTTGGATGAATTATAAAAAATGTGGTTTTTATAATTCATCCAATTCATCCAAATCCAATTTATCTCATTGTAAGAATTGTGTTTCTTTTCTATGTAGATATAATATACAAAACTAGTAGGGCGCGTGAGGGCGCGGGCCACATGTGGCCCGCGTGCTGTCTTCCCCCCTATTTGCCATCCAACTTTTAGTCTCTTCAATATTCTCCATACCTTTTGTATGAAAAAAAAATATTCCGCCATTTTGAATTTTTTTTCTATCCATCGAATAGACCTTCGGGTCCTGATTACTTCTTGTCAAGAAACCGTTCTTCCATCTTTTATACTTTCCGAGATATCGACGAAATCCGTATGGCGGCCATTTTGAATCCGCCATTTTGAAATTTTTTTCAGCTCACTGCCAATTGCATGACGTTTCAAATGACATTTGGTCGAGCACCCCCCACCTATCTTCGATACCCTCCCCGTGCTCTTCACCCGTCTTCGAAATCCTCAATCATCAGCTCTCTCCGTATTTTTCCTCCGAATGAATTTTTCTCTTGTATACGAAACGCATAGTGAAAAAAAAATTTTTCATACAAAATTGTTCAGGAGAGGTGATCAATGAGTCAGTCAGTGAATCAGCACGAGTAGCTATATATATATTAACTAGTAGGCCGCGTGAGGGCGCGGGCCACATGTGGCCCGCGGGCTGTCTTCCCGCCTTTAAAAGAATCCCTTTAAAATTACCCTTACATTTTGTATGGAAAAAAATAAATTCCGCCATTTTGATTTTTTTTTCTATCCATCGAGTAGACCTTTGAATCTTGATCACTTCTTGTCAAGAAACCGTTCTTCCATCTTTTATACTTTCCGAGATATCGACGAAATTCGTATGGCGGCCATTTTGAATCCGCCATTTTGAAATTTTTTTCAGCCCACTGCCAATTGGATGACATTTCGAATCACATTTGGTCGAGCACCACCCACCTATCTTTGATACCCTGTCTGTGCTCTTCACCTGTCTCCGAAATCCTCACTCATCAGCTCTCTCCGTATTTTTCCTCCGAATGAATTTTTTTCTTTTATACGACACCATCCTTGAAAAAAAATTTTTTCATACAAAATTGTTCAGGAGAGGTGATCAATGAGTCAGTCAGTGAATCAGCACGAGTAGCTATATATATAGTAACTAGTTTTTCGCGTGGGGGCGCGGCCCGCTAAAGCGGACCGCGTAACTGCTTGTAGCAATTTACGTGGTCGCTCATACTCGGATTTAGCAATAATTAGTAGGTAGGTACCCAATCGCCATACAATTTAGTATGAAAAAAAAATTCCGCAATTTTGAATTTTTTTTCTTGTCACTAAATAGATATCCCCATTTCGATCATCTTTTGCTATGAAACCACTTTTCTATCGTTCATACATTCTGAGATAGACATCGACGAAATTTGTATGGCGGCCATCTTTTTTTCGCCATTGTGAATTTTTTTTCAGCGCATTGGCAATTGCACGAGATTTCGAATGACATTTGGTCGAGCACCCCCCACCTATCTTCGATACCCTGGCTGAGCACTTCACCCGTCTCCGAAATCCTCAATCATCAGCTCTCTCCATACTGTCCCCGAAAGAAATAGCTTTCCTCTTTACGAAAGTGTTTGTGAAAAAAAAATTTTTCATACAAAATTTTACAGGAGAAAATTTTGCGAAAATCTCGGCCGCCATCTTGTTTTTCCAAAATTTTTCATTTTTTCTATTAATCGTTTACTAATATCTACAATCGTTGCGAGTTTAAACGAAATCGGTCGGAAAACAAAAAAGTTATAGAAATCACGTCGGCCGCCATCTTGTTTTTCTGAAATGTCTATCCATTTCCCTACTCGAATCCCGCACCCAAACACATCCTCCATACATCATTATATCGTTTTCAGTCTCCTTCTAGGTCTCTCCAACATTTTTTATGAAAAAAAAATTTCCGCCATTTTGAATTTTTTTTCTTGTCACTAAATAGATATCCCCATTTCAATCATCTTTTGCTATGAAACCACTTTTCCAACTGTCATACCCTCCGAGATAGAGACCAACAAAATTTGTATGGCGGCCATGTTTTTTCCGCCATTTTGAATTTTTTTTCAGCTCATTGGTAATTGGACGAGGTTTCAAATGACATTTGGTCGAGCACCTCCCACCTATCTCCAATACCTTTAGCGTGCTCTTCACCCGTCTCCAAGATCCTCAATCATCAGCTCTCTCCATACTGTCCCCGAAAGAAATAGTTCTCCTCTTTACGAAAGCGTTTGTGAAAAAAAAATTTTTCATACAAAATTTTACAGGAGAAAATTTTGCGAAAATCTCGGCCGCCATCTTGTTTTTCCAAAATTTTCCATTTGTTTTGTAAATCGTTTACCAACTTTTAAAATGCTTGCAAGTTTTAACGAAATCGGTCGGAATACAAAAAAGTTACAGAAATCACGTCGGCCGCCATCTTGTTTTTTGGAAATGTCAGATTTTTCCCATACTCGAATCCCCCACCCAAACACATCCCCTATACATCATTATATCGTTTTCAGTCTCCTTCTGGGAGAACAATTGTATATGTCAGTCAGTGAGTCAGTGAGTCAGTGGTAATCGAGCTATATATAGTATAATAATAAAAGAAATGGTAATAATTTAGGATATTATTATTTTTAACCGACTTCAAAAAAAAGGAGGAGGTTCTCAATTCGTCGGAATCTTTTTTTCGACAAAGATATTCTCGGAAAGGTAAAATGAAATATTGAATACGACGTTGTTCCCCAATTATTTTACCTTTCGATTGACGTAATTGCCTGTCTACCCAAACATTTGAAAAGCAACCAACCAACGTTCAGATCGCTATCTTAAGCTAAATCGATTCCTTTCCTACAGTCTATATAGTAAGCAAGTACCTATTTTGTGACCTACTTACTAAAACTACAGGAAAGTAAATATAAAACTTATCAGGGGTTTTGGCCTACGTTATATTTTGTACCACTGCCACCACAGGCTGTTATTTTATACCATTGAAGCATGTAATTTACAAAAAAATTGGGGCAAAATTTCAATGATATGAAATTGAACACACAAATATAGTAATTACAAAAAGTATATAGTAATGAAGTTAATAAAATTGGAATTAGAATAATAACTAAGAAAAGATCCAACTACTGTGGTAGCGCAAAGAATACTGTTTCATGAATACATCAGTTGAAGATATGGAAATAAGAAACGTCAAAATACTTTCAAATAACAATCTGCCAAAATAGAAATGTGTATGGTTTCTAGTAAAATATAAAAAGTGTTAGATACTACTCAAGTATTCTGTACAGTACATTTATTTTAAGCATAAACTTTAACTTATTTATTCGTATGCCACGGCAAAGGTAAAGAAGAGTGAGATAAATAAGCATTTATCTCACACTAATCCGCAATCTAAAGAGAAAATCTATCGGTCGCATCGTGCACTATGCTTTGTGATTTTCTTTTCTTGCAGATTATATTATATCGAAGTAAGCGTCGATATAATATATCTGTGATCGTGTTTCTGAAGTGATTTCTTTTTGAAGTGATCGTATTTCTTGTTCACCAGCTGGTGTAAAAGCTTCGTTCATTTTTAGGTTCCATACCAAAATGAACCAAAATCCTATGTTAGTCGATCATTTTTTGCAAAATATCTTTAACTAAAATGTTATTTAACTGGAATCAAAATATTGATTTATTTAACTCTTTTTTGAAACAATATTCATTCAATAATAAATAAAATTTCGAACAAAAAAATGCAATTGACTATTAAGTCCTGATTGGACAGAGATAGTGTACATTGGATAGTGACGTCACTATCTCTGAAGCCATCGTAACTCGTGGTAACTCTATAAACATTTTGGTTTCGCGAGAAAGGGACAGAAGAAAAGTTGTAATGCTTGTAACAGTTGATTTCCTTGTCGGATAAGATTTTTTTTTAAATAAGTTTTTTATTTTTGTATGAGAGCAAGATGACGTGCAGTGGACAAACGGTTCATGCACGGCTATGTATTGTATGACCACTACTTCGGTGACCGTCTTCTAGGTGAGGCGACAATGGATCAACGGCTTTAATAAATTGCAATATCAAGCTATGACGTTTTGAAAAATGATGTATCAAGTGGAAGATATTTATCACTGATCAATGGGCATGCTAATCCAATACATTTGAGTGCTTGTGGTTTAAAAATGAAAAAATAATTGCGTACTCATTTTAATTGCTCAAAGTGCACGTTATTGAGTAAAAAGAAATAAAACCTTTGATGATTTTTTTTTAATTTCAGCGTATGCTTTTGATTGAGAGCACATACCTATACTCGTATCTAATATTTTTTAGAGTAAGTATAAAGCTCTCTTTGAATGCTCTTTCAATTCTTCAATCTAAATAATTAAAAACCTTTTCAGTGCTATTTTGAACATTATTTTTCTTGATGAAGTTCCGGAATCATTTTGATATTATTATTCTAGTATACGCGCATGTCTCACCTATGCCTTACAATTAGAATGATTAATTTATATACTTAATAAGAAAATTAAAGCATTTCATGTTGCATTGATGATATTATAATCATATTGCGATTATTATAGAACGGGTGCCTAATCGTTCTAACCATATATTACAGTTGTTTAACACAAATCATTATATTGTAGAATATTGTGTACCTTACGTATAAGTATGAAATTGGAATTGACGCTACAATTCTGAAAGAAAACAAAGATAGAATATTATTATTTTTCCGTAAGTTCGTAATTGCCAGTCCAAGGTTTGTGGGAAAGAAAAATTTTAAAAGGAATCATGTGAAAGAATTAAGAATACCTACTAGAGAGGAAGAATAACCTTAGAACATTATTATTAGGTATTACCTTCTCTGAATAAGCCACTTTACACTTCAACAAGTAAGTAAGTTATTTGTCTTTATAATATGCTAAAATGCATATCCCAGCACAATATTATACAAATGGTTGGTACATACAAAAAGTTGAATGAAATCACGAAAACCACTGCACTCTTCTACAATATTCTCACACGATCTTAATTTAAGACACTCAGTCGTTACATGGGCATCGTCACTATTATTTATCACCACAGGTTCGAACGACGCGATAAAAAAAATTACAGCGCACAAAGTGTTCCGAAAACAATGGATTCCTAACACCTTTCGCGTTCCATGTTTTTCACTCTATTCCCGTTTATATTTGCACTGGCGTTTGTACTGCACTTTGTAGGGATTTATTTATATGTTCAGTTACGTGGCTGTTTCGCAGATTGACAGCGACTGCCCAGGCCCCTTCGGCTGATCCATTATCATTTGATAGCCCATCTCCGTCCCCGAGTCATTGTGCGGGTAATCTCATTTTGTGACGAACTGCCGGTTCGCTGCTTATGAACGAATGTGCGAGTCGGGCGAGTCGGTGAACCCGGGCGTAGGATTTTTTTACTCTCTACAAGTGAGCTATGTTATTACCGGGCGTAGGATTTTTTAACTCTCTACAACTTATCCGATAAATGGAGTGGAATGGAAATGGAACGTAATTAAAAAAAGTATAAGAATTACTTTTATTTGCGCGGAAGTCACTAATGAATTAAGGCTCCCCCACACAGGCGCGTTATTATCGGTCGATAATATCGCAAGCGTTATTGCGATATCTGTTTTCAGTACATTTTGTAATAGGATGGTCATGTAGTTACACACTGCTGCGATAATAACGCCGCGTTGGAAGTAGGACGCTGCGTCCGTAGTGCGATATTCTCGTAAGAAATATCGCACGATAAAAACGCAGCTGTGTGCAAGGACTCGGGACGAATTATCGCAATAACGCATGCGATATTATCGACCGATAATAATGCGCCTGTATGGGAGAGCCTTTAAGTGATCATTCTCTTACATTTTTTTTAATTTTGTTTCATTTCATTCCATCCATCGAATCGAAATACTTCATATTTCGTCGGAGTCGGTGAACCCGGGCGCAGGATTTTTAACTCTCTACAAGTTATTATTGGAGCTCTAGCCATATGACATAGTTATCCGATAGATGGAATGGAAATGGAACAAAATTCAAAAACATGACTGTTGTTTGTGCGGAAGTAATGAACTTAGTGATCAATCTCGTACATTTTTAACCGATTTCAAAAAAGGAGGAGGTTCTCAATACGACTGTATGTTTGTTATCTCATAACTTTTGACTGGGTGAATCGATTTTGATGATTCTTTTTTTATTAGAAAGCTGAAGCTTCCCCTGTAGACCCATTTCAATTAGTCCAGTTCTGGTAATGGTATCCATGAGAAAACCTGAGAAATGATGAGAGTTGAAGTCCTTTTTTTGTTAATTAATTAACGTTTATTATGTTCCATCCATTGAATCGAAATTTTTCATATAAGTAGCTTAAGGTTCATAAATACTAAAAAGCCCTTATAAGTATTTACCTCCCTGTTATGTTCCGAAGCTATAAAGTTTTGAAACGGTAAAAGCAAATGTGAGCTCATTACGGCTGTGAATATACTCTAGAACTTTCTAATTGTTCCAAGGTAACGTTTAAATAGTAAAGTATTCAATATTTTGTTTATAATTTATATGTAGTTGTGTGGGTATAATAAATTATATCATTACCTCATTACCATAACGCCTTAGGCAAGGGGTTGGCTGGATCGATACTTCTAACTCCGCGAAACATAGCTACTTTGTATTGTGAACACCTCTTCCACCGAATACATAATAAGTACCTACTTATTCCCTCTACGCAATAGTTTCTAGAGACTATTTTGGCGTAAATATTTACCGTGTGTTTTGACCTTAAATCCTTTTTGCCCACAACTGAGTAGAAACCGAATCGTACCGTTACCGTACCGTGGGAGAAACTGTTGGGGTAAATTTACTTACCCTTCCAAGTCAGTACGATAACATCGTAGGCTGCATCATCACTTACCATCAGGTGAGATCGCAGTCAAGTACTAACAGTGCTGATCGGCAGCTTTCACACACCTTTGAAATCATTATAGAGAACTCTCAGATATAGAGACTTACAGTGTTCACCGTATACCTACAAACTCAGCCTGATCTACCTCAAATCACACAATTTTCAGTTACTACAAACGTACATAACTCCTAAAAGTCAAAGAGTTTTGAAATTCGAACCTGCAATCTCGGTTTAGAAAGCAAAACTCCAAACCACTGTGTTATCATACTAAAGTTCATTGAGGTCATTAAACTATGTTTCACCCTTTATCCAAAAATATACAAGTAAATACCTAAACTTAAAATAAATCCACCTAACTACGTTAATAACTGCTATATTAATCTGTGCTCTGGCATTAAAGTTGTTTGTATCAGGATTCAGGAACCGCTAATACTTTCAAGCTCATAATTTAAGTTTTTAACGGCCCATTATCCCGGTTTTTAGCGACTACGCCACTTTTCAAACCAATTCAAAATCATGAAAAAATAGTTTTTTTTCACTGTTAAAAATAAATATTAAAGATACATGCCTTATCTCTTTAATGTACTCATGAAAACACGATAAGTTAAACTTGCCTCGATCATAAAAATTTTTGAAAACAGGTCGTTTTTGTTCATTTTTCTAATGGCATTTCCAAAGCTTCAGACCAAATTTCATAAAAATTATACGTAAAGTAAGCTCATTGTATTACCTATTTATTGGAAAGACAGATTTTAAATGAAAAAATTGCTGCAAAATTTCGCCTAACAGAAGTCATAAAATGATCTAACGCATCGAATAAGCGATGTACTTCAGTGGCTCACGAGCCTCTATACGAGAAGGACCTGCGCAAGTTTTCACGACTCACGCTCCTTTCGCGCTAAAATTATTTATTTTTTAATTATTTGTAAATAAATTCTCTTACTACATTTAGTAATAAAATTAAAATATGGTAAGTGTTTCTTGAGTTTTTCAAAATACCTAGCCCTCAAAAGCTCCAAAGAAAATCTGATACGAACTAAGAAAATTAGGTAGGTAGAGTAAATTCCACCACGTGCAAATACCATCACGCGTAACCACAGTTTATACCTATATACAGTCAGTAAAGGAGACGGGATTTTTTTTGTTTGGCTAAACTGAGTTTCTCATGAATACATGATATAATAATATCCTCTCGACTTTATTTTGGACATGGCAGTCAATAGAAATTTAAAAACTGCGTGGGAGATATTTCTGAATTTGCAACCCCTAGATTGGTTCCTACTAAATAGAAATACCTCACCAACCTACTAATAAGTTTTTAGAAAAATACAAATATAATAATATTAAGGAGCACAAACCCGCGGAACCCGAGACCTTTCAAAATTTCAAAATGGCGGATTCAAAATGGCCGCCAAACGAATTTCGTCGGTATCTCGGAAAGTATAAAAGATGGAAGAACGGTTTCTTGACAAGAGGTGATCAAGACCCGAAGGTCTATTTGATGGATAGAAAAAAATTTCAAAATGGCGGAATTTGTTTTTTCCATAGATAAGTATGGGAATATTTAAGAGGTCAGCGATGATTCTTTTATAGGCTGGAAGACAACCCGCGGCCTACTAGTACATTTATATATTCACTGACTCATTGATCACCTCTCCTGAGCAATTTTGTATGAAACAAAATTTTTTGACGTATACTGTCAAGTACAAGCCAAATGTCATTTGAAACGTCATCCAATTGGCAATGAGCTGAAAAATTTTCAAAATTGCGGATTCAAAATGGCCGCCAAACGAATCTCGCCAATATCTCGAAGAGTATAAAAGATGGAAGAACGATTTCTTGACAAGATGTGATCAGGACCCAAAGGTCTATTCAAAGGACAGAAAAAAATTCAAAATGGCGGAATTTATTTTTTTCATAAAAAATGTATGGGGAATGTTGAAACTTACGTTGTAAGGCAAATAGCGGGGGAAGACAGCACGCGGGCCACATGTGGCCCGCGCCCCCATGCGCCCTACTAGTCAATTACTATAACTATTAATATTTATATAGCTGGTCGTGCTGATTCACTGACTCATTGATCACCTCTCCTGAACAATTTTGTATGAAAAAAAATTTTTTGACGTATACTGTCATATACAATGGAAAAATTCATTAAGAACAAAAATATGGAGAGAGCTGATGATTGAGGATTTCGGAAGCGGGTGAAGAGCACGGCCAAGGTATCGAAGATAGGTGGGGGGTGCTCGACCAAATGTCATTCGAAACGTCATCAAACGTCGTCCAAAAAAATCAAAATGGTGGATTCAAAATGGCCGCCATTTGAATTTCGTCGATATTTCGGAAAGTATAAAAGATCGAAGAACGGTTTCTTGACAAGAGTTTATTATGATCCGAAGGTCTATACGATGGATAGAAAAAAAATTCAAAATGGCGGACTTTATTTTTTTCATAGAAAATGTATGACGAATGTTGAAGAGACTAAAGGTTGAAAGGCAAATAGGGGGAAGAGAGCACGCGGGCCACATGTGGCCCGCGCCTCCACGCGCCCTACTAGTATAATATATAGTTACTCGGGCTGATTCACTGACTGACTCACTCATTGATCACCTCTCCTGAACAATTTTGTATGAAAAAAAAAATTTTTAATATCCATTTCGTATATAAGGGAAAAATTCATTCGGAGAAAAAATACGGAGAGAGATGATGAGATGAGGATTTCAAAGACAGGTGAAGAGCACAGCCAGGGTATCAAAGATAGGTGGGGGGTGCTCGACCAAATGTCATTCGAAACGTCATCCAATTGGCAGTGAGCTGGAAAAAATTTCAAAATGGCGGATTCAAAATGGCCGCCGTTCGAATTTTGTCGATATCTCGGAAAGTATAAAAGATGGAAGAACGGTTTCTTGGAAAGAAGTGATCAGGACCCGAAGGTGTATTGGATGGATAGGAAAAAAGTTCAAAATGGCGGAATATTTTTTTTCATAGAAAATGTGTGGGGAATTTTGAAGAGATTTTTTATGGGCGGGAAGACAGCACGCGGGCCACATGTAGCCCGCGCCACCACGCATCCAACTAGTATATATTATACTATATATAGCTCGATTACCACTGACTCACTCACTCACTGACTGACATATACAATTGTTCTCCCAGAAGGAGACTGAAAACGATATAATGATGTATGGGGGATGTGTTCGGGTGGGGGATTCGAGTATGGGAAAAATCTGACATTTCCGAAAAACAAGATGGCGGCCGTCGTGATTTCTGTAACTTTTTTGTATTCCGACCGATTCGGTTCAAACTTGCAAGCATTGTAAAAGTTGGTAAACGATTCACAAAAAAAATGGAAAAAATTGGAATAACAAGATGGCGGCCGAGCTGTGGTTTTTTTAAAATTTTTCATTTTTCGACCCCAAACCGCGGCGCCACAGATCCTAAACGGGGTACTCGAGGATGATGATTTTTACTTGATTCGCCCCCAGTTATCCTGAATTTTGACAGAACGGGAGTAATTTTTCAAAATCCAAGATGGCGGCTGTTCTGGCGGCCGATCAGTCTGCGGTACGAAAATACGCAATTTTAAAATTCAAATTTCACACACTTGGCAACATCGGAGCGTTTCGACTTCTATGGGGCGATCGTGAGTACAGACTCGAAGTATTGAGTGGGGGAAAAATAATTACCCCATTTCTCGGGAAATTTCGAGATTTTCCCCAAAAAGTAAAAAATCGAAATACGGACTTTTTGCGAAATCCGAGTATGAGCGATTACGTGTCTTACTCGTACAAATGACATTTGGGTATTTTTGTCGCCCGGCACTGGCAACATTGGAATCTATCAAAGTAAAAGTGATTTTCGACATGGTCACTTTTCAGGGGCAATCATGTCGCCTGGGTGCGAGCGAGATGAAAACTTGAAACGTCATCAGGAGCGGTATATCCTGTAATTACTGGAAAAAGTAGTAAACTATGTAAAATATTTCTGTGAAATGCGGTGGCGGCCATTTTGTATTCATTTAATTTTTTTGAATATTTTGATCGTGTTTTTGAGGCACTTGGCAACATTTCGGAAAGTCGACATGTATGAACCGATTGTGTAACTCGACGAGCAGTATCGAAATATAAAAGCAGTGTTGCCACATTTGGGGTAGTTTTCGAGATTTTCCCCAAAATGTCCTTCTGTAAAATTTTGTATGAACAATTTTTTTTTCACTTGTGGCTTCGTATACAAGTCAAGAAATGACTCGTAGAAAAATATGGAGAGAGCTGATGATTGAGGATTTCGGAGACGGGTGAAGGGCTCAGCCAGGGTATTGAAGATAGGTGGGGGGGTGCTCGACAAAATGTCATTCGAAACCTCGTGCAATTGCCAATGCGCTGAAAAAAATTTCAAAATGGCGAAAAAAAGATGGCCGCCATACAAATTTCGTCGATGTCTATCTCAGAATGTATGAATGATAGAAAAGTGGTTTCTTAGCAAGAGATGATCAGAACGCAGAGTTCTATTTATTGAAAAGAAAAAAAATTCAAAATGGCGGAACATTTTTTTTTTCATACTAAATTGTATGGCGATTGGGTGCCTACTATAAGAAAATCCAAAGTTTTTGCTAAATCCGAGTATGAGCGACCACGTAAATTGCTACAAGCAGTTACGCGGTCCGCTTTAGCGGGCCGCGCCCCCACGCGAAAAACTAGTATATATATATATAGCTGCTTGTGCTGATTCACTGACTGACTGATTGATCACCTCGACAGTCTTCAGAACCCTGAATCATCATCTCATTTCATATGTTTTCGCTGAGAATCCTCCAAAAAACCGCATCAAAGTACTACATGTTGCACAACTTTTCAATAGTCTCTTCAATATTCCCTATACATTTTCTATGGAAAAATAAATTCCGCAATTTTTAATTTTTTTCTATCCATCGAATAGACCTTCGAGTCCTGATCACTTCTTGTCAAGAAACCGTTCTTCCATCTTTTATACTTTCCGAGATACCGACGAAATTCATATGGCGGGCATTTTGAATCGCGCCATTTTTAATTTTTTTTCAGCTCACTGCCAACTGAATGACGTGTCAAATGACATTTGGTCTAGCACCCCCCACCTATCTGCAATACTCTTGGCTGTGCTCTTTACCCGTCTTTGAAATTCTCAATCATCAGCTCTTTCCGTATTCCCTCTGAATGAATTTTTCCCTTAAATACGAAACAGTATTTGAAAAAAAAAATTTTTTCATACAAAATTGTTCAGGAGAGGTGATCAATCAGTGAGTGAGTCAGTGAATCAGCACAAGCAGCTATATAGGTACTGACCGTTTAAATCTTTCCTAGACTACGACTAGTATTTAAAAAACAAAATCAGCTAAATCGGTCCAGCCGTTCTTGAGTTTTAGCGAGACAAACATACAGAAATAACTGATTTATATAAAATATACCTGTGTTGAGATATCGATTACCATAGAAAAATCAAAATATAGGTAAAAACGCAACTTCCAACATATATTTCGTGAAGCGAATTATAATGTAAATAGTCCAACTGTAACAGTTCAACTGTGACGCAAATATTTATGATATAGGGTCACGGAGTTCATTTGAACTGCGCGACTTACGGCAATGATCGGTAGGTATCGTAGCGCGGGGTCTGAGCGAGCGATAAATGCCTAAAGTGCTGGGATATAGTCGCCTTACATCCCTTCATACGCAGGTAACGTACAATCATAGCTGCACCTGGGCCTTTACTTACTGGCATTAAGGCGACTATATCCCAGCACTTTAGGCATTTATCGCTCGCTCAGACCCCGCGCTACGATACCTACCGATCATTGCCGTAAGTCGCGCAGTTCTAATAAACTCCGTGACCCTATATCATAAATATTTGCGTCACAGTTGAACTGTTACAGTTGGACTATTTACATTATAATTCGCTTCACGAAATATATGTTGGAAGTTGCGTTTTTACCTATATTTTGAGTTTTTTATGGTAATCGATATCTCAACAGAGGTATATTTTATATAAATCAGTTATTGCTGTATGTTTGTCTCGCTAAAAGTCAAGAACGGCTGGACCGATTTAGCTGATTTTGTTTTTTAAATACTAGTCGTAGTCTAGGAATGATTTGAACGGTGAGTACCTATATAGCTGCTTGTGCTGATTCACTGACTAACTCACTGATTGATCCACCTCTCCTGAACAATTTTGTATAAAAAAATTTTTTTTTTCAAGTACTGTTTCGTATTTAAGGGAAAAATTCATTCAGAGGGAATACGGAGAGAGCTGATGATTGAGAATTTCGAAGACGGGTAAAGAGCACAGCCAAGAGTATTGCAGATAGGTGGGGGGTGCTAGACCAAATGTCATTTGAAACGTCATTCAGTTGGCAGTGAGCTGAAAAAAATTAAAGATGGCACGATTCAAAATGCCCGCCATATGAATTTCGTCGGTATCTCGGAAAGTATAAAAGATGGAAGAACGGTTTCTTGACAAGAAGTGATCAGGACTTGAAGGTCTATTCGATGGATAGAAAAAAATTAAAAATTGCGGAATTTATTTTTCCATAGAAAATGTATAGGGAATATTGAAGAGACTATTGAAAAGTTGTGCAACATGTAGTACTTTGATGCGGTTTTTTGGAGGATTCTCAGCGAAAACATATGAAATGAGATGATGATTCAGGGTTCTGAAGACTGTCGAGGTGATCAATCAGTCAGTCAGTGAATCAGCACAAGCAGCTATATATATATATACTAGTTTTTCGCGTGGGGGCGCGGCCCGCTAAAGCGGACCGCGTAACTGCTTGTAGCAATTTACGTGGTCGCTCATACTCGGATTTAGCAAAAACTTTGGATTTTCTTATAGTAGGCACCCAATCGCCATACAATTTAGTATGAAAAAAAAAATGTTCCGCCATTTTGAATTTTTTTCTTTTCAATAAATAGAACTCTGCGTTCTGATCATCTCTTGCTAAGAAACCACTTTTCTATCATTCATACATTCTGAGATAGACATCGACGAAATTTGTATGGCGGCCATCTTTTTTTCGCCATTTTGAAATTTTTTTCAGCGCATTGGCAATTGCACGAGGTTTCGAATGACATTTTGTCGAGCACCCCCCCACCTATCTTCAATACCCTGGCTGAGCCCTTCACCCGTCTCCGAAATCCTCAATCATCAGCTCTCTCCATATTTTTCTACGAGTCATTTCTTGACTTGTATACGAAGCCACAAGTGAAAAAAAAATTGTTCATACAAAATTTTACAGAAGGACATTTTGGGGAAAATCTCGAAAACTACCCCAAATGTGGCAACACTGCTTTTATATTTCGATACTGCTCGTCGAGTTACACAATCGGTTCATACATGTCGACTTTCCGAAATGTTGCCAAGTGCCTCAAAAACACGATCAAAATATTCAAAAAAATTAAATGAATACAAAATGGCCGCCACCGCATTTCACAGAAATATTTTACATAGTTTACTACTTTTTCCAGTAATTACAGGATATACCGCTCCTGATGACGTTTCAAGTTTTCATCTCGCTCGCACCCAGGCGACATGATTGCCCCTGAAAAGTGACCATGTCGAAAATCACTTTTACTTTGATAGATTCCAATGTTGCCAGTGCCGGGCGACAAAAATACCCAAATGTCATTTGTACGAGTAAGACACGTAATCGCTCATACTCGGATTTCGCAAAAAGTCCGTATTTCGATTTTTTACTTTTTGGGGAAAATCTCGAAATTTCCCGAGAAATGGGGTAATTATTTTTCCCCCACTCAATACTTCGAGTCTGTACTCACGATCGCCCCATAGAAGTCGAAACGCTCCGATGTTGCCAAGTGTGTGAAATTTGAATTTTAAAATTGCGTATTTTCGTACCGCAGACTGATCGGCCGCCAGAACAGCCGCCATCTTGGATTTTGAAAAATTACTCCCGTTCTGTCAAAATTCAGGATAACTGGGGGCGAATCAAGTAAAAATCATCATCCTCGAGTACCCCGTTTAGGATCTGTGGCGCCGCGGTTTGGGGTCGAAAAATGAAAAATTTTAAAAAAACCACAGCTCGGCCGCCATCTTGTTATTCCAATTTTTTCCATTTTTTTTGTAAATCGTTTACCAACTTTTACAATGCTTGCAAGTTTGAACCGAATCGGTCGGAATACAAAAAAGTTACAGAAATCACGACGGCCGCCATCTTGTTTTTCGGAAATGTCAGATTTTTCCCATACTCGAATCCCCCACCCGAACACATCCCCCATACATCATTATATCGTTTTCAGTCTCCTTCTGGGAGAACAATTGTATATGTCAGTCAGTGAGTGAGTGAGTCAGTGGTAATCGAGCTATATATAGTATAATATATACTAGTTGGATGCGTGGTGGCGCGGGCTACATGTGGCCCGCGTGCTGTCTTCCCGCCCATAAAAAATCTCTTCAAAATTCCCCACACATTTTCTATGAAAAAAAATATTCCGCCATTTTGAACTTTTTTCCTATCCATCCAATACACCTTCGGGTCCTGATCACTTCTTTCCAAGAAACCGTTCTTCCATCTTTTATACTTTCCGAGATATCGACAAAATTCGAACGGCGGCCATTTTGAATCCGCCATTTTGAAATTTTTTCCAGCTCACTGCCAATTGGATGACGTTTCGAATGACATTTGGTCGAGCACCCCCCACCTATCTTTGATACCCTGGCTGTGCTCTTCACCTGTCTTTGAAATCCTCATCTCATCATCTCTCTCCGTATTTTTTCTCCGAATGAATTTTTCCCTTATATACGAAATGGATATTAAAAATTTTTTTTTTCATACAAAATTGTTCAGGAGAGGTGATCAATGAGTGAGTCAGTCAGTGAATCAGCCCGAGTAACTATATATTATACTAGTAGGGCGCGTGGAGGCGCGGGCCACATGTGGCCCGCGTGCTCTCTTCCCCCTATTTGCCTTTCAACCTTTAGTCTCTTCAACATTCGTCATACATTTTCTATGAAAAAAATAAAGTCCGCCATTTTGAATTTTTTTTTCTATCCATCGTATAGACCTTCGGATCATAATAAACTCTTGTCAAGAAACCGTTCTTCCATTTTTTATACTTTCCGAAATATCGACGAAATTCAAATGGCGGCCATTTTTAATCCGCCATTTTGATTTTTTTTGACGACGTTTGATGACGTTTCGAATGACATTTGGTCGAGCACCCCCCACCTATCTTCGATACCTTGGCCGTGCTCTTCACCCGTCTCCGAAATCCTCAATCATCAGCTCTCTCCATATTTTTGTTCTTAATGAATTTTTCCATTGTTTATGACAGTATACGTCAAAAAATTTTTTTTCATACAAAATTTTTCAGGAGAGGTGATCAATGAGTCAGTGAATCAGCACGACCAGCTATATATATATTAATAGTTATAGTAATTGACTAGTAGGGCGCATAGGGGCGCGGGCCACATGTGGCCCGCGTGCTGTCTTCCCCCGCTATTTGCCTTACAACGTAAGTCTCAACATTCCCCATACATTTTTTATGAAAAAAATAAATTCCGCCATTTTGAATTTTTTTCTGTCCTTTGAATAGACCTTTGGGTCCTGATCACTTCTTGTCAAGAAATCGTTCTTACATCTTTTATACTCTTCGAGATATTGGCGAGATTCGTTTGGCGGCCATTTTGAATCCGCAATTTTGAAATTTTTTCAGCTCACTGCCAATTGGATGACGTTTCATATGACATTAATTGGCTTGTACATGACAGTATTCGTCAAAAAATTCTGTTTCATACAAAATTGCTCAGGAGAGGTGATCAATGAGTCAGTGAATATATAAATGTACTAGTAGGCCGCGGGTTGTCTTCCAGCCTATAAAAGAATCATCGCTGACCTCTTAAATATTCCCATACTTATCTATGGAAAAAACTAATTCCGCCATTTTGAAATTTTTTTCTATCCATCAAATAGACCTTCGGGTCTTGGTCACCTCTTGTCAAGAAACCGTTCTTCCATCTTTTATACTTTCCGAGATACCGACGAAATTCGTTTGGCGGCCATTTTGAATCCGCCATTTTGAAATTTTGAAAGGTCTCGGGTTCCGCGGGTTTGTGCTCCTTAATATTATTATATTTGTATTTTTCTAAAAACTTATTAGTAGGTAGGTAAGGTATTTCTATTTAGTAGGAACCAATCTAGGGGTTGGAAGTTCAAGAAATATCTCCCACGCAGTTTTTAAATTTCTATTGACCGCCATGTCCAAAATAAAGTCGAGAGGATATTATAATATCATGTATTCATGAGAAACTCAGTTTAGCCAAACAAAAAAATCTCGTCTCCCTTACTGACTGTATATAGGTATAAACTGTGGTTACGCGTGATGGTATTTGCACGTGGTGGAATTTACTCTACCTACCTAATTTTCTTAGTTCGTGTCAGATTTTCTTTGGAGCTTTTGAGGGCTAGGTATTTTGAAAAACTCAAGAAACACTTACCATATTTTAATTTTATTACTAAATGTAGTAAGAGAATTTATTTACAAATAATTAAAAAATAAATAATTTTAGCGCGAAAGGAGCGTGAGTCGTGAAAACTTGCGCAGGTCCTTCTCGTATAGAGGCTCGTGAGCCACTGAAGTACATCGCTTATTAGATGCGTTAGATCATTTTATGACTTCTGTTAGGCGAAATTTTGCAGCAAATTTTTTATTTAAAATCTGTCTTTCCAATAAATAGGTAATACAATGAGCTTACTTTACGTATAATTTTTATGAAATTTGGTCTGAAGCTTTGGAAATGCCATTAGAAAAATGAACAAAAACGACCTGTTTTCAAAAATTTTTATGATCGAGGCAAGTTTAACTTATCGTGTTTTCATGAGTACATTAAAGAGATAAGGCATGTATCTTTAATATTTATTTTTAACAGTGAAAAAAAACTATTTTTTCATGATTTTGAATTGGTTTGAAAAGTGGCGTAGTCGCTAAAAACCGGGATAATGGGCCGTTAAACCGATACACATCAGGCCATTAACGGCTTTATGACCGCCATTAGTTCGCGCATGTTATGGCAGCACTGCAGTTTCAGTATTCTTTAACACCATTAATATGACAATGTATTGAATGAAACGGGTTTTAGATCTTTAGGGTAATTTTTTCATAATATTTTACTTTTACATATAAATACTCTACCAATCACTAGCCCCGAAAAATATTTTTGGATCGGTGTAGGTTCCTAAGAGAGTAAACTTGGATTCGCAAATACGCATGGGCATACGCATATCATCTCCTACGTAGTTTTCCGATATCTGTAGAAGTTTTCCAGAAGAATTGCTGTATTAAAAGAAATGCAAGTAAGTATAGTTTTTTTTTGCATACCACACTTTTGTTTCGGACAGACGCGTGCAGTATAAGTTTAATAAGTAAGTTATATCTCTTTCTAATATTACGGGTTTGCCATCTTGACTGTTTCAGTATAGTCTGGGAGACATAAATATAGTACTTTTATTCACTGATAAGTAACCTGAGGATATGGGCATCCGAACGATTAACATAAACCTTTTTCGTACAAACAAGCAGTAGATCCATCTGTCAAGCGAACTACAGCGTGGTCCATATCTATGGCGTGGCCTTATTGTTGGTGGCAAAACCTGCATTTTTAGCACCGGTAAACTGGCGACATTTTCGCGTCCGCCCTGTCCAGGGCGTGACTATTTTTATGACATACTTTTTTGTATCGTCAAAAATCGATACTCGCCGATATGAAACGGTAAATATATATTTATTTATTACTCAATCATTTTATTATGGCAGCAAAAAACCAATTACACAGCCGCTGACACTTTGATTAACGTTCATCGATTATGCCGTTCCCATTTTCACTTAAGTGAACTCAGGCAGCCCATTAAAGTCGGCTGGTTCAGGCCGGGAACGAGCCGGGTATGCTAACCGAGCGAGCGAATAATTTCATTACCCATTCACTCCGATGTAGTGGTTAATGGTGTTTAATTGTGGCATTGTTTGTCAAACGAACAAGGATTTATAAGTACCGAAACTAATTAACAGACTGGTTCGGCTTCATCTGAAACTATAATACGCTAAGTACTTTGTAATTAGAGTTCCGTACCCAATGGGTAAAAACGGGACTCTATAGTTATATTACTAAGACTTCGCCGTCCGTCCATCCGTCCTGTATCTCTTGAACCGTGAAAGCTACAGACTTGAAATTCTCACAGATATGTACTTCTGTTGCCGCTATAACAACAAATACTAAAAATAAAATAAAATAAAATAAATATTTAAAGGTCTCCTATACAACAAACGTAATTTTTTGCTCGTATTTGAATTTGGTGGGCAGAGGGGTGTTTAGTTTTCCTTAATACTATTGGGAATTGGTCTTGATAATACGGAACCCTCAGTGCGCGAGCCCGACTCGCACTTGACCAATATTTTTTATTAAGATGTATTTCGATTCGATTTTGAAACGGAATGGGAAAAAAATCTGAAATTATGCGATCGGAAACCACTGTTACAAGTCCACTGTCCTCATGGTTTGGGTTCTACCATCATACCCTTAACCAGTATCGGATCACCAATCCAGCATTTTTTGGCTTACGTCTATCGGATCGTACTTCCAGGTTATAAATTAACCATTAGGTATTCATTCATATTTGCAATCCTAATTCATGAATTAGCAATAAACATAGCGTTGACGAATTAAATTAGCGAGTCTTTATAGGAATAATTACTCGAAATGCTAACCTTGTCTAAATGTATTAAACCATTATTAATGATGCAAAATGTACATACATCAAATAATATGAGTTGTTATGACTTATGACGTCGACTTCGTCTTAATGTTGTTGAAGAAAGAAAACCAATATCAAAACAAAACATTATCAGTTGTACAGAAAATCGAATAATTCAAATGACAATAACCTAAATAAACTACTCACATCTTTAACAATACATTTCGCCTCGAAAGCCAATATTGGAAAGAATAAAGCTTTTCACAGCGCCGCGAAAAAATGTCACTAACTTGTTTATTGAAAAGCTTGTTCAGGGTATTCCAAACATAAAAGCTTTCATAAGAGGAAGTACCTATATATTTTTATACTTTATTGTTTTAGCTAACTTAATGGAAAGTCAATGTTGAAACCTCACCCCAAGGTATTTTCATTTCGTTGAAATTGTGAAAAGAGCATTTCAGTCATTTTCTGTTTGACCTACTTTGTCCTGATGTTTGAAGTTTGTATTTCAAAAAAAATATTTTCATCACGCGATCAAACAAATAAAATAAAAAAAAAAACAAAAATTGTTTATTTCAGTAAGCTTAGACGTGCCTTAGACTCGATAACAAAGTTTTTAACTAGAATTTTCTTTTACGAGCACTAAAATTGCCCTGTGTTATACTACAAGTGTGTTTCAAAAAATAGTTTTTTTTCTTAATCTTACAATGAATTTTCAATCAATTTTATTTTCAAGCAATCAGACAATCTATTTTCAGCGAAATCATTTCAGTCGTTGCGGCATTAAATTTAAGGGGTAAAAACTTACAAATATGCAAACTTTTGCTTTACAGTAGCTATTAAATTGATTTCTGGGATATTGAATTCATAACATACTCGTAGCTGCTGGGGATTCATAACACACAACGCTTGAAATTGAAAGAAAACATAGCTTATTAACTACACACAGTAAACAAGGAGCATAATTAATATAGAGCATGGAATTAACTCACAAGCTAGTCCTATTGTATTGTTGCCTTAAGACAACTACAGCAGACCTTAATCTGAGGAACAATAACCTGCCTACAAGTCATAATTAATCTCTGGTATTTTACACAGAGCAAGAATGAGAATAAAAACCGGCCAAATGTGAACAAAACTCGCGCACCATGGGTTCCATACTATTACTGAAACTAAAAGAATCTCTTTTGTTCATTAAACTATATTAATGTATATGTACTGCTTTTATCAAACAGCAAACTTGATCATAATTATTTCCTAAAAAAAAAACTTCTTTTTCAAAATTTATTTACCCACCTAGTGTTTAATTAACCTTTTGGTTCATAAGCCAACCACTGTCAAGTTCCAATCATAGGCGTTATTTTATAGTTTGCTTTGGGGATTTTATGTCTTAAACATTATATTGATACCCAAGATACATCATACACTACTATTTCAAGAACTTTCAAGTAGTATTTATGATTCTTCAAGACTTGTAACTAGCATAACATTATTCATACTGTCTCATGCCGTTCCCAAAAAACACGCAAAAATGGTGTGCTTCAGAAGTATATAAAATTTTTAAAGTATTTCATGAAATATTCAAGTGCCTATTTCTAAAGCATTTCCCACGTAAAGATGCTGCCACTCTCGAGTACCTCATTATTATTTTCTTGTTATTCATTCCGAAGATGAATATTTTTCCGCGTTCATAACTCAACGGTAATAATTTTCGTCCAACTCATTTTATTTGTATCACTGGAAACTGCTTTATATACAGGGTGCTCGATAATGTTTTATTGTAAGTATTTCATGAATAAAATGCCTTATCACAGTTCGCTGAATTCTGTGTTCAATAACGAATATTAATTCTTGGTACCAGAGCTCGAATTTTATGTAGGAATAAATACCTTTCTGTATTCAGATGTATTATTTTCACTGCCTGATATTTATCTCCACGGGGAAGTAGTATTTATTAGTTTTGAACGTTCATTTTAATACAATCATATAAAGATAATGCTTTTCTTGTAAGTAACAAACAAATCTTGGAAGTCTTTAACGCACTTGTATCCTTCTAGAATCGAATATTGAGGGGTGATAAGTACAACTTGTTTATTGGTTCATTACTTTGAAATCCGAATTTTCATAAAACATAGTTTAGAAAAAAAAGTTTGGATTCGATTTCCATTTTATTTTTTAATTAATTCATAGGAATTGGCGTGGCCAACAATTCTTAGTACACCTTCGAAGAACAAGAGTAGGTATATCTTGAATTTAAACCTTCGATTTTGCAGGCTGAGGCCAAAAGAAGAGAGTGGACTATATTATCTAATAAATAAAAGGCTCTTGATATTTTTGAGATTAACAGCTATCAGTTTCAATGAGGAAGTAATGAACTATCTATCACGGCTAGTGACAATTAAATTAATTTCATGTTAAAAATGTTTACTGCAAGTGACTTTATCCAACACTCATTTGGGTACTTCATTTGTTTGGGACTCAAAGAAGATTTCACTATAGAACTCTTCTAGAAGAATGACTCACACCAACAGTGATGACTTGCATTTCTTACGTTTTTATTTTATAATTGGCTATATAACACTGCAGGTCAAAAAGTACGACCATGTAAGTTGGCAATGATTATTATTTGTCTTGTCCAACGCGCAATGTAGTTTACAATTAGTATAATAATTTTATTCATTGGTATCAACCTTTGATCTTTAGATCGTCCAAGGTATCAACTCTTGTTCGCGACTTCTTCCGCGAGAATTTTGTCTATAAAAATTCTTGAACTTTTCTGCTTTCGTTTCATTCGTTCTCCGTGCAATTTATCATTCCCTATGTCATCCTTCTTCAATGGTTATTATCGCGACAAAAAGTCACTCTAACTTACGATTACCTGTTTTGCTTTGTCGTAACTAGACCATATTCATATAGTAGGTATTATTCCATCACTCTTTAATATTATTATGGTCCCTGCTACCTATTTTGTCCCAGAGGTAGTAAACTACTGAGCGCAATCGTAAATCAACCCTTTCATACGAAATAAGAGGGTCTCTAGGTTTATATGACATGGGCCATAAAAACAAGAACATAAAAGTATGTGAGAGTGCTGCGTACTCTACAAGCTTCGTTAATTTTAAAATGTCGTTCATCCACTTCGCCAATTCTGAATTTAGGAAGGCATCTTACTTAAAAGGTACTCTAAATTAGGTTGCGAATTTACTCCCTTCGAAATCGTAGTTTTGATGTTGGAAAAAAATTAAGATATGGTTAACTTACTGACACATAATATTAAAATGACTTTGTATGTAACAATTTGTAATCAGTCATTTTAATTCTGGTACTATCCTATATTGATACTCGGCGAGCTTCGTATCAAAAACTAACGCTCGAATTGAAATGACCCTCCTAAGTTTTCTTTACATGGACAGAAGACGTACCTAAGTTATATTTAACTTCATTACAAATAGGTACATGAACTTTGTTTAATTGGTTTTTATGGATAAAAAAAAGAAAACCCTATAAGTAAATTTTGGAATTTCGCTATGAATGCTTGGTTTCCATCAATGGAATCGTTAGAAGACGAAAACTCTGCCTTTAATATTAAAGTAGGTTGGTGCTCATTTTGAATTCAGGAAGCGTTAATCGTTACTCGCAAAGTTAAATTGACCAAAATTTATTGAATTTTTAATTTTATTACTACTCTCTAAGCTTTCTCAATATCGGGGTTGTTCAGTGACCTGCCGTCTGCTTATACTTACCTACTAAAATTTCGTACTAAGGAAAATAAGTTATTTTTTTTCATTCAGCATGTACGTTTAGCGATTTAGTGTTCCGGTGCGATGCTGTATAGCTATTGATATAGGGATGATTTCTATATTAAAAATAACATTTTCTGATTTTTCCGCATAATGATGACCGCATGACTTATAATAATCAGATGTCATTGTAGCCAATTGTCAAGGAATAAAGATAAGAAATCCGGAACAAATTGTCTGAATTGTTGTTAAAATACTGCATGTATTTATAGAATGTATATCTATACGAATGCAACGACAATTATGGTCAATCTTCACTTTAGGTACCTAAGTCTGATTTAAAACATTAATTGTACAACGTATGTAAAGTATTCATTGTCGATGTAATTACCTACCTGGTTATTGATTTGTTTGACTAAATATTTGTATAGATATTTACTGTAAAAAATCGAAAATGGGAATATTCTAATCCACTTCATACATACTTAAAAAGTTTATCGTTTTACAAAATAAACTGGTAGGAAATTTAAAAAATGCACTAGTTTTTAACATTATCAACTGACAGACTACCCGGGATGTAGCCAGTTGCAATAATAAAGTATTCAATAGGTTAAAGTTTGCGTTTTTATAAAACCTTCATTTTTGTGCCCCAGGGAAATGAAGTATTGAATTGCCAATGAGTTTACCCGGTGGATTTTAATATTCTTTCGCGATCGTTTAAAAATCAACAAATATTATGATAATAACTATTCAGGTATGCGAAAAAAATAAAGAACATTCTCTAAATAGCTTACATTTTCTTTGATAACTGAGTGCGCAAGATGCTGTCTGTTTTTCTGTGGTCAGCGAGATATTTCGTACCTATTGTTACCCATTGCTCGACACTAAGGGTCTGGGTTGAAGACCAGGAAGATTTGACAAGGTAACACTATAGAGACAGATAGAAAAAAATAGTTACAATGTAGAAAAATCTCATTGATTAAATTGTCCCAATATAATTACATACTAGTCGTATTTATAAATGATTAATTTGAAATTTTAAAATTACATTTTTGTTAAATAATTTTTATGATGGAATCCTAATCAATATCGCCTTTCATTAAAAAAGGTTGTAGACCCCTGCTCTATACAGTACGTATTAAATTATATTTCTTACGTCTTCCAAAAAAAGAATGTGTTTTTACCGTTTCAGCTTTCACCAGTCTTTAATCAACACACTTATAAAATTTTAGTGATTATTTATTTTTATCCAAAGTGCTTATTACTTCTGCTCATTCAACTTGGTGGTATGTATAGACGAAAAAGCTCACACCACCACCACCACCAGGTCACACCACCAGGTGGTCAAGAAACTATCTAACTCATTTCTAGCATAAATAGCTGTTTTTTTTTAATTTTTATCTAATAAAACCATTCCATCAGTCGCCTTTTGAGGACAAGACCACGGGACAGGTGTACGTATAGGAAGCACAAATATTCTGTATCCGGTGGCCCTAAGCAGATTTTGTTAGTTAAGGTATAAAATATATCATTATTCTCGATCATTATTTACTGTTCCGTATATTTCTAAAATAGTAGTAAACAATACAAGTTAATTTTACCGGCAATGCAGACAACAGTGGGTTGAACCATCGTCATAAATTACTATCATTCTGACAGTTACAGCGCCGCGTGAAACCGTATGGCGTTCGATGAGCGTCCGATTCATTCGGGGATTGGCGAATATTTCGATACCATTCCATCGCTCAGATAACGATGCTGAATACAGATATGTCATTGTTCTCGTTATGATTTATATTGGCATTTTCTTTCATATAAATCAGAGCTTTTGCGAACAAGGCAATAATTTATCTGTCCGCCCTCGCCCTACGATCAGCGTAGGTAGCCATTTTACTTATATTAGGTATATTCTATAGGTATATTTCTATAATTTCATTTATTACGCTTGTGGAACGAAATTTAGAAAGTGTATTATAATGACTGTTTTTATGAATAAGTCACTTGATCAATAGTCGATTGGATATGTCATTCCCATGTGAATGGAAGACACTTAACAGGTATGCATAATCTGTATGATTTATTATTTATTGATATACGACGTACAGGTAATTATGCTAATAATATTATTAAAAATAATTAAAAAAAGAGAAATGCTCTTCTGCTTTAGGAAACACTGGAAATGCTTTTCCGGCCCAGGAATATAACGGCATTTCGCGCCTGCATTTAGGACATTAAAGATCTGTTTTCCAAGCGGATGAGATGAATAACTAGTTATTCATAGTTTGAATCAGGTTTTAATAGAGAGTTTTTATAGAGCTCACCTGATTCCAAAATTTTTTCACTGATTACAAAAACACCATTTTAACCTTGCCTGAGATAGTCTGCAATGTAATTTTTATAACAAAAACTAGCTGACCCAGCAAACGTTGTTTTGCCATGAGGGATATAAAAATAACCTACTCGCAGATCTACCGAACATACACAGAAAATTTCATAGCAATCGGTCCAGCCGTTTCGGAGGACTTTGGTAACACTGACACGAGATTTAAAGAATATAAGAGAAGATAAATGATAAGTAGGGAACGCGGACGAGGTTGAGAGCAAACGGCTAGTTTGAGAAGCGGTATTCTCAGACCAGAAGTTACTTTCTTCTTGTTTAATTTCTCAGAAAGTTGTAACGTAAAATAATGCATGTACGCAAGTCTTGCAAGCAAAGTACTCCAACTAAAGTTACCAAGTTGCGGCATTGAAGATAAAGTATGAGTTACATCCCAGAAATGTTAACTTTATATAAATACTGAGAACTTCGGCTTAATACAGAAAATGAACGTCTATTCTCTTGAAGTCCGTTTTATTTCTCAGACAAATACCAATTAATCATCCATCATCGTCATGTACTCGTAAATATATGTAAATTCAATTCGATAATTGATTCGATAGTTGATGCATTAAGCCTTATTTTTTAAATAATATCGATATTTCACAGCCTATAAAGATTAGTCTGATTGCAGTTTATAGAATCTCAGACATAGTCCTAGAATAATATAGAGAATAAGCCAAATATAAAAAAAAATGAAGAAATCGCATTAGTTTTTAATAACAGTTTTTTTTATTTATCATTTCATTCATTTTTACCTAAACAAAAACATATAATATTATAATATGAATTATCCGGTAAAGATTTTAGTCTCAAGATCCTAAAATTACTTTAAACAGCGTGAACTGTGAATAGATTGAACTTAGCAAGATACGATTTCCTAACATTGTACTACTAGATCGATAGACGGTTTGTATAAATTGAGCAACTTGTTTGCGCAGACTTGGCAAGTAAGTGCAGTTAGCGCTCCCAACTTAAAGGCTCTTAATTAAATCACATGCATCCAGACTTTGAAATTAATTTGCACAAAGCGACTATTGCACAAGCAGTCACTTTCTGCAAATAATTTGCCAAGTCTTCCCATGTCAATAAAATCTTGATGGACAAGTGGAAAATTAAAAAATTTTAAAACACCCACGACTTTTGCAGACTTGTAATTGAAAAAGAATTAAATAATTTTTTTTGAAATCCCCGACTAAAGGAAAGTAAGAACTAAGAACCTATCAGTATAATTACAAATCCAAGAAAATCCGCCGGAGCTGCTGTGTCCTGCCTGTGACGGTGTTGATGGTGCTGTTTACCACTTGATGACTAATTCAATTTCTTAATACTTCTCATATACCGGCAGTTTATCAATGCTTACTAATTTCATTAATTGATATTGGAAACAAAAATAGCAATGGCAGCTCCGACGGATTTTCTTGGATTTGTAAATATACTGATAGGTTCTTAGTTCTTACTTTCCTTTAGTCGGGGATTTCAAAAAAAAATTATTTAATTTTTTTTCAATTACAAGTCTGCAAAAGTCGTGGGTGTTTTAAAATTTTTTAATTTTCCACTTGTTTTATAGTTTTTCGATTACTATATTAATGTAATTTAAATGATATTATTATTAAAAAATTAAAATTAATCTTCAAACTAGCCATTAGCTCCTCTAAGCAGCGTCTGAAGGCATCATCTGACCCGAGTCACCAAATTTATTATTGGAGCCTAGTTAAACATACGAATCCCTAACACCTTGTGTACTAGAAAGATAACACATTAAACAGAGAATTTATCTTAATAAAGTAAAAAAAGCTGAGCGAGGTGCGTCTAGCGCCGCCCTTATGAGGCTGACGCCCTGGGCCATGTCCCTCTTGCCCCTAGGATAAATACGCCACATTCATTCATTAATCCTCGCCACCAAGCCTAATCTGTTAGAATACTTTAACCAAATCAAATGAGACTAAACTCGATTTATTTGCCAGTTACCATTATTAAGCATCGCTAATCAGGCCCATGTTGCATCATCAGACCCTCGTCACCAAATTTAATGTTTGAGACTAGTTAAAACAAATCCAATCCCTAACACAACTAGAAATAACATTGAAACAGAGAATTTCCCTTCCAAGTCATAAAGATACGTTTATTGTGGTGCCCCCTGATGTTCAATCACCAGAAGAATTATCTACGAAGCATTGCCAATGACTCACTAATATTTTATACAAAACTGTATCCAAATCGGTTCAGTTGTTTTTGTAATAATGGGGAACATTCGTTGCACCTTTAATGTTTTTTATGGCGCCCCCTGGTGATCGATGTTCGTAACAACTATCTAAGAACCATCGCCAATGAATACCAAACATTATACAGAAAACTGCATCTAAATCGGTCAAGCCGTTTTTGAAATAAATGGGAACATTCGTTTGCAATATAAATGTTTTTTATGGCGCCCCCTGGTGATCGATGTTCGTAACAACTATCTAAGAACCATTGCCGTTGAATACCAAATATTATACAGAAAACTGCATCTAAATCGGTCAAGCCGTTTTTGAAATAAATGGGAACATCGATGTGCACAAACAAACAAACAAACAAAAATATTTTTGCATTATTGGTTTTTGTGAACAATTTAACATACAAACAAACATAAAATCTTTTTAATAGAGTAATGTACAAACGGTCTCTCACCCTAAACTCATATACCCGTACTCCGTTCCGTCGTGGGTAAAAATGACAAAATCACAAAATATTTCGACCGTTTCAAGTAATAAAGGTTGACTTTAATAAATTATGACAAAATCGGTTTTTCACAAATCTCGCGGGAACCATGGATTTTTTCAGGATAAATAGTACCTATACATTGTGTGTTCATTCAAGATAACCAGATTTTGGGATTATGCGATGGAGCGTTGTTGCCAATTTAAATTTCAGCCAAATTTGGTCAGTAGATAAAACGAGAAGTAGTAACAAACGTACACACACACACACACACACACACACACACACACACACACACACACACACACACACACACACACACACACACACACACACACACACACACACACACACACACACGCACACTCTCACACACACATTTACATACAAACTTTCGCCTTCATAACTATTAAAATTTGATGATTTTAAAAGTACACCTAAGAACTAAGTATCTTTATCTAACTGTAGTATACCCACCGACAAAGAAACCTGACCTGGATAATATACTCTTTCCATTCGTTTATTTTCTCTTTGACACATGAACCAGATATTATAGCAATATTGAGAGACGAAAGAGACCACTTTACCTTTATCTCTCTCTGGTCCCTCGCTATTGCCATATCTGTTTCATGTGGTTTAATGTTTCAAAGAGCAAATAAACGAATGGAAAGCGCATAGTATACCATAAAGGATCCCAAATAATACCAAGGCGCAAGCAAGATTGGAGAGATATCAGATATGCGTACCTTATAAAACAAATCAAATATTCATTACATTACTTTCAGAACATGTCTTATAGCGTCATAAAAAGCTGTGTGCCCCTCTAATGAACCCCTATTGACTGTTCCGTCATGCAAGTGAGGCAGGCGCTGCGCAAACGTAATCAATGTTCCCGAATATTGACATCACTCGCGTGTAATTGAGTCTTATACCGTAATATTGTCGCCATTGCACGCTATAAAATCTTTTTATCTAACTTTATTGCCATAAAGTCTCGCTAATCCCAAATATTAAGGCACAAACAAGATTAAAGATACGGGGATCTAATAAAACAAATCAAACATTCATTTACATTCCTTCCAGAACATGTCTTATAGCGTCATAAAAAGCTGTGTGCCCCTCTAATGAATCCCTATTCACTGTTCCGTTATGCAAGTGAGTCAGGCGCTGCGAAAATGTTCCCGAATCTTCACATCACTTGCGTATAAGTGAGTTGGTTACCATAATATGGCCGCTATTGTACGCTATAATTTTCTTTTCTAACTGTATTACCATAAAGATTCGCAAATCCCAAATACTAAGGCACAAACAAGATTAAAGATACGGGGATCTAATAAAACAAATCAAACATTCATTTACATTCCTTCCAGAACATGTCTTACAGCGTCATAAAAAGCTGTGTGCCCCTCTAATGAATCCCTATTCACTGTTCCGTTATGCAAGTGAGTCAGGCGCTGCGAAAATGTTCCCGAATCTTCACATCACTTGCGTATAAGTGAGTTGGTTACCATAATATGGCCGCTATTGTACGCTATAATTTTCTTTTCTAACTGTTTTACCATAAAGATTCGCAAATCCCAAATACTAAGGCACAAACAAGATTAAAGATACGGGGATCTAATAAAACAAATCAAACATTCATTTACATTCCTTCCAGAACATGTCTTATAGCGTCATAAAAAGCTGTGTGCCCCTCTAATGAATCCCTATTCACTGTTCCGTTATGCAAGTGAGTCAGGCGCTGCGAAAATGTTCCCGAATCTTCACATCACTTGCGTATAAGTGAGTTGGTTACCATAATATGGCCGCTATTGTACGCTATAATTTTCTTTTCTAACTGTATTACCATTAAGACTCGAAAATCCCTAATACCAAGGCACAAGCAAGGTAAAAGAGAAGTGCACCTAATAAAACAAATCAAATATTCATTACATTACTTCCAGAACATGTCTTATAGCGCCATAAAAAGCTGTGTGCCCCTCTAATTAACCCCTATTGACTGTTCCGTCATGCAAATGAGGCAGGCGCTGCGCAAACGTAATCAATGTTCCCGAATATTGACATCACTCGCGTGTAATTGAGTTGGTTACCGTAATATGGTCGCTATTGTACGCTACAAAATCTGAGGCCGAGCATTATGCATGGTATTCGTTCTAGTTAAAATGTATCAAGGGAAAATACAACAGTATGAAATAAATAGTTTTTTTTTTTTTATAAAATGACCAAACTAATAAAAAGTGATAGACTTGATAGTCCAATGGATCCTATAACGAATCTCTATTATTATACGCTGGATGAAACATTCTATATAATTGACAGTTCATTTTTGGTGCCAATTTAAATCATTTTAAGGACCACGGTACTAAATTGAAATTTTTTGGTAGTGACCGTCGTTTTGAATGTCATTTTATTTTAGTCCCATGGACGCTCCCACCACAGGTAACGCAACAATCAGCGCCAAAATGATGAAATTCAGTATTTTCATTTTTAAGTTGACATTCTGAGATCCTTATAATATACTTATCAGTGAAAGGATCAGACTTCAGCCTCGCGTTAGATGGTCCGGAATTCGAATCTCGGGTAAGCACTGCAGACTTTTCGGAGGTAAGTACTTTTGTGGAAACTAAATACCAGTTTATTATAAGCGGTGAAGGAAAAGAACATAGTGAGAAAACTACAAAGCTTACCAGAATATTCAAATATCAAATCAAATATATTTATTCAAAGTAACATTTTTTGTACACTTTTTCAAGATTATATTACAATTTACAACTAAGAAAAATAATAATGTACATATAGAAAAAATTACATCAACAAAAAATATTTAAATCTAAGTATAATGGAGTGCAAATTTGTATACAACTGCCCCTGAACTAGGTAGGTACCTGTATTTCAGGCGACAGTTTCTCTCCATAATTATGACTTTATTCTCAAAGGTATACGCACCTGCATCTGCACTTGACCAATGCAATGGGCTATGGCCAAAGCCCAAACCCTTTCATTCGGGTAGGAGACCCGTTCCCGCTGCTCATCAGTGGGGCAAAAAGGGGTGAGACAAAACATATTCATACAAAAATTTTCATATGAAAAAGACTTTCAACGACTGTCTTGCCTGAATTAAGCCTTACCTATTTCATTATAATAAATACAAAAATAAGAGAATCTGTTGTAAGTAGCGTTTGGATTTTTAAGTTGGAGAATTATTTTAGAGCATCCACAATCAATCTTATTTTCCCCGAAAAACGGATATTAGGACCTCTCTCTCTAGTGCTGTATCTGTCTCATGTGTGAAAAAGAAAATAAACAAATGGACAGAGTATAGGCGTCTAGTATGGGACGCAGGAAAATTTTCCCCTCCTATAGGACTATAGGAGAAAGATGTTACTGCTGTAGCTTTATTTACGTCAATAACATAAAAATCTATTGTTACCGAATGGAAATCTATTGTTTCCAAAGATCGTTACCCGACAACTTAAAGTCTTCAAGAATAATCGTGCTAACTCTAAATGGGTCCTGCCTTTAGAATTTCAATCGCCGGAGACAATTTCAGTTTTATCGTCCTAGTGAAACAGACGCGGGTGGAATACTTAACGTTTTTTGCCCTCGTTAATGTTGCCAGTCTTAATTAAAGTCCTGACAACATCAAATTTAATAACTGTGTATAGCGAACGTTATGAACTCCCCAACTTTGTTGTAATTTATGGTTTGCCTTTAGGGGATATATTATTATACCAACATACGCTAGTATTATAACTAAACAACTTCTATTTAATTTAATCTAGATGTTTTACTAATAAGATAATAACTATTGCCTTTATAAAAAGACTATTAGAGCAAGGTTCAGTTTGATGTTAAACTTCTAAAGGAAATGGTACAAGAGTTATAAAATGTACTAACTTCGAAAATATGTGATTGTGTAGAAAAAAGTTGTACCTACTTACACAATTTTTAAGTAATATTGTTACTTTCCCTTTTTAAGAAATTTATTAAATTTCCATTAGTCAATTTGGTTCAAAAGCAGTTCTGACCTATGAAATAGTATCTACTTAATACATATATTATTTCGCAGAAAACACGTTGAGCTACAATTTCGTTGGAATATAACATTCACGTATCGTCTTTTCTTTTGAGAAAAGTAATTTGCTTACTATTGTATTAAAATAAATGTACGTTTGAGATGAATTTTCCATATTTTCTATTAAAACAGAGTGTTTTACGAGATTTTTGTTAAAATATTAAAACCTTGTTTAAGGATTAAAATGTTTCAACTCCAGAAGACAACTTCAGAGCAAAATAAGAAGAATAAATACAAAGCTATGCGTTTTTTTTCACTAAATTATGAGTATGTACGTTCAAAAATTACCCCGTTGAGTTTTTGTAACGAGATGGCTCTAGCGAAAGGGCGTTTCTAAAGGCAGGTCTAGATTAAGCCAATAAGCTAGCGAAAGTAACTGTCACGGTTGAATGAAATGTTTTATTTACGCAGTGTGTGAAACTAGCATAACAACACAATACGAACTAACATAAAAACGAAACAGTTTATTCCAATAGACATATACCCTGGACAGGGCGGACGGCGCGAAATGTCGCCTTTTTATCGGTGCCAAAAATGCTTCTTCTGCTATCAACAGTAAGGCCACGCTATATTTCGCTCAGCACCTTTAGAATTTTGACATATGACACTACTGTTTGCTTGTACGAAAAAAGTTTACGTAAATCGTTCGGATGCCCATAATTATCCTGAATTTTCTTATCAATGTCTATACTACAAAAGTAGAGGATAGACGATATCAGCAGTGTCGTCACCTTCGATCATTTTGCCTGACTATTTTGATCCTTTTTTTTACTCTATACAAGTTAGTATTTGACTGCGATCTCACCTGATGGTAAGTGATGGATGCAGCCTAAGATGTATCGTACTAATTTGGAAGGGTAAGTAAAGCTTGTAAGGGTTCTCAAGCAGTAAGTGGCCAGTTCTAGTATACTTGTTTATACGCGATTAATATACGCCATGTTGTGCATAACTAAAGTTGAGTGTAAAAGCCTGAGGCACTTAAAAGTGCTTCTACACTCAACCTTTATTTTACAGCTAACCATCCATCTAATTACCATCCTAAATACTGCTACCTTCGCATTTTTGACGTTGAACCTTCTTTAGGTGCTTTGTGCATTTTTTAGATGAGAAAAAACCATTGAACGCGCGACACTGTTACCATTACCGTTACCGACACCTCTATATAGTAGATGTGAGCATAGTGTAGTATGACGATTCAATAGTTACAGACGTAATTGTTCAAATCTTAATTTCTGTCGGTCCTTCGGAGTGTCATAATTTTTTAGGGTCCCATGCCAAAATGGTAAAGAACCCTTATTTATAAACATAGCGCCAAAACCATGCTGGTAGAAGCGTACCAGTGACAACATCGCCCTTCAGTCGTCATTGTCTGAATCTAAGCCCGCCTTGAAGTTGAAACTGCAGTACAGTTCAGTGGCTATTAAATCTAATTATAAACCCCTTAGTTATACATAGAAGGAAAGCATGAACAAGTTCTCAAAGAAAACCTTTACATTCGGTGTTCAAACTCGACATCAAAACTTTTTTAATATTCCTGTCTGTAACAGGTACCTCTACCAAACGAAAACGTATTCTGATTTCAGTTAGAATTTTTAATTGGTTGTAAATATGATTTATAAGTTGAAAAGAGACAAACTGTATCATTTTTTACACCAACAGATTTTCGTATTAGATATTAATTTGGACTTTAAAAATACATTTCGGTTTGTCTCGCCAAGCAGCGAGTCACGGCGAAACGACTAAAAATCATGTTGCTGAGTAAAATCAAATAGCAGCTAAAAATAAAATAACAGTGCATCTAGGTTTGACTACTTAGGTTCACTCGGTCAAAGTATTAAAATCATACTCACCGGGTGAAAATCGATGTTTTAAAACCTTATCTGTAATTCACAATAATATTGAGTAACGCTAGCGACAGTCCAAGAGGAACTCTTGACTAATAAGTATCGTTATATGTACCTATATTTTTTATTTTATTTTATTTTATTTTATTTTCTTTATTTACTGCAATCAACAGCGTTACAGACAATTATTAACAATTAACTTAGGCTATAAATTTACCTAAAACGTTAACGTGTAAACACTAAACATTCTCCCAAATTAATTGCCTGAGCTAGCAACATACACGATCGTAACTTAGCCAATTATGTAATTGTTATTTGTAATATACCTTTAGATATAATCTGTACTTAATATAAGTATAAAAGGGATAAGTGACTGATTAACTGTTCTATCAACGCACAGCTTAAACCACAAAACTAGAAGATAGAGCTGAAAGGAACAATGATTATGTGGCACGTACCTACGACGTAGGCATTTACTACGGAAGATTTTTTTGTAAATCCAACCACTATAACAACGACTCGTCCAATTATTTAAAACTCCCACGGGATTCGTACATGTTACCAGGTAGTAGTCATGTCTCCTTAATTCCTTATCTTAGGTAAATAAACTATAAATAAAAAAACTAAAAATTGGTAAATAAATCTACGTAAACGAAATTGCCGGCAACTGCTGGTGTTAACATAAAACGGAATTTAAGTATTATTAGTAAAATAATACATCTTTGCTGAGTTGAAAATCGATAGACGATAAAATCTAAAACCCCCACATCGCTCTCGTGCCGAGAGAGATAGTGTGCTTGGAGGTGGAACTTTAGAGGTATTTTGTTTTATTTTTCATTATTATTATTATTTTAGATCTTTAGGTTCTTATTAATATTTACTAGCTGACAAACACTGTGAGATGAGAATTTTATATAGGTATTAGATTTCAGACGACCTAAGATCCATCCCTTGCAGTTAGATGAGACCTTAGAGGACATTAGAAAAGTAAATAAGTACCGAGAATCATAATGTGCATTAGCTAGGAAAATATACCAGAATGTAATATCAAAACGAGGTACATATACTATCATTATACAGATAATTTATTATCGAGCATAACGGTGAAAGCAGAAGCAGAGGGGCAGCTTTGGGAAAAAGGTATATGCGGAGCTTGGTGCACTCAGAAAGAACCCCGGAGATTACATATTACGAAGCTAATATTTTCTGTAGCGGTTGCATTTAGGGAAATACAATTTATATTGGTTGCAACAGCGCAATATTTTCATATAAGTTATGATATGGATTGTGCCATAGTTACAAAAGGCACTCTGAAACAACGTTTATGTTTGATGTGTGGTTTGATGCAACAAAATTTAGCTTGTTTCGCTGAAAAATGCCGTGGAAGCCTTTGAATCCTGTTTGTTAGCATTTGAGCGCATGCATTTTTTTAACTACATAGGCTATTGCTTGATTGTGATCACATCTGATGGAAAGTGATGATACAGTCTAGGTGGAGCGCGCTTGCCTAGGAGATGCCTATTCACTCTTGATTGGAAAGATAGTGGCAGGTAGGGTTTCCCAGGCCATTGTAGTACGTACTATCAGCATTGTAGTACGTATCAGGAACGAGGAACGGAGGAATGAAAGCCTTTTCGATGCCTTGCAGTTCTATAGTAAAACTAGTAGGGTGCGTGAATGCGCGGGCCACATGTGGCCCGCGTGCTGTCTGCCCCCTATTTGCATTCCAACTTTTAGTATCTTCAACATTCGCCATACATTTTCTATGGTAAAATTTTTTTCCGCCATTTTGAATTTTTTTTTTGTCCATCGTGTAGACCTTTGGATCCTAATCAACTCTTGTCAAGAAACCGTTCTTCCATCTTTTATACTTTCCGAGATATCGACAAAATTCGAACGGCGGCCATTTTGAATCCGCCATTTTGAATTTTTTTTCAGCTTTCTGCCAATTGGAAGACATTTGAAGTGACATTTGGTCGAGCACCCCCCACCTATCTCCGATACCCTAGCTGTGCTCTTCACCCGTCTCCGAAATCCTCAATCATCAGCTCTCTCCGTATTTTTCCTCCGAATGAATTTTTCCCTTATATACGAAACGGTACTTGAAAAAAAAATTTTTCATACAAAATTGTTCAGGAGAGGTGATCAATCAGTCAGTGAGTGAATCAGCACGAGCAGCTATATATATAGTAAAGGTGACGGGGGAACTAACATAAATAGTTCTTGATATAGACTTCTTGACTTAGGGTCTTATGTAAGCCCGATGGCAATACGGTGTATACCTACTCGTACTTGACATAAAAAAGAAAAAAAAGCTGCGATTCTAAATACGAATGCCAACAGGTTGTCTCTTGTATCAAGTACTAACTGCAGCTGCTAGCGTTTTCGTTCTGTTCACGTCGACATTATCTTGCTGTGCATTGTCCGAAGATAACGCGAAAGTTAGTTGAGAAGTGGGGCTTAGGTAGGTACTTACATTGTTTAAAAATCTTGATAAATTCAAAGAGATTTAAAGAATCAAATCATTTATTTAATTATTTCACGTTCACACGTTAAACGGGGGGGAACGGTGTTCACAAAAAATACCGTCCCCCCCTTATCTCCGAAGTTTATCGTTCAAAAAATCTGAAATAATTATGGTTAATAGGAATAAACGTATATTTACAGGAAAAATAAGATAATAACAATAAAGCGCCAAAAACAAAGTTAGGTTTGCGGTTCGCCAACAAAAGTATCTATCTACATGTAAATAATACTCGTAAATTCATGAATAAAAGTGATTATTTTAACGTTTTACTTCTTTTATAGTACGGAACACTCGGTGCTCCACTCCGAAGTCCGACTCGCACTTGGCCGGTTTTCTACATGCTAAGACTATAATAGCTGTTGCTACGCCAGCCTGAATTTCAGTTTTTTTACAAATTCCGTGGAAAGCAATGATTGTGGGTTACAATGTAGCCTGTATCAGTGTCCGCGCTTTCCATTACTGTGCAAAAATTCTCGTTAATCCATTGCTCTGTTGTGGCGTTATTGAAGGACAAACAAACCAACAAACATTTTATTTTTTATATCAGTGTATAAAAACTGAAATTTAAAATTGGATTAGTTTATATGGATTACAATTTAAACGCTTTGACCAAATATTTTCTTCGCAAAAAATGTGCTCAAGTTGCAATGAAAACAAAAATTTTCACGACAAACTCATTCATTCAACTTAATAACGAGTGAATGAGACATGAATTGAATATTAATCCCATTCTTTATCTGAATAAATAAATAAATAAATAATTTATTTATTTGCATAAAATACACGTTATAATGTGATCTTAAAAACTAAATATGGTAGTAGTGTATTTGCCTTATCAAGGCGTGCAAATTTTACATAATCGTCAATAATAATTAATACATTGTCATAATAATTGTACCGACTATAAATGCCTCTTCACCGTTCAGTACTTCACTCTCAGATTTTCCACTTAGACTTAAAACTGTGAGGATGAATGAGTAACATTGCAGTTTATAAAAGTGTTCTACAATGACTTAAAATATCTATTATAATTTTAAACTGAAAGTGTTTTTGAGCTTATAATATAGGCATGTTATTTATGTAAGTACTACTCCTGAGATACAAAAGAAGGCCAGGTCACGAAGCTCTTGTAAAGGCTGTACTTATTGTATTTACAATACCTATAACTGTAGCTCCAACCAACTTCCACGCCGTTCATTTCATACCTTTTCACTGTCATTCTCATATTTTCCATTTCCATCCATCGAATCGAATGTATGATTTATGGCTCGCAGGCCTCTGAATTCATTCTAAATTAATAACTAATTGCGCATTATAAATTGGGCTACGGTTTGAGGTAGTAAATAAATTGTGATTAAACGAAAATTCTACGTAATCAATGAATGGCCCATTAGCTTGTGGTTAGCCACGCTTCCATTTAAATTGTCAACTCTATCGACGCAAGCTTTAAAGCTAAACATAAATTTTCAATGATCAGTTCCAATCTGAAAATTATTTTTGTGATAACTGTAATTTGGGTTTGTATTGGAAAGAGCGAAAAGCCAAAAGCTCTGCATTTCAATCAAACTTTCGTCTACCCTGGAAACGGGCCAGGTTTAAAATAAAATGGAATAGAGAGCAAACAGGGTTTAGTGAGAGCGCTCAGTAGGTCAAAGGTAAAACTGACTAAGGTTCGACAACTTATTCTATTGCCGTTTAGTTTTTGGAGAGTTTTTTCGCATGCTTAATTTTGAAACTAAGTACAATAATACGTTCCTTCTTTTATAGAGATCGTGGGTTCGTGGGCCGTGGGTCGTGGGTTTTTTTAGAGGTCGTGGGTTCGATTCCCACTACTGGTAAATGTTTGTGTGATGAGCATGAATGTTTTTCAGTGTCTGGGTGTTTTTCAATATATTATATTTATGTATATTAGTATGTATGTATATTTATCAGTTATTTAGTACCCATAACACAAGCTATCGCTTACTTTGGGGCTAGATTGCGATTTGTAAAATGTCCCGTATATATTTATTTATTATTTTATCTCTAAATTATAAAAAAAAGCAAAAGTTTATGCATAGTGTTTGTTATGGTGTATGTTTGTTAATCCATCATGCCGCGACTTTAAAATGGATTACGTGGAAAAATCTATGGTTCCCGCAGGATGCATGAAAATCCACCATTCACGTGGACATTGCCACTGCAAAAAGGTGGTATTTGAATTCATCGTAGTTCCAACAATAATAATCGATTGACATCAGTTGAAAATTAAAACGTCTCGTACAGGTACTTTTCGGTCACACTCACAGAGTAAGCGCAATAAGTACTTACCTACAGGCTACAAGTAGGTAATATAGAGAACTGGAAGATACAGAAACTTTCCACTACAGCGGGGCTATACAATAAAGCTAAGAATTCGATATCGTTATACATTTCCAGTTCCTCCCCTTGTAAAGATCGTGTGGTGAAATCGAATTGACATTTGTCCAACAAGTTGTACTAACCTAAGTGTGAACTGTATAAAATACTTACTCGTAAATTACAAGTTTATACATATTTTCAATTTTACTCGACGTAGACTAATGATGTCTTTCAGTTTAAAGTCCGGCACCTCTGACATTTAAACGTTCAGAGAGGTTGGTTATTAAAACAACGTTTATAATATACCTTATATAAAAGGTATTTCTTGTTTTCTAGGAATTATGTATAAGCAGTTCCTGGTATTGGAAAAAATCAGGCGTTACTTTGCGTAACTTCGTGTAATGAGTAATCAGTAGGAAATATTTGAAATAATTTTGCCGCTTTAAGCTTAGGAACTATATATAGATTATACCTATTATGCGATTCCTAAAACCGTTATGTCGCGATGTATAGAAATGGAGCAATACCAAAAAAGTTATGAGAACTATCGCTATATTCTGGCACCTTGTTGACGCTCAGCTGAGTGTCAGTAAACGTCAAAACGCATACATTTTTTAAATTTTGTTCCATTTCTATACGCCGCAACGTAACGCTATTTGTCACTTGGCTTGGTCTACTCTCGCTAGGATCTTATTAATTCTCAAAAGTTGGTAATGGTATTTAGAAAGTAAAGATTCTTGTAACTAATATTTTTCCAGACTTTATGCAGTGCATTAAATAAGCCGAGTGGCATGAACACATAGTTACGAGGTGAGTGCTAATGAGTGAAATGAATATTAAATAAGTAACTAAACTTAATCCAAAGCAAACCTTTTCGCTCGGACGACGACCTCCACAGGATAGACCCAAGCAGCTATAAGTAATTCACGAAAACGACTGTAAACAAACACTAATTAGGTAATCCGCTTAAGCCTCGTAAGTACATTCAATGTTATATTTCAGTGGTAACTTTGATTATGATAAAAGGTGTACTAAAACATCAAATGAAGTATGCTGCAGGTGAATCACAAACGCCTAAAAGAGACTGTAAGGACTTGCAACTTAAACAGCCATTGGTTTATCATCCGAATGAGAAAAAAAGAATCTGTATGGTCCGATATGCAGGAACACTGCCCACATTGAACACCACACACAATTCTTCCAACAATTTCTTCGACGTACGTTTTGTCCCGACATCGGGACATCATCACAATGCGAAATCATTGAGACGCTCTACGATTTCGCATTTTGTAGAATTGTGTGCAGTGTATTGGACCATACAGATCCTTTTCACGTAGCGGATTATAGCAAAAAATTTTAATCTGTCCTACTTTTCGATATTCTTGAAGTACCTTACATTAACGTACGTTACCCAAAGCTAATTAATCTTTGAATAACAAGAAAAATGGAATATTGGCCAAAAGTTTTCATAGCATTGTACTTGATATCGAACGCTAATTAGCTAAAAGCCGAAAGTTATTTTCTTGTTGTGTTTGACGCTTGTTACGCCTACAACGGGCTTTGTGTCTGGAGCTTCGGTTTGTTTTGTAATGCTGAAGGGTGCAAGTATTAAGGGCGCCTAGCCCGTAGCTATCTAGAGCACAATGGGCAATCACTTCACGCTTGACGAGCGCCGTTGACTCGCGCGCCATAATAGACAGGCACACTAATCTAGTGATGGCATATTATATAATGTATTTAATTAATTACCTTTTTTTCTGTTTTCAAAACAAGCACTGAAGTGTGTGCGTATATACGGATACCATTCACGGGTCTAGATCTAAGGTGATCAACAAAAACTACAGCAAACTTTTCATATTTAGACTTTTTTCAAAAATTTCCAAAATTCTACCGCCAGGTTCGGAAAGCAAGTTTGCACCGAGAAGAACTGGCAAAAAACTCGACACTTGCTCTTTCCAAACATGTCATTAAATACAATTTTCTGGCATAATAATTGAAAAGTTATTACATAATTTTTAAGATTACTCGCGAGGAGATGGAAGCATATATCCCAATCATTGCAAGAATCCTTTTCATTAAAAAATTCTTCAACGGTATAGTAACCCTGCTTTATTAAATGTTTTTGACAGTGACTTTAAAACCGTGCAAAGGTAAGTCCAAAACATACTTCGGGATCATATTATAGAAGCGTACACTATGATACGTCAACTGTATAGGTAATCACTTCACCTTGGTCTGGCGCTGCTGAGTCTTGCGCCGCAAACGACAGGCACGTTAATCTAGTGGTGGCATGTTCTAAAACGTTATTATTACCTTTTGGTCTGTATGAATATTAGAAACATGAAATACATGGCTTGACTTTATCGATTTGCTTTGCAAAGCTACTTTTCTATCAGTCAGTTATAGTTTTGGCTCTATAAAAATAGTTTAATTTATGCGATTAATAGTTACCTATTTTATGCAAGATAGAAAGATAGGAACTTTAACTTCTAAAGCCGAATAATAGTGTATTTTTATGAAAATGTTATACAAAAATTGTAACTTGCTGAACATTTTTCAACTTGTTCCATTTTCAATCAAAGCAATTTCTTTACTTTTGCTGAACAGAAAACAGAAACAACTACTTAATTGAAAAATTCAGAAGATTACACGAATTATGCCTGAAGGATGACAACTCAAATTGAATGGTTTGTTTTGTAGTTCTGTTTTTGCCATGTTACCTATTTCAAATTAGATAATCATTTACCACTCATTATTCTCTTTGTCTAGTTACCACCTTACCGCCAAGCGATTTAGCATTCCGGTGCAATGCTGCGTAGCCACTATAGGGAGCTACTAACCCCTTCCAAGTCATGAGAATAACGTCTTCGGGTGCGTCGTCACTTAACATCAGGTGAGACTGAGTCAACTACTAACAGCTGTTCATAGTACACTTTAGTGCTTAGTATATAAAAGCGAAAGTTTGTAAGTACAGATGGGTGGATGGATCTTTGTTACTCTTTCACGAAGCAACTACTGAACCGATTTGACTGATATTGGGAACATATAGATAGCGTATAACCCGGATTAACACATAGGCTACTTTTTATCCCAGGAAATCCATCGTTCCCACGCGATTAGCGAAAAATCGAAATTTACGCGGTTGAAGCCGCGGGCACCACCTAGTAACAACTAAAGTGTTCTATCAAGATTGGTGTTTGAGTTAAAACTTAGCGAACAAAGTTTATTTTGGTTATTTGTAGTAATTAACTAGGCTTAAAGCTGTTTAAGTTACGAGTGTTTACCCAAAAGCCTTTGTTTAGCATTTAGCCAAAGGATGTGGTGCGTTTTGTACTAATATTCACTTATGTAAGTGCTTTATGCTCAAGCAATTTTCAAGCTCCGTATTATGCAACTATGAATAAGCTGCAAGGTTGTTTAGACGCTACAAAGTTTTTAAATTCCCATATCAGTTCTGATGATGTTTATTTGAATACAGAGCCTTGTTTTTTAGTAATTTGAGTTCACAAGCACTCATTTTCTTCAGTTTTTTTCAGCGTTTCAGATCATTGATCACTTACATCTAAAAACGACTAATTTATTAGGTTACTTAGAAATCCTTTTTAAAGTTTAAGTAATCAGAAACTTAAATGAATATGAACAAAGAGAAAGAGGTACCTACTTTCAAAAACGAAACCTTATGCGTACTTTATAAATTATTAACTAGTACCTATTTAATATAACACCCACTATCGAGACTTAAAAGTAAGAGCAACTTTGATAAGACGCTGCAACTTTGTTAAAGTGCAAAGTTCAAGCCGAACCACCGACAGTTAACCGCTGAGTTTATAGAGTGCAAGTTTGAATTTCACGTGTAATAATATACACGTAGAATCCCTGTCTCCCGTGGTCGAACTCGAGCCAACAGTGCCCGGTCAGGCATGAAGTAATTGCCCATTTTATTTGTGCCTTAGTTTGACCAAAATGTTGGTAATTCCAACTGTATTGCGAGGGCTGGAACTCCCGTGTGATATACCTACTTGACAAACTCATTTGCATAACGTTATAGGGGTTTCAGAGAATGAATACATCGCAAATTATTTTAATTCAGCTTCCAAGCCTTGCTGACAATTTCGCATTGTGAAGTCATCGTTTCCTGAGGATGTCCCGGCGTCGGAGCAAAATGTTCATCGAGAGTGGTGTAAGAGTGCTGTGTGGTGGTGGCATTGCTTGCTTGGGGGCTTGGTATTTGTGCTTGAGTTAGAGGGCGTCGTTGCTTGGTTTGCTTCTGCATGTTGGACCATACCTATTCTTTCAGATAACGGATTGTAGCAAAATAATTTAATTTTTCTTTGGGTTAAAAATAGCCTTCTTATCCAATTGAAGAACAATTCGGAAAATACACGAATTTACCAAATTACATTATTAATTTATTACTTAGTTACGAAAATAAGACATCTAAATTACGTACCTGACAGATTTTTTTATTCAAACTTTTTTTAACATTGTTTGATGTGACAAATTTCTTACCTATTACATTAAAAGCGTTTTTACAATTTTTACAATTTTAGAAGCTGCTATGGCGGGATCATTACTCTATGTCAGACGAAGCTATTTTGCGTTACGAAGGTCACTGTTTTACTTACGCACCCATTTACCTGTATAATTTACCTCAGACCTTTTAGTAGAATTTCCACGCAAAATAATTTTGAAGAAGAAACTTGCGTTAATCATTTCAACATGATCATTTTATTTTGGTTTACCTATTTCTTTAAATAAAATAATATTATTTGCCACATCCCAAATACTTTTTCTTTAACTTGCTACAAATTAGTATGTTGCTTGCGTATAAAGTGCGCTAGCCTTACTAAAATTAGAAAACAGATTATAATTATTTGTGTCTATGTGGGTTGGTTCTTCACCAACCATAGATCCACCATCCAATCAACTATATTGACCAACTCAGAAACTGAGCAAATTTGTTACAATCCAATAAATACGATAGAGATTTTTATTGTTACTGGTGAAAATATTCAATTATTTTGACAAAATTCTGGGACACACCGTGCTATTTCAAAATGCAACTTTAATAAAATGTATAAATATTTTCATTTTTTAGTAAAATGTATTTTATTTTTGAGCGTTTTCACTTTGCAGTTGCTAGTTATTTTACCTTCACATCGCCGCGCCGCAACACGAATTACGATGGTTTTTTTTTTATTTTTCTCTGTTTCATTTTAAATTTCCATACCAGTGGCCTGGGACTGTGGTTTTGCTCAATGTTAAGATCAAAAAAGTATTGCAAATTGCAATGATGAATAAAATTTAAAAAAGGTACATAAAATGATTTGAACAAAATAAATTCAGGAAACAATGTAGACGCTTGATTGACTCGTTATCAAAATTAAAAATTGATGAATGAAATGGACAAACGATCACATTTAAATAACACTGAATCTCGAAACCGTGTGACAAAATAATCTCATTTAATACTCTTAAAATGAAAAATGCGAATAATTGTGAAAGTAAAGTTTGTGTAAGTATTTGGAATTTTACTGCTCAATCTCTCCATAACTACTGAACCGATTTTACTGAAATTTGGATCGTAGACAGCTGGTTTAAAATATACACTACATTTTACTTCGGAATCTCCACAGTTTCTTCTGTTAGGAAAAACGCATTTTGGTCTAAATATTTATACGCGATAGATTGCTAAACTTCCTGGAAAGTATAACGTATACTGGTTGGAAAAGAGTGCAGTAAGCACTAAAATTAAGACAGCAACTCTGACCATATGACGTATTGCCATTTGCGATACGTAATGGAAATGGAACGAAGTTCAGAAAAAGAATGAAAATGATCGCTATTTTGACCATGTGACTTCCGCACATGCATATACATTTTTAAACGCTGGGGAAACCGCAGGAAAACCTAGTAACACATAAAACTGAAACAAATTGTTAAAACATCGTCAAGCAGAGAAATAAAACGAACCTGACCGCGGCGTACCTACAAAAACAGCGCCTGAAATGTTTTTCTACTACTATTTCCGCCGTCCGCAATTATGCAAGTCTTGCCCCGTTTCAGTTATAATATTCGAGGTCAGAGAAAGTTCCGTGCTTGGGTTACGTGATTAGCTTTTATTACTTACAGGGGATAGTTAGTGATGTAAGATTGGTACCATGGGTACATATCGATAAGCAACTTTGTTTGTGTGGATCATTAAAGAAAAGAATTAATTAAATGTCAAAAACCACCTGCCTACCCATTAGTTGCCGTGGCGAAAGCTGTTGGTTTTGATCTATTTATCTCTTTTAACTAGGTTTGTATGGTTTCATGTCAATATACCATACTAGTTGCTATCTTGTGTAAAAAGAATACAAAACTAGGATTTTTGCCTCCATTTTCTTACAGTTAACAACCCAGCTGCTAACCAACAAACAGCACGATACAGAATCAGCCCAAAGATCCTATCGTATGCTATGGATGGATGGATATACCTAGAGGTCGAAGGTATATCCAAAATGCATGAGTGCACTCTATTTCAGATGGAATTTTTGTTCACACTTTGTTTGGTTAGTAGAACAAATGGAACGTGTGGTATATTCCCGACGGTTCGTCGGAGTTTAGCCGGGGTTTAGTGCTGTAACACTGCCATGGTGCCCGTTCATACGTGTAAGTAATTAACACTAGTCACGTAAGCTTCGGGCACGTACACTGTACAGTTTGCCTACGTTGTTTGCAAGGATACGACTTGCCAGCTTATTTATTACATTTATTTCCCAGCTTCCGATAGCAGCCTTTATCACTTTTATAATTAAATCTAAAATGGCGGCTACATCGCTATTAGTTTCATTTGTAGCAAAAAATTCATCCAAATTGTTTCCGGGATATGCAACTTTTTTTGTAGCGACACGACAATATGACAAACAGTGGGAAAAAATTAAAGTTCCCTAAAACATAGGCCACAACAGTTAAAAGATATTTTATTCTGGCCTAACTTACAGGCACTTATAACATGACAGACTTTATCGTACTGAGAAGAACGGGAAAGAAATTCGGCACTTGCTCTTTTCAAAAAATTGTTTACAATCTTGTTATAAATAATATATATATATCAAATTATATTAGCATCTTGTAACGCATACGCAGACGGAATGTACACTTACTTAAAAGGGTCTTTGTAATTTAATATTGCGATATACATTTTGACCTAACATTAAGAACTATTACCAGTTATCACTGATCATCTACGATCTTTATATAAACCTTAAATGGTCAATAATAAGGTTAGGTAGAACCGAGTGAAAGCATAATCCTGCATATCAAGTAAGGTGCTAATATTTTCGATAAAAAATTCATACCTTTAAGGCTAGCGTAACATCTCTAACCCTTTTAAAAGCACGTCGAGAATGTCTCCCAGGACTGAACACGTTTTCACGACGGGTTATTCTATTATAGTCCGAAGAAGTGTGAATAAAAAGGTAACTACGTGGAAAAAGTATTATGTTGTAAAATAACAATTTGGATATAAGTACAGTAAACTTTTATTCTCATCCGAAACTTTCCTTTAAGGTTCATTCCTATAATACATTTTTTGAATTAAGTTTTATTTAGATTTGTAATAAGAAAACTTTCGAAGCCCTGTCAAAAACAATGGTGACAAACAAAAGACCTTGATAGCTTAAGTCCCCAGTGGGATGGCGCTCTTATGAGAGGGAATTTCAAAGCTATTCCAGTACCGCAAGTTACCTGCGGCTGAGCGTTCCGAGAAACTTCACAATCAAATGAAAAACGCTGTCCCCGACAATCCGGCGTGGCACGATAACGAACTCCGATCGCGCGTCTGTTCTATCCCGGAAGGGATAGACTTGATTTAGTACTACAATATTGCACAATGAACATACAACGAACAATAAAATTATTTGGTACAGGTCCTTCGAAATACAACTCGAAAAACTTAACTTAGCAACTTATAACATTGCAAATACAGTATTTCGATTAGGTTCATATCGGTGATGTCGTTACAACTAAAACAATATGCATACGATGCTGCGGTGTCAGAGCGAAGAGCGCGTAGAAAAGGATTTGTAATTTTTTTATGGTACTGCAAGGTGCCATCTTATTTCTTCAAAATCAAAATTTAAATAGATTTAAAAGAGGTCTGTATCCAAATTCCACCCGGAGTTTAGGGATTTATTTTGTCTTTTGGGATCGTTAACAACGTCGGTGCTCCGTATTGCCTATTACTTACCACCAAGCGAAATATGGTTCCGTGTAACAACAAATTAGGGGATAAGACAGTTGCCATCTTTCCAAATTCGATATTAAGTTATCTTTACACTTTACAAGTTCCTACATAGGTATTTGTCTGCAATCTCACCTAATGGTAAGGGTACGATGCAGTCGAAGATGTTCTTAATTAGCCAGTGGCGAGAATCAAACCCGCAACCTCCCAATAGAATCCTAGCACACACGACTGCACCAGGGAGGTCATCAAAAGTCACTTATCATATAAAGAAATCGTCAAACCACAACGTTTTGAATAATATTCTATACATAAAATCCTAGAACGTACTTGTTAAGTACACAATTTAAAACGCAAGGCACTTCCAGTTGTGACTGAAGTCGGCAGCACGGTGTTATATAAAAGTTTGAAACGGACTGAAAAAGTCGCTCTGTTCTCTACAATTCCACTTGACACGATAACGAACTGAATGTGAACATGTTCTGAGCTGCAATTTAATTGAGCCTGACATTCTGCGCAGGTATTTAGTGAGGCTTTTGTACAATACCCCTTTATAAGCGGTAACCCATAACTACAAGTCGCCTCTCGTTTTGAGAAGGCAAAGTCTATGAAATCGAGAAGATTATGGAGAATGCCTGAGGCTTCCTGGCGATGTTTTCAATTTATTTATTATTATTTATTTTAATAATTGAACTTACCTTTATAATTCGTATCCAATTATCCTCGCAACTCCCAAAATCTGAAAAAAAAAAATTTTTGTTATTATTATTATTCTTAGCCAGCTTAACATATTTTTGATCAGATTATTTCGGAAATAAAAACCGAGTCTCTTGCATTTGGATTACCGCCAGAACACGAAATATGTAACAAATCCATAGTCCTATTACATTATAGTAATAACATACAAGCTTTTAAAAATATGAATTTTGGGAACTTACTGGACTTATAGTTCTACAGTTGGAAATTTAAAATTACGAGTATATCCTAAATTAACTATAATTCTAAAGTCCACATATAAAGTTACGGGATCAAGATAGTTTTCAATAATCTCCTTACAGTATTGACGTCCCATTGTATGTAAAGCCGTACAGTAACAAAATTTCCCATTTAATATTAATAACCGTCAACCCGGTTTATATCCCGGCATTATACGACCCTAAATTGAGGTTTTCGTTTCACCACTCATATGAATTTTTAAACAGTATCTAAATTAGGGAATCTAATCTAGGGAACACTCTATTGGAAAACAAAAATTAATTTTGGGAAAAAATAAAACAAAATATTCGATTTGGACAGTGTAGAACTTTTTCCGAAGCACCATTACACATTATCTGAAGCACCATTGTTAGTACCACGTGTACTCTAGCGGAAGCGCGGTGAATACGACAGTGAATCCCTTACTTCTGCCAGCGGGTACGTCGCGGAAACAGAGTTTTAGTAGGTGCAAGCCCCACATAACCCTTTCGTTTCCCCTGACGGAGGGGTATGCGTTAGGCATTTTCTGTCTATAAAAAAGTACCACGTCTATCTTATGTATTTTTTACCTTAATCTTACAATAAGATACATGAACAGCTACAAAGAAAAATATCACCTATTAATCTTATCGCGCTTTAAAAACGGTGTTCACTTGTATTGAAAAAGTTGAATGTATCCAAAAAGCTTTTAAAAGTGGCCAGACAAAATGTTGCGGGCATCATAAATTCATTATGAGCCGGAAGTAAAAAATAAAATCACGGCTCTACGCAGCCGTATTAATCTAATTTAACGCTAAGCCGATATCAAAGGAGCATCCCCCGCCACCTAAATCCCAGCCTACTGCGCAATAATGCCTTCCCATGCTGCGTCATTTGAAGCGACAATACATCGCAATTTAGCTCGAAGATGATTTTGTGATCCAATTTCCCATCTTCCATCACCAATCAGGTTATCTAACATAACCCCTTACTATGCTTTATTCATACCTAATACTAAGTCTAGCCTATAATTGTATACCTATACCTATAAGTCTATTTACACTCATACCTAGTAACTAATAGTGTACAAACTCTTGTTATTATTCATTTACCAATTATTGTTTACTAAACCTTTAGACTTTAAGCGTACATGTCATCATTAGTAAATAAGCCTATTTTTGTAAAGTAAATAAATGATTAGCGTCCCATACGCGACGCTAACCCGCACTTCCCTTCCAACCATAAATACTCCCTACACCCTTATTCCACACGCATTCCAGTCCTGACTCTCTCCTAATTCGTTACTCTGTATCTCGTAGTTAATAATTCTATTTTATTGTAATTAATTTTGATTTATAATTTTAATTAAATAATATCTTTGTTTTTAAAAACTTGTTTTTCCTCTGCCACGAAACAAGCGGACGCCCGCGGCTTCGCTCGTGTGATCATGTATCACCTTTCTTTATTTTCCTCTTTAGGATCGTACTTCAAAATCGTTTGTTATTGGTTACTGATAGCTTTGTTCATAATGGCAGATCACCTTTTCTGTTTAACATTTATAGGTACGAGTACCTTCAAACAGATGAATGATACAATATGATGATGGTAAGTGCTTAGTCCACCGCGAGTCGTGAACCAAGGTTTGGTAACCTATCCCGATAAAAACGCTGGACTTTGGAAGCTCCCCAAATGGTCAATTTTGAGTTCAAACAAAAAAAAATAGTTTCGTAATCCGCCTTATAGATATGAGCACCCCTAATCAATAAAAAGTGTCGTTACAACTTTTCGTATGAATTTTTCCCGTCTATAGCCCCCTTTCATAACGCGCGATAAGGAACTTCGTTCCAATAATTATATTTATGTATGCAATCACTGGCATTGCATCGTCACTGAACACATTATTATATAAAAAAAAGAAAACAAATAGTAAAAGAATCACCGAAATCTATTACAAGTTCCCGAAGTAGTAGAACATCGTTAAAATAGAAAAAAAGAGGTATAGAATTGACAACTATAACCTTCTTTTGTTTCTAGAAGTCGGTTACTATAACAAAGACGTGAAAGTTACTGCGGGTCCATTGGCCACTGTTAACTAATCTGCACCTACTTGTTTCGTTGAACTAATTCCGAAGCAGAAACGCGATTGGATAAAATTTTATCGATAGAAAGTTCTCCCAAAATCTCAGTTTTTCGAGTTTTTATCGGACATTACATTGGATGTAATTGTAATTTTTGTTTTAAAGTGTCGGTAATAATAATATCCAAAAACGCTAAGAAACAGATTTTTATTAACCAGCTTAGTTTTTGAGTAATTAGGTCGTTTTTCTGTTATATTCTTCCGCGACGCTGCATGTCGCACCTACCAAATCTCCGTGAGAGTGAGAAAGACAAAAATAAATTCAATAAATCCCCTTAAAACAAAATCTTTGTTGTTTAAACTACCAAGTACTTGTGTATGCGGCATTAACTTTTTACTGTTACGAGTATGGGCTATACGAGCAATTCTGTCACGTAATGCGTAACACCCCAAATCGGAGACTAAGCCAGTAACACTTTACGGTACGACACTGCCTTTAGCATTAGTACAGGTTTTTACACAACTTTCGAGTCGACTCACCTCGAATAAACGGAACGGATTTGTCCATACATCTTCACTTTACAGCCAGCGCCCTTAGCAGACAACTACCGAAAGTCTCTCACAAAAATTCGAAACGAGTCGGTTCGAAAGTACTAAAACCTTTACTAACCCTAATTTTGAGGCTGCTGGAAAATTTAGTCGTTCCCTAGTTATTATTTTCCATTATTAATCTCGGCATGAAAGCGTAATGGCTGAACAGTATTGCTAATTTGCTTAATTTATTCGCTCTTGAAACATTACAACAACGGAAAATTGCCGGTTCTGTTTATTTTCCTACCCTTAGGCGTTTGCCAGTATGATTTATTGTTAAATTTATTTATGTTAGACATTTTTTTGAATGTAGATAATGTTTATCCATCTCTCATTTCTTCAGAGACCTCTATCATCGTATCTAAGAAATAAATCATTTAAATGACTTTTCTAGAAACTTTATTGCTCGAGGAAAAAACCTTTTTGCGTAGTGATGTGCATAGTTTTGTTGTTTCTTCGCACATCGGTTAAAAATAAGTCAAAAACCAGTTGCAAATCCTCGTATACATTACTTACATTCTTCGTATATTTACGTTGAATCGTTAGACTTATTAATATGACCTACTCAAACTCATACGTAAATTGGTTTATTTTTATCCTAGACAGTAATGTATCTATAACTATTATTCATTACTAAAGTAAGTATTCTATTTATTATATGTATTAAAATGTAGGGACAATATCTAAGCCACCTACGATTCGCCGACGACTTGGTACTCTTATCTGAATCAAGCTCCGAACTACAAGCAATGATCGAAGAGCTAAATATGGCTAGCAAAGAGGTAGGGTTAGAGATGAACCTAACAAAAACAATGGTCATGACAAACAGTATGGAGAAGACACTTTCCGTCGACAACGAAATACTGAAGTATACGAAAAAATATATTTACTTAGGTAAGCAGATCAGCTTCGAAAAGGACAGCAACTACGCAGAAATAGAGAGACGCACTCAAATCACATGGAACAAGTACTGGAGCCTGAAGGAAATCTTTAAAAGCAACATTCCTGTGAAAATTAAAACTAAAACCATGTCGAGCTGCCTCTTGCCATGCCTAACCTATGCTTGTCAGACTTGGAAATATACAGACAAAATAAAGGGAAAAATCACCACATGTCAAAGAGGTCTCGAAAGAAGCATGTTAAAAATTAGAAAAATCCATAAAATAAGACATACAAAAATAAGAGACGTAACTAGAGCTCCCGATGCACTAATTCTATCAAAAAAATCAAAGTGGAAATGGGCGGGACATGTGGCGCGGTTGTCAGACGAGCGCTGGACTGTTACGGCGACACGCTGGAGAGGTCCACCTGGAAAACGTTGCAGAGGAAGACCGCTCACGAGATGGGCGGACGATATCGTAAAAACGGCGGGATCAAGCTGGATGCGTACAGCCCAGGACAGATCTAAGTGGGACTCTTTGGAGGAGGCCTTCACCTGCGGAAGGGTTCTTGCAACAACATAGTTTAAGTTTGCACTATATATTTTTTATTGTAACTTTTTTGCAAGAAATAAAAGGCTTTTTATTTTATTTTATTTTTATTAAAGTAAGTATAATGACAACGCAACTCCGGTGCCCGTCTCCACGTTCCTCGTTTAATTAAACTTCAATTAGTTCCGATCTAAGTTCTCCTGCGACTATGTTCACTAATGTGGAAACAACAGGTGAGTTCTGATAGACCGTTGCTTGAATCTATGTTTGGCAAAGCGATTGCCTTGTAACAACAAACGTTACGTATACTATACACTCGAGTTCTCCTACACGTGGGACGCTTTTTGATTATACCAGGGGGGGTTTCACAGTCATTGTAGGTACAGAGGCATGTACATAGATGCCGACCGCTCAGCGGTTTTATCAGGACCCCTGTAGCGAACCGAAAAGAGATAGAGGGGAGATAAAGAACGCGACAGAAAGAGAGCACTACGTTAATAATGCGTAGGTATAAGGCACTGTTGCGAACTGAATAGCACTTTACGGTACCAGCGCTAGAGTGGTTATTTATTTAAATAATTTTGCGGAGTGAATCTTCTGTATCGTAAGTTACGAGTAATCTTTAATTATTTATTGCACATTGCTGAATGGTACCTAACGCCGGAACTCATTTACTCCCCTTTAGTGTAAGAAAAGCGCTTACATTGTGTCTATTCGTATTTGGGCAATTCTCCATTATTGGTTTCCACATTTATTTTTCAGCAAATCAGGAAATTTGAGATGGATGTTTATAAAGATTTAAAATAATTAATAACGTATTATGTATTTCGAAATCGCTAATCGCAATCGTTTCGACGTCATAATATTGTATTCATATTATTTTTATCCATCTTTTGCAGACCGCTTCAAGTCGAATTTTCTTCCTCGTTTCTGATACGAACTGCTGAGGTGAAGAACGCTCTTTCAGATTCTGTATTCCCAGCCAAGTACAATCTGGGTGCCTTTAAGAAAATCGTGAAAAGACTTCTTCTAGACAAGCGCGCTCCAATCTAGACCTCATCATTGCATTCCGTCGGGCAAGATTGTCGTCAAGCGTAAGCCTGTCTCCAATTCAAAAAAGGCATAGCCAATTCCAATTTGGTAGGCTTCACGTATAAGAACTGAATATTATAGAGAACTTTCAGAGAAACTCATGAGAACACAGTCTCAGAGTTTTCACTTCTAAGTTCTAAATATAGATGTGATATAGATATAGATATCCTTGAAAACTTATGTAAGACCTGTTGTAACTGAAGCAAGCCGTTATGCGAATAGAATATAAAATTAGACAATGCTATTGAGCAATCACTGAAATTAACCAATTCTGATCGATTGAGTAAACAGAAAGCTAAACGAACACGAGAGCGAATAAAACTATTATTTGCCCCAAGGATTGTTCTGCGGATAACAAACGGCGTGAGTAAATTGTGATTCGTGTCGGTTGCTTTTTGGGGATATCGATTTTGGATGTTGTTTGCAGCTCTTATCAGAATAACAACAGCTTTGAAATGAACGACAATGTTCGTACGCACATTGTAGACTGCGATCAGTCCAGTGCAAGTCAGACTAGCGTACTGAGTGTTCCGTACTTACTTAGTGTAAAAGTATAACATAATTTTCCCGACAAATCAAAAGCCCTGTCAAATACATAAAAAGAAATAAATAAGAATTATACATATATAGTTATCTCACTTTACAATTTTAACCTCTTTTAAATAAAAATAATATTATATTAACTATTCCAAATTTTATATTGATAGCTTTAATAATACCTACTGCAAAAACTGTAAGATGGACGGACCGACGCGACGCAGAAAGTTGCACCTATGCGTTCATTTTGTACGGGACCCTCCAATGTATTTTTAGTCACATCAAAAAGAGGTGAAAAAATAAAAACATTTTTCAGCTAACATCTGAGTTTACACTAAAATCGCTGCGCGCTAAATAATTTTACATTATTTTTAGAATGTTAACCGTAACTATGTCAATGCATCTTCTTTAGTAATTATATTTATGTTTTAAGGGATTTTGCAGAGTGAAAATATTATACCTTCGCTCTCTATTTTGTTGTTTATTAGCGACCCACCGAACGCTGTTTTTTGTATACTAACATATTATTTCTCACTTTACGACCTGTCCTGTACTCAGATTACGACCTGTCCTCAGACCTACCGAATGTATACAAAAATCGGTCGAGCTGTTTCGGATACTGTTACAAACGCTGTGACACGAAAATTGTTTATATAAAAAAAATTACTTACAAAATGTCAAGCTGAACGAAAAAAAATTAAGCTTGAACTCAAAACTATCTAAAATATCAAAACGAACAATGTTCTGTGAACGTAATTCGTAAGCCGTACTTGAAGAGTCTCGAAATAGCGGACACATTTCTAGAATTGTTTCATTTGGAATGCAAATTCTGAGCTCTTTATATAAATTGGTTGCGACTAAATTATTCTTAAAATAGCCGTAGACCATACGAAAATAAGTTACTTGAAATGAGATGATGTGAGAAAAACTTTAGCATCATATTATCCCGTAGTCCTAAGTTTAAACCTCGGGCACTCATTTTAGACTTTTCGGAGTAAAGTGCGTTTTTGGTACCTAACTATTCTTACTTGCATATTCAAAACATCGATTGGATATCTGTATGCCTGAGAGTTAACTTTAATGTCCTCAAAAGTACCGCCAACACATACCTACATAATATAGAAATGCCAGTATAATAAACAAAACATTGTATACGCGTGCGCAAATTAATCATTTTATTCCCGGCTCCCTAATCGTGCTCACACTTATACAACCTCAAGTGCAAACTTTGCATACTTAAGTCATGATATTCCATTCTAACTTTACTCAGATGAACTGGAATGGAACTTCAAAAACCCTTTACCTTAGGAAGAGAATATTTGTGCGAATTTTTAGGTCTAGAGCTATACGTAAGCACTGCAGATTTCATGTAAATCCAACAGAATTATCGATCGAAAATCGTGCCAACTTCATCAATTGCACAATGGGGCGTATGAGCTATGAAGTTCAGGCAGAATATAAAGTACGTAGTTATAAAGTTTTCCGCTAAGGAGTGCTAGAAAATGTAAAGATTTTTGTAAAATATTCACTGAGCTGAGTAGCAGGTTGGCAGGCGTCACAATTATTTCACAGTATTAAAAAACTCTCCGATGATTATACCCTGGATTACCTCATAAGCTTCTTTTTATCGCGGAACAATCCAGGAAAAAATAACTTGAGAGGTGTCAAGGGAAATCCGGATGGAACGAAGTATATCTGGCTTGCTTTCTATAAGAGAGAGATAGAGACAGACAGAGAAACATGCGCACGCTGCACGACTTACAATAGCTTACTTTAGCAAAAAGTGTCGTTACAACTTTTCGTCTTAATTTTTTCCGTCTAGCCCCCTTTCGCAAAGCGCGATAAGGAACTTCGTTCCAAAACCTGAAATTATAAGACGAGAAATAAGTAGGTAGGTACATAATATAATACGAAAAAATACCTGCGGAAAAGAAATAAATTAAAAGTGCGGGAAACAATATACGCCCGTATGCTCTATTCCTGCATCTTAGTATGCGCGAAGGGAAAATTGCGTGTAAGCAAAACCTTAGAGACTGCAAACCTCAAATGAGTTCAGCTGTACCGTAAGAATAATGTTTACTTGAGAGATTGTTTTGCAAGCGAGTGGAAAGAGTAAACTCGCGCAAGCGACTTGCGCAAGTTGCTCGCTCCGGGCAGCGTTGTTATCTTTTGTTTTCAGCGGACGACATTATAAACTGTTTATAATGTCGTCCGACGACATTATAAACAGTGGCCAAAGAGATTAAACAGGGTGTCAGAGCAAAGCTTTTAACAGACAGCCACTTGTGCCACTCCAACTAAGTTTTGTTTGGAGTTTCAATTTCATGTTTTTAACCTATCCTTCAGAGGCCTATCGCAAAGTTTAGGCACGCCTTCTAAGTTTATTTTTGAAAGAAAATTTAGCTTTACATTGAGTTACGTATATAACCAATTTGAATTGAAGTAAAACAAATACTTTATAGCTTTCGTAGCCGATTTGAATTGAAGTTTTTAGAATCAGGAATAAAATTTACAGTTTACGTGCAAATAGCGTTTTAACTTTAAGTGTCGTATATTTTATTATACATCGCCGGTGTTTTTCTTCTCATAATATATATACTTTAAAAAATATGAGAAACTTATTCTATTTTTGAAAATTAAAAAATAAGTGATCCAAAATATCCTTTAGCACTTATTGCTAGTCCTAGACAATATTTCTCGACTTCCAATTTTCATAACTGTTCTCAAACTATATAAGATCGTAATACGGAACGTGTGCCAACTGTACTATGTAATTTGAAGTTCTCTAGGCTCCACTTACTGCACCGGGAACATTGCTACATAATATGATTCGAAGAAGAAAGCCAATTTAGCCAATTTCTGCGTCAAACCCATCACTTTTAAATATATGTAATTTGAATTTTATGTTGTTGAATTATATGTTAAAATATATGTATTGAAATGAAGTGGAACAGATGCAAACTTTGCCAAAAAGAACCACGCAAAATTGTTCAAAGTCTCTTTTAAATGTCCACATGTAATCCGACTAAACTTGTTCATTCAAATAAAATACAAAAAGTGTCTTTTGGGTTTTCAGATTTTTCCAACTTTCCGAGAGAGTTTCACCAATTTTTTCTCCTTAAAAACTTTATCCACACATTTAGAAAACTTCTAAAGAAATAAGTAAAATGAGATATAACAGTAGAACCGGTCATAAATATTAAAAGTCAACCTTACGTTTCTGTAGAGGGAAACTTTAGCAATCGTGTTAGTAAATCTCTAACTCAGGTGCCAGTGCTAGAATGAAGACCACTCTACATAAAGTTATCTCATAAACTTGCTATCTTTCACATGCTGAATTATTGTACTCTAGCCTTAAAAGTTTCTATTGCACTTATTATCTTTAAATAATAATTGAAACTAAGACCTATCGCTATATTACCACAGTACGCCCGATTCGCCACGCAGATCGTCGTATTTAAACAAATCAATATGGGTTACACAACAAGAAATTACAGCTTTTCGTTGTCCTTGTTCTTTGTGTCAATTTCTAGTTCTACGTCTATTACAAGTTATTACTCAACTTTACGTATGGAAATTACATGGTTGATATACTTGCAACGTGATATTTTTTAAATTACAAATCGTAATACGAATACGAATTTAAAAAATAATATATTCAGATTTGGACTTCACGGCCGTATCTACTGGCAACCTATAGGTAAACAATTGCAGCGTAAAACTAAAACTTGTCCTAATTTTGTATCACTTGGCCTAAATTAATAACATATCTTTTATGTGGGTTCCAGTCCTGCTGCGAGTGAAAATTTTGATTCGTAGTTAAATTTATAGGACATCTTTTATGTACCACTACTGGGCACAAGTATATTCTCAGAATGGGAGGGATTTCGCCATAGCCCACCACTCTGGCCAAGTGGGAGTTTATGCGCAATTTTTAGAACGCGCGTTGTGGTGAACTCTAGGTTTCCGCACAACATTTTCCTTTACCGCTCAGCGAATGATATTCAGTTTCCTAAAACGCACGTGCCCCTGATAAGAAGCAAAGCTCTAATATATCACTGTTCATATAAATTAATAAACTGTTAGCAAAAAGCTGAAAACAGGAAAGTTCCAGGAATTTAAGTGCCTACCTTGGTACGTCCGTTCCGAGCGAAGACTGAACGTCGACTGACGTTATTTTGCTATCAAATGACGTCGCGCTCGTCGTAAAGAATGCATCTACCCGACATATCCACTTGGGGCAATATTACTCTAGAATAGAGACACGAAACTCGATGCTCGTGCAGGAACGCTCTCTTTTCAAATGAAATACGATGCCATTTTAGTATCTCACAATTCATCCTTTATACGATCGCGCTTCAAACCCTTTGACTATTTAAATACTATTGAAAGGAGGAATATTCACAAAAGGTTATTAAAAAAAGTCAACGCTTAAAAATAGAAATGCCTTCATAGAAAACACAATCCTAAATGATAGTTTTATGAACTACAAACCGGCGATTTATTTTACCCTAAGTAACAATCGAAGTTAAAAACTTATCAAACTATACGAAGCCCTAGAGAGTTCTTATTCTACATAGCGTGTATCTATTTTAACAATAGAAATGTTAACCTTCCAAACCATCCCTTTTACTTTGGAACTTTCGTTTTTGTAGGTCAAATTGTTCCAGTTAATATCAAATTCAATCGCTAATTTAACGCTTGAACGAAGTATACAGTTTAAGCTCAATAAATACCATTTTCAAAGCATATCTCGGCCTTTTTTGGTAACTTGATGCAACCCATACCATTGAAGAATAATGTAGCAAAGTTAGATAAAATAGTAAAGCAATAAAAAATATGTTTTATAATTGAATATTACCTACTTCTAATTCTGGAAAGATATTCCTGCATAATAAAGTACCTGGCAACCGGCTATGATATATATGTAGGAAAGTTACATAAGTGATTCGTTCTATCAAACGTATACCATACCTCTCAAAAAGTAGATAAATGAAGCTACGTTTCACCTGTGACCTGAGCTCCGTAACTCAATCGTCCCATGTTTCTTTGCCTCATGTAATTTTCCCAAATAGCGACAGCGAGCCGAATTTAGCTCAATCGATACCTTGTTTATATCGCTGAGCAGATACTCTCACGGATCCAACTGAAAGCTGGTGGGGATATGACTTGAAAGCATTTAATTTGTGATATAAATTGACTCAGTAAATTGCGTCTTGGTGTTTAGCTGAATTAGGCTTTATTTTCTTTTCAGGTTTTTCTTTTATATTTATAAATTAAGGGTACCAAGTCACGTAACTTGTAAGTAAATGAATAAAAGTTATGTTTTGGAATTCCTTACCTAATCACAATCTTGTGTTAACAACTTACTAAACCGTATAAAAACCAATTACAATTTATTTTTGCTTTACAATTTATACAAATGTCGCCACTGTGGCAAGAAAATTGCTCATAGAAAATTGAGAAAAACAATTTCCAGACCTGAGAGTAAAGTTTCAGAAAACATTTGAATAAATCGCAGAGTCCAGAGCAATTTCAAAACCACAACCTTCATTATACATTTACACCAAGATATGCAACCTCTGTCGCTAGTAAGCAAGAGAATAACGTATTAATTAGAAGTAGTAACACCGCTTTTACTATGACTACAATTTTGCAGCTAACGACAAACTTTTCAATGCTACTAACCAATTACTCATATATAACCATCATACAAAACTAGTTTCACATGTGTCTAATCATGTAACTTATGGGTTTTTAAAAGTTGCGCAACAGCTATTGGTTCCCAAACTAATGTTGGGGAACCAATAGCTGGGACATTTTTATGCACTCTTTTTTTCTCCAATTTGTATTCCGTGTAGAAAAATTTTTTTATGGAGGAGACGAAATATAACTTAGCAGAACAGATTAATTCGTTTTGCTATAACCCGCTACTTAAAAATAATCTGTATGGTCCAATATGCAGAGACGCCGCCCACACACAATTCTTCCAACACTTTCTTCGACGCACGTTTCGTCCCGACACCAGGACATCCTCAAGAGATTTTGACTTCACAATGCAAAATCGTAAAGATTCGATTCTCTAGGATTTCGCATTGATTTCCCCAAAATAACGCCTGCTCCATTCAATATTTGAATAGAAATTATTCTTGATAAAACAATAGTAATAATACATTTAATACTTTTCTTATCAAAAGTTAAGTACCTAGTTACTAAAATAAACCCCACTATCACACAAGAGAGTGCCACTTTCCAATAACCTTCAAACCTTTGTTCCTTTCTTTGTATAAAATCCACTTTCAAGGCGCGAGTGATCCAAATTCTGAATAACCGATGGCCGTATCTTGTTTTGAGGTCGAAGCTTTAAGCTTCAGACACGGGTCTGTCGGGAATCGTAACGGAGATATTTTCGTTTCTGTAGAACACTGAACATTGGTATACTATAGTAGTGAGACCTGGTTTAGTAATTGGGATGTCAATAAACCAAGTCATATTATATACCAATTATTGAGGGTTTCAATAATCCAGTTTTCGAATTAAGCAGGTTTAAAATTGTAGTTGTCCCATTTACAGAAGTCCCCCCCCCCCCGCTTACAGAGGTCGAAATGTACCATTATTCCATTTCTAGAGATGGAAATGTTAATAAAAATGCGTGTTTTTGGTGTTGTGAAAAAATGGTTATGTCAAAACGTGTTAAAAGCGGATTAATCAGTCATGGAAAAACTCTTAGAATTCGACTCTCATTTAACCAGGTCAAAAATCACATTAACAGAGGTAATCTAATAAAAAAGAACCGGGACCTCATTGCAACTCTCTAATAGAGGTTTCTCACTTACCCAGGTCCCATTTAACCAGGTTTCACTGTATATACAAAATTTTCTTAAAACGTAAGCCACGACCCGCTATAACGTAAGCCACCTATTGTTCAATAAAACTGGTTGGCCTTAAAAAAATATGCTTTCAAAGCGGCAGACATTATTATGGAGGATGAAGTAAAGGTCAACAGTTAAGTAACGTAAAATCACGTTAGGTTTATTTATTATTTTGAAGTTATTTTAATGAAAACAGCACACTTAAGAAGTTTTGACTATTCGAAATTTTGATTCGGTGGATTTCACAGAATAATTAGCGTGTTTTCATGTGTATTTTATACAAATAATATTTTATACAATTTGACTACAAATTGAAAGCAGACAATACAAAACTAAAAGTTAACAAACAAAGAACAATATTTTATAGCGCATCGAAAATGGGAAAGCCATTATACCTACTTGTAGAAGGATATGTGAGCGAGATAATTTTGAAATAAACCCTCGCGGATGTTTCACCGAAAGATTAAATCTAACAAAGTTGTTAAGTTCTAACTTTAGTAAAACAGCCTTTAAATGTGGAAGATAACGAAGTTTTAGCGATATTTCGGGATTCTCTTCACGGATAAAATAAGCTAAGAGAATATTAACCTAAAAATTGTAAACGATACTTGCCATATTATAGAACATTAGTAGCATTTAGTATTGGGTGTTAAGGTGTCTCTAAAACCTGATTATAATATTACTGTTTTATGTTTTTACCCACGACGGAACGGAGTACGGGTATATGCGTTTAGGGTGAGAGACCATTTGTACATTACTCTATTAAAAAGATTTTAGGTTTGTTTGTATGTTAAATTGTTCACAAAAACCAATAATGCAAAAATATTTTTGTTTGTTTGTTTGTGCACATCGATGTTCCCATTTATTTCAAAAACGGCTTGACCGATTTAGATTCAGTTTTCTGTATAATGTTTGGTGTTCAGCGGCAATGGTTCTTAGATAGTTGTTACGAACATCGATCACCAGGGGGCGCCATAAAATACATTTATATTGCAAACGAATGTTCCCATTTATTTCAAAAACGGCTTGACCGATTTAGATGCAGTTTTCTGTATAATGTTTGGTATTCATTGGTGATGATTCTTAGATAGTTGTTACGAACATTGACCACCAGGGGGCGCCATAAAAAACATTTACAGTGCAAACGAATGTTCTCAATTATTACAAAAACGACTGAACCGATTGGATACAGTTTTGTATTAAATATTAGTGAGTCATTGGCAAAAGTTTGTAGATAATTGTTCTTGTGATTGAACAGCAGGGGGCGCCACAATAAACGTCTCTTTATGACTTGGAAGGGATGATGCCTTCAAACGCTGCTAGAGGAGCTAATGGCTAGTTTGAAGATTAATTTTCATTTTTTAATAATAATATAATTTAAATTACATTAATATATTAATCGAAAAACTATAAAACAAGTGGAAAATTTAAAAAATTTAAAACACCCACGACTTTTGCAGATTTTTATTGAAAAAGGATTAAATAATTTTTTTGAAACTCCCCGACTAAAGGAAAGTAAGAACTAAGAACCTATCAGTATAATTACAAATCCAAGAAAATCCGTCGGAGCTGCCATTGCTATTTTCGTTTCCAATATCAATTAATGTAATTAGTAAGTATTGATAAACTGCCGGTATATGAGAAGTATCAAGAAATTGAATTAGTCATCAACTGGTAAACAGCACCATCAACACCGTCATAGGCAAAACACAGCAGCTCCGGCGGATTTTCTTGGATTTGTAATTATACTGATAGGTTCTTAGTTCTTACTTTCCTTTAGTCGGGGAGTTTCAAAAAAATTATTTAATCCTTTTTCAATTACAAATCTGCAAAAGTCGTGGGTGTTTTAAATTTTTTAAATTTTCCACTTGTGTATAATGAAGTGAAATCAATGAGAAAAATGTAGGTCACACGTTTGCTAATGGGTACCATATGTTTTGATTCCAACATAATTTAAATGAAAGTTTCAAATTGTGATTTTGAATAAGTTTATTATAAGTCTTGACTTTTTTAAATGGTCTCTGCTTCTATTCATAGTTTTGTTTACTAGGAGTACAGTCTTAAGAATTAACTTATTTCTTAGTCATTCTGTAGGTATTTTATGAAACGAGTTTATCAAGACCAAGAATAATTAAAATAGAACATTTCTTTTTAAAGATAAGGTACACGAAACAGTTAAATTGCAAATAACAACCAATTGCGAGTTGTGATTACATAAATTATACAAAAAATTGCCTCAATCGTGCTATGTCACTTGTCCTTGCCTTTTATGATTCTAAAAAAACGGGAAAACCCCATTGTTTTTGAGTCAAAAAGCTGCAAAAACACTAAATAAATTTCCATTACTCTTGACTGGGGTTTCCTTTTTGGAATGTCAACCCTTTAGCACGAGCTAACTGAGGACAGCGTTATATATCGAGCGATGAGTGAAAACACATATGAAAACAAAAATGGAGTTTTTCTTAGGTGTTTTCCATAGAGGAGATTGGCAATGATATTCCAAACTTGGTTTCTACCGAGTGTCTTTCTCTCTCAGATCTCTTTATAATCTTTAAATTTTTTTTCTTACCGCTTAATTATCCTTTTTACTGTACAAGTCTTGCTCGCGTGGTACAAAAAATAAAATCGTAATTTTGAAAAAAAACAAAAAAACAAATTAGTTTGTTGCAGATTAATACGTTTCAGCTGGACGGTAACTACAGGTCAAATGACTAATAACTAAGTCATGTGTCATAACTGTCAAATGACGTAGCAACAGTGTTCCGAGACTCTAATTACCCGGCAATGGTGTCGATTCTGTTGTGCAAAATCTCTAAACCTAAACTAAACTAAAATATTTTAATTTAGGTGTCTGTATCTCTAAGTGACATTCGCTTGGCAGCTTCAACTAAATTAAGAATCTCTAAAAGGCTCGCTAAAGTGACGTTTAAATTTAGTTACATGTGATTACTGTAGTTTTGCCATTTATGTTAAAGAAACTCCACAAATGTTGTTTTTTTATTTTTTTCTATTAATTTTTAAAATAATTTGAGCTAAAAATATCAAAATAAGTTACTTAAAATACAAAAGTAATAATTTTATTGATTTGTTTTGGTCTAATCACCTTACAAAGTGCCGAAAATTTGTTTAGTTCTTCACGTGATTAGGCCTATTATCTTTGATTAATTATATCTATACCTTGTCTATACTTCTATACTCATATCACGGTTGTCAATTGTCATTTGTCAATTGTCAGTTAAAATAATAAAGATTTAAAACTACAAGATGAATAATATTAGGAAAAGAGCAAACAAAAACAACTTAAATGGGTTTGAATAATCCCTGATTGACTCAAGCCTTACTCTTTCTTGATAGCCTAAAATTTGGTAACAAAGCACAATTAAGTAAGTACAGTAGGTTGGTAGGTAGGTACAGCTAAGTATAAATCATTCGCATTCCATAAGTGTCTCGTAATTAGTTGCCTAGAGGTATTTCTGTTCCTAGAGGAGACTACACAGTCTGTAGGAAAGAAAGGTCTGTAGTAGGTGCAGACCTATCTTTCCTCTTCACAATACTACCTACTTATTTACCTAAGAATCCTATACTTTTAAACGAGCAATTCTTGTATATATATATATTTCTATATAATCTGAATCTCGGAAACGGCTCGAACGATTTTCATGAAATTTAGTATACAGGGGGTTTTGGGGGCGATAAATCGATCTAGCTAGGATTCACTTTTAGAAAATGTCAAATTTACCAAAAAAAATATGAACCCTTCTGCCATCTATTGGCAACCGAGCAAAGCTCGGTCACCCAGATATTAAGAATATTATAAAATTAAAATCTGTGTACAAAATTACCTGTCTCTGGAATCAATCAGAGCTGCAATCACGTATGCAGCTCTTTGCATTTTGAGACGATTTAAATTTTTTAAATTTATGATTTTGAGGTTATCACACCAGCAAGTAAAAATTAATAAATAAAATTACTAGTTTTTTCTAATTTTCTCACTTATTAATATTAAATTTGAATCGAATTAAAATATTTCTCGCATAAATAAAAAATCCGTGGTTTACGACTTTACGGCAGACGAGTTAAATTTAGTCGGCACCTCCTGAGGTCCTCTCTAAATTTAAAGAATTTTAGGTTGACTTTTCTTATCTTGGAAAGTTAGCGCGTACAACAGAATAGCTTTTGCTCTCTAAAATCTAAATTGAATAGTTTGGAGCTGTCAAACTAAATTTTAAGTTAGATCTGTCATTTAGTGTGTCTTCTGAATAGCACACCTCTCTAACTCTAATTTTAACGATTATGGTGTCGATTCTGTTGGCGTTTCTCTAAACTTATTCGCCTGGAGCAATTTCAGCAATATATTCCATGAATAGGGACATAGCAATTAAAGATCTGTTTATTACTTACATTACTATTAATGATTACCTCCATACGCTATCTTCTATTTGCGTAATTTTTTGAGTAATGTTACTTAAAAAAAGTACTTCACTGATTTCAAAAATTATCACTACCTACTAAAGGACGAAGTTGAAAATATGACAAATATAGATCTAATAATAATAATATAATAAATAATGAAAGAAATTCGTTTAGCTTTCTGCGCTCCTTCTCTTGCTCCAATAACTTGAGTAAAAAGGGCTAATAATCGCAATCAGTCGCATTATTAATTTATTTATACAAGGTGTGGATTAATTCGTATATTGTGCCGGCAGATAACCTTTTTACTTGATCCTAGAAATATATTAATGGAGATAAGAAGACCCAATTATTTTGTTTTTTGTTTGATATGAGCTAGACTTTTTGTGATATTTTTTCATGCATCTATATATCGTCCCCTACTTAAGGCTTTCGGCTAATTATGGCAAGTAACCTGCACGTTGTAGATAAAATAAATTAAGACAGTGGCATGACATTATTTTTACGAGAAGTACCTATATTTCTCATTAGTAGGAAACCTACCTACTTTTGCTCATATTGCACGTACGCGACGGGGTTCGTCGTAAAACGTGATTTCGCCACAAACATAATATAACGTAGACGACGCCCGGCGTAGCGCCGCCGTAGCAAGTACCTACGTAATTTCGTTACCATAATATTATATCGTTTCTCTGCAATGAAAAATTATAGCCAATCAGATTTTTTCATCCGTATATTAATGGGTCATATAGACGTATTGTTTACACCTAGAGACATATAATGCTTATTGTTTTTTAGACAGATTTTACTTGGGTAAGAATCTGAATACATTGACTAACGATAAGTCCACGGACTCAATGCCTAAAGACAAAAGTCTTCAACGCCTGCGTCTTGCCGGTCATGACATACGGAGCAGAAACGTGGACACTCACAGTAGGCCTTGTCCACAAGTTCAAAGTCGCTCAGGGTGCTATGGAGAGGGCTAAGCTGGGTGTTTCTCTAAGGGTAGAATCTGCAACGAGGACATCCATGGGAGAGCCAAAGTTACCGACATAGCCCAACGGATTAGCAAGCTGAAGTGGCAGTGGGCGTGCCATATCTGTCGCAGAACCGACGGCCTTTGGGGCAGACGTGTTCTGGAGTGGAGACCACGTACCGGTAAGCGCAGCCGACCTCCTGCCCGCTGGACCGATGACCTAAAGAAGGTCGTTGGTAGCGGGTGGAAGAGGAAGGCGGAGGACCGTGTGTAGTGGCGCGCTCTCGGAAAGACCTATGTCCAGCAGTGGATGTCTATAGGCTGCTTAAGTAAGTAAAGTAAGTCCACGGACTTATCGTAAGTCAATGATCAAAAATCCGGCCGTTGAGATTAACGAGCTAAAACTTTGAGATTAAGAGATTTTAGTAGCCTGCAGGTAAATGAAAACTATAAAGACTTTCAAATTTAAACGTGATGTATTTTGGATATTTAATCTCAATTTACTTAAAGGCAGAAATACTATTGAAAAAAAAGCAGTGAAACAACAGTGGATTTCGAAATTTGATAACTGTCTAGATTTTTTAGTTTTTTTTTATATTTTTTGTTGAAGATAGGCTTGCGCTTGACGACAATCGTGCCTGATGGAAAGCATATGATGAGGTCTAGGTTGGAGCGCGCTTGGCTAGAAAATACCTATTCACTCTTTTGTTGAAGGCACCCAGATTGTACTTGTCTGGCTTGACTTGATTGGCTTGGCTTTTACTAGGTACAACGACGATTTTTCTTTGATATTTAACCGCAATACGTCTGTCGCTACCAACAACGTATTCGTAAGAGTGAAGAGGACAAAAGAATGCTCATCTACGGCCTAAATGCAAAAATTCGACGCAATATCACGAAGCAGCGTACGAACAACAAAAATATCGTGTAAATAAGTTAAGTCGTACTGCATAGTTGTAGTTTCCGAATACACAGCGGTTGGTCGTAAAGAGTGCTCATGCCAGACCGAAAATATAAATTTAAAACACGTTTTCTCCTGCATTTTTGCTAGTGGAATTTAAAAATATGAATAATGGCTACAATTTTACGAGTAGGTATTTTATAAAACACGTAATTTAATGAACGCAGTAACATGTCAAATAAAAAGTATTTTGCAACTGTTATTTAACACGCGATGTGAAAAATGTTACCAGTTAAAGTTCTTTTTATTTAGATTTATATTGTTTTAATATTGTTTGTTTGAAATAAAAGACTAGACATCTACAGGAAAAATTACGGTGAAGAGGTGACGAGGATGATTAAGATGAATTTTATCTATTTTGGAAATAGGCACCTATATAAAAACCTAACATACACATAAAAACCTAATCCTCTTTCTTGTACAAATCATGGAATTAATAAGTACTTCGTACAACTACTTAATTCCATGGTACAAATAGGTAAATACAGGTACTACCTACATTTTACCCGTATGAGTATAAATGATTAGTCTACTCTATTAATGATTAGTCGACTTGACAACTCAGTAATGAGAGAGCTACTACTCTTCTACTGATTACGTTAATTCCTATACTATTACCACCGACTATACACTAATATTATGTAAGCAAAAGTTTGTTTGTCTGTTATATGTTTGTTTATCACGAAGCAACTAATGTACCGACTTGGCTGATATTGGGAATCTCCGAACCAACAGACATTTAAATTTGGGAATCTATCCCTTACTCCTAGAGCGAAAATTTGTACGAACCTATTATGGTTTATGGCGTTACTTGCAAGTGATGTCACATGCTAGTAAGGATATGTTTGACTTTTGATTTGTACGATTTAATTCGTTTTAACGTCATTTTATATGCAGGTTAATCTAGTTTCAAGAATTAAAAAAAACACACTTTGATTTAATTCCTTGTTAACTCAGAGTTTTTACTTCACAAACACGTTTGTACAACATTCATGAAAAGTGCAGTCGTTGCATTTGGCTTGAAAGAACTCTGGTAACAAAACTAGTTTTCGCGACACTCTGGGTAACTTCACGCTATTGTGGTCGCGGGTAACACCTCGGTATCGTATTGTACCTACTTAACAGTTGCGCTGCCATTGGCACGTACACAGCGCTCGCTCGTAAAGCCAGATTTCACAGAGGCCAGCAATATAAAACGCAGGGTATGCGGATGCTACGTCGCTTGTTCGTCAGAGTGGAATATAAAAATATGAGAGATGGCTGAATATACGTTTTTCATCCATTATTTCTTCTTTTCCTTATTTTAATGAGCCTTTAGAATTTAGATGAAAAATTTTTATTCATTATTTCTGATCAGATTTCACATTCCTCAACGAAATTAGCTGTTAATCGATTAGTAGGACCTAATGTAAAGGTAGTATATTTTCGAGATATAAAAGTTAATTTCCTTCAGTTTTTAAATCACATATGCAATACTAATATCTACCGCAAACATACTGTATTTTTAAATGAAATTATTCTAACCAGTGTTGTTTGCTTTAAGACTGGTTTATTTTAGAGGATTACCAGAAATGGTATAAGTGTACATTTTGTGAATAAGTGTACAGCAAAAGTTTTTTAGATATGTACGAAAATAGGTATAATTTTCTTGATTATAAAAAAAGTGTTTATTTGCATGTTTACAAACTTTCCGTATCCACTCTGATAGAGTAAGATATTATAGATATATCCTATGAGTCACTTCGTTGCTTTCACTACGCTTTTCCGTTAATCAGCCCACTATAGTATCATATCGCAGTCTTCAAGCCCAGCTTTTCAGGAGATATATTTTTTAAAATGATTTGCACGTGTATAAAGACATATGCGTCTCATGAGACACGTACAAATTTCAGTTAAAAAGATCAATTGAACAAGAACTTATTAAGTTTTCTTTTCCTTCAGAAAAGTAAGAGTATTGTTTATACGCTCTTCTGGCTTGAAGTCCGCGATATAGAGTACAAAACCCTCTACACCATTCCAGTGCGAGTAACCAATCTAAACACTAACATAAAATATGAAAATGAATGATTCATTCCTTCAGGGAATAAAACGGAATTGTTATTATACCTTGGAGTAATCCTGTCTTAATCTCATTTACAAAACAAGAAAGTATAAGTAGTAAGCTGGATTTTCAGAAATTCTTTTATGAAAATATTTGGAGAAACCTTTTAATAAAAGAAGATAGAGAATAAATACGAAGTATAACTGAATTATTGAGGAGATTTTCTTTACTAGAGATACGGAATGTTTTCATACAAATAGTATTTTATCTTAGGTAATATTCTTTGAAGATCCTTTATACGCACTTACGGTAAAGCTATTCATAATTTTATTTCTATTGAGGCAATTTTTATTTATTATTCACAGTTTTTTACTTTCCTTTATATCAAATATGGTCATGACTAAGGAATATTCAGTCAGCTCATAGTATTATTGGTACAATACTAATATGTTATCTAAATTGAAAGGTTCTAAAGATTTTGAGTTATTATTACAGTTTTTTATCTTCTTATAAATTACTAAACATCGCGCACATTACGACCAAATAGGTATTTCTATTTAATTATTAGCCTAAAAAAATAGTACGCTCATCCAAACACGCTCAGAAATCTTTGCGTGTGTTCTGAACCTAGACGCACCTAATTCTGAAGTTTTTTTTTTATAAATTGATAATAATAATATTATGAAAGTCGCTGGACAAAGGCCTCCTGCAATGATTTCCAGCCCACACGGTCCTGCGCTACTTGTCTTGCATCTGTCATACGGGGTCGCCATTTTAGCACTTTGAGTCACCAACGTCCGACTGGTCTTCGAGCTTAGTGCCCCGCCGATTACCACTTCAGCTTTGCGATACGTTGAGCTATATCGGTGACTCTGGTTCGCCTACGGATCTCCTCATTTCTGATTTGATCACGTAGAGAAACTCAGAGAATAGCTCTCTCCATAGCCTGCTGAGTGACTCTGAGCTTTTTTATTAGGCCCATAGTAAACGACCATGTCTCGGATTCGTATTTCATCACTGGCAACAGGCACTGTTCGTAAGCCTAGTCTTCAGGCACAGGAATATTGTGATATTTCGGATATTTGTTTGTCAGTTAATCGGCTTCTTTTATTAAAAAAAAATCATAAAACACTTCTACCAATAACATAACACACTCAGTTTATTTTTGCGTATCCCTGGAGGTTTCAACAAAAGCGAAAAACGGGATGTGACGGTGCGGAGTCGGTAATAATTACGGGATTCCACGGTAATCACATTTCCCCGGCGAAATGGCGGGCCATGGAAACAATTAACAATCATTTGGAGTCCTCGTGCCATTGTTCGACACGCTCGCGCGTATACCCACGTACGTAATCGCAAACCCATTGCGAGTTGCGAGCCACGTTATTTCAGCGTGTGGGATGAAATTCGGTAAATGTATTTCACCTACGCGCCTAGAATTAACCCGTGCTTATGTTACTGGCGAGTATAAGTCAATTCGGCTCTATATTGTATTTTTTAGCGAAAAGACTATAATAAATATTTTTTGGTAATGTATTTTTTATCAAAAGTCGTTTACAAACATCATACTGTATGCCTGTATGTATGCGGCATTTTTTAGATGAATTGGAACTTTTAACTTGGCATGTGTTTTAATGCCTTTATGACTAACCAAAGTCTTAGCTTAAGTTTTGTCATGAAAGTAGATTAAATGAGATTCCTAATTTTATTAAAAACAGGATTTAGTAAAATAACGCAATTTTATGGTATCACTGAACAATCAGTAATAAATTGCCGTAGGTATTTACTATGCTTGTTAACAATTTTATTGCTCTAACTTAGATTCGCATGGTAAAACAAACGAATTTTCACCTATTTCTGACACGGAACAGACCTGAATAATTCAATATTATCTAGGACTAATAAACGAAGAGGAATGGTGTGAAAATGTTGTCACTACACTAACGTTTCAAATTGCGTATACAAGATTGACGCATATTTGATGAGAGTAAATTGGACGCTGAGCTACGTTCGGTTAGCGCTCTGATTGCTGCATGACTGCGTCGGGTTGCCATTGCCAATTACCTCTTGCCAGTTGCAACACTCCTAACTTATTGCCATGTTTATGGCGAAAACTATTTACCCCACAAATGTTACGATTAACAGGTTTTGTGCGTCTTTATACAAATCTTGTCGATACAGTGATTTTCAGGGATACTAAAATAGCCTATTAATTGGAAATTTTGAAAAACCCTATCCTACTTTTATCTACATCATAAAGGAAATCACTGGGAAAAATTACAGCTGTCTATAGGTCTAAAGAGATTTTGGGTTAGACGAAAACAACGACATTGGCAATGGGCTCTACATAGTTTCTAGTTTACAATATGATAGTCAGATCACTGTATCAATATGTATGTGTGTATGTGTGTGTGATCCTCAAGCGTACTATATGGAGTGTACCCAAACACCGTATAACAGTAACGAGTCTACCAAATTATAGTTAATTGTTCTGGCCCGTCGCGTCGCCCGGGTAACGCGATTACCGCTGAATCCGGTAATTAACCGGGCCCGGGTACGCCTAGACGCTACGGTTTCCACATCAGTACAGTCCCTCTAAAATTACATTAACCTACTTTACATACCTACTTTCTACCAACGCTATCTCGCTATGGAGAAAAAATTACGTCGCCAGTCATTATGATATTATACATTTTTAATGATAACGCCTCAGGCAAGGTATTTAGTAGCCCAATCTTAGTCCAAAATCCAGATAAGCTTTAAGTCGACATTAGTTCTACGTATTTCTTGAGTCTGTTAAACATCAGATTCAGATGTTTATACAGGAATCATTCCCTTTAAAGAAACCCGTATTGAACGTAACCATGGTTAGGTAAATTGAGCGGCCAAACCATCCTAAACCGATCGTATCATTTTCCGATACGCCAGCCAGGAAAAAGTTTAACCCTTTTCACACGCTGCCTAAATTTTACACAGCACAAAATAAATCATCCCAAACTAAATCTACACACATTGTACACGAACAAAAGTTCCAGTCGTATATTGGCATTCGGTATTCGTGAAAAATGAAATCAAATATGTATGGGAAAATCGTGCGATTTCCTTCTGATAACGAAATGTTATGTATGGAAAATCCGTCAGAGCTGCCATTGCTATTTCTGTTTCCAATATCAATTAATGCAGCTAGTATAAGTAAGCTACCGGTATTTGGGAAGTATCGAGGAATTGAATTAGTCACCACCACAATATAGCGGCCCCGGCGGATTTTCTTGGATTTGTGACTTTACTGATAGGTTCTTAGTTCTTACGTTTCTTTTGTCTGGGAGTTCTTAGTTCTTACATTACTTTTGTCTGGGAGTTCTTAGTTCTTACATTACTTTTGTCTGGGAGAGTCAGTGTAATTGAAAAAGATTTAATCCTTTTTCAATTACAAATCTACAAAAGTCATGGGTGTTTTAATTTTTTTTTTAATTTTCCACCTGTTTATCCTGGAAATATCTACGGTTCCCGCAGGAATAGTGAAAAATTTAACGCGGAGCTAAAAGAAAAAACTACTTTAACAATAAATGATTGAAACCAGCTACGAAATTGGATCCTTCAGAAGACAGTAAAATGCAATGATATACATTAAGTGATACCTAATACCTAGACTCCGTTTTTAATTTAACATATACGCACGAAAATTGGAGCGTAGAGGTACAAATGAAATAAATGGAGTCAATTTGGAGTTCGGGAACGCGGCGCCGTCGGTGGAACACAAACGATGTGAGATAACACAACGACTCAGATGAATCAAGTCTCATGCGAACTAACAATGAAATATTCCCCCTTTTGGCGGAAATCTTTGCTATTCCACTGTGAAAATATTATTATAAAGCTAAGACATAAGAGCTCTATCACCGAAATTGTATGCGAACTATCATGGAAATATCTTTCTAATATATAAAAATTCTCGTGTCACAGTGATTGTTAACAAATTCCTTCGAAGCGGCTAGATTTTCATGTTTTTTTTTTGTGTGTGTATTCATTCAGTAGGTTTGGGAGGAAGTAAATTATTTTTCATACCCGTAAGTGAGAAATAATAAATATAGCAATACACGTTTATCAGGTCAACTACTTTAACATATTATACCACCACCAGAGAGTGGCGAGTGCTTCTGCGGACTGGCGGAGGAGAACCTCCACCATATCTTGTGGGAGTGCTCCTTATACGAGGACCTCCGGTGCTTGCTGCTGGACGGGATCGTTCGCGAAGTTTCTGGCCCAGTTTATTATCAGGATCTCGTGGGTTCGGCGGCCAACTTCGGAAAGCTACGGGAGTTCGCGCACGCGTGGCATAAGAGGCGAAGCGGCTTGGAGTGACACTGAGAATTTATATGCTGCGGACAGCGACGGCGCGGCGAGTCCGTTATTTGTTTCGTCCTGCCCCAGAATGGGGAGAGTGAGCACATAGGGCCAAGGAGCGAGAGCAAATAACTTGTAGGGAGTCAAGAAGGCGCCCCGGGAACACGCCAAGAGCAAGTACCGAACGGGCGCCCTCCCGCGTTTGGGCCCCCATAACCGAGAGGTTGATTGGGCCATGGGTGGTGGAGGGTTGTCCCTATACCACCACAAAGTGCCAATGTATATTTAAATAATATTAATCTGTAATTAAGTAACAGTTTTATTTAGACTAAGTACTCATAACTTGCTACACGTCTTGACTCAAGCTGTAAGTAAGGATATGTGTTCAAATAAATACTTATGTAAATAGGTAAATAAATAAAGAGTTTAAAGTGATCTCAATGTTGCAAGGGTTCCCAGGTTTGTTTACTACTTTATTGTTTGAGATTTTCTATTTATTTTATTGGAAATATTGGAAAATGCGCGTCATATTAACGGCGTAGAAGTCGTAAGCTACAATGGATGTAATTGTAATTTTTGTATAATGTATCGTTAATAACAATATCCAAAAACGCTTAGAAACCGATTTTTGATAACTGGCTTAGTTTGTGAGTAATTAGGTAAAAGGTCTTTTTTCTGTTATATTCTTTCGCAACGCTGCATGTCGCACCTACCAACGTATCCGTGAGAGTGAGAAAGACAAAAATAAATTCATTAAATCCCCTTTAGCACATGTTATACCTACTATTATGAGTTGTGAAGAGCGTTCAACATGTTGGCAAATTCCCGATGGCCGTCACACCGCTCGAATAACGTAATTACCCTCGAATCCGATAATTAACAGTTTCCAGCTTTCGCTCGTGACAAAGTGCACCGCTACCACGGAGACCGACACCCAATATAGCAATATTTTGGGTTTATAATTTGGATTATTGGATAGTGCACAGTATGGAGATGTTACATCTCCATACTGTCTACTATTCATACAGTTACATATACACATAAACATACAGTTTTTGCTTGGACAATGTTTTACAAACAATTATGTCTCTTTTCCAAACTCTTCACAGTCAATCAGTATGTTGGTAAGTGAATATACCAAACATCAAAAAGAAAAAATATGATAAACATACTATATATAATTTAAAAATTATGTAAACATTGGCCCCTAATTGAAAATTTGTATCAGAAATAAAAACAAAAAAGCAAAAAAAACAGTAAGTATATTTAAAAATACCTAAACTAAATTATAATTTAATCAGCTTTTCAATAGACAATTTATTTTGTAACTTACCTCTAGTTTAATATTATACATTTATAGTTAATACTCTCACACTACAACTATAAGTTATGATCAGTTATTAGTGGATACTTGATTGGCTTTTGTTTTAAATTAGATGTACTTAACATAGATTTTATATTAATAATGTTTGTATTCCACTAATTAAAAATACAAATAATATCGTAGTTAGTATTTCTGAATACGGTATCTATATTCTGATTCGGAAGAGTGAAATGGAGTAAAGAACCCCCCTCTGTTTCAATTTGAGTAGGCGGGCATCTTCATATAATATTCTCATCACGTAAAATAGTTCCTCCCACGTTTTTATTTCTAATATACCGTGATATATTGCTCGCAGCATTTTATTTTTGGAATATTCAACCGCTTTCAAATATATTACATAGGTACCAGCAGCACAAAGCTTGTGTTCAACACATCATCTTTTCTTTATCTATATAAAGTTCTCGTGCCAATTTTTGTTACCAAACTCTTCCGAAACAGCTCGACCAATTGTAATGAAATTTTCTGTGTATATTCGGTAAGTCTGAGAGTAGGTCGTAAGCTACTTTTAATATTCCTAATGGCAAAACAACGTTTGTCGCGTCAGCTAGTTTTAATAAAAAAATGTCTTATATATAAGACAAGTCATTCATACTTAATCTTTTTGTGAAGATATTCTTAATTCTCGATGCGAAATCTACGATAAGATTGTTGTTACTCATTTTACTTTCTACTTGTCATATTAAATTTGATGTACGCTTATCTATAGGAAAAATTTCATGTAGAGTTTTAGAACATTACAAAATGTAAAAAGTAGCACCGTTTATATATACGTCCCGCACCGCAAGAGTTTTTAATTTAATATATCTAGAGTAAAAACATCAGAGTAGTTGGAACTCCTAAAGTAAAAACATCAGAGTAGTTGGAACTCCTAAAGTAAAAACATCAGAGTAGTTGGAACTCCTAAAGTAAAAACATCAGAGTAGTTGGAACTCCTAAAGTAAAAACATCAGAGTAGTTGGAACTCCTAAAGTAAAAACATCAGAGTAGTTGGAACTCCTAAAGTAAAAACATCAGAGTAGTTGGAACTCCTAAAGTAAAAACATCAGAGTAGTTGGAACTCCTAAAGTAAAAACATCAGAGTAGTTGGAACTCCTAAAGTAAAAACATCAGAGTAGTTGGAACTCCTAAAGTAAAAACATCAGAGTAGTTGGAACTCCTAAAGTAAAAACATCAGAGTAGTTGGAACTCCTAAAGTAAAAACATCAGAGTAGTTGGAACTCGTTAACTGTTAGAATTTGCGACGACGAGAACAACTCTCGATGTTTTAATTGTTTCGCCGGACGCGGCTAACTTTGTGAAGCTTTACTGACTCAGTTAAAACTGCAAACTCAGCACGAGTTTGTCGCTAAACGCCTATTTCGTGAGCATTTACTGCTAAAATCGTTAGCACGTTACACGTTAACTAAAATAAAAGTTTAACACTCAATAAATTTAGGGGTTACAAGAAAAAGCTTTTAGTATTCACCAAAGGTATAGTTAATTTCTTAGGTACTTAATTAAACCAATGGTCCAGGCATTACAGGAAAAACAAATAAATTCTTATCATGCATCGTAAAGGCTTACACCCCATCACACAGGCTCACTCCTGATACGTCCTGCAAGGGTCTGGAATACCCTCTCGACCAGTGTCTTTCCCACCAGATTAAACTTGGGTAAGTGGTACTTTAATATCTAGAGATTTAGAATAATAGGCATTTCCTAGACAAGTGCGCGCCGCTCCAATTTTGACTTTACAAACATTTTCAGGTGTGATTACAGTCAAGCGCTAGCGTATATAGTTAAAACAACGACAGTTTTTTTAGGATTCCGTACCCAAAGGATAAAAACGTGACTGTATTACGGCGCCGTCCGTCCGTCCGTCTGTCACCAGGCTTTATCTCTTGAACCGTGATAGCTACAGACTTGAGATTTCCAGAGATGATTTATTTCTGTTGCCGCTATAACATCACAGACTACAAAATAGAATTAAAAATAGAATTTCGTGGGCAGGGGTGTTTAGTTTACTTTATTACTATCGAGAATGGGTCCTGATTGTACGGAATCCTCAATGCGCGAGCTCGACTCGCACTTGACGCATTTTTTTTATATGTAAAGACGTAGTGTAGTGTACCACCACACTGCACTATGCAATCAAATGCTGGCAAGGTCGCTACCAATTACACTTGCCCAGTGAGTTACTCTTTATTTTTATTTTACGATTCACGAACCCTTTGACCCGTTTCTTTAACCAACCTCGACCCTTCTTCGACATTCGCCCCAATAAAATCAAATAACGACTAGGTACACAATTAACCTTCCCTCGATGAAGAACTAAATTTGTATTGGAGTGGCTAAGAAATACAATCCGGTCTAAAATAAATTGGTTTTTCTCGTATTATCTTCTATACTAATGTCTGTATAAATAGCTCACTGAAAAGAAGCATACTAAGCTCTCAAAAACGTTCGTTAGAATTTTTAATAGTTTAAAATATTCAAAATATTTATTTTAAACTATAGCGGAAGTAACGGATGTCCAGGGCTCTGTCGATCCGGTTTTTAACAAATTAAAGGAAACCACGGATTTTTCCGGAATAAAAAAAGCCTCCGTATTAATCTAGATTATAAGATATCTATATTTCAAAATTCAATCACATCAGGTAATTCCGATTTTTCACAAATCGCGCGGAAACCATATTGTATTTTTCCGGGATAAAAATTAGCCTACGTATTAACCCAGGTTGTACGCTATCTAGATTTCAAAACTCAATCAGGTAATTTCGGTTTTTCACAAATCGCGCGGAGACCATAGATTTTTCCGGGATAAAAAGTAGCCTACGCATTAATCTAGGTTATAAGCTATCTATATTTCGGAATTCAATCAAATCAGGTAAGTAGTTATTGCGTGAATGGGTAACAAACATCCATACATTTAAACAAACTCACGTTTATTTGATCAGTAAGGATCTAAAAGCTTTTTTATTAAAATAGATACTATGGTTACTTAATTTATAACGTATGGTTTCTCGGTGTCTTCATTAAAAATAAAATCATTTTCAACATAAAAGCGTGTTTAATAACGTATTATCAAGAAATTCTTGGCCTTCAACTTATACTTGTAATATTAATTACTTCACGAAAGTCGGGTACATGCGCGATCGATCGATCCATTTCCATGTTTTCCTTTTGATAGCTGGATCCATCACAATTTTCACTTCTCTTTGGAAATGAGTACCTAATACTTTTAGGACTATGGAATATTACATTCTATATTTTATGAATTAAAAACATAAAAAATATACACATACATAGTTAACGGGAGATATAAAACCTCTGTGATAAATGTTTATCCAAATAAATAAAACAGTGGATTCATGAAAAACTGTGCATCAACGAGATTTTTTACAACTGGTTTGATTCCAAGCAAAAACCTTTGTGATCGGTATTGTAATGATTAATGATAATGTTAAAATGATTAATGGTAACGTAGTTGAAAGAAAGCCGGTTTCAAACCCCTGTAAGTGAGAAATAATTTATATGCCAAAGCAACGTTTGGCGAATCAGCTAGTTTTAGTATAACATCCTCCTTCATAAAGCTCTTTTCGCCACTCAGAAAACCCCATTTCCTCAATGTTTATTTCAGTTTTATAATATGCACACGCGGGCACTGATATTCGGCAATGAATAGTACGTCTGTTTATATTATTCACGAGGGCAGGCAATAAAAAATAACCCCGAATCTCTATCAAGGAAGTCGGCAACTAAATAATTTGCGAAGTTACCCTGAAACATGGTCTCCCTCGGGAATTCTCCGGGGTATTATTTGTAGCAAACAAGATTAGTTCCGCTGAAAATTTTACCAAATAATCTTGAAAATTCTTCCATTATAGCTCTTATGTCTATTGTTGTAAGGTCTGGACAGATTGTTATTGTCAGATGTCCCGGACTGAGAGAGGAGGCAATGTCCGGAGGCATTTGAGAGAGGGTCTCATATCATATTTTGGGCCTCTATGAGTAAGTGGCTGCGAGCAGATTGCTGTTATTATGTCTAATGACATAATTACAGCAATCTTAGTATTAGTATTCTTTGTATTTATTCCGTTAAAAAAGGATATATTCGTAATATAACGCTCTCAAGATGGAACCTAATTAGTAAGATGCGGGATTTTTGGTAATACTATGTTGCTTATCAACAGATAAATCATTTTTCTTAAAAAAAAAACTGGCTAAGGTCTCGTAGAACTCGCGTAGAACTGGTTGAGGATTCCGTACCACCAAGAGCAATTCTTAAATTTAGTATTAATAGTGTCGTGCACAGATTACTAATGTCGTGTGGCATCGTTGCAATCTGTGCGTTTTTTGAGCCATTTTAATATTTTTTAATTATCATTACTTTTTAACTGTAATATTTTCATAACTTTCGTGAAATTGCTCTATATATGACCTTGCTTATTTTCATTTTATGAATTTTGGGTCACGAGAAGTATCGGTTTTATGTTTTCGTAACTTTTGCTTTTGTATTTTTGGCTTGTACTTGAATCTATAAAATTATGTATCAGCTGTCAAGTATCAATAAACCATTCATTCAATGAGGAACCCTAGAAACAAAAAAATCTCAATATATATCAATAATGTACCCAACCCAGTGTATTTGTGGTTTTACAATACTCACATATTGACACGGCCCATCATTTGTCCGAATCATTGACTTGTACTATCTAAGGACCCCGGGTGTAATACAAAATTCACGAGAAAACCTATATATAAACGAGGGTATGTGTACCTATTTTTATAAACAAACTAAAACATTGTAATTTATGTCTTAAACCATTATTATATAGCCTAATTCTACTTGCAACTAGCTTTATTGCGACTGCCTCCCTTTTCGCGTTTTATCTCTCTTTCGGTTCGGACACTTTTTTAGCGCTGACCCGTCATCCTTAGTATTATACGAGTACATCTATGGTCCGAATACACACGCATAGGATTTGGAATAGTGGCACACACGATACCACGCAACGGAAATTTGTGACTCTCAAAGGAATACCTTATAACCAAGCTGGTATCACCATTAATAACAATTTAAGTGAATAAGGATAATGACCCGTGGGGCTCTTCTAATTCTTAGGGTAGACCCGTAGTTGTTGTTGGAAGTGTTGTTAAGACTGCTGTATTTATGACTTGAAGTAACGTGCATAACGTGCAACTTACAATTCTTTCGAGAATTGAGAAATTATCCCTAGGACTATTTCAACCAAAATTAGTCTAATTTAAAAAAAATCTATTTACGTACGTTTTTCTTAACACATTTGCTATTGCCGTTTAGGAATTGTATAGAGCTCCTAGGAAATGTATAAAATATAATTTATTACATAGGTACATATCCGACCGATTTTAGGATATCTATGGAATCCTAGGAATTGTATAGAATTCCTGATTTCATACATTTTCTGCGACATATTCTATCCAAGTGTGTAAGTCTATATATTTGTTCACCTTCACGCCGCAACTACCGAACCGATTTGGCTGAAATTTGGATTATAGAAAGATTATACCCTGGATTAATATAAAGGCTACTTTTTATCCTGAAAAAAATCATGGTTATTCGTGGAACCGCGGGTTAGGTAAGTTTGCTAGGTTATTGATAAACCCGATCAAATAAAGCAAGAAAAATACATATTTCAGAAACAGACTAAAGGAAAACTTGTCTTTAGATCCACAGCAATTTCTCGTTGTGAGTTTCAATACAGAAGTTCCATAAAGCTGTGTCAGTTATAAAAGATGTTTTCCAGCCAACGACAACAGTAAATTCTTTGAGAATGTTCCAAGTTGTGTTGTGCTGGGACGGGAGCAAGTTGTCTGTGAAGTTATTTTCTGAAAAGCCATCCCTTGCATAAGTAATGGCCTGCAAGACTCACGACTCACGTATGGCCGGTCACAACTTAGATGTTTACAATTTTCTAGTATGTTTGTATATATACACTTTGTTCGCATCATGTGACATACAAGACAAATAACAAAAATAAAAGTTCAAAAAAATAATGTAATAACGTACGTACGTAATAATGTACGTACGGAAAATTGAAAAGTACGATAGTGGATAGTTATTAGTTAAACACAGTATTGTTAATTTTGCTCAAAGTATAGACTTTTCCGTCTATGTTTATCCTGCGAAAATTTATTCTTCTGATATTTCAATCCACGATGACGCGCCCCACTCAGTCAAACTCCATACGAATCGAATGAAACATAAGCTATTTTGACAGATGGTATAGGAGCTAGCAACGTTTTCGAGAAAGAATTTTAGGTGAGCTGGTTTTGTGATATGTTGTCTTTCTTGCACTTTCGGTTAGAGTCTGGGCTATCTGGCTGGCAGAAGCCGTTGCGTTTATTACTGCGCATCCTATTTGCAGCTTACGCGTCCACAATGTTTATAACAATGTTGTCGGGGCTACTAATTGCCCTTAAAATAACTACAGGCGCACTATCATTTATGATGACGTTTCATTTTTGTATTGGTCAATTGTCAACCACATACGAGTTAACATTTGAAACGTCATCATAAATGGTAGTGCGCCTGTAATAATTTTAAGGGCAATTAGTAGCCCCAACAACATTGGTATAAACATTTGGGAGGCGTAAGCTGCAACACCTGGACAGACCAAGGATGCGCATTAATGAACGCAACGGCTTTCGGCTTCCAGATGGCCCCGACTCTTACCGAAAGTGCAAGAAGGACGACATATCACAAAATCAGCTCTTCTAAAATTCTTACTTTTCAAACGTTGCTAGCTCCCGTACCAAGAGTGGGGCGCGTCTTCGAGGATTGAAATATCTTTACCTGTAGTGCATATTACATCCAAATTCAAGAAGAAGGTTTTAATCAAAAAAGTATTTTAGTAACATTGAAATGACGTGACGTTGTCCTACGGCTCCATTCAAACTAAACTGTATATAAGACCACGTGACAATATGGCGCGGATTTAAAACCAAACTATTTTAAATCGCATAACATAATCGTACTACACAACTACAAAAATGTGAAGCTCAATTTATTCTGGACATGACTCAGTACAGCTGTAGCTAGTAACCAGTGCCTTCTAAGTCCCGACCGGTTTTATACAGTGCACAAGATGCTCGGCACAATACTAGCGGAATTTATTATTGTTGCAGTTGGCCGGAAAGCCCCTACATCAAGTGACAGAGTTTTACAATTTTTCCGTGCTCTTTATGCGGAGCAGAAAAATGGCCGAGCGCATAAATTTTTCTTGTACATTTTCTCAGTTTGTTGTTTGAAATGAAAAAGTTGCTTCGTTCCACCGCGATTTCTCTGACTCTCAATTTATATTTAGTACAAGTGAAAACTTCTTTAGGCGCAATGGGTAATATTTACATGGGAAAAAAACAATTGAATTCCCGATATCGTTACCACATCACACCGTTACCGTAACCGACACATGGGCGATAGGCATTATGAAGATGGAATACAACCATTGAACTCACGACACCGTTGCTAACAACTCTGTTAGAGTTTACACTTCTGTCGCACTACCGATGCCAGCTCATTTTTTTTGTGACTATGCAGGTCTTAGAGAGAAAAGATCATTGGCACAAGTTTACAAGTACCACTATTTATTTTTTTGCAGTGGGTCAGAAATCTGCCTCTTAAAAGAAGTTCCTCGGTTTAAATGACAGCTATGCACCTCTCATACATTAAATGCGTCTGTAATAACTAAAGAAATAAAACGGCTCGAGGAAAGATTGCTTGAGCGTTACCCAAAGTATGTGAAGCCAGCCAACATGCACTTGGATTGGAAGGCTATATGACTAAATTCTACTCTTTCTGAGCAGAAGGCTTTATGAGCCGAGACTCTCTCTTTCTGAGCAGAGATCCGTGTTTTGGCTGAAAACAATGTTGCCTCAAACTAGGTTAATAGGTACAATGCGTAGAAAACAGCTTGAGGAAAGGTGTGGGTGCTTGAACGTTCTCAAACGCATGTGCAGTCAGCCAACCTTCACTTGGCTTGGGAGCTATGACTGAACTCTTATATTTCTGAGCAGAAACCCATTATGAGCTAAAAAAATAAAATAAAATCGCAATCAAGATTGAGACCGTACCAATAAAAAAATCTGAAAAATACAAAACATACATTTTAATTCCTCACATAAAATAGACAAGTCATGTATTATGCACAATACCCTTCCCTAAAATACCTGAAAATAAAAATTCCTCTTTGTGCTTAGAAATTAAGAGAATGGAAAACAGCTTCCACTCTAAAACAACAATCATGAAAACTCCTGATTATGAATACAACGCGAACCGTTACCGAAGGCCTTCGGAGGGGTTACTACATGTTTTTGTTCGAGTCGACTCGCATCGGACAAACGAATCGAATTCCTCCATACATCGAAAATGCATCGAGGAAAAGGCAAAAACAGCCGCCAAAAAACTTGGCATCCTGAACAAGGTTAAGCGGTACTTCAAGCCCGAACAGCTTTTGACGCTGTATGAAGCTCAAGTTCGTTCCGGCATGGAGTACTGCAGTCACCTATGGGATGGATCTGCCAAATACCAACTCGATGCATTAGACTCGGTTGATCGCCGCGCACGCAGAATAATCGGCAAGGAATCGCTAACACGGGCGAAACTGCTCAGTTTAGAACACCGACGCAGTGTTGCCTGTTTAGCGGTTTTTTACAGGATATATTTTGGGGAGTGTGCTCAAGAACTCCACAACCTTGTGCCTCCTTCACCTTTCTACCATAGAACCGCGAGACGTCGAGAGAAGTGGCATCCTTATGTGGTTCATGTCCAGCGTACTCGTACGAAACGCTTTTCTTCTACGTTTCTGATACGAACCGCTAAGGTGTGGAACACCCTTCCAGCTTCCGTGTTCCCAGCCAAATACAATCTGGGTGCCTTCAAAAGAAGAGTGAATAGGCATTTTCTAGGCAAGCGCGCTCCATCCTAGACCTCATCATTTCTGTTCATCAGACTTGATTGTAGTCAAGCGCAAGCCTATTAATTTATAAAAAAAAAAAAAATACATTTACAGCCGGCGCCATCTATTGACAGCCGCATGTCAGTGACTATCCATAGATAGCGCTGGCTGTAAATGTATGGAGGAATTCGATTCGTTTGTGCGATGCGAGTCGATTCGAAATTCGTACAAAAACCGGTACTAGCCCCTCAGATTTCGTTGCATAAACACGACTCCACTCCGAGGCAGTTGCAACTTGCAATTATTGCAAACAGAATGCTGTTGTGCATGCGAGATGTACAAACTTGCCGGACCCGATTTGAATATTTTAATCAAAAGACACTTTATGCTTTAACATTAAAACAACGTGAATTTTAGGTAAGTTACCAAAGATTGATGAAGTTTCGGATACAGTAATAAATAGCTCAAGGCATTAATAAATAACTAGAGGACGCCCTGGCCTCTGCCAGCGTGAATTTCGATTTTTCATACATCCCGTAGGAACCTTGGGTTTCTCAGGAACAAAAAGTAGCTTATGTGCTAGTTCAGGGTTTAATCTATCTCCAGTCAAAATTTCAGTCAAAACGGGTTAGTATAGTTGCGGCGTGGAGGAGTAACAAACAAATAAAGATATACAAATATAAAATAGCATAGACATAGGACAGTAATTATCAAAATCGTAGAGCCTACGATTTCGCATCTACAGTCAACATCTCCTGAGGATGTCCCGGTGTCGAGACAAAACGTATGTCGAAGAAAGGTTAGGAAAATTGTGTGTGGTGTTTCATGTTGGCAGTCTTCCTGCCTATTGTACCATGGTACAGAATCTTTTTAAGTAGCGGATTATAGCAAAACAATTTAATATTTTCTACTAATCATGGATTTCCGCAAAGTAACATCTGCTTCCATTCAATAAGGAAAAAATTGATTATAGTATTTAAGTAGAACCTATAGGTTCTAATAATAATATCATATTACGTATACGTAATATGATATTATTAGTGTCAAATTACCTTGTTTTCTAGATTCTTCGAAGAAAGAAACTAATTATGTATTTAGTTTAAACAGGCAGTTTTATTTTAATTACAGTACCTGGAATTACAGGTAACCTGTAATAGCTAACTAAATGGACGTGATATTTAATTACGTCACTTACCACATTTAATCGGCTTCCATTAAAATGATTGCAGATTATTTATTTATGACTATAAAGTATCATAACCTTGCTGATAACAAACAATGCACATTATAAACAGAATAATCACATTCAATGCTTGAAATGAATAGCATCGCATGTTTAAATGTTAGCGAATTACGAAAATTTTAAACTCGCTTGTGTACATTAATGGATTTATTAACATAAAACCCGGACGTTAATATTTTGGATATATGCAACTGTTATTTTATAACATCCATACTTCCATGTTTATTAAAATAAATACTGCGATTATAAAATATAATTCTTCTTCTTCTTAGTCGTTCACTCTTGACAGAGTGGTCGTGGTTATACTTTTACGATGTGCAATGGTGATTGGTGAGCCACTGCTGCTTTGGCGATAGAATATAATATAGGCGATAAAATATAATAACATAAGTCATATACTGGGCGCAGACACAACTTCTGACGGATGAGATATTTTGGTCTCGTTCGGGTAAAGGTATAAAAATCTTGCGAAAGTGTCAAAATATACCCTCAAAAAAAAAAGATATGCACGATAACGCAATGCATATTACACTTGAATGATATAGGCGGAAGCTTGCATATTTGTGTTGTAATCTGACAGAAAGTCTGAAAAAGACCGATCTCAGAACCTCAAGCAGTTTCAAAGAGAACACGAGTGAAACTTCCACTGGCATTCATAATATAATTAAATAACAAATTCGCAAAGTAAGTACGGCCAACGTCAAAGTCTACACTGAATATGCAAACAACATCCGCTTGCATACACTCGGTCAGTGAGTATACAGGAGCATCCCATAGAAATATTCTGAAGCTAAGACTGACTAGAGTTTATGGATATATTCGTAGTAGTACTTGCACAGCGTTTTAGCGTTATATAAGAAGCTTTGTATGAATTTTTGAAGTTTGATCGTACATCAAACTGCTAATTCATTCATTCACCACAAACCGTCAGTAGAAGCCTCAATATCACAACTGAATCCAAAAAGGTAGCAGGATCCATCCCCATTCGATGGGGTGTTTTTGCAGCACTATAGAACAAGCTTCGAACTTATCTAGAGAGACATTTTTTTTTTTTGAAAAACTGATCAAAAGTCGAGCTCGCGAATAGACGGTTTCGTTCCAATTTCAAAGTTCTTTTTGCGTCTTGCGGCGGTAAACAGTTGATTCGCGGTCACCGAGAGAAGAAAGTCGCACGAAAGTTTTGGTTCAGGGAAACAAGAAAATGTGAAATTAACAAAAAAAAATAGACGTAATAAAGATAATCTACAACGGCCATTATCTCTGTCACAATAAAACACACAACCTAATTTAATTTCACAAAAATTAGTGTAACCATATCTGAGAAAAATGCAGATTTATGTATTTGCAGAAGCAACTTTGGCATTTTTTTCTATTGTTTTGCGGCATCTGCCACCGTGTCAAAAATACTTTCAATTGTATCTGTTACTGTAAAAGCCCAAACCACGGTAAATCCTAAGATTTTTCTGTAAAACCTAAGATTCGCCAGCCCTTAATGGTAAAAGTCCGATTGGTTTTAGATTATCGTTCATTTCGAACTTTTACAACTATTCACTTGGTAAATCTTGGGGTTTACCTCTAAGCACGGTATATGTTGAAAAAAGCAAGTCATAACGTGTTCAGCGTATCGTCTTGGTAGCTACCCATATTTTCGTAAACTATAGATTTTAACTCAACATTCTTATCCACTTTCATTGCTATCTATACACACCATAGATAAAAAATTTAATAAAAAAGTGCTAAAAATTAGAGGATCATTTGCGTTGTTCTTTACTTAATTAAACGACTAAATTAAGTAAAATGGTAGAGAGAAAATAATGTACATATTTATAAAAGGAAAGCTTAAGACCGGAACGCAAACAATTCCACAATCGATCCCGCCGAGGTTTCGCGTAAGCCGTACTGTATTTTTTTCTTCAATTCCACAAATACGTATTTAAATCGGAAATCGGAATGCTTATCTGTTTATTTTATCTTTATTGCATTTTTTACTAAGTATCTATAAGTTTTTAAGGATTAAATGAGCTAGTACAGGCTAGGGATATACATAATAATTATATACCGCCTCCCTACGAAAAATGGTAAAAAAATATTTTGTCTTCCATATCATGTAAGGAAAAATGTTTGAGTGATCTGAGGAAAAAATATTGTATACAATGAATTTTGAAACAGCAAGTGCCGAGTTTCTTACCAGTTCTGCACGGCCCAAGATCGGTGTTAAGATCATTATAAACATACAAAATCCATTCTTCATAAACTCAGTCCTAGACGATCCTTACGAAAATTGTTTTAAAAGAATTTTGTTGCGTATAAAAAAATTTAATTCAAAATTACTGACCATTAAGGGGAGACGGGCATGACTCCCATAACCTACTGGTTTATATTTTACGAAAGAAATATTTTAGAAATGACCTACTTACGACTAATAAATTATGGCGGTGTTTTAGGTACTCCCGTGCCTCAGAAAGCACGTAATCCAGCGTCTATTTATCTCTCCAGGGAATTTCATCGTATCAAGTTATGAGAGAGAGAGGGAATACAGAGTGCAATTGTGTTTGCGCATACACTTGTGTACTAGATGTCCCGTGCTTGACCGGGGTTGACCGCCGTGTTGAATATTGTTATACATATTATATAACAAGCGACAACGCGGAACTTGGAAATTGGAACAGTCCCCAAATTCGCAAACTCGAGTCACTAAAAAAACTAGTAAAACTGGTCAAATGTGACCAGTTTTTACCTCACTTTACGCAAGGGTTATATTTTTCACGCGTAGGTATCTTGTATTTATTTATTTTGTACATGGAACCATGACTTTTCCGGGATAAAAAGTAGTATCCGTTGTATATAATTTATCTCCTTTCCTTCAGCCAAATCCGTTCAGTGACGGAGTATAAAACAAACACACACACACTTACACGGTATAACTTTCCCCTTTATAATATTAGTGTGATTAAAGGTTGTATTAAGAAGAAGTGCAGAAAACGAATCCCACATGGATTCGTTTTCGTTTTTCGATGAAGTGCGTGCCAGCATCAACGCTCACCCATTCGAAAACACAATATACAATCACGTTACGAAGCACCTTTATGTTTACACGTAGGGCGGCGGTATCATTGCTCCCTACATCACAAAGGGAAATGAGCCATTACACGCCTGGATAGACTTTGTGTCTGAGCCTTATTAGGGTCATTTGCTTTACTTCCTCAAATAAAAACATATCTTTAATATCGTACGTGTGATTCTGTAATAACACTGATTCTCGAAAATATAAAATTGTAGATAGGCCAACCACGGCTGGTAACCATAGCAACGCAGCCCACCAGCAATAGGCGCCTTGGCTGCATAATTGATGCAAACATTAACCAAACAGCAGCATAAATGTAAGTCCATCAAAATTTCTTTTTAATATTTTTTTTTAATAATTGATAGGCTTGCGCTTGACTACAATCAAGTGTAATGAACAGAAATGATGAGGTCTAGGATGGAGCGCGCTTGCTTAGAAGTATTTTTGCAGATTCAAGAGGCTGATTATAATGTGTTTGATGGGGTTTTACTTTTAATACAACAAGGGATACCTTCGTGCCTTGGAGAATTTGTTAAGCTATCGTTTGCTGAAGTTTTATCCAAAACCATAACATATTTAACGACTATCCAGTACGTACTGTCTAGCCCGCATTTGAGAAACGTAATATTTTTTCCTGCTATTAAAAAAAGAGGTTTGAGCAATGGGTTTGGGCAAAATTAAGGGTTGATGATGATAAATATGAATTATTAATGTTCAATTGTACGCTGGGGAAAGATAAAGTGTATCAATTTACAAAAAGGGATTCTTTATTATTCGTGTAATTAAGATAATATTTTTCTAAATGAAACCGCAGCTGAAGTTCTTTCATTATTTTTCCGGTTTAATTTCACAGCGCAGAATCCAATTTCAGGGTTTTGTAATTTCGGCATTGAATTAACGAAGCTATTTAAATTTTCTTTCTTTCAGCGCACTTGCATACTATGGAACCAGCTACAGTGTTCCTTCGTAGCATCGTCGTCGTCGTTTCAGCCGATGGACGTCCACTGCTGGACATAGACCCCCTGAAATGACCACCAAACACCAAGATCTTGCGCCGCCAGACGCCAGCGACTCCCCGCGATCTTCTTTATGTCGTCCGTTGACCTGGGGGGGGGGGGGGGGGGGGTCGTCCGACACTGCGCTTCCCGAATCATAACATAGGGTTATTTAAAGGGTGGATAAAAAAACTCTGTAAGAGCTGGCAACTCTTTGCAAAAGAGCTCTTGATTCCTTTTGTGTTACAAAATTTGTCCATAATTGCTTAACATCAGGTGACCAGCCCGGTCATTTGCTCGCGCTGACTATAAAAAAAGCAACATTGAATTGTTACTTTTAACTCAAGACTTAAGAGTTATTTTTCTTAAAATTAAAGAAGGCACTCTATGAAAACTTTTTATTCTTCCTTACCATAGAGAAAAGAAAATTTGTTGCGTCTACCAGCATTATGAGTAAAGCTTTTATCATATTAAATTGGTTGAATTAAATGCTAACATTTTTACTGAAGCCTCGTACACTGACGCTCCGGCTGTTTGTGTTTGAAACGCATGTTCGTCCCCCGAGGAATGACAAGCTTATGTTTTATTAATGTTTTCCACCTGCGACAGCTCTGATTCACGTGTCGTATGCTTATTGGGCATGTTATATAAGCTCACATCATTGCATGCATGCTTTATGAAAGCAAGCAAGTATAGTATTGTCTATTCACACAGTATAACTTAGACGGTACTTCTTTATTATAGTAGTGGTATAGTAGTAGTTTCTTTCTCAAAGGACAGGTAACTAATGCAATTCTTCATAATTTACATTGTAAGAACAATAATTATTCTATTTTTATTTTATCCAGGCGGTGCTACCAAAATATACACTACTTACATAAATTATTTATTAACTTAAAACAAAAGGTCCCACCCCCCTCCCTTTTTTTTGGAACTGCACCGTCCGTTGCAGTCATAAGACATTTCATACCAAGCAGGGCTCCAGAAAGAATTGCCTGTATCTCCTCTCATACAATCTCAAAGTTTCTGCATAGTTGACGTACTAAAAACACGAGAGAAACCCTCTGCTTTCACGGATCTGATACAACACCAATACGTATTGAACTTTTTGGTTCGTATTACTTGCAATAAAATGTAATTAATGATGATAGTAGTGTGATAGAGTAAGCTTTGATTAAAAGATTACTCTATCACACTACTATCATAAAAGTGTAAGTTTGTATGTAAGTGTGTCTATTTCTTACTCCTTCACGTCGCAGCTACAGAACAGATTTGGCCGAAATAATGAATGGAGACAGATTATACCCTGTAATAACACAGGCTGTATTTAATGCCGAAAAAGTCAGTGGATCCCACAGGAGTTTCGAATCCGGAAATTCACACGGTAAAGTCACGGGTAAAAGTTAATACTTCCTACAACATGATCTGCCAGGGTATCAAAAATATAAGGTAGTATATTTTTGCTCGAGCTAAGAACACCACTACAAAGTTTAATAGGTCGTGATAAAAAAGCGGTATCAGCTATTTAAAACTTTACGTCTAAAGAGCTGTAGTAGAGCAGTTTCAAGAAAAACGAAAAGAAGTTGAAATTTCGGTGAAAATATTAAAATAAATACCATGAGAACTTTGTACCCACCTACTTTTTAAAATATTACTCTCAATACAGTTTGATGTTATAATTAGAGTGCAAGATAGGAAGTTTCCGCTTATGAAAATATAATAACAAGTATTATTTGCACTTCTTTTAACTTATGTCCCTATAATATACATTAAACACAGTCAACTTTTTTATATAGGCTAGCGCTGGACTGTGATCACATCTGATGGAAAGTGATACAATCTAAGGTGGAACGCGCTTGCATATTCACTCTTGATTTGAAGGCAGGGAAGACAGTGCCTGGGAGGGTATTCCAGGCCTTTACAGTGAAGATATCGTATCAAGAAAGATAGAGCGTATCAAGAACGAGAAGTCAAACGGCTTCGTATGCGTCTTCGGTACGTCGACTATGTATGGGTGGAAGCCTTTTCGATTCCTTGAAGTTCTATGGTAAAAGGTTCTTGAGTACACTCTCCGAAATAAATTCTATAGAAATTTTATAGGATAAAAATTAATAAATGTATGATTGCTTCGTTCAATAACACTAGTAGTAGTAATCATTTGGTTGATACGGCTATTTCTAGTACACAGATTAAAACGGGATCCAGATTAACACTTTACGTGTATGATTAGGTAAGGCGATGCCGATACGTCCATCGATCACACGATGGGTTCGACCTTGATAGGCTTCAAATGTCAGTCAGCAACCGTTCGGTAATAAACAGAATAATCTGTTGCCTCGGTGTTAAATGGGGATAAACGCCAAGTTAATCCTCGCTTATGCCCGGGATACAGGGAGATATAGTTTTTACAAGCTTTTATTTAACTTACAATGTATAATTGTTTGGGTGGAATCTTGGAGCTTAATTTTGAAGCAGATAATATATCCATTTGGATTTGGATGACAAAGCATGGTTAGCTGTGTGACGTCATAAATCACGTGCTTAATCGAACATGATGGAACACCCAAGATGGTAATAAATAGGTGGAATTGGTTTTTATAATGCTTCTTCACAACCAAAGCCGAATTTCCCGCGAGCAAGGAGGTTAGCAAAAGTTAGTCGTGTGTTTTTAATCTTTATAACGTTTTTGGCGGTCCCTAAGAAATAAAACAACTTGTTGTTGATGATTTCCTACAAAAATCTCATACAAACTGTATTGTGTTTTAAATCAGCATCATTTTCTATTTCCTACTTACCAACTTTTGATGACCAATCAAATGTAGTCTGAGCAATCATGTGGGAACAAAAAATCGCTATTAAAAACAAAGATTGCATTGCATTATAATCTCGTTCACCGCTGTGCTCTGGTCTGGCGCGAGCGTCCCAGATCAAGTAATAAAAGTAACATAATGGGATTAACTGAGGCCGTACCCTCGTAAAAATCCTGAAAAAATTACTGTCCTTCACATTTCTCTCGCCCCAGGCTATTCGTCGATTTTATTTTAACTATTCCAATTATACAACAGCAGTATACCTACCTACTGTTAGATAATACTAACGAAATCAATAATACTTTCAGCATAAGTATTAAGCGTAGTTCCAGAAAATCTATTATTATTTATTATCTGTATATTATAGTATCTAAAGAATATTGCACCTACTATTTTTAATAACTTTGTAATAACTGTTATTTTATTTTAACAATTAAATTTACATTTATTTGTATTTGTGGCCGCTATATTAACAAATAATTACGAGACGATAAACTTCACTTAATGGTTTTTGTTATACGGAGCAAACATAAATAATCCTCGCAGTGCGTGTCTGATTAGCACTTAACTGGATTTTCTTAACATTCAAAAAATATAACAGCGTGGATTTATCGACACCACTTAAGTATGTAAAAATCCAGCATGCAGTGGAGCATATCAAAGAATTATACAAACACACATATTATTATTAGACATGCCCACTTTTTGAATAGCCCTCCATGGGTTTATGGAGAGCTATTATATATAAGGGACAGAAAGGTAAAACTATTTTGAACCCAGAGGTCAGCTTCCACACATTGTTCTTTGTTTAGTGCGTTTGTGACGTAAAATGTCGTGCAATATGAGCCATGTAGTTTTAACGAGTTTGAATAAAGATGGTCTCAGCGGAGAGCTCACGGTATAACGTATTCCACTAACTGTGCTTAGAAAACGACCTAATCCCTTCCACCGCATAAAACAACTGCTGACGCTGATTAAACTCTTTATAGAGGTCTTATAACTAGTGTTCTTACTATAGCACCTGCACCTACACAGGGACAAAGTAATACTATCTATTATGTGAAGAAGTGACATATTATGTAAATTTATTTCTCCTTCACGCCACAACTACTCAACCGATAGATACTCAGACGATTTGGCTGAAATCTGGAAAAGAGATTAAACCCATAATAATATGGTCGGCTAATTTTTCCATATTTCTTTCATTCACGAAAGCATTACTAGTATACGTAATATGATAATTATCTTTTGCAACTCTAGCTTAAGAGATATCTAAAGATCCATAATTAGAGAAAATCTAGCTGATCCTACCACATTTTCAAAACCAGTAGTTGTAGCTATGAATTTCATCGACGGACATTTAGTTCCACAGGAAAATCATATAGAAGAAACGGGGAAGGACCCGTATCTTCTCGTAGAAAATGTAGAGCAGTAAGGTATTACAAATGATTGGCACTATCGTCTCAATCGACCCTAATTGTTCCTAAGAATGATGAGACTTAACTCCTGCTGTTAACAAATGACTCCGTAACTGATTGCTGTAATCTGTAAACGTCTTACAGAAATAATAATTCTTTTGAGAAGCTAAGAAAGGACCTATCACCTAATCCCATTGCAAATCGGTTTACATGATAAAATTTTGTTTATCTGCCTGATACCTATATAATAGTACCTAATTTATCTTACAATTATAATTTATATACGCCTATTTGTAGCGATTGCTACACCTTTTCGTAGCGTTTGCTACGGGTTTTTGTTACGCTGTTTGTATGTAGAGTTTTATAGATGAAGGAAAACATAACGAAGCTGTTGGAAGTAAATAATGTAATTTATTTATGTATGAACTAAAATCAACAAAATTCAATTTAATTTTTAAATTTAAATATATTTAAAATTGTTGTTTTTAAAATAAGTTCTGCAAAAATAATGAATTTATTGGCCCAATATTTCCCAGAATTTTCATTGTTTTATAGAGACACCAAAACTTAACACAAAGAGAGCAAAACAAAATGGTGGACCGACTAATGTTTACGTGTCGGAGTTGTTTGACAATTGTTGCTTCTCTGGATACTGAAAATAATGAAATTCAATACGAAATGCGAAATAAAAGTATTTTGAACAGAACAATAAAATTAATGTTATGTTAAATAATAAATTTATTTTGAGTAGGGACACTATCAGTTTTCTTTGAAACGTAATTTCCGTTAAATAATGTAACATGCTGTAAAGAGAACGCAGTTTAACAATTACCCATTGTTTTATGCCATCGAAGTTTTTATTTGTGGTAGCCATTCAATCAAAGTATTGTTTTCAAAATAAAATATCACAAATTTAAATAATTATAACAGCCAAGTATAGAGTAAGCTTTATTTAATAACGTTTAATAATAATCTATTTCAGCCAGCATCTACAGCAATTTCCAAACCCTTTTTTCTTTTAAACTTTAAACGTTTCATACCAGGTTTAAACTAGAACTTTAACTAAGCGTACAGCGGGAAAGTACAAAGAAATAAATATGTTCGTATAATGACGTTTGGATTAAGTCAATACACCGTTAACACTAACTCAAATTAACGTACAGCTATTCATGGCGATCTTATTACCGACTAACCAACAAAAGAAACTTTTCTTACCTTAAAATATCGACGAAATTGCGAGGCGCGGCTTCCTTTAGAAACGCGGGAAATATCTACAACGAATCGCACAGCAGATCGAAAATTGAGAATTTTATCGGAAACAATTCACTTGTTTACTCAACTAGCATTTTTTCACATATGAATTTCCCATCCTCTATCGTCTGGTGGGATTTTTTCGGGGTTCCGTATTGCATAGACGCTGCGTGGTCCCGCCGCAACGCAAGGTCCGACTCTGCCGCGCTCCCCGCGTTTACCCCCCGCCCCGCTCCGCGTCGCTCGTGAAACCTTCATGAATTCGTTTAGTCTTCGCGCCCTTTGTGACACTTGAACCTTTTGTTCAAAAGCGAGTGCTTTAGGCAACTTTACACTATAGAAATTGTCTGTAACCCATATCCCTATGCCTTTTTTCGTTTAAGACAAAGTTGAATGGCATTTTTACCATCGGATCGTTTTATGTTGTACGTCGGCTGAAAGGGATTTTTTTAATACGAGCACACTTGCCCGATTTCGGTGAATTGCTTCAAGTTAAATATATGCCAAAGTATTTTCAACTTTCGACGCAAAAAGAGCCTTTTTTCTACCCGTACAATCGTAACGCAGAAAGCTCAACAAATCTCATTCCATTTTTGTCGCAAAATTCTATTTGGAGTTGTCGAGAAAGAGCAGAGCTTTTTAAAAATTGTTTCAAAAACCTATAAATTTCTGATCCGCGTATTTATTAGTTCATTATACATTTTGAAAGTGATATTTTCCAAGAAAATCTGGAAAAGGCATATGACTATGTTTTACTTATGTATATTGTCAAATAAAATAAAATAAATACCTGGATACATCGATATTTAAAAAATATCGTTGCCTGGATACTTTAATATACATTACAAACGTTTTATGTTACTAAAGTATCCGCAACCGCTAACTAAACGCTCACAGGAGAGGTTACTGCTAAGGTTCTTTGTTGTCATACCATGGATGGTAAACTTAAGTCACTGAGAACAAAAAGAAATAAGCCAAAATAACTCCAATTAAGCTCTTATATGAAACGAGCCCTCAGAGAGTTTTAATACTTTCGTTAAAATCAATCCGAAGCCATCCCGGGGGAAATTATGAAGGATCAGCATTACAATACTTGTACATTCATCATACGTAGCCTCCCACGCTTTGTGTACCTAGCTATCTTATTTACCTGATAGAAACAAAAATAATAAACTTGTCCAAACGAATACATTCCTTCAAGAGAACAATGTTCAAGCAATTTCGAATTAAATTATAGAAGATATAAGAATGAAAAATGTTGAATGCCTCGAATGATAGTGTGTCCAGTAAATAATATGTTGGTAACTAGACAGTACTAGTACCTAAACACTTTGTTCTAAGCACCTTAAAGATAAATTACATCGCGCAAGGCGGAAACTAGAATGTACTTTTGAAAGACTACGCCATACACGGCATCTACGCCGTAGCCACGCTGATGCTACGATAAAATATTACATAGATGTAATATAGGACATACTTACTATTCTCTCATTTATTCATTTTGGCAGTTATAGTCACAGATAAGAAACCTCAGGATATTGGCATCCGAACGGTTTACGTAAATCTTTTTCGTATAAGCATCTGAACGTTTTCAAAACATGAACGTTTTCCAGAGTCTGGGTGTTTTTCAATATAATATTATAATTTATCCTATACCTTTAAACGAGCAATTCTTGTATATATGTATATATATATATATATTTCTATATAATCTGAATCTCGGAAACGGCTCGAACGATTTTCATGAAATTAAGTATACAGGGGGTTTTGGGGGCGATAAATCGATCTAGCTAGGATTCACTTTTAGAAAATGTCGAATTTACCAAAAAAAAATGAACCCTGCTGCCATCTATTGGCAACCGAGCAAAGCTCGGTCACCCAGATATTGTATATTAGTATGTTAGTATGTTTAACAAAGAAATTTGCACTTAGAATAAAAATTGCGCAAAGGAAAATGGAACGATCAATTCTGAACATACGTTTGATTGACAAGTACTCAAAACAAGAAATAAAACAAAAACTCCACACAACAGATGCAGTGACGATAGCCATGACCAACAAATGGAACTGGGCTGGTCATGTTATGAGAAGAAAAGACAACAGATGGACCACAAAAATAACCACTTGGTGTCCGAACTACAATATCAGGAAGAGAGGAAGACCAGTCTACAGGTGGAAAGACGACATTGTAGAGTTCGCAGCCCTTTGTGGCACAGAAATACCAACAATATCAAAACCTGGAAGAGACTAGGGGAGGCCTTTGCCCGAAAATGGGACGAGTTGTAGTTATCCTACACTACAACTGCGGGCTAATAATAATAATAATATTAGTATGTATGTATATTTATCAGTTATCTAGTACCCATAACACAAGCTATCGCCTACTTTGAGGCTAGATACGATGTGTGTAATGTCCTGATAAAAAATTCTGAAAACATACTCTTTGTTAAACTTTTAATCGGTATTGCGACAGCCCTGCGCTACATGTTGAGCCATCATTTAAAGCCCTTGGTAGTAGAATTTTGAATTGCTCATAAAATTTTGTGAGCGATTCACATTTATCTCACCCCTGGGAATAGACAATATCCATAGAGGTAGGGAACATAAATGAAACTTTCAAACAAAATGTGCAAATATATACTTAGCTGTGAAAGTGGATATTTTGCCAATGCAATTATTTAAAAAAACTTGTAGTAAAAATGTAGTGTAATGTATAAATATGTCTGAAATAAATTATAAATAATATATTTTGGTTGTATCAAGTATAGCCTTCTATTAAGCAGAATTTATTGTGCCCATCAAGTTGAGGAAGATTATTGTACTAAGTGATGTTTTTTTTCTTTTCTCCTTGGTCCAAGTTACGCAAGAAGTGATCAAAGACCGGTGAAACCTCAGGATATGGACATCCGAAAGATTTACGCAAATATTAGCTTCCTGGTTATCTATCTCAGAATGACAACAGAATGATATACTTTTTTTTTGTACTTAGTGGGAAAATCTGTTATTGGCCATAATTTTAAGGTATTATATAAGGTATAAATTATTACTTTCTATAACGCTGTAGATTTTCTGTAAGAATAATAAAATAAAAATAAAAATAAAAAAAAAACCTTTTTGTACAAGCAAGCAGTAGCGCCGTCTGTTAAAATTCCATAGGCTGCTGAGCAACTACAGCGTGTACTTACTGTTGGTGACAAAACAAGCATTTTTGGCACCGATAAATTGGCGACATGTTTCAAGCCGTCCGCCCTGTCCAAGGTATTATGTCTATTAATCCAGGTTACTTTGAATGGCAGAAACATTAAGAATTCCACAACTTTAACTAACGCAGACACTATGCTTAGTTAGCATAAGCTTTAGTTACTTTAATGTTTGGATGTTTATAATTCCTTTTCGCCAAAAGAAACTGATGAGGCTGGGAATGGGATATTTAGCTTATAAGTATCCTGAATTCACATAATATAAGCTATATACATCTCGACAAAAAGGTCGTCTCTGCTCGAATTTACTGACCAAACCTGGCATTAATAATCAGTTACTTAAATGTGAAAACTATTCTAATCAAGCTCTATGTAGATATCTACAATACAGTAGCTGTTAGCCTATACCAAGTTTAAGTGCTCGCTATATATCACAGTATACAGTAGAAAAAACAATATCCTACGAATACGTGATACTGGAGGATTTATTGTCACTTGGCAACATCTAAAAGTCTATAAAACTAAGTTACAAGTGGATTTAGGCTAGGCAACGATAGAGTTTGTCTACTGTATAAGGTCGTTGAAACTGAAGCTCATCAACCTCTTTAATATGAACACCATTTTGCTGCGATTCTCTTTATTATGTTTACATAAATAGAAATACTAAATTACAAAACAGTCGGCCTTATGGCTTGCAACGATCTCCTCCAGGAAGGTAAAGTAATACTACTGAGGGATTCTTAGTATAAAAGTGTATTTTTAAATAACGGCTCTCGATGCTTCAGAAGAGTCAAGGGAATTCAATGGATACTTGCTGCTTTATCTTTTATAAGTGATGGAAATCCCTTTCTCTCTATAGTATAATGAATTATATTACGCGAAAAACGATGTCGAAATTGCTATAAGATCTATAGAATAAAATGGAAGATGCTGGAAGACGCCTAGTCGCATATGTGTCAAGAGAACACGCTGGCAAACCGAAAACAAACATTTTAAAATAAAAGAATATATGTAGTTGACCTAAAAGAACTGGCTAGCATAGAATGAAGATTGCAGAATTGCTCATAATATGTTATTTTGGCTACTCCCAATTCCTCTGGGAATTGACAATATCGATAAAAGTAAACCCCGAACAAAAATAAATCTGACGTAGTAACATATAATATCCAAAAATATCTTTCCGCACGACTTAGCTGTAAAAACACAGAATAATATTATATCATTACAAGGCCACAGTGAGCCTGCGTACGTATTTATACTATCAACAAATTATTCTAAAAGTGAAAACATTATGAGGCTTTTGCTACATTATTTTGGAGGCTTTGCTTTTTGTCACACTTTTAATACTCTTCTTTTTCCAGGAGATCTTTGTATGCGAAGAAAAATCGTTTTTTTTTTTGTCATATCGTTATCGGTTTTTTTGGAACGAATATCCTGATCGCGCGTTGCGAAAGGGGTCTAGACGGAAAAAATTAAAACGAAAAGTTGTAACAACACTTTTCGTTTTAATTTTTAGTAAGCTATTGTAAGTCGTGCGGCGTGCGCATGTTTCTCTGTCTGTCTCTCTCTCTCTCTCTCTCTCTTATAGAAAGCAAGCCAGATATACTTCGTTCCATCCGGGTGTCCCTTGATCACCTCTCAAGTTTTTTTTTTTTTCAAAAATAGTTTACAGTTTTTTCTCAGAACTACCGAATATACACAAAAATCCTAAAAATCGAAGACTTCAAAATAATTCCATTTCGTAAGTGTTTTTGTACAAACACTGTGAATTTTAAATATTAGAGATTGATATGAATTTCGAGTAATTTCCATATATTTCTATACGTTATCATATTATTATTGTGAATACCTGTGTTTTCTTTTTAGAGAAATGTTTATTTAGGAAAGGAGAGAGTAATAAACACCAGATGAAAATTTCTTTTTTAATAAACAAACCGAGCAAGCCTGCCGCTTTAAATTCTGACTGCCCGATGAATTTCTTGGTCAGAATAACTTGTATCATTTCAGCTTTGCATAGGAATAATATTTGAGGAAACCTTTCAATAAAAAATTCGAAACAACACGAAAGTTAGATCATATATTTTTAAGTACTAATGGGATTTACCTATACCCACTCATATTCTCTATCTTTCAAAGATATAAAATTCTCGTGTCACAGTGTTTGCAACCAAACTCCTCTGAAACGGCTCGACCGATTCTTATGAATTTTTTTGGGGACGTTCGGTAGGTCTGAGAATAGTTTGTAAGCTATTTTTCATACCCAAAACAACTTTAATGCAAAACAACGTTTGCCCGGTCAATAGTAGGTAATAAAATTATTTTTATTTAATTATTCTTTATCATTATCAAATTAAAAACAATTCAAAAACTTGGTCTAAAGACACCGAAAAAACCGCAGAGGTTTGTCCTCAGTGCCTAGCTGCAACGATTAGGTTCATCATCATCATCATCAATGTCGCTACAGCCCTTTGTGGGCTATCCCTATCGCTAGCGCTCGTTTTCCAATTCCGTATGCCGATTCGTTTTGCGTCCTGCTCAACACCATCGAGCCATCGAAGCTTTGGCCGACCCACACTTCTGCGTCCATCTGGGTGTGACACCATGAGCTTTTTAGGTGGTCTGCATTCGCCCATACGTTGTACGTGTCCAGCCCACTGCAATCTCGCGATCTTTATATGCTGGACTATAACCTAATCGTTGCGATCGTTACTATCGCAACGATTAGGTTATTAGGAAATAATTCACGTGTTAGAAAAACATAGGTAGGTATTGCTACAGTAGGTAGGTATAGAACGCGAAGAACCAATTAAGTACGCAACATAATATAAATGTGATGACTAGTTACCAACGTGCTAGTTCAAAATCTGTAAAAGACCAAAACTAACAACAAACAAGCTAAGCTGCCTAGAATTGAGTTGAACCATAGATACACAAAAAAGGCTGTGAGCATTTCCGAACAATATTTTATTTGTCCGTACACCGGTAGGACGAGTACTATTTTCAGGGTTCCATACCAAAATGGTAAAAATAGAACCCTTATGCAGGTGAGACTTTCTCCGCCCGTCTGGCACACTTGATTATTTCAGTAACTATTAAAGTTGGAATAGATTTTATTTAAAAATAGAGGAAAACCGGGGAGTTGAAATTTCAAAATAAAATAAAAATATCGCGTTGGATTTCAAATGAAAGGTGATGTTACTTGTGTATTCTAAAACAGATTTTTATGCCAGATAGTTTTTGATTTATTGGGAAAACTGTCAAAAAATACCGTTTTCAAAAATCAGAAATAATTATGATAAACGTATATTTTACAGGAAGAATAAAACCAACTTTCTCACTAGTATACTGTTGTCTAAAAACAAAGTTATTTTCGTTATCAGGAGTACTTTGTTAGTTCAATGAACTAAAGTGACTATTTTAAAGTTTCACTTCTATTTAGTATGGAACCCTCGGTGCACGAGTACGACTCGCACTTGGCCGGTTTTTTAAAGCTTTCACAACACAACTCCTGACTGACAAGTAATCCTATTATAAAAGAGAGGGATTCAAGAGCGACGGCTCTTCCCGTTTTTTCCGGTGTTTTTCCGTCTCTGACCACAATTAATCATTCAATTCCATTTCGTTTGGAATTGTGTAAAAAAAACACTTGTACAGAATGACAAGGATTTTATACCCCGTTGTGCGCAAATAAAAAAATTCGTAAAAAATACTTATAGCTTCGGATCGGTTAGTGGTTGGCTAGTAATCTATGACGTAGGCACTGCCCCCTTAAGAGGATTTATTGAATTTATTTTTGTCTTTCTCACTCTCACGGATACGTAGGTGCGACATGCAGCATCGCGGAAGAACATAACAAAAAAACGACCTTTTACCCAATTACTCAAAAACTAAGCCAGGTATCAAAGATCCGTTTCTAATGGATTTTGGATATTATTATTACCGACACATTAAAATAAAAATTACAATTACATCCATTGTTGTTTCCGATAAAAATAAAAAAAACTGAGATTTTGGGAGAACTTCCTATCGAGAAAATTTTATCCAATCGTGTTTCTGCATCTAAGCGATCTTAGATTTAAGACCCAAAAACCATGACGTTTAAACATCTTTCCGATCACGGCGGTAGAGTCTTCCCAAATATCTATAAGTTAGGCCTATGTGAAAGAATCAAGTAATTTATTTTGCATGAGTCATAAGCAACACCTACAACAAACAACACATTCAACCAAAAAACAGGAAATGCAGTTTTCAGCGATTAAACGTTGTAACTAGACATTATACTACTTATTGCCTTAAAAAGTAAATTAAACAATCTAACCACAGAGGGTAAGAAATAGAGGCTTAAGTTTCTTTCAGGCCCTTTGTGTTATAATGAGCTCGGGGGAAAACGATTTTATTATTTTTATACGAGAGGGAAATACTGAGGGAAATATCGAAAACTCCAATTATGTAGGGGCGGGTGAACGGGCTGCTTATGTGCTCCTGTGACAAAGACCATAACGTCTTGACCCAATTTCAGATATGAGATCAGGGGTTGATTGTTTAAAAAACGTACTCATTGTAATTTTCAATCGGGAAAAAGTTCTGGTCCCTGATTGGTTGAATAAACTGTTTACATTTTTAGGGTTCCGTAAAAAAACTTTTATAAGATCACTTTGTTGTGCGTCTGTCTGCTTGTCACGAGCCTTTACTTCAGTAACTATTAAAGATGTCGCCATGAAAGGAATAGTTGTAGATAATTATTGCCCGATACGACGTAATTGTAATCATAAAAAATTGCAAATCGTTTCTATTTTCATTTAAAAAGGGGGCAAAACCGGATTTTCAAAATTTCAAAATGAGATAACAATATTGAATGGGGTGGGGTTATCTATCATTCGAAAGGGCATTACTTGTGTATTCTAAAACCGATTTTTATTTATTTTTTTGCCCGATAGTTTTTGATTTATTGTGCAAATTGTTGACAAAAATATCGTTAATCCCCCCTTTTTACCCGACTGCAAGAAGGGTTATGTTTTTCGCGCGTATCTTGTATTGTATGTATGTATGTAAATTTCTCCGCTCAAGTGCGCACCGCTATCCTGGCGGCTTTTGACGTTTACACCTTAAGTGCGCACCGACCTCCTGTAGGCTGATTCTGTATCGTTCAATTTGTTAGTTAGCAACCCTCACTGGGTTGTTAACTAAAAAACGGAGGCAAAAACTATATTTTTGCATACTTTTTGCACAAGTTACCAACCTAGGTTGGTATGGTATCATGACAACATACCATGCGAGTTGCTAACTTGTGCAAAAAGTATGCAAAAATAGGATTTTTGCCTACGTTTTCTTAGTTAATAACCCAGTGAGGGTTACTAACTAACAAACTGAACGATACAGAATCAGCCCCCTGGAGGCTGATTTACGCGCGCTTTCGGACCTTGAGCTTTGTAGATTATTTAAAAATATCCATATTTTACTAAGTCCTTGTGGTGGGTCATGTCCATACAGTTTATATATTCAAGGGACTGAACACAGAAGCTCTTTGTTCTCAATGCCAAGGACCAATTTAGAAAAAAATGTTTACATGAGGCCCCTCAGGCCCACTTGAAGTTGGTGGTTTTTGTACCTAGTCTAAAACAAGTATTGTGAGAATATAATCTATGAAGACGTATCTATGTTTCTTTTGTTTATTATTCATAATGTTACAGAGTATAAATAAAACAAAACAGTATGGTGTTCGGTGGTTTTATTAAGATGTAGTAAATAAAATAGTATCATAAATTATACATTTTTTTTTTATTTTTTTTTTATTTATTTTTTTTAATTTTTCTTATTGTATTAATGAAGCTCAAATTCACAGGAATAAAGGTCTATTTAATAAAGATTAAGAATTTGCTTAAACATATACAACAACCTGAATAGAAACTGTTTAATATGAAATATAAACGCGCGTGACCTTGACAAAAACCCGTAAGTGCGCAGCAGCCTCCTGGAGGCTGCGCACTTACCGTGTTTCTGTCAAATTGGCATGCGCACTTGAATGGAAAGACCACGTATCTTCCAAACGGCTGCATGGATTTTGACGTTAATGGTATCGTTAGATTCGTCTCATTAACCCAAGTGTTCTTAGATAGGTTTTTGAAAATAAAAAAGAAAATGGCGGATTTTGGGCCTAAAATTGTCAGTCATTTTTAAAATAATTTTAACCAAACCTATCGAGTAGGGTATCAAAATGAAGGGAATTACAAGGAGATTACAAAAATATATATAAGTCATATGTTTTGAATTAATTTGGAATTATAAACAGTCGATCAATGCGTTCAAAATGGTAACATTTGTAGTTTTTGATAGCGTTATTCTTGTATTGACCAAGTGTGTGTCGTACTTTATATTGTTCATTTTTACTTGGTATATCATAGCATAAATCGAAAACATCTAAATATATAAAAGAAGACACTGACTGACTGACTGACATATCAACGCACAGCCCAAACCGCTGGGTCTAGAGACTTCAAATTTGGCACACAGGTTCCTTATGAGGTCTAGGGGTGCACTAAGAAAGGATTTTTCAAAATTCCCCCCCTAAAGGGGTGAAACGGGGCTCCACAGTTCGTAATTCACCAAGCTTCAATACTCCTTCACGCCGCAACTACTGAACCGATTTGGCTCAAATTTGGAATGGAGATAAATTGCATCTTAGGTTAACACATAAGCTACTTTTCATCCCGGGAAAATCCATGGTTCCCGTGGGATTAGTTAAAAACCGAAATTCACGCGGAAAAAAATCTTCACGCCGGAAGTACAAGACCGATTTAGCTGAAATTTGGAATGGACATAGATGATATCCTGGGTTAATAAAAAGGCTACTTTTCATCCCGGAAAAATCCATGGTTTTTGCGGGAAAACTGAAAAATTGATATTCACGCGTGAAAAATACTACTTTACGCTGCACTTACTGACCTGATATGACTGAAATTCGGCAAGGAGATAGATTTTATCCTGGATTGATACATAGGCTACTTTTCATCCCGGAAAATTTCATGGTATATCAAAGAAGATACTGACTCACGCACTCACTGACATATCAACGCACAGCCCAAACCCCTGGTTCTAGAGACTTCAAATTTGGCACACAGATTCATTATGAGGTCTAGGGGTGCACTAAGAAAGGATTTTTCAAAATTCCCCCCTTAAGGGGTGAAACGGGGCTCCAAAGTTCGTTTTACCAAGCTTCGATACTCCTTTACGCCGCAACTACTGAACCGATTTGGCTCAAATTTGGAATGGCGATAAATTGCATCTTGGGTTAACCCATAAGCTACTTTTCATCCCGGGAAAATCCATGATTCCCGTGGGATTAGTTAAAAACCGAAATTCACGCGGAAAAAAATCTTCACGCCGGAAGTACAAGACCTGTTTGGCTGAAATTCGGAATGGAGATAGATGATATCCTAGGTTATTAAAAAAGCTACTTTTCATCCCGGAAAAATCCATGGTTTTTGCGGGAAAACTGAAAAATTGATATTCACGCGCGAAAAATACTACTTTACGCTGCACTTACTGACCGGATATGACTGAAATTCGGAAAGGAGATAGATTTTATCCTGGATTAATACATGGGGTACTTTTTATCCCGGAAAATTTCATGGTATATCAAAGAAGATACTGACTCACTCACTCACTGATATATCAACGCACAGCTCAAACCGCTGGGTCTAGAGACTTCAAATTTGGCACACAGGTTTTCTATGAGGTCTAGGGGTGCACTAAGAAAAGATTTTTCAAAATTACTCCCCTAAAGGGGTGAAACGGGGCTCCAAAGTTCGTATTTTACCAAGCTTCGATACTCCTTCACGCAGCAACTAATGAACCGATTTGGCTCAAATTTGGAATGGAGATAAATTGCATCTTGGGTTAACACATAAACTACTTTTCATCCCGGGAAAATCCATGTTTCCCGTGGGATTAGTTAAAAACCGAAATTCACGCGGAAAAAAATCTTCAAGCCGCAAGGACAAGATCGATTTGGCTGAAATTTGGATTGAAGATAGATGATATCCTGGGTAAGTAAAAGCCCACTTTTTATTCCGGAAAAATCCATGGTTTTCGCAGGAAAACTGAAAAATTGATATTCACGCGTGAAAAATACTACTTTACGCTGCACTTACTGACCTGATATGACTGAAATTCGGCAAGGAGATAGATTTTATCCTGGATTGATACATAGGCTACTTTTCATCCCGGAAAATTTCATGGTATATCAAAGAAGATACTGACTCACGCACTCACTGACATATCAACGCACAGCCCAAACCCCTGGGTCTAGAGACTTCAAATTTGGCACACAGATTCATTATGAGGTCTAGGGGCTCACTAAGAAAGGATTTTTCAAAATTCCCCCCCTAAAGGGGTGAAACGGGGCTCCACAGTTCGTATTTCACCAAGCTTCAATACTCCTTCACGCCGCAACTACTGAACCGATTTGGCTCAAATTTGGAATGGCGATAAATTGCATCTTGGGTTAACACATAAGCTACTTTTCATCCCGGCAAAATCCATGGTTCCCGTGGGATTAGTTAAAAACCGAAATTCACGCGGAAAAAAATCTTCACGCCGCAAGTACAAGACCGATTTGGCTGAAATTTGGATTGGAGATAGATGATATCCTGGGTTAACAAAAAGGCTACTTTTTATCCCGGAAAAATCCATGGTTTTCGCGGGAAAACTGAAAAATTGATATTCACGCGCGAAAAATACTACTTTACGCTGCACTTACTGACCGGATATGACTGAAATTCGGAAAGGAGATAGATTTTATCCTGGATTGATACATAGGCTACTTTTCATCCCGGAAAATTTCATGGTATGTCAAAGAAGATACTGACTCATGCACTCACTGACATATTAACGCACAGCCCAAACCCCTGGGTCTAGAGACTTCAAATTTGGCACACAGATTCATTATGAGGTCTAGGGGTGCACTAAGAAAGGATTTTTCAAAATTCCCCCCCTAAAGGGGTGAAACGGGGCTCCACAGTTCGTATTTCACCAAGCTTCAATACTCCTTCACGCCGCAACTACTGAACCGATTTGGCTCAAATTTGGAATGGCGATAAATTGCATCTTGGGTTAACACATAAGCTACTTTTCATCCCGGCAAAATCCATGGTTCCCGTGGGATTAGTTAAAAACCGAAATTCACGCGGAAAAAAATCTTCACGCCGCAAGTACAAGACCGATTTGGCTGAAATTTGGATTGGAGATAGATGATATCCTGGGTTAGTAAAAAGGCTACTTTTTATCCCGGAAAAATCCATGGTTTTTGCGGGAAAACTGAAAAATTGATATTCACGCGCGAAAAATACTACTTTACGCTGCACTTACTGACCTGATATGACCGAAATTCGGAAAGGAGATAGATTTTATCCTGGATTAATACATAGGCTGCTTTTCATTCCGGAAAATTTCATGGTTTCCATGATAACAGTAATAGATAATATGTCTTCATGCCGTAATTACTGAACTGATTTGGAATAGAGATAGATTATTATATCCTGGATTAATACTAAGGCTACTTTTTATCCCGGAAAAATCCATGGTTTCTTCGGGAACAGTGAAAAACAGATATCCACGCGGGAAAAATATTCCTTCACGCCGTAATTGCTGAACTGATTTGGCTGAAAATTAGAAAAGATAAGGCTATTTTTTATCCCGGGAAAATCAATGGTTATTTCTCCCGCGTGAATATTTGTTTTACACTGTTCCAGCGGGAGAAATACTCATTCACGCTGCAAGTATTGAAAATTTTTGGCTGAAAGTTAAAATGGAGATAAATTTCGCTCTAAATTAACACAAAGGTTACTTTTTATTCCGGAAAAATCGATGGTTCCCGTGAGAATAGGGAAAACTAAAATTTACGCGGGTGAAGCCGCGGGTATCTGCTAGTAATTTAATATAATCATTAAACAATTATTTTAACATCTGTACTTTCGCTACTCGCCCTAGATGGCGCTGTGTGTACTCTAAGACGCGCTCCACTTTGTCGATCAGATTTAATCTAATGACCCTAACAAGGTAGGCTTTCTAATCTAGCATTTTATTTTTGAACGGCGCGGAGTAGACACTGTCTAGATATCGTTGACGAGTAGTTCGAGATTAAAGTGGCACTGGCATCCATCATCGAATTTAATTGATATAAAAAATTAAATATTAGTTTTAAATATTTTTTTTTCATTGAATTAATAAAATAATTTATTTTTCAAAAGTTTTAGATTCATAGACTTAGATTACCTGAAGCTAAAGGGCTTTAGATAATCCTTGGAAAAAATAAAATTTAATAGTTTTTAAGTATTTTTTTTAATAATAGAAATCTTTGTATTTTTGCTTTGTAAAAATATTTTTTTTTATGGCAGTCACTTACCTGCTTTTAGGTTATTCATTTTTATTAATATAGGATTAGGTCGTTCATTTTAATAACTTCTTCTTCTTCTTGTTCTTTCTGAAGAACAGGTTAGTCATCGTATAACAGCTATACCTATAATATAATTCTATCGCTTTTAAATGATTCTGTATAAATTTCATCGAATAAATTGTAGATACATATTGATAATTGCCTCAAAATATGAGGCAGGCTGGTGACACCACTTTTGTAGATGTATTGAACAGTCTTCGCGTTGGAGAATTGACTATGCAGCAGTTATCCGTAATAGAAAGCCGCAGATTACCATTGATAGGAATATTCGATGATGGGGAAGCTGTTAGAATTTTTCCTACAACTAAACTTGTGGAAAATTACAACTCCACCATAACCGAAAAACTTGAAAAACACACTAATGTTTTTTAAAATTAATGCGGTAGATATTTCACTTGAACCGAAAACATACGGCCAAACTCCAAAAAAGGAATACATATCTGACGATCCCAATAAAACGGGGGGTATACCTAACAATATAAAACTTGGTATTGGATCACGAGCAATGTTGAGGCGCAACATAAATATAAATCACGGACTCGTCAATGGTGCTATGGGAGTCATCCGTAAGATTGAATGGCCTGCTCTACGCCGAGAACAGCTGGAAGTAGGAGAACTGCCTCAGGCTGTATTTCTTGAATTTGACGACCATAGCATAACTGGCAACCAACCCGGCATTGGTGTTCGCATTGAGCCATGCACCACGGAGTTTGATGCCTTACGTGGTAAGGGAAAGATTGAGCGACGTATGCTCCCTTTGATTTTGAGCTGGGCAGTAACAGTTCACAAATTACAGGGAACGACCTTAGATCGAGCAGTTGTCGATTTAAGCGGTAATCTGTTCGCAAAAGGTCAGGCGTACGTCGCTTTGAGCCGCGTGAGATCGCTCTCAGGTCTAGCGATTAGTTCCCTAGATCCTAAAAAGTTACTGCTTCAACCACACGATCAAAATAAATTGAACGATGAATTGAACCGATTACGTAAATTGTAATTTTCATATGCTACTTTTGTTTTCAATCAATAATTTACATGTAGTTTTGTTTTCAATCAATAATTTTCCTTAACGTAATATTGAACTTGTCCCTCAAAAAGTTCAAAGTAGCTGTAAAACGAAGCTCATGGCTAAATCGTATTATAGTATGGGATTATTTACAAGAATCAAATCCCTGGGAGTGATAGTGAACTGCTGCTATTTTATTAGCTCAATTAATTTTTAAGAGATTACCTATGTAAAATGGTGAAGATAAATAAAAGAAAACCCGGCTGAGTTTGTTGTGGGCTTCTTCTCAGTGCAGGGCGCGTTGGAACCCTCGTAAACTTAGTTTTAAGTCGAATAATAGTTATCACCATATCGTTTTATATTAAATAATATAAATGACCTTTCATAAGTGCCTGTAAGTTAGGCCTATGTGAAATAAAGCTTTTTTTCTATTTCTATTTGTAATCTCAGTTTTTCCCGAATGATCCGCTTAAAGCGACGTGAGTTAGATACGCCTGAGCCCTAAACGTACACAAACTACACCTATGAAATGTTACAGCTTATATATTTCCGGGATAAAATCCAGGTTTGCGTTTGACGACACTGTTTACAACTTTTACTTCTTCCAAGTGACTGACTGACTTGAACCGACATAATATAATATATAACCAAATATACCCACTTTACGTCTTTCACATTGTGTAGATAAAAGTGCTTAGGTTTCGCTCGTAAAGTGTGGCAACTAAAAAGCCTGAAATAAAATAAATAATTAAAAAAATCAAAAAACCCGACTGCAAAAATGTCAACTGAAATGCAATAACTTAAAAGACTGAAACAAGGCGGACAACGTAAACAAAATTATAATAAACTTAAAACGATGCAATTTTTACTTCATTTTAACAAACAACATTATGAGCTGATAGCTTTAGTTAAATTTTCGCATTCAATTTAAAAATAAAGCAGGCGGGACCTATTAATTTTCTTTATAATTTGCAAAAATAGGTCCCGCCTTCTATATTTTTGTATTACATTTAATCTTGTATCACAAACGGTAACATAAAAAAAAAGTCGCGATAATTTTCTACGCAGATAGATAATAATTGACCCCGTGGACGAGTATGGCACTTATTGATTTATTTAATTTTATGAGTAAGAATTAACTATTTTATTTATCGCTCACATTACATTCGCCCCTATTTAGTTGTATTTGTTACCATTAGGGACATAGTTTCGATACCTGAAAATAATAGACATAATAAGTGATAGTTGGATGTGACACCCAAATTAGAAACAAAATTATGTGTATTAGTAAAAGCCTCAGAATACAAAAAAAAACAGCACATCTTCAAAGAAAATCTAAAAGGAGCACATTAGTAAGAAAATATTATATTTCTACCAGTAGTCAATTATGTCAGCTCACAAACCCTCACCTTTTTTAGTATTTTTCCCCTTGCGACCTTTTTCCGTCAGCATTGCCTACATTTCACTTAGCTGTGGAAAGTCCCTAGCCCTGTTCATAAACGGCTGTTGTTTAAGTTTCGTATTTCTGTTTGTACCTTCAAGATTATTTTTACGTTTACTATGATAAAGCAAGGGAAAACCACACAATATATTGTTTAGCTGAAAACTATTAAAGTATAACGACGTATACGTCAGTTAACAAAATTGCTGATAGAAATGTGCAAGGCTATAGTATAGTCCAGTAATGGGACCTCGAAACAGACCGAAAACCCGTTTGTTTCCACTGTGAAATGGATATTATAGTAACGAGAAAATAGGGTACAGGAAAAGCACCCAGATTCTTCATTGCTATTTGACAAGCTATGAAGCACGACGTGATGATACATACATCAAAACTAAGCACTGACACTACACCATTAAAACTAAGCAGTTATGATACACGAACTAATGTCGGAAGCCTTGCGTATAGTTTACTTTACAGCGCACTTCGCCATCCTGAGTGATGTCTAAGTCATTGTGCCCAGTAACGTTCCTGGCCACAAAGCTCTTTAAAACGAAAGACTAGACTACTGTCTTTCGGAACCGTTTGACTTCGCAATAACTGCTTTATGGCAAAATATCTGTCACTTATTACATCCATCCACACACTCTACACGTCTTACCACCTGGAACTCAGTTAATGTGGCACCTAATACGGTATGTACTAGGTTGTACACCATAAAGAATGTATTTTAATGAAACTTTAAACAATAATCCACAACTTGAACTGGGATCATTGGCGTTGTAGAGCTTGCTTCCTGAAAATTAATGTATTGATATTATTATGTTGTGAATTTATCAGTCATTTAATATTGCTTTGCGTGTGAAAACACACAAGAAAACTTCTTGTGGATTAAATTATGAACAATTATAACTATTTCTAAATGAAAGAATGTGATTGATGTCATTGACACGAATTTATCGAGAGATTTTGGTACTTATTTAGGGTAGGTACTTAACCTAATTTTGTACACTAAGTATTAGAAACATAAACCAAGAATGACGATTAAAGGATCAGTGAGTTACAACTTTATGAGTATTACCCTTCGTCCTGATAGTCAGCACTCAGTTGTCCCTGACCTACATTCTTACCCTTGAAATGGATCGAACCAGGTTCTGCAAATAAACTCCTATTTCCATATTATTCCACTATTATGATAAGATGGACTAGACCTATCAAAACAATCGCATGATATAAGGATAACATTAACATCCTTGAACCGAAATAAAATTAAACATAAACATACGTGGATTTTGTCTATGAAATGAAGCCTTCACAGATATATATAACTTTACCCATTATTACGAGTAATATGGAAGGGTGTGCTTGCTTATTTCTCGCTCCGGTACAGTAACCATCCCTAATGTCACTCGTACTGATGACGCCATCCAACACATTGTCTTTATGACATTACCTCATGTAATTATGACGTTATCCACTTCGATGTCACCCATATATTGAAGATGTCATTCACCCTATCACGTGGTCTGAGGACTTCACCCGGCCAAGACGTCACACTCTGAATCGTTTTAATTTGTAACACTATGTGTGGTGTAACACTAAGTTATTGATGACGTCACCCATTCTGATGACGGAGCCGAGCCAACAACAAATTAATCAAATCTATTTAATATATGAAATTCTCTCCCTTGTTACCAAACTCCTCCGAAACGGCTTGACCGATCGTTATGAAATTTTCAGTGTATGATCTCTAGGTTTTGGAGCGGGTTGTTATCTATATTTTATATCCCTAATGGCAAAACAACGTTTGCCGGGTCAGCTAGTTTTGTTATAAAATCACTTGGAAAGTTGAAAAAGTTCAATAAATATTTTTGCAACTAGTGAGAATCTACTAACACGATTCTAAAAATTGTTTCACTAATGGAAATTTACAGGCTGAGCTTTTTATTCCAGGATAAACGGTTCCCGAGGGACGCGGCCAACGGCTAGGAACAAATATTTCAACGTTAACTTGAAACATTTTGTTGGAGCTTGCACCTATTGAGCATTCACTCGCCATGATCACAATGCTTCAATCGTGTTTGAATATTCAAATTGGAAAGCAAATGTACATTTTGTATACAATGGGCATGTTTCTATAGATACTCATACATCATGTCTCTTTTGAGTCTTTATGAATATGCAAGTAATGAAAGTATCTGTTATTACTATTACAGAGATAATATCACGTTTTCGTTCAATGGTTTTGGAGTCTGTGGCTGTTAATCCATAGAGTAGGTTGGTATGTGTTAATCTGAGGTCCAGGGTTCGAATCTTATGTGCTTATCTTTCCAGATTTATGTGGAAAATACATATTATTTTTTTACGCCAACCAATATGACTTATCTGCGGTTGTCATAGAAGCCTCTCGTTCATCCCATATTTATGCGGAACGAAATTCATAAAATGTGTAAGAATAACTTTGTCTTCGATAAATCACGTGGTCAATTTTTCGATCGGGATTCGAGTATATAATTCCCATACATTGTTTAAATTTCGTTCATTTTTAACCGACTTCAAAAAAATGAAGAGGTTCTCAATTCGTCGGAATCTTTTTTTTAGAGATGTAATATCGTAAAAATGGAATAGATAAGTTGGCTACCGATTTAACTGATAATTTGAAATGGCTTACATTCAAAAGTAATATTTAGACTAAGTACCTAACTACGTACCTACTTTTATTGTTAAAAAATCCAATTTTTTTGTAGGGGCTTTAAATCAGTTAGGTACGTTCCACTATAAACATCTAGAACAAAATGACCAAATCGCGTGTTTTAAACACTAACCGAGCCACTCATTTGACGGCTTGAGTTGTTATAATAATATGTGTCTGTGCACGTAAGAGAGCCTTAATTCCTAGTAATTAACTTTAACCCGCAGTTGATGGTTAGTGTTATCACGATTAAACCTAAACCTAATAATTATTTCAATACAGGTGCAGACTGCTTGGCAATGAAATACCTATGTGCATACTTATTAAGATTATATTTACTAGTTATGAACAAGCTCGTAGAGTAGTATGCAGTAAAGTGTTTATTCGATTATTAAAAACTTTCTAGTCACAGTAGGCAATAGCGAAATAAAAATATTAAACACTTAACTACTACTTGACTACCTACCTATTTATAAGACTTTATGATAATCTTGTTTATTCAACGCTCTCCAAGTCTTTATGTAGGCAGATAACTTATGGACTCTGTGGTGAAATTCTTAAAGTGGGTATATTTAGACTCTGCTAGAAAATAGATTGATTAATTAAGCAACATTGGCCATTGCTAACGGGGCCTAATTAATCAGTCGATCTATTTTTATTCGACGATAAACATAATGTTGCTTTTATTCGATTATCTATCTACATTTTATGCTTGTGCTATGTTACAAGCCATGAATGTGAGTCGGAGCAACGAAATATCGTTTGATTTATTAGCTTAGCTTAGCTCTGATTTTTACAAAATTGAGACGAGCGAGCCAAGGAAGCGTTCTATGCCTATACTCTTTTCATTCGTTTATTTTCTCTTTGACACATGAAACAGATATAGCAATAGCGAAAAACCAAAAAGTGACCACTTTACCTTTATCTTTCTCTAGTCCCTCGCTATTGCTATATCTGTTTCATGTGATTTCATGTGTCAAAGAGAAAATAAACGAATGGAAAGAGTATAGCTATTTGTAACTCAGGGTATGAGTAGGAACGTACAATTTACATTCTATGAAATTACATAGTGAAACACTAAGCGTAAAGCACATCTGAGATATACATACAGATGCGCTTTACGCATCACAAACATTAGTAAACACTGAAGTTTCACTCTAATAACTAATAAATTAATCCGTGGTTTCATAGTCGTCTTTTCATCGTTTCACAGTCGTGGTTTCATAGCTTTGAAGAAATATTACGTATTCCACTTTAGGTGTAAAATCATAGTCTTCAATGCACAAAAAGTGTGATTTTTAGAAACAGGTATTTAAACCACTATTAAAACTTCACCATTCTGGGTTGCGGATAGAAATCTAAACTTCCTTACCTAAGGACGCTTCGGGATCCATGTAAATGTGAACAATAGAAAGGGCAGGCACTAAAAATTTATTAGTACGCCGGGGCCGGGACGTAGATACTATATCGCGGTTACAAGTCACGTATAGTGAATCTATACGTACCCCGTCCACATCCCGATACATTTGCACGCAAATGTGTGTAGTACGGGTTGTGTTTCATAATACGAGAAAGGTTGAATTTAGAGGGGCTTCTATATACTCTGGAAATCGCAGCAATCTATATGTCAAATGGCTTGATCCTTGGAATTCAATTGTGGTAGGCACGAAGCAGTGAATGTGATTTGTGACTTCATAATTTATTAACTTGCACTTTGTCTACAAAATAATAAATTTTTAGACGATGAAAATATTTTAGACAGGAAAAAGAATATCATTAGCAAAAGCACGTCGTGAGCCTATAGGCTTGTTCAAGGTTTCGCCATCCATGTCGGTCAGAAGCAAACTCCTTTCTGCGCACTCCCAGAACCTTCAAGACCTTCCCCACTCCATCCCACCGACTTCTAGGTCATCCTCTAGTTCTACGGCCCTACGACCTGCTTGAAGGACATAGAATGCTGAATGATACTCGTAACAAGGAGGTACCTATCACAGATGATTGTACCTACCTACAAGTGTAAATTAATTTATGACACCCCCACAATCTATAAATAGTCTTCCAGATATTCACCACCTTCAGTTACTCACCTTAATCACTATAGAACGCATGGTGCGGCACAGCCAGGTTATGTTTAGTCCTCCATCATCAGACCTATCACCTATCTACCTAGTACCAATATTTTAATGTGCCCAAACACTAGTATCTACCATAATTATTGAAGCTACTCTATCAGCAGTGGTGAGAAAACCTTTACACAAAACCTTTACACAAAACCTTTAAAGGAGAGAACGGACCTTTACACAAAGGTAAAGAAAAAATAAAAGTATTTAATTTATACATTGTTTTAAGTGGTCCATCATAACTCGTGGAATAATAGGTAATAATATAGGTGCAGCAGGGCTAGACAATGTCACTTAAGCGCTAAGCGTAGTCGCTAGTAGAAAAACCACGTGACCGAATGAAAACAAATGAAAGCAGAATCTACCTAGTCTATGCTTAGCGTTGTTGTCGGCTGCCAATTGGAATTGTCATGTGACGTATCTGTCATTACACACCACACACTGCAAAAGAAAAACAAAATGGAGTCTTGTTATGATCTCAATGAGTCTTGTAGTTGTTGTACCAAAGACTAAAGAGTATTATAAAATCCCTACAATTCCGCCATTTTGTAGCGTACCTACAATGACGAAGTACGCTAAAAGTTATCTACAAGGTATGAGCGAACGCCAAATAGTCGTAGTCGAATTTCAAAAACAGCGTGATTTCCTCTATTCTGTCACTTGGTTTTTCTACAGTCACGTGATGGTCACGTGGTTTGTCCATACATTTTGTCGACTAGCGTTAACGCCAAACGCTTGTGACTTTGTCTAGCCCCGCAGGTAGGTTACCTATACAGTCATGATTTGTGCAAAATAAGTTATGCATAGATACATATTTCATGTTAAGCAACAATACACCCGTTTTCATACGACATGTTTATGGGGTGATTTCTAACCACGTTTTAATAATTATACCCCTTTCATCGCTCATAAATATAAATAAATCGTTTAATTTCATGATTCATACCGCTTCCGTTTACATTACACGTTTAATTGTAGATTGCATTAAACATTATGAGTGACGTACGTGTACACTGTACAACCCTTTGTATTAATAATTGTATCTACATAATAATACACAATAACGCTTCCATTATTATTTGGAGTCATGACGAATATTAATTGCTTTAACTAATTTGCTAGGCGATTATGTAAGATAACGTTATGCATCATTAACAAATTATGACATCTTTTGGTTGAAAAAATGTAAATAATAGATTCTGCCAATCAGTGGCCATGTTTTTTTTTAAATACGTTACGTCATCTCAGGCGGTGGACTGACAGTGACTGGTGATGGACTTCTAGATACCAACGACTCCTCGAAACTCTCTTGGAGTTTGCAGTTTGAACTGAAGTTTTGTTTACGAAATGTTGGAGTTTACCAATCGGTTATGATGATGCAGCCACAGATGTATCGCATTAACTTGGAACTATAACCAGTCTCACTTACTACCTAGCATCACACCAGAACACTGTTTTACTCGATTTGCGAGGGAATATATTTAATTTAATACAGGGACTCAAAATAAATCTAAACTTAACAAACATGATTAAATAATATAAAATTTTATATACACCTATAGGTACATTTTAATATACGATTTGCGATACATATTTACCGATAGTATATTTATTGGTTAGTCGCGGCCAAAGCCTCTCTACAGACAAACTATTATAATAACCACCGAAAAAGGTTTTTGAGAATAAAAAAATATGTGTCAATTTGGGATAAGGGACAGACCAAGCACCTAGTGACGTACTTAGTGGGTGTACTTGGCGGCGTCATGTTAGACCCTCGTCAACTTACTTGACTCAGTTCCTTCAACAGCCAGGCAATATACAGATACCATTTTCATCACTTACTATTCTTTTATTATAAAAAAAAATCCGACGTATTGAGAACCTCTTCCTTTTCTGCAGTCGGTTAAAACTATCACTACATAATAAAAATCTAAAACTTGGTTGGTGTGGTTTTATAGTTGCTAAGTTGTGCAAAAATAATGCAATAATAGAATTTTTGCCTCCGTTTTCTTAGTTAACAACCCAGTGACGGTTGCTAACTAACAAACCACGCTTAATTAAATCAGGAGGCAGCTCTACTTGCAGGAAAAACACACTCAATTTTGAAGATGCAAAATGCAAATGATATTATTGCGCGGAAAGTTTGGAAACTCGCTCTGTGAATTCATGTTTTACAGTATCAGTAATGACTACCTCGTAAAATGTAGTCACAATTACTATTTTATAGCTACGCATCGTATAAAGCCACACTAACGATATTTTATTGCAGCATTCAGTGACAATAATAAAATTGTACATTTTATTGTATCGTGTACAATAAATATTAGGTCCTTACATATGAAATTGGCGTTTTGTCGTACTGGCCACTTTGATCTCAAATATCTCTTCTTTGGTTAGAAATTCCAATTTCAAATTTATACAGCTATTTACTCATGCTTTTGTGTTTTGAAAAACATAGTTCATTTGTTTTTTTCTCTTTTGGTTTTTTTTTTGCGCCACTCTGTTTACAAAATGGAAAACTTGAAATATCGCGTTATTTACGAGTACGAGTTCCATCGTGGCACCAGTGCTGCAGAAACGGCTCGAAGGATTAATGATGTGTACGGCGAGGGTGTCGCAAAAGAAAACACAGTGCGTTTTTGGTTCCAACATTTTCGTTCTGGAAATTTCGACCTGCAGAACAAGCCCCGTGGACGGCCGGAGACCAAAGTTGACAATGAAGAATTGAGGGTTATTGTGGAAGCGGATCCATCGCAAACCAAGTCCGAGCTAGCTGCAGGCTGCGGTGTTAGTGATAAAACTGTTTTAGTTCACTTGAAGCAAATTGGGAAGGTGAAAAAGCTTGAAAGGTGGGTACCTCATGAATTGAGTGCAGCAAACCGACAAACGCGCGTAGACTACTGTGTTACATTACTCAACCGGCACAGTAATGAAGGGATTTTAAATCGAATCATTACCTGTGATGAAAAATGGATCCTGTATGATAATCGGAAACGCTCATCGCAATAGTTGAACCCTGGCGAATCAGCCAAATCCTGCCCCAAACGAAAATTGACTCAAAAAAAATTACTTGTGAGCGTTTGGTGGACTTGCGCCGGCGTCGTTCACTACAGCTTTCTTATATCTGGCCAGACGATTACGGCGGATATCTATTGTCAGCAACTGCAATCCATGATGGAAAAGCTAGCTGCTAAACAACCGAGGCTGGTCAATGGTTCTAGGCCACTGCTGCTTCAGGACAACGCTAGACCACACACTGCACAACAGACGGCTACCAAATTAGAGGAGCTTCAATTGGAATGCCTAAGACATCCACCTTACTCCCCGGACCTTGCTCCAACAGATTACCATTTTTTTCGAAATTTGGATAACTTCTTACAAGGGAAAAAATTTAACTCCGATGAGGCAGTCCAAAGCGCTTTCAAAGATTTTATTGATTCCCGTCCGAATGGCTTTTTTAGTAAAGGGATCAATGAACTACCTATAAGGTGGCAAAAGTGCATAGATAGCAATGGTACATACTTTGATTAAATATATATATTATATTTAAAAAAAATCGACTTTATGTTCCTCCCATACGAAACGCCAATTTCATATGTAAGGACCTAATACTAAGAATCCATACAGGTACCTACTGTTGTGACACTAGACGCTACTGAAACGATCTCATGAATTTTATGATTCTCTTTTCTATCAATCTCTAAAACAATTTTATCCAATCTTCTTAAAAAGGTTTCTATTTTTAAAAGAAAGAAAAGCTGTAGGTATTCTTACCACCGCGTTACTGGCATCTGAATGCAAAATGAAAATGAAAAAATATTTATTTAACCAAAACAGCAGATACAATAATTTGTTATGTCCGATGGCACCCACACTAGGTATTCCTGTATCCGGTATCGCGGAACGAAATGGTTTTTTTCTTACTTACATTCTATACGTAGTAATTAAATACCTTGTAAGTACTTTAACTATACAGAACAGAAGTCAACAAGGGTCAAATGTGAACTTTCTTTCGTAACCTTCGGCCCTTTACGGAAACGTTTATTTTGACACACTCGCAATTCATAAAATTTAATTACCAAGTTTGGATACTTGCGTCCAGAGAGACAGATGAATATAAAATTAATTTTGCTATGAACCCAGCTACATTAAACTGTAATGCCCCCCATTATGATACCAAATCTAAATAAGTATGAGTCAAAAATCCCATGTTTTAAGTACGAGTGCAGAAGCAGAGATTGTCATAATTAACACTTTGGACAGTCGTTTGTCTAATGTCAGTAACTATTATTTAATGTGTGGTTTGCCTTTCGCATAGCTCATTGGTGTTAACTTGTTAAGTGAAGTGATCCGGCACTCCAGTGGTGTGCTTCGTATCTGCTTGATAAAATAATACCGAATTAGTAGATAGATAGAAAGATAGAAAATTCTTTATTGTACACCAATAAAAGATGAGAAAACATTGATAAATACACAAAAGTTATACTAATGTACATATGGCGGCCTTATCGCTACACAGCGATCTCTTCCAGGCAACCATCGGGGTATGAAGCGGTGATTGGAATGTAATGAGGTAGGTGGTACAATAGAAACAATTAAAACTGAAGAAAATATCACATAATACTATATAAATAAATACGTATGTATATATATATATATATATATAGATTTACATAATCATAATAATAATATAATATATATATATATATATATATATATATATATATATGTATATAGTAAATTCTAATAAATAATTACAAAACTAATTATTTTCCTTGATTAGTGTTCACACACTTTAGGATTATAATTCCTATAAATTTTTACGAATCAAAATTTCGTCTCGCAGCGGGGCTCGAACCCGCGTCTCCTGGATTTCGCGCCCAGGTGCCTTACCGCTTGGCCATACGAGTCTTGTCCCACTGCGATGAAATTCAGATTCGTAATATTGAGGTCTTTTTGGCAGACCAGCGCCATCTAGTGTGAAGTATTGCAACTTCAATCAACTTTTCCGAAGGCCCATTATTGCAAATGGAGCAAGCTTCGAACAAGAGATGACACATTGCCGTATTTTACTAATTATTTTCCTTGATTAGTGTTCACACACTTTAGGATTATAATTCCTATAAATTTTTTTTTATTTTTTATTTAATAAATGTTTCAAATTAAAATAAATACTTACAAAAATACTTAATGAGTGACAAAATATAACATATATAATACTAGCTGACCCGGCAAACGTTGTTTTGCCTTATTAATTATGTCTCACTTATTAAGCTTTCTGCGAAGAACCAATTCATTGTGACAATTATATATAATAATATTTCGAGTTTTTTGATATGATATACTTACCTATGATTTCAGCTATCTCAACGGCCCCCAGTATCAATGAAACAAATTAATAAAGTAGATTCTACTTTATTAATTTGTTTATTATTTGTTACATTGAAGCAATGCCATATGTTTCGCTTCTCTGATGTTCAGTGCGTCAATTCTTCTGACCATTTTTTAACGATTGTATACGATGGACAGATTCTACTTTATTAATCTGTTTCAGCGTTAACCCTTTCTTGAACAAATACATCGACGTAATGTTCGATTTTCTCCGAAACCTACAATCGGACTGATCGCATCTTAAGTTATTTGCATATCAAATAAACTTTGGGCTAATAAATTAAATAGACCAAAGAGGTCGGACCTTACACTACAGTAAATCTATGGAAAAACGTGACGTATAATAATTATTAAAAAAAGACGTGAAAAAATTTGACAGCAATGAAATGTTTACTTAGCAACGCCAATAAATCAATTTATTAATTTTATTTTTATTTTGAAAATACTCGATAATCATAATTCTCCACATATAAGTCGTCGACTCGGATCGAGTATTTTTTTACGCTCTTTCATTTTATGTGCGATTCGTTTGATTCTGTTTATTTTGTTTATATCAAAGTTTTCTGCATATTCCGTGTTTCAAGCTATTTGGACAAATACTGAGGGTTATTATGTCTATTTTTTCTGAACTACAAAACCGATGACTTTGAAATATTTACAGAACAATCTTTAATGTATCCCCTTTCTAACAAAAAAAGAATGAATAAAATCGGACCACGCGTTAATGATTTACAACTCAGTATACATTTTAACTTTTATCCCCTCTCCTAAGGGAACCATGCTGAATTTCGGGATAAAAAGTATCCTATGTCCTTCCTCGTAGTATGAACTCAAGACATACCAAGTTTCATTGGAATTCATTCAGTAGTTTCGGCGTGATGCGCGGCCGTGATACAGAAAGACAGACAGACAGACAGACAGACAGACAGACAGACAAAAATGAAAAAAAATACAGTTTTGGGTTCAGAACCGATATTAGAGTGCCCTCGAAAAAAAATTTTCAAAATATCTTTAATGTACAGAATTTGACCTGTTACAGATTTATTATAAGTATAGAATAGATAAGTAGCATAGAGATCAGCTGCCACTGACTCCAGGAAGTTGAGACAAAAAGTGATCCTTTAAACGTTTCTTGAAGATATTAACAGAATTGGCCTCCCTGATATCAAGCGGAAGGACGTTCCAGAGCTTTATGGCCTTCACCGTAAAAGACTTACCAAAGAAAGTCGAACTATGTGTGGGCACCCTTAGAGTTAGTTTTCTTGCAGTACGAAGTACCTCGTCAGGCTGTCCCACGAAGTTGAACTTTTCTTTTAAGTATGGGGGCGCAGAAGGAAGAAAAAGAACACAGTACAGAACAGAAAGGATGTGCATATTCCGGCGAAGTCGAATGGGTAACCAATTAAGACGAGAACGAAAATGTGAGATGTGGTCATATTTACGTAACCCAAATATGAACCGAATCATTGCATTTTGAAGTCTCTCAAGCTTATTCAATTGGTCTTCGGTTAAGTCAACAATGCTTGCGTCAGCATAATCTAAAATAGGGAGGAGTAGGGTCTGTGCGAGCATAATTTTGGTAGGAATTGGAAGAAAATTTCGAAGGCGACGCAACGAACCCAAAGCCGCAAACACTCTCCTGCTGATTTCGCTAACATGTCGAGTCCAGCTGAGTGTACTATCTAAATAATTATCTTAATAAATATACTATCTTAATAAATATCATTGAAGCAATGCCATATGTTTCGCTTCTCTGATGTTCAGTGCGTCAATTCTTCTGACCATTTTTTAACGATTGTATACGATGGACAGATTCTACTTTATTAATCTGTTTCAGCGTTAACCCTTTCTTGAACAAATACATCGACGTAATGTTCGATTTTCTCCGAAACCTACAATCAGACTGATCGCATCTTAAGTTATTTGCATATCAAATAAACTTTGGGCTAATAAATTAAATAGACCAAAGAGGTCGGACCTTACACTACAGTAAATCTATGGAAAAACGTGACGTATAATAATTATTAAAAAAAGACGTGAAAAAATTTGACAGCAATGAAATGTTTACTTAGCAACGCCAATAAATCAATTTATTAATTTTATTTTTATTTTGAAAATACTCGATAATCATAATTCTCCACATATAAGTCGTCGACTCGGATCGAGTATTTTTTTACGCTCTTTCATTTTATGTGCGATTCGTTTGATTCTGTTTATTTTGTTTATATTGTTAAGAGCTGGGGGTCGGGATTGGAAGAATACACGAGTCGATGGGTTGAGGCCTTTATTTGACGGTAGATTAAGCACACCGTACAAACCTCCGAGTGCCTCGGAGCAGTCGAGGACTACTCAATCCACGAAAACACTGTCTCTAGTCTCTCGCATTCACAACTAGTCCATTTTTCACTTTTATTTTTAATATCGCATTTTTCACTCTGACTTTTGTCCACACAACACCATGACAACCATAAAAACCGAACATGTCTCTTTGAATTTCAAACATCTAATTTATTTTTCTATTATTCTGCTAGCGATCGAAAAGTTCTCTCTAAACTGTCATATTTCAAAACATAAAGCTAGAAGCGCACGATTAATTTCCTAGTATTTGCCTTAGTCCGTGACACTGCCCCCTCCTAAGACATGCTCGTCTCGAGCATCGTTATCTCCGTGGTATCTAGCTAAACGATCTATATGGACAATTTTTGCTGGACTTCTTGGCGTGCGTTGTATCCGAAAGGTAACATCGTTGATTTTAGTAATCACCTTATAAGGACCTTCCCAGCTTCGTTGTAGCTTGGGAGATCTTCCTTTTCTTCTTACAGGATTGTGCAACCATACTAGCGACCCTTCCTCAAAACACGAATTGGTCGCCTTCCGATCATAACGTGTCTTCATGCGTTCACTAGCCTGAAGACCTGCGGCCCTTATTTGTTCATGCACATCCAACATCTTAGTCCGCAAATCATTAGCGTAGTCGGTGACATTTCTAGGCGTGTCTGGAGGACAACCGCTCAGCAGATCAGCTGGTAGCCTTAACTCTCTTCCAAAGTTTGCAAATGCGGGGGTTACTGTGATGCTTTCATGAATAGCAGTGCGATATGACAGTAGAAATAGTGGTATATATTCATCCCAATCATTCTGATGGCCGTCTACTACTTTAGCAAGGTGCCTTTCCAAGGTCTGGTTAAACCTCTCCACCATTCCATCTGATTGTGGGTGATACGGGGTGGTCCGAGTTTTATGTATACCCATTATCTTACAAACTTCTTGAAATACCTGTGATTCGAAGTTCCGCCCCTGATCACTATGGATTTCCAGTGGGGCTCCAAATCTACAGAAGACTTCATTGACCAACTTATTAGCCACAGTGATTGCTTCTTGATTCGGAATGGCAAACACCTCGGGCCATTTCGTAAAGTAATCCATTACCACAAGGATGTACCGATTGCCCAACTTTGTGATCGGAAATGGCCCTGCTACATCTAGAGCGATTCTTTCCCACGGAGCTCCAATATTGTATAGCCTCATTGCCCCCTTGCTTCTAGTCTGCGGCCCTTTAACAGATGCACAGCTAACACATTTTCGACACCAATCTTCGACATCTTCACGACAATGTAACCAATAAAATCGATCTCGAATCTTAGTAAGTGTTCGTTTAACCCCCAAATGTCCACCGGATGCACCGTCATGATAAGCGCGCAGCACTTCTTTTACTTTTACTCTGGGGACGACTATTTGCAAATGACAATTGTTCATGCGCGTAGTCTCCCATTTTCTACATAATACTCCATTATGTAAAGTCAAGCTCTTCCATTGCGCCCAAAGACTTTTTGTGCCTGTGCTATATTGTGCTACATCAGACCATTCAGGTTTCGAAGTACCATTCCGCAACCATTCCAGGATTGGACGAATATCTCTGTCATCCTCTTGCGCCTTTTTCATAGCGTCATCGCTCCACTGGTCATCGACCGAATCCGTCCGAATAACTTTCACAGGTACTACTTCCTTTGCCTCCTGTCTTTGACAGTGTTTACAATTCTCAGCACATGGTCGTCGAGACAAAGCATCGGCATTACCATGACTTCTTCCTTCACGATGTTCTATCTCAAAATCGAATTCTTGCAACTGCTCAATCCATCTCGCTACTTGTCCCTCTGGGTTCCGGAATTCTAATAACCACTTCAAGGCAGCGTGGTCAGTCCTCACCAAAAATTTACGACCAATGAGATATTTCTTGAAGTGCTGTAAAGTCTTTACTACAGCAAGTAATTCTCTCCGAGTAACGCAATAATTTTTCTCCGTATTGGATAGTGACTTACTAAAGTAGGCGATCACATTCTCTTGATTATTCTTTTGCTGGGACAACACTCCTCCAATTGCCTTATTGCTCGCGTCAGCATCAACTATGAATTTTCCCTCTGGGTCAGGGTATCCAAGAATTGGTGCCTCACAAAGATGTTTCTTCAGTTTCTCAAAAGCTTGTTGGCAATCTTCGTCCCATATAAAGGGCCTTTTTTCCTCAGTAAGGCGATGCAAAGGCTTAGCTATATCGGAGAACCCCTTCACAAATCGACGATAATAAGAGCATAGTCCTAAAAATGCTCTAACCTGTGTCTTATCCTTTGGATCAGGCCAGTCCTTGACAGCACTAATTTTAGCTGGATCTGTTGCAATTCCATCTTTCGATATGACATGTCCCAAATAACCCACTTGATGCCTGAAGAGTAAGCACTTCTTCGCACTTAACTTCAAATTAGCTCCACGTAATTTATTGAAAACTGCTTCGAGTTTCTTAAGATGATCTTCAAAGTCGCGGCCCACAATAATTATGTCATCCAAGTAAACAAGGCAAGCCTCTCCCAATAATCCAGCCAGTACTTGCTCCATCAATCTCTCGAACGTGGCTGGTGCATTACATAGCCCAAAAGGCATAACTTTAAATTGCCACAACCCCTTTCCGGTTGAAAATGCTGTCTTTTCTTTATCTGCTGGATCTAAGTCTACTTGCCAATAACCACTTTTCAAATCAAGTGTTGAAAACCACTTCATACCGCTCAAGGTATCCAATGTATCATCAATTCGCGGTAAAGGATAGCTGTCTTTCTTAGTGACGTCGTTCAATCGGCGGTAATCGATGCAAAATCTCAATGATCCATCTTTCTTCTTCACCAATACTACTGGAGAGCACCAAGGACTCGCAGAGTGTTCAATGACATCATTTTTCTGCATGTCTTGAATCATGTCCTCTACTTCTTTATCTTTTGCAAGTGGTATGCGTCTTGGTCGCTGACGGATTGGCATAACATCTCCGGTATTAATTTTATGCTTCACCACACCAGTTCTTCCAATATCACCATCATGTTTTGAGAACAAATCAGAAAAGTGGGTTAACAGTTCTTCGACTTTCTTTCTTTGAAGCGTAGTAAGATGATCTTTACAACCTTCTATGAGTTTCGTTACTTGATCATCTTCCCTATTCCACGTCGATCGACTTTCTTCACAATTCCTTAGAAAACTTATTTCTTCACAGGTGCCTACTACGTCACCTTTTTGAATAATCTGGGGAGAATTACATGGATTGAATACTGGGATCATTGAAACTCGAGTTCGTCCTACAACAACTCTTGCGGAAATCCATGAATGTCCATGTCCACGATGTTCAATAATTGCGCATCTTCTTGGTCTTCGGATGTTTTCGGAAGGTTCACACACTAATTTTCATTCACAGGAACTAATGTTTGGGATCTTGGGAAAAGGGTTGTATTCTTCAAACAGTAAACTTTCCCATAATTTCCACCCTTTATTGGAATTTCTTGGTTTCCACACCTAAGCACTCCATACTTAATGTCAATTCTACATTGATGGTTTCGAAGAAAATCTAGACCAATAATGCAGTCATCAACGATATCTGCTAGTATTGCTCTTTGCCAATAGACCCTGTCTCCAATTTTAATGGCGACGTTCACTTCCCCCCAGACAGGTACGCGCTGGCCGGTGGCTGTCGTAAGATTGATGTTTCCTTTCTCCTGTAAATTACATTTATCAATATACTTCCCTTGTTGATGTTTGATGACTGTCCGTGATGCTCCAGTATCCAGGGTAAGTTGACATGCTACCCCATTAATGGCTCCATCTATCACCAAGCTGTTTCCATCTTCTATCTGTTTCAATGCAATATTAAATGGGGTTGTGATTCCTCCTGAATTAGAAACCGTTGCGTCCACTTGGCTTATACTGGTCACTCGTTCCCTCCTGGGACAGCTACTCCGCAGGTGTCCTCGCTCTCCGCACCCATAGCAGGTTGGGTTAAATATACGCCGCTGCGTCCAATTCCTCTCTGTTGTAGCCATTTCTCTCAACTTTAGGGTTTTTGAGTCATATCGCACAGCCTCCACCTCTAGGGCATGAGCTACAGCCTCCTTCAGGCTGATGTGGTGCTTCAAGCGGACGGTAGCTCTAACCTCTGAATCACGAATTCCATCCACAAAGGCTTGCAACAACATCGTCTCTACAGTGGACGGTGAAGATTTGTAAGCCTTCCGCACGAGTCTCTCAACTTCCACTGACCATTGCTGTAAGCTTTCATTAGTTTGCTGAACACGGTCCCTGAGTTGAGCCCTATAAACGTGTTCGAGATGGCTATCACCATATCGAGATTCCAAAGCATTAAGAAGTTCGTCACATGTAACCTTATTTTCATTGACGCACAACGCTTCCAACACAGTTAATGCTTCATCACGGAGTGCAATCGTAAGGGCAGACTGCGCTTCATCATCCGTCCAACGACTTGTTCTCTTGACGGTCTCGAATTGAAACTTGAAAGCCGCCCAAGATGATTTGCCGTCGAAATGTGGTAACTTAAAAAGCTTTGCCGGTGTCATACCTTCTGAACTACGCGATGCTCCTCTGTGCGTTTCAAGGAAATCAACTCTCCGCTTTATGTTCAATAACTGCGAGTCATGCTCCTGCAAGGTTAAATCTTGTTTTTCGGAAGACTCCTTCATTCGCCATACTTCCTTCTCCATCAGCTCTACCTTCTGCGTGATCTGTTGCAGCGCAGCTAGTATGTCCTTGTGAAATCTCTCATGAAAAGCACGTAACTGTACCTCGAGACGCGCACTGGCCTGTTCTTGCACATGTGACTGTTCTTGTATCTTAACAGTCATCTGTTCTAACAGCGTGTTTACATCCGCCGCTGGCATTTGATGTGCGACAGGGTTGCGCTCAGAAGTACTTGCAACTGAGTCTTCTCGCTCTCGCGCTTCGGACATGGCACGCGTAGTAACGCCCTCCTTCTCGACTCTGGGTACCAATGGCATCTTCCAATCCCACTTCTGACACCAATGTTAAGAGCTGGGGGTCGGGATTGGAAGAATACACGAGTCGATGGGTTGAGGCCTTTATTTGACGGTAGATTAAGCACACCGTACAAACCTCCGAGTGCCTCGGAGCAGTCGAGGACTACTCAATCCACGAAAACACTGTCTCTAGTCTCTCGCATTCACAACTAGTCCATTTTTCACTTTTATTTTTAATATCGCATTTTTCACTCTGACTTTTGTCCACACAACACCATGACAACCATAAAAACCGAACATGTCTCTTTGAATTTCAAACATCTAATTTATTTTTCTATTATTCTGCTAGCGATCGAAAAGTTCTCTCTAAACTGTCATATTTCAAAACATAAAGCTAGAAGCGCACGATTAATTTCCTAGTATTTGCCTTAGTCCGTGACAATATCAAAGTTTTCTGCATATTCCGTGTTTCAAGCTATTTGGACAAATACTGAGGGTTATTATGTCTATTTTTTCTGAACTACAAAACCGATGACTTTGAAATATTTACAGAACAATCTTTAATGTATCCCCTTTCTAACAAAAAAAGAATGAATAAAATCGGACCACGCGTTAATGATTTACAACTCAGTATACATTTTAACTTTTATCCCCTCTCCTAAGGGAACCATGCTGAATTTCGGGATAAAAAGTATCCTATGTCCTTCCTCGTAGTATGAACTCAAGACATACCAAGTTTCATTGGAATTCATTCAGTAGTTTCGGCGTGATGCGCGGCCGTGATACAGAAAGACAGACAGACAGACAGACAGACAGACAGACAGACAGACAAAAATGAAAAAAAATACAGTTTTGGGTTCAGAACCGATATTAGAGTGCCCTCGAAAAAAAATTTTCAAAATATCTTTAATGTACAGAATTTGACCTGTTACAGATTTATTATAAGTATAGAATAGATAAGTAGCATAGAGATCAGCTGCCACTGACTCCAGGAAGTTGAGACAAAAAGTGATCCTTTAAACGTTTCTTGAAGATATTAACAGAATTGGCCTCCCTGATATCAAGCGGAAGGACGTTCCAGAGCTTTATGGCCTTCACCGTAAAAGACTTACCAAAGAAAGTCGAACTATGTGTGGGCACCCTTAGAGTTAGTTTTCTTGCAGTACGAAGTACCTCGTCAGGCTGTCCCACGAGGTTGAACTTTTCTTTTAAGTATGGGGGCGCAGAAGGAAGAAAAAGAACACAGTACAGAACAGAAAGGATGTGCATATTCCGGCGAAGTCGAATGGGTAACCAATTAAGACGAGAACGAAAATGTGAGATGTGGTCATATTTACGTAACCCAAATATGAACCGAATCATTGCATTTTGAAGTCTCTCAAGCTTATTCAATTGGTCTTCGGTTAAGTCAACAATGCTTGCGTCAGCATAATCTAAAATAGGGAGGAGTAGGGTCTGTGCGAGCATAATTTTGGTAGAAATTGGAAGAAAATTTCGAAGGCGACGCAACGAACCCAAAGCCGCAAACACTCTCCTGCTGATTTCGCTAACATGTCGAGTCCAGCTGAGTGTACTATCTAAATAAATTCCCAAGTTTTTAACATCATCACAGTAAGGAATCACAATGTTATCAAATAAAATAGGCGGTAAGGATAATCTGTCAACTTTACACATCTGTCTCCGACTGCCAATGATAATCGCTTGAGATTTTCTTGGGTTGACACTGAGGCCAAATGTTTTACTCCACACAAGGATTTTATCCAAGTCATCATTCATTTTAGCAATAGCTGCCGGAAGATTCTCCAAAGTTGATTGCACATAAATCTGGACATCGTCTGCATACATATGATAGAGAGAAGAAAGGTTTTGAGAGATTGAATTAATGAAAATAGTAAAGAGTAACGGTGACAACACGCCTCCCTGAGGAACGCCAGCAGCAATATCACACCATGATGAATAAGTATCATCAGCGCGAATGCGCTGCCGGCGACCCTGAAGGTAACTACGAAACAAGTCAATAACTGCTGGAGAAATGTTAAGAGAACGCAGCTGACCAAGTAGGATGTCAAAATCGACAGTATTAAAAGCGTTGCTGAAATCCATGGTCATAATGGTTAGCTGTTCATTGTCCATGCCAAGCCGGATGTCATCAGTCACTTTGATCAAAGCAGTGACAGTACTATGTCCAGGACGAAAGCCGGATTGAAAAGGAGTATGTACCTAATAATTAAAATTTACCTACGATGTTAACAATTTTTAGCATGAAACTAAAAAACATCAGGAAGATTTGTTTTTGTTGGGTTTTTATTATTTTAAGTAAATTACGTTTAATTAACTTTACTTGCGATTTTGCACACCGAATGCTCTCCGATATCTCGTCCTGAATAACTGATCAGCTTATTATAGCCCTTCAGTTTGACACAGGCCTCATAGGAAAAAATATACATATACAAATATACATGTACATATATCATTATAGTTTATGTTGCCCAAATATAACCATGAACTTTTGACAAACCAAAATTAAAGTAAATTTAATGCAACTAATAATATTGAACCGCTTAAGCGAATATAATTCGTTTTCATATTGCGATTTTGGTCAAGCTTACATAAAACGATTACATAAAACTGTGACATCTTTAAGCAGACGAACAAACCAACATGTTGACCTTTACATACTTGGAAACAAAATAAAAATGCAGTTATTGATCAAGCGGCCTTTTATACGAGTAAGTGAAAGCCAGCCAGAGGCGTTTTGACTCGCGGCCGTTTTGCAATGTAAACTTTATATGACTACTTACGAAACCTTAATGGAAGAAGATGAAAAACGATTAAAACAACACTGTCAAGTGCTAATTTTTTACTTACTTTAAGGTTCCCACGTTTAAAATTTATTTTCATAATATACTATACCTACATAAATGTGGAAGAAGAGGAAAACGGAAAGGATCATACAATAAGTAAACCCAAATCGCTAGAAAGAAGCTGCGAAGCATAAATAGGTATATATCAGGACCATTAACCCCGAAGTAAGCGATAGCTTGTGTTATGGGTACTAGATAACTGATAAATATTTATATACATACTAATATACATAAATGTAATATATCGAAAAACACCCAAACACTTGAAAACATTCATGCTCATCACACAATCATTTACCAATAGTGGGAATCGAACCCACGACCTCCGACGCAGACGGCAGGTTCGCTACCGCTACGCCAATCGCCGTTCGGTCGTCAAATTGAACACAAAAGATTACAATCATTATTGTAATTTTTTGGTAAGAAATAAAATGTGGTTGACTAAAGACGGCATTTGGCGCTCTAATAAGGATAGAATATCCGAAATTGTAATTAAATTTAAGTCTTGTCTTTAATTATCTAAAATGGTTGAAGGTGTGAGTTATTGTTATAATGGTAGCTGAAAAGGTGTGTAAATCTTGTACAAATGGCGCGCTTACACCGTGCCCTAAGGGCAAATAGATAACAAAAGGACCTGCCTATTATTGTTAAGACTTTATCAAGGTTAGTAATTTAAGCCGAGAGCGAGTTGAACTATTTCAAAAATGAGATTTATAAGGACTAAAATGAAAATACCTAATAATTTGACGACCGAATGAAGTGCCTAGCGGTAGCGAACCTGCCGTCTGTGTCGGAGGTCGTGGGTTGGATTCCCTACTGGTAAATATTTGTGTGATGAACATGAATGTTTTCCAGTGTCCGGGTTGTTTTCAATATATTATATTTATATAACTTGATAACTGATAAATATGTATGTATATTTATCAGTTATCAAGTACCCATAACACAAGTTATCGCTTACTTTAAGATGTGTGTAATGTCTATATTTATTATTTCATACTTCATACTTTTTTTTCAACTTTGTTCAATTCCATTTCATCGAATGGAAATAATACTATAGTCTTATGGGTAAAGCCCCAGGTACCTACGCTGTAACATAGGTTATCGTACGAAGTATTAGAATAGAGTAACGTTAACAAAAAATGTTTTGACTCCAAACGAAAGACGCTGTGCAGTACAATGATCTCAATTGGTGTCAAGTAGTGGTTAACTATAACAAAATATAAAGAAAAAGTCTGATAGCGGTTCCCTAATAGACTTTCACATTGAATCAATGGACAGACAGCCAAAAGTCTTTTGTATTTTATTTTATTAGACTAAGAGATTGTCTCTTACTGTACTAAGTCTAACTTATTTACACGTCTTATCAAACTAATATTATATTTGTGTATGTATCTTAGGTTGGAATGGAGCTAGTTATCCTCTGGATTAACACCTTATTTTATTTTCATAAGATTAACATCTTATATCGAAATTCGGATGCGACTAGAAAAATAAAAGGCTTTCATCGTGAAAATATTTATATATTTACATCTATAAAACACATACATTTACACTCTAGAAGTTAAGTAGGTACTATGTAGTTTTTATATATATATGTACAAGTTTACCGTTTACATTTTTATCTACTCTAATATCATATTAATATCGTGATACCTAATGCATTGAAATACAGAATGATTATGATGCAGCTCATCTACTTAAAACTCTTCTTGGGGCCGATTTTATTCAATCGCCAGATAAAATATCTGAGGAATAAATTTGTAAAGTATGCCATACAAAATCTGTCAAAACGTCAAATCTATTTTATCTGGCGGTTGAAAAATCGGCTCTCAATAAAATAATTCTTTTAAAATCTTTTTTCTTCAGCATCTATATGGTCTGGTATTGTTCTTTGTGGAGTGACCCTTAAAAGTTACATTATATTTATAGGTTTATTTATGTGTAAATCTACTTATATAAAGCTGTCTTGCTGCTGTAATAATACTACGAGTATGTATAATACTATGTTGTATAATTCGAGTAGGTAGATACTCGTAGGGATTAGCATAATATTGTTTGCAATAGTAGGTTGTTTGTCATGCTGTTGCTTAAGATTCGTATAAATAACACTTAAATTGAATATCTACATAAACACTTTCTTGTAAAACTTACTGTCTCATCGTGTAAGGGTTCAATAACCTCCGTTTTATACAAGAGCTCTTTGTATTGTTATTGCAAACGATTAAATTAAAAATATCAGCCGATAAATGTGTTTATAAAGTTTGTATTTTCTATGAGAATCTATGTTAGAAGATTCCGCATTGTATATTCTTTTATAATAAACTGTACTACTTAGACATTTTCAGGAATACGAATTTCATGGCGAATTTCTAAAATAAGCCTAAAAACAGACCTATCACACTCATCACTTTCCATCACGTTTATTTCGGAAAAAGATAATAATTATCACTGTTTTTAATCTTTTTACAAAGTGGTATTAAAACCAAATAATATAGTCAACGCCTTGAATGAACGTTTTAAAAACGAATTACTTACGTCTTTGACATTTATTTCTCATTAATGTATTAACATCAATACAATATTTCAATTTTTTTATTACCGGTATTTAATACCTACCTACTTTACATTTTTTTTTGTATTTAGCTTTAGTAGCATATTACCATTTTAGGTTTTACAAATTATTTTATTTTTATACCAATGTTTTTTACAGCCAGTTTATTTAGGATTCGTATGAAATATATACTATAGATATATATTTCGATAAGTATATTAATTCTATATGTTACGGCTAAAGGTAGGTTTGAACATAAACTTAAGATTAGCCGGCTAAACTTAAGTTTAACTGCAGGCCCTTGGCTAAAAATGTAGAAATAAATGAAAAAGGAAACAATATAATAATGTTTACTATTTTGACACGAATTTTTTATTAAAATGCCGGCTACTAGTTCCAGCCATTAAAACTAGGGATGCAGAGCGAGCGAAGCGAGCTCGGGGGCACCACGACTAGGATAATTCAGGTGATTATTTTCTTTTTTGACCACCCAGAAATAGGAGCCCCGCGAAGCGGGGCTCCGTCGACCGAGCCTATAATTACATTGTTTCCTTTTTCATTTCTTTCTACATTTTTAGCCAAGGGCCTGCAGTTACACTTAAGTTTAGCCGGCTAATCTTAAGTTTATGTTCACACCCACCTGAGCCGTAACATATACATAATTGCAGACTGTTTTTTGATAGAAGCAATGCAATAAGGCACTTAATATGCCAAATATACAATATCCCATTGCCTTCCTCCCCTTAAGCCAACCAACCCCCTTTTAATTCCCATTTCCTTCAAATATAAAAATTACGAGACGTTAAAAAATTCATTGAGGTATACAAAACAAAGACTTTGCGTGAAATGAAAATTTTATCAGAACTTGGTTACAATAGAAGTAATCAGTAATCACATAATAGTATCACATACCAATAAATAATCCGAGCTTTACAATAGTGGTAACGTTATCAGTCTATGTTAAATCATATCAGGAAATATTCAGGCCCCACGTAGGAGCCACACTTGGGAAAATCTACCGGCGCTTGCACGAAGTCCCTTTGTTCACCGACCTATAAAAATAAAATAGGTATTATAGTAGGTATAAAATATATTATATTAGTCAAGAATAGTCAAGTGTGAGGGGGGCTTGCGCACTGAGGGTTTCGTACCATCAAGACCAATTTTTTTTAATTAATCTCGTGAGCAATTACGAACGTCAACTTTACAAAATCAGTTATAAGTGTAATAAAAAAGTGGCATAATAATCATTGTACACAATAATAATTTAAATATGCAATAAGCAGGGACTTTCTTATTAGGAAGTCCATGCCTCTCATATAGTCATCGGTATTATAGTTTATAATAAGCTTTTTTTTTTTCTTTATCCGTTTCTAATTCCAACCAAAACACCTCTCTACCCACGAAATTCAAAAACGAGCCCCGTTTATTGTATGGGAGCCCCCTTATAATTTTTCTTTATTTTAATTTAAATACCTATTTATTTAATGTGAATAGTAAAAGTAAATATTCTGTGAATATTTAACCGTCTACCTGTTTCGGTGAAAATTTCAGCTGTCTTACTATCATGGTATCAACAGATACAGCCTAGTCACAGACGGACGGACAAACGGACGGCGAAGACTCAGTAATAGGGTCCCGTTTTTACCCTGACGGTACGGAACCCTTAAAATATAAAGCCACTGCGGACGACCTAGCAACGTTTATAAGTAGGAGTATAGAGCCATTGAGGTATAGTTTACATTACATCTACAAAGTAAATATTTGCACTAACCTTGAGTACGAAGTCTAATCCCCGCGTCCAGTGGGCGGACCGCTCGTCCCTCATCATCCAGTACCCCGGATTATCAGCCTTAAACCGGAGAGCTACGGCGCCGAACTTAGGTACGACTATCGTGTCCTTAAGTACCGGGTCTTCGAGGTTCTTATACGGAAACAGAGTTCCTTCCTCGTGTAACTTTATCATGGTTTCCTTATCCAGACTTTTGTTGAACTGCCGGATACCGACGACGTGGAAGCTGTAACCATGCAAGTGGAAGATGTGGTCGGACTCGCCGCCTGTAACGAACAAAATATACGATAATTAATTTAATAAACCGACTTCAACTCTCATCAAACTACTGTTGAATACACCCATTCCAATTAAACATTTAAGACTTATATGGTATTCTCATGGATACCATTATCAGAACTGGGATAACTAAATTGAAATGGGACCACTCGAGAAGCATGAGCTTTCTAATAAAAAAAGAATCATCAAAATCGATTTACATACATAAAAATAAACAAACAATAAAATTGAGAACCTCCTCCTTTTTTGCAGTCGGTTGAAATTACATTTTTATTTAGATACTAGCTGACCCGCCAAACGTTGTTTTGCCATTAGATATATTATAAAAAATAGCTAACGACCTACTCGCAGACCTACCGAACATATACACAGAAAATTTCATGACAATCGGTCAAGCCGTTTCGGAGGAGTTTGCTAACAATAATTGGCACGAGAGTTTTACATATTAGAGAAATAAACTTTTGGGTACCTGTATGGAGATTTCTAAATGATCCTTTGCTTTTTAATTGCTATCTTTTTGGATTACTTACCTATTTTATTTTTTTACTTTTTTTTGTGTTACTTTATTTTTCTGCTATGCCGTGATCGTGTTATTATCTTACATCGAAAATAAAATATATATAATGATCGTATCCTAAGAATCTAACAACAAGAAAATAATAATAATATTATGAGGTATGACTGCAATTATGTGGAAAGTGAACACAGCCATGTTGTGTTTTACGTAAATAAGTGTAATTAATTCCTTGATACTATATTCTTGAGTGGAGGAAATTAATTTTGGATGTAGATGATACCTAAATGATACACTCAAACACTCACAGGCATTTCATTATAAATCAGTCTTTTGAATTAAATACTTTCCACTATGGCAGCAAATCTAAACACGTTTTCAAATCAAAATGCAATCTAATCCTCAGCCTTCATGGCTCAATAATATAGACAGAAATCTAGTTTATTGCTAGTAAACATTTCGTTTAGTGAGGCAATAGTCATTACGGTAGTTATACTTAACGCTAAAGTTGCTTGTCATACTATTTAATATGAAAGAGAAACTCTAATATCTTGTTACCTAGCCCAGTCCACTTTCATAGAGCCACTGTAACCCACAAACACATAATTTACGGCATACTATGGAAAATTTGCCATTAAGTACTGATGCAATTGCTGTTTGACTAAGCACTTCCTTTTGTGAAATCTTTCTTTACAAATCTCTGCGGTTTCCTCATTCATCGTTCGGTTTATTATTGTAGCCGCAGAATAAAATGTAACTAGAGAGTAATAAAAGTCATCATACCTAGTTATTCACAAAAACACTAATACTATTTTTGGGAAAAAGTTAACCATTTTTTTTTAATTTTTGTCATTGATTGTAGTTTACACATGTAGTTTGTACAGACTGGGGTTGATTCTTAGATAAGTTATCAGCTATGACGAAACGAAGCAAAACCTTCATAACACACTGAGAAAAATGAGGCACTATAAACTATTGTGCATGCACACTTTTTTCAACAATCGTGCCAGTATGTAAAGTTATTCTGCCGGGGGTGCACATAAAATTATGGTTCCGCCACAATTTAGTGACGTCACAACATTATTTGCAGCTCGCACTACAAGATATAGGTCAAGACATCATAATGTATAACCCTAATGTAAGAAAATATATAGTGCACTGTTTAAAATACCTAATTGACGGCATTTTATATTATAATGCATTCATTATACTATTATGTGCTTTTGCATTTTACTTGTTGGTGCATACTAGGTCGTGCCCTATAATATATCGTGCCTGCCTATGATATTATTTGTCTGCTAGAAGCATATTTTTATGTGCGTTTGCATATTACTTGTTGGTGCACACCAGGTCGTGCCCTATAATATATCGTGCCTGCCCATGTTATTATTTGCTGCTGGAAGCATATCTTTTTATGCGACTGCACTAAATGTTATAGTGCTTTCCGAGTCACTCGAACCACTGAGCCAATCGTACATTATGCTTAACGGTAAAAATTTGTATCGTATGCACCATTTGTATGTGGGTTCGAATCCTGGCTGGGTTATTGATTTTTCCTTTTTTTTAATTTATTATATTGTTTTTTTTTTCTTTTTTTTTTCTTTGCTTCGTCAGTTCGTTTCGTCGTCAGAATTAATGTTAAAAACTTCTTTTATAACAAGCAATGTGTGTATTTTGTTCGGGTCAGCATCTGTAATTTTTGTAAAAACTTGCTTTAATCACGGAAACTATTGAAGATGGAGAAAAACAATGTACAATATAAAGAATATCATTGCTTTTATTAGATATATTTGCGAACCGGAATCCCCCGATTCGCTGCATGCACGTTATGTTTATGTGCATACGCAACATATTTTTTTAATGAAATTCAAACATTTTGTGCTGACCAATATTTTTTCAACCTGGCACGATTCTTTAACGTGCAATATTATCTATACGCACTGAATTTTATTGTTCCTCAGGATTGATGTACTTATTGTGCAAATAATCAGGAATGGCACTTTAAAATTAGCTGCGTAGTTTGAAATATAATAATGCAATTGCATCGAATGCTATGGTGCAACTCTTTGAACCGTAATTTTCTATGCAAAAAACTATAATACATGGTGCATTTAAGACGTCACTATTTTTTTGTGCTTTGATCACTGTAAATTATAATACGTAATCCATAATTTTATTATGCATATAGTTCTTGCACGATAAAAGATAAGACATTTGAACATAATGTTTTGATGAGGTTTCCTGCACAATGAAGTTTAATGCCCTGCAGAATAATTATACATTCGTGTCACTATTTAAAGTATTGCGCACTGTTTTATTTGTGGTAAGAAGAGTATTTTACAATGTTTGCATAATATTTTATTACGTCGACTTCAATCCATTTTTCTCAGTGCATTATGTTCTACGTTATTTTAGAACGAAATGTGATGAAAATGACATTTGGAGTTTTAGGTGCTTCATAATTTTCTTTAACTTTATAATCTACTCTAATTTTACACAGGCGCGCATTAATATAAATTGTATAAATAAATCTGTTTTATATAAGTCTTACTTAAAAATGTATCATTTCCGATATTTCCGATGAACTGTATCAACAGTTCATCGGAAACGACGATATTTAAATATTTGAAATGGTAACACAATATTCTACTCGCCTTAATTACGCTCTATCTACTGACCGGACGCATGCTTACATTTACATTAATTTAAATAAAAAATGCTCGATCGAAACGTAATAAAATCATGTTTTTTTCCGCAAAGTCAAACCAAGTATATAAACCGGCGAACACTAGAACTCATTAGAATTTGGATAAACTGTTACCTTGATACGATAGTTATGCCATACAAAAAATTAATAAAGTAAATATACCTATAACCAGTTTTCTCTTACCTAATCCTAAAAGCAGTAAGAACTCCATTTGGATAAATAAATCTCGTCAACGGATATAAACACTAAATAGCTAGAAAGTATGCTGCAATCGATACTGAAGTCTTCGATTACACAGAAACGTAATATAACATTATAAACTATTATGAGAAAGTTTGTAAGTGCGTAAAGAGAGTTTGTAAGTTTGTTAGTTCGTTCGTTAGTTTGTTACTGATTCACGCCACAACAGCTAATGAACGAACATAAATGAATGATTGAAAAGAAACCGAAACTTTCTACCTTCACTTATTTATCCAATGGATTGATTTATTAATCTGTTGTCAATGAGTATAATCGGGATGGGAATACTTTTTGTACCGGGAAAATATACGTTTATACTTCCACGTCACTTGTGAAAAACCGAGATTCTCGGAGACGAAGTCGCAGGCAAACCCTACTTCGAAATAAGTCATGACCAATCAGCTGTTACAAACTTTAACCGCATCCGTATTATGTATAACGGAAACTTTATCCATACGTTTAAGGCTGCTTTTCCACCAGAGATGTGCTATGCTACGTTGCTATGGATGCGTTTGATATCCACCAATCATATTCATTGCACATCAGCACTCAGCTCAGCACTGGTGGAAACGGATTCAACTATGTTTTTTTATATGTAAGGATGCGTGCTATGGATGCCTGCTATGGGCCGTCGCGAGTGGTGTAGCTATGTGCAAAGCAGAGTACAGTAGGTTTGTCCCTACTATCGATACATTGCATAATTAGAGCTTCATAGCGGCGCATCTTTCTTGCACAGCTACATAGCTTATTAGTATTATTGGAAACGGTCACGTATTTTCGTAGCGTAGGTTTCACATCTTCGCAGCATAACTGCATAGCATATCTCTGGTGAAATGGCACCCTTAAGTCTTTTTACTCAACTCACAATAGGCTCACAATAGGGCTGTCATCACTTAAATTGCCGACGCCGGACAAAAGCTTGAAAAATGCCGGACATTCGGCTGCAATTGATTTTTTTCCGGACAGCAGTTGTGTTGCGGCGGGTGTCATTCGTACATCGTCAGTCATCGACTATTTTACAACTCCGGAGTTAGATTGGATACATACGGTTATCGCAATAACGAATAAATATTTTATTTTTTTGCTTATTTTATAATTCTTGATGGGAATTCCCCTGACACTTTCTGGCAACCCCATCAGGAGGATCCTCGAACGTCAAACTAGGACAAATCCGGCGAAACCGACGCATGGACCTTTACAAATTAGAACATTAGAGAAAATAAGTACAGGTACATTTTTTTTACATTTACGGTTCAAAGTCATACATGTACGGTTATACTGCATAATAAAGATAATAATAGCCAAGTAGTAATTTACTTAGAAGCATAAAAGCTCTCTTCCAGTAATAACCGTTACAGCCTTTCTAACGCGGAAGGGTAATGTGTAGTAAACACGGCACCCGATTTCTTAACGACTTCTACTATTTTACTTGAACTACTTTTCACTCAAGGCTTTCAAAACAATGAAACTCGCAGACACTCGCAGGCAAACAAGTGAAAACTTGATAAAGTTTTGACTTAGTTTTGATAAGAAATAGATACATACATCTAAGATAAACACTTTATTGCACACTACAGAATAAAAACATAAAAAAGAAGTACATTAAAGAAAAAGCATACTATGAAGTACATGACTTTCTAAACGAATGATAGAATAAGCCTGCCTCCCACTAAATTGGTCAATGCGCCCTTCCAGGGCTCCGTTATTTTGTTCAATTAATGTAACGTGAATAAGATGATGGAATGTTACCTATAATGAATAATGAATAAATGAAAAAAAAGAAATAATCGAAATACAAACTTGGAACTTCAACTTGGCGGCCTTATCGCTACATAGCGATTTCTTCCAGGCAACAAATGTATGTGAAGTAACTAGAGGTGTAGGTAAGTACCTACTTCACACTAGGTATAATACGAATACGATCTGGCCCGGAACTTCAGCCGCCGAATATAAGGTGCTTAAAAAACTTTTTCTCCTAGTTAACGCGAGGAAACGAGCGGGCGGGTCCAGAGAGTACCAGAAAAACTGGTAAATTTGTATATCCCCCAATCTTCTAGATAGAAGATTGGGGGATATACAAATTTACCAGTTTTCAGTATTCAAGATTGAATAACCACATGTTATAACTCACCATTACTGTAACGTACAGGACGATTCAGAAATCAGAGCCTTTCGACAAGTCTGTTCGTGGGCAAAATCGGAACTAATGCTATTTAGTTGTTATTGTAACCTTAGTTCGCGTGCCGTAAGTCTAGAAATTAATCGATTGTTATCAAAGTCGCCAAAGTGTGATAACTGCTTTAGCTTACTTCTTCATTGTATAACTACTTCAGGGATGTACACTTTCAAAAAATACACTGCAGGACAGGAAAAGGATGAAGCTGAAGATAACGGCGCCGCCGTCAAATTTCTGCCACAACATTAACGGCTTTTTAACGTTCCAAAAAAGAAAAGATTACCAGGGCTGAGTACGATGGCCCATTCACTACATTTTTCTAAGATACTAATTGCTTATTTGCCGACATTTCTTATCTATTTGAGTTATCGGTTACCCTACAAACCTAGATAATTATAGCGATAGGTTATCCAATTCCTGTCGCAGACTGCTGCATAATCCGTAAGATCATTCGGCAGTCGGCAATAATCACAATGCTTTTATAGATAGCCATTGGTTTTCGCTTAGCGGCGAAGAAAAACATCTTGACCAAACCCGCATACTTACATGAAAATTCATCACAGTGAAATTCATCAAAGTGAAAGATGTGCGAAACCCGATAAACTGCACTAATTGAGCGTGCTGCGCTATGCGCAAACCGCATTCATTTGAAAAAGCCTCATTCGAGAAAAGACCCGTGCCCAGAAATGGGACACAAAAAAAGTTGAAGCACACAGACTTTAAACACTGTTAAAATATGACATTCGACTCAAAGTGGTTTGAAATCTGGCTCCTGCAGCTGCTGTGGCCTGTGAGTTGCGTCCCACGCGGCAGTCTGTAATAAATCCAAACGACCACGTAATTTGTATACCATCATAAGTAATCGAAGGCTTGAGAAAGTAACCGACTAGACTGATGAACGTGATTGGCTGTCATACCACTTGTCAAACATTATTGTTCACCGTAGACGAATGTGGTATAGTGTCTGACCATAAAAATATAATTATAATAGTTTCCACTTTTATAATAATGTACCTACATCAATATTTTTCATAAGTTATACTAATAAGCGAGGCTCTTCACCATAATAAAGACAAAAAGTAAAGTTAGGAGTTAAATAATAATAACACTTTCATATTTTTAGAAGAATCGGGATAAAGCGTTCTCCGATAGCTGGTGACACGGTTATAAAGTTTTGGACGCGCGATCTATAACAGATATCACCATAAAATAAGTATTTCAATTAATTATTTAGTGAGTATTCATAAGTGCCTGTAAGCTATGCCTATAATAATATGAAAGAAGTCATGTTGAGTTTTGTTTTTTAGTTAGATACTAGCTGTGGAGGAAAACGCTTAGGTTACAAATTATTCCCAGGTAACTTCTGCCTGGAGGAAAATTACCCTATTGCCTCTACCATCAATAAAAGCCTATCTAAAGACTTACGCTTATAAGAAAAATGATCCTTTAGAAGTGTATCTTTTCATTACTTAAAATAATCGGGTAAATAATTATGTAAATCAAAGACCCTTCATATTTTGGATGTTGAAACGATACCACCAAGTTAAACTTTAAAATTCAATATTGCAGAAAAGTTGTCTTAGGAGAAGTTAAACAAGCCACGTTCCTCCAATGTGGTTAATCCCGGAAAGTACACTTGCCCCAGAACCCCGGGAATAAACCATAATATACCTACGAGTATAAGAGAATCTCTCCATACGAGAACTCGTACTAAAAGCCACTGTGCATATTTTACAAGATATTATAATAACGTAGGTATACATGTTTATGTTGTTACCTCAGAGGCCTGTTCATTTGCTTTTACGAGTGTTTCGCTGAGATTGGATCTAGAGTCTACACCCTTTTGAAAAGGGCTGATATTGATTGATCCTTCGGTACTTGATTGGCTTCTAAATGGGCGCCCATTCTCCTCATAGAAAGCAAAGCTTTAGAGCTTCAATATGCAATAACCATTTAGACCATTAATAACGCTTTATCGTAATCCCATTTTTAGGGTTCCATACCTCAAAAAAAAAAGCGGAACCCTTATGTTGTTGTACCCTTTGTCTTTAATATCACAGATATTTTTTAATATTTACGACTAATTACTCATTAAAATACCTTCAGAGATATGCGTGCATTGTACCTACATCCATTTAACAAAAAAAGGACGGAAAAGAGGTCTGCTTTTCCAGAACGTTGCTTATACCAATAAGCTCCCTTTGCAACACATTCTCTTGACACTCCATTGAAAAAACAATCGAGAGAGCGATGTGCGCAAAACAATATTTATTAATATATAACAAACAAATTATTAACTTCAATGCAAATAGGCAGTTCAAATTGACTTGATTTTTCGCCCAAGACACTAAAAATTAAAAATATGTTTCGGGTTATTATTGGCTCATCTAACAGGTCAAAATTATCATATTAAAGCCTCGTTATAATTAAGTCCTAGAAAGACCAAACTAATAAATAAGTCCCTGTTCGCCTTCGCAAGCGGAAACAAATATTATAGTCAATTTCCTGTATCCATTTGAGGCACTTTGTCTAAAGCTCGACGGAATATCACGCTCGCCAGAATGTAAACATATTTTAACACGTTTCCTGTTCATTTCTAACAATTTCTGAACTGTGTCTCAGTTTGTTTTCATTTGTATTAAGTATGTGAATATTTACTTAGAACACCTTCCGTCGGCTTAAGAGCTTGTCTAGAATAGGCATTTTACAGACGAGCTTTTGAAATTGCATTCACTCGTTGAAATTCCAGTTCCAAAGCCAAACAATGACTAATAAAATATTATATTTTTATTTCGAACAATCAAATTCTTTATAAACAAAGTACTATAGATGATATATATATTTCAATCCATGAAGATGCGCCCCACTCTGTCAAAATTGCTTATGTTTCTTTCGATTCGTCTGGAGTTTGACAGAGTGGGGCGCGTCATCGTGGATTGAAATATTTAAACTTAACGGTAGGAAGAATTTGGTTGTTAGTAAGGTAACAATTTCTGTAAGCACTAATGCTATTCTAACTATTCTAATTCTTTCAACCGAATTTGGCCTAGGCATTCATATTAATCAATAATAAAAAATACATTTTTTTGTATTGCCAGAATTGGGTTATACCTAAGCCTAGCGAAGAATATAGGTATCTTCCTAGCAAAGCAAAGGTGTAGTAAACTATAGTCGTAAATATAAAGACGAGGAAGATGCAAGCATAATTATTTAGTGAAATCTTAGATTCACTAATAAATTATAGCAAATATCTTCCGTAAACAAAAAATGGTACGCGTTTCATAAAGTCTGCTTAAGTCTACGAACAGTCTTAACTAAAGTGGAAGGCATATGTCATTTCAAGAAAGTTAAACCTCTTAAGCTTAAATCGCAAAGGAACAACCGCTTTATTTAAGCGAAAGCGCAAACTTATTTGTTATGTGAATTTTGCTTTTAACATAATGTTCATCTCCAAGGAATTGCAATGTTTCTAGCACGCTGGAAAATGGCTGTTGAATGTTTATAAATCAAGTGTTGGTTTATTCTTGTTTTATGAAAAAGATCTTTGGAAATGAAATCAATCAACGACCTACCTAATTAAAACAAATCAACATCTTCATTCAAATCATTAAAATTTTGAAATATTCAATGAATATTACGTATGTTCCAAGGATTCCGAACATGGAATTATTGGGAATGGAAGGAGTTGATATTGAGGTGCTCCAGCCCAGAGATTGGATCAGTCCTCCGTATAGTAAGGCTGAACTTGACCTTCGTAAAGTTGAGGTCTGTGTTTCGGCACCAAGTAGAGCCTGACACCTTGATCTTCTTGTGCCTAGTTTAGCTTTACCTTCCTATATTATACGGAACTAGACCCCTTACGAAATGTTGACGCTAAAACTGATATTGCCTAATAATACAGCATGAAAGTTGCATCCAAGTTAGCTATTTGGATAAGTTTCAAAATAGGTCATAGTTACTATCTTTATTAGTTTTTACAACGTAACACGTTAGTCAAATGTTTGAGTAATCAACGTATTTACATTAATAAGTTTGCATCAATAGACGAGTGCAAACATTAGACGAAGTTCCCACGCCACTGTCCAAAATAAATGTTGGGAGAGCGTTCGACGCCCGTGTGCTAATTAATACGGTAAACACTAAAATACTAAAGGGTAACAGTATTATTAAGCTGCAAACTTAATTGTTCACCCTTATGTGATTACATTACTGACTGTGAGCTGAGGGTAAAACTGCAACAGTTTTAGAAAAGCAATATTCGAAAATGGGGCCACGATACGTACACTATTTCCATTCGTTTATTTTACAACTTTACTTTTATCTCTCTCTGGCCCTTGCTATTGCTATATCTGTTTCATGTGATTTCATGTGTCAAAGAGAAAATAAACAAATGGAAGTAGCATAACATATTCATAGCTCGCTGTCAATCGGCTAAATTCCCTAACATTGCCGTGGACCCATTTTTTTGCTGACCATACCTATATTTTTCAAATCTGTGAAATCAGTCTTTCAAAAAGTTACGGTCAACTTCCTTCCTCTGTAACAAAAGCGGCAAAGTTATCTAACGTATCCTTGAGTTTCATTAGATGTCCAATTAACAATTGAAAACCAAAAAAAAAACGTAAGTGTCGTGGTACACTTGGTAAAAACCAAATTTGGAATAACACCTTAAACAAAACTCCATTTTATCATGTGTGAATTGAATGACCAATGAAACCTAGATGACCCTTCTGGATGATGATGATTTCTTCAGTTAGCTGGCGCTAACGAGTTCATTATACCAAAGTCTATATCTCGTGATTGCATGCGTGCCCATTCTTTTGACTATCATGTAAAAGTAACTTTCAGTCGAGATTTTCGAAAAATTTCGCAAATTTTCTTCGTCACAGGATTTTCGTCACGCGAAGAAAAACGTCCGAAAATAAAACTTGGTTCAAAAAAACAAATATTAGGTCCTTACATATGAAATTGGCGTTTTGTATGGGAGGAACATAAAGTCGATTTTTTTAAAATATAATATATATATTTAATCAAAGTATGTACCATTGCTATCTATGCACTTTTGCCACCTTATAGGTAGTTCATTGATCCCTTTACTAAAAAAGCCATTCGGACGGGAATCAATAAAATCTTTAAAAGCGCTTTGGACTGCCTCATCGGAATTAAATTTTTTCCCTTGTAAGAAGTTATCCAAATTTCGAAAAAAATGGTTATCTGTTGGAGCAAGGTCCGGGGAGTAAGGTGGATGTCTTAGGCATTTCAATTGAAGCTCCTCTAATTTGGTAGCCGTCTGTTGTGCAGTGTGTGGTCTAGCGTTGTCCTGGAGCAGCAGTGGCCTAGAACGATTGACCAGCCTCGGTTGTTTAGCAGCTAGCTTTTCCATCATGGATTGCAGTTGCTGACAATAGATATCCGCCGTAATCGTCTGGCCAGATTTAAGAAAGCTGTAGTGAACGACGCCAGTGTTAGTCCACCAAACGCTCACAAGTAATTTTTTTTGAGTCAATTTTCGTTTGTGGCAGGATTTGGCTGGTTCGCCAGGGTTCAACCATTGCGATGAGCGTTTCCGATTATCATAGAGGATCCATTTTTCATCACAGGTAATGATTCGATTTAAAATCCTTTCATTACTGTGCCGGCTGAGTAATGTAACACAGCAGTCTACGCGCGTTTGTCGGTTTGCTGCACTCAATTCATGAGGTACCCACCTTTCAAGCTTTTTCACCTTCCCAATTTGCTTCAAGTGAACTAAAACAGTTTTATCACTAACACCGCAGCCTGCAGCTAGCTCGGACGTGGTTTGCGATGGATCCGCTTCCACAATAACCTTCAATTCTTCATTGTCAACTTTGGTCTCCGGCCGTCCACGGGGCTTGTTCTGCAGGTCGAAATTTCCAGAACGAAAACGTTGGAACCAAAAACGCACTGTGTTTTCTTTTGCGACACCCTCGCCGTACACATCATTAATCCTTCGAGCCGTTTCTGCAGCACTGGTGCCACGATGGAACTCGTACTCGTAAATAACGCGATATTTCAAGTTTTCCATTTTGTAAACAGAGTGGCGCAAAAAAAAAACCAAAAGAGAAAAAAACCAATGAATTACGATTTTCAAAACACAAAAGCATGAGTAAATAACTGTATAAATTTGAAATTGGAATTTCTAACCAAAGAAGAGATATTTGAGATCAAAGTGGCCAGAACGACAAAACGCCAATTTCATATGTAAGGACCTAATATTTACCCTGGTCCAACATGACGAGCTCCACGTTGGCGCGTAGAGGCACATGCTTTACGTGCACACACTCCTCGCCAAGCCCGGACTCCTTCGGGCACATGGACTCAGGAGTGACGTCACCTCCTTGCGTCAGCAGAGGAGAGGCGGGGTATGTGAAGCGATGCCCGTCCGTCTGACCCCAGCTTTCTGCGAAGAGAATTAGCTACGTTATCTATGGTATTCTCAAGCTCATGAATATTTACGAAATGTTTCAAGCATAGAACAACACTGCTCTTCACGGGTAATGCTCTGTCATGTTATTTAATGGTTATTATTATAGCGAAGCGTTTTTCAGAAATCAGAAGTGGGAAAAAGTGAAAATGGCATAAAAAGAACTTTAGCAGTGTACACTACTAAACTACTTTTATAGAAGTAAAACAAGAAGCCCGTAACATATTAATTAAATCGTACTAATTCGGTTCAACATTAATCTCTGAACTAGATCTACGACTACAGGTCACTTATTGGCAGACTACAGTCTAAACTTTAGACTCTAAATAAAATGTATTGTTTTTAATGGCTCTGTCAACTTCGTTTAGATAGAAGATTTGCGAAGAACCAAATTAAGTATCAATTCATTAAGTAAACGCCGGTGATTGGAGAAGTGTTTAAAATAATGTTAGCAGATTCTCCAAATAGCCAGTTTCATTATATCTTAAATCTACCAGTTTCATATTTGTGTTTATCTATTATTACCTACATAAGATTGTCTAACTTCATGAAAGGTAACTATAAGAATAAGGTGTAGATTTTTTGTAAACTTCAGTGAAATAAAAGGCTTATTTATTTATTTATTTATTTATTTATTTAACTTCATGAGAATTACGTCTATCTATGGATTTGCTTTCCTTGCAAAATTTTCCGTAGGTATATACTTCAAGATCGTCTAGTTTTGGCTAATGATAATTCTAAGGTAGATAACAAGACCGAGGTTGAGACAGGTTTTGATGATCATCTGATCAGGTAGTGAAGTAGTTGTGTCTTACGAATATCAAATATCAGCAAGGCCATTCACTTTTATACAAACTAGAACTTATCGAATATCGAGCGAGAACCTAGGCACTAGATAGAGACATTTTCTTTTCACTTCATTCATTCATTTTCCACTAGTTCGAGATTTTAGTTCCGTTTGCGCGATTTCTGTGACGACTGCAGATTTATCATAATATGGATAAAACGGATATGACTTTAAAGCTGGGGTCTGATTGCGTAAGAAAAACGTATTCATCATTATCGTAATCGTAAGCGAATTCTGGCCCCAGATTAGCTGACGTAAATCAGGGAATCAATCAGCAGGCAGAATTTAGAAATGATATAACGATGAATACGTTTTTTTTACACAATCTAGGGCTGGTTGTTCAAATGCAATTTCATGCAAGTTACAATTAAATTTTTAGAATGCTTTTACTCCTAAATAATTTTAATCCAAAGTATATGTTACTTTAAATTCCAAGAAAATCACAAAAATCCATGGGGACCCAAGCGGAATTGCAGGAATCGTCTATTTATGTGCTAAAGTCCCCATTCCCATATAAAATAGATCCCATATCTGTTTCAAATAACGTTATTAAACAAGTAAGGAGAAATAATTAGAGTTTATAGCTCAGCTGCCCAACTTCGCAAATAGAACAGGAGCACTGCTGCTGGTATAACGAAGCATTAAAACGATGTTCCCTTGTCGGGGCTTACTACAAAGCTCCGCATCTACTTGTACCTATATTTTATTTAATTTTTAAGGATACCTTGCCTTAATAAAAAAAGAAATACTAATGGGCTAACTTTTGTGTTCGTCTGTCTGTCTGCCTGCCACTTTTAGCCCTATTTTGCAGAAACTAGTAATTATATCGAGTTAATAGAATACTAAGACCCTTCTGGAGTGTAAAAAACTAAAAATTCAAGGCAAACATTTACGTATGTTTTAGTTTATTTTTTCTACTTCTACATAAGTGGGAATCGTGCATTTCGTAGCCTGTTCCTTATCCTCTCTTTCCAAATAATTACACCTACTTTCAATCAAGTTGGCTATAGCAATCTTCCGTTAGTTATAGACAAAGATTGCTAAAGCAATTTCACATTATCAAAATTTTACAGGGTTGATGAAAAGTAACCTATATGGTAATCCAAGTTAAAAGCTATCTCCATTCCAGATTTCAGCTAAATCAATACAGTAGTTGAAACATGATTCAGAAACAAAAATACAAACCTACGCACAAAATCACACATTTCTATTAACATAATTAAAAAAAACCTGTCAAGTGCGAGTCGGACTCGCGCACTGAGGGTTCCGTACTACAACCGGAGGAATAAAACCATAAAAACCACTTTTCTTATCGAACCGCAAAACTAACTTTGTTTTTAGAGGTTTTATTGTAAATATCAAAAAACTACTTATAAGATCTCGTTCAAACCAATTTTCGGTGGAAGTTTGCATGGTAATGTACATCATATATTTTTTTTAGTTTTATCATACTCTTATTTTAGAAGTTACAGGGGGGGGGGACACACATTTTACCACTTTGGAAGTGTCTCTCGCGCAAGCTATTCATTTTAGAAAAAAATGATATTAGAAACCTTAGTATCATTTTTGAAGACCTATCCATAGATACTCCACACATATGGGTTTGATGAAAAAAAAATTTTTGAGTTTCAGTTCTAAGTATGGGGCACCCCCAAAACTTATTACTTTTTTTAAAATTTTGTGTGAAAACCTTAATGCGGTTCACAGAATACATCTACTTACCAAGTTTCAACAGTATAACTCTTATAGTTTCGGAAAAAAGTGGCTGTGACATACGGACGGACAGACGGACAGACGGACAGACGGACAGACGGACAGACAGACATGACGAATTTATAAGGGTTCCGTTTTTTGCCATTCGGCTACGGAACCCTAAAAATCAGCTTTCCCATTCGTCATTATCTACAATCCAAACGAATCAAATGTACTTAATGCTGTAATGGAGTTGTTAAATGTGTTTAGACCCTAAGTGAGACTTCACTGATAAGCTGAATGGATACAAGTACCTATATTTGAACGTATTTCACTGGCTTAGCGAAGTCACATGAAATAGCTATGTTGTATAGTTTACTGTAGCTTTTATCATAAAAAACTGTTCTTAATTAAAAAAGTAGTATATTCACTATAAACGAAATAAGATTAAAAAATGTTAAGAAAAACACAGCGTCTATCTCCGAAGATCATCATTATAAATTATAACATTATCTTCACCTAAAGCTCTATCTTTTATAGTAGAGACAAAGATTTAACATATAAAGGCGCACTATTTAAAAGTTTAGTCAAAATATTCAGTAGGCACTTCTTAAAGTTTTAATCTTTAAGTAACTTTACGTCGTGACAGGGCGGCATACATACGGCTTGCGTTTATTTTGAGGAAAGCCGATACAGTGAAACGGAAGCGACGGAATGCATTTTTAACTGAAAAAGGCGAAAAACCTTGGTTTCTATTTTTTATGCGTTAAGCTAGACCTATCTATGACCTACAACTTTTCTTCGCTGCTCATTCGCAAGAAAACAATGTGCCTATTACTATTACATTCGTATACTTCGTAGGCACAGATTTTAGGCAATTTATTGAGATATATGAGATTATTCAAGTTTCGGAAAAAATTTGTATGGATTTTGACATCTGTTCAGCACCAGCGACGATGGGACACCTAGCGGGATAAATCGGCAGCGTGCCTCCCCATTGAACACGTGGTTAATGAAGACGACCTGCGTAGGTACGCACACACGCACAGGTTCACCGTACGGGCGACCGGAGCAAAATCGAAAATCGATTCTGCTCCGGTCGCCTGCACAGGTCAAAAAGAAAAAGAAAAGTAGATATAAGTAGTATGTCATCGTCATTATTACTCATTGTTGTTACTTCACTTTCCTTTCAAAAGTAGTTAGACGTTACCTACGTTAGTAACAATATATTCATCTTTGGTAGAGAGAGAGACATCAGACGCCGAATACCATAACTGTTGGTAAAGGTAAGGAACCGAACTGATTGTAAAATGTGTCTTATTTATTAACCGACTTAAAAAAAAAGGAGTAGGTTCTCAATTCGTCGGAATCTTCTTTTTTTTAAGAAGCTACTCCTTTTGTTGTTTGAAATCTGTTAAAACATCAGGTTTGCTTTGTTCAAACTTTTGATGTCATAAATGAAGAATCTATATGAAAACTTTTTCTTTTACCGACGTTTTTTTTCTAAAAAGAGCTTTGTTTTCACGAGAATATAAATGCCTATGAAATCCTTCTCCATTATCTATGAGACGCGACTAAAAACAAGACATGTTTCGCAAACGACATTAACAATTAATATTCAGCGGGGCTAGACAAAGTCACAAGCGTTTGGCGTTAACGCTAGTCGACAAAAATGTATGGACAAAACAAATGACTGTAGGAAAAACCAAGATAATAATTACTAAACACGCTGTGTTTGATACTGTCGGCTGTCAATTGTCAAGCGAAGTACGCTAAAGTTATCTACAAGGTCCGCGAGAACGCCAGCGAGCGTTCAAGTTAGCGTATAGTTAATTATTCAAGCACAGCGTGTTTAGTAATTATTATCGTGGTTTTTCTACAGTCATTTGTTTTGTCCATACATTTTTGTCGACTAGCGTTAACGCCAAACGCTTGTGACTTTGTCAAGCCCCGCAGGAAGGTTAAATTTCATGGCCGCGTTAAAACCATCGCTATATTCAAGCCTGTCTAGGAAGGAAGCAATAAAACGATCCTTATCGAGATAATATTACCTCATAATAATAAAACTTTGGCGTACAAATATTTTATATATTTTGTAAAATAATAATTAAGTAGCTGTACCTAGGAGTATAACACTTTGCTCATGTGATTACGAACTGTGATTACGAATATAATAGTAGGTACATTTGACAGTAATCTACTACCCATAATACAAGCTATCGCTTACTTGTTATGTAATGTCGATATATTTATTTATTTGTTTTAACAACTCTATCAGAAATACACTCTCTATATCAGTAAACTTTGCATTTACCTAAAACAAACTTAGTACTCGTTCAAAGATAGCTTGTCTTTGTTCTTTGCTCTGTAAGTAAGGATACCAACCATGACTGTACAACTTATAACTTAAATTCTCGTATAGTTATTTCATTGGCAAAGCCTCTCAGTTCAAAATATTACCTCTCATAAGCAAAACAGATACCTAGCTAATCAATAAAAACAAATATTAATGCAGAAAACAAAGCTATTAAGTTACAGATTTAAACTTAATTAAAATACGCGGTAAAAATAGCAATACCTGTAGAATCCACTGTCCATAAAGGTTTTATTTAATTCAACTGTCCCAGTACCTAATTTTGCAGAGAAAATTGCTTTAATAACATAGAAGCCGTAAGCACCAACTTATACCTAACCCTGAATTTATAACGCTTAATTAAGTTAAAGTTGTAACGTAGCAGAGTTACCGAGATAAAAGTTTAACGCTATTTTCTTCTTTTATGTTTTTCATAGTTTATTAGCTGTTTTAACTTTTAACTGAAAACATTCTTGGTAATTTAGAGCTAATGGAATGCGGTAATTTTACTGTTGTTTTAAATAGCGTTTCCGGAAGCGTAAAAGATCTTGTTTTCTCCTTGATTTTCAATAACGTTATTATTTATTTTAGAGTACTGTTTAAAATGTCTAATAGTAACTTTTCTACTTACTCGTATATATGTACTACGGCACTAGTAAACAACTACTAAAGTTGTTATGGAAAAGAAATTGAAAAAAAAGCTTTTACTCTGGAAATGGAAACGGGGTGTATTATGTCTTTCATCTCAAAAAGCCAATGCTACGGGATTTTAAAATTGGAATACCATGTGACCCCGGTTGCGAATCCACAAAAAAAACCGAATTGTGATTGATATAACATTGAACTTATTTCTAAACCGATCGGATCCTGGTAACAATTTTTCATTCAATTTATTAAAATGGGAAGGTAATTCCAGGCAAAGCGATTTGCGCTAAATCCAAACCGATCCAAGGTATCGTTATAGGTAATACAATATGCATTGAACGCTCTCCGGTACGGCCCTTTATTAACATTTATACATATTTATAAGGGACAGATTTGCCCTAATCTAATCGTGCCAATCTCGCCTGTCACATGCTGATTTATTGATCGTCTATAAAAAGAAACCCTTTGATGGATTGAGATTTTTTCTATTCAACACAAGTTAGTACTTGACTACGAACTTGAAAAGTAGAGGATGCTCAACGTAGGGTCCTAACCACTAGGCGATCACCGCCAAGTAGAGTATGCAGCCAAAAACGGTATCATACTAACGAGTCAATTACACAGAAATGAACATTCTTACGTGTTATTGTAGGACTTAAATATCAAACAGCAGAACATGATGATATTTGACATAGAAAACATTTATTTCCAAATGAAAACCTAATAAAAAAGTATTATAAGAGGAGGAGCTTTTTCCCCTAAAGCGGCAATGCTTGAACTTCTGCATGTGTTAGTTAACCAATGATCTTGGAAACCCATAGATGAAGGAAGAAAACTATGAGAAAATCCTAAATAATATGAAGACATGTATTTCCAAATGAAAACTTAATAAAAAAGTATTATAAGAGGAGGAGCTTTTTCCCCTAAAGCGGCAATGCTTGAACTTCTGCATGTGTTAGTTAACCAATGATCTTGGAAACCCATAGATGAAGGAAGAAAACTGTGAGAAAATCCTAAATAATATGTAAATGAGAATGTGACTTTGTTGGTCTATTTGTCCTTCAATCACGCTGCAGGAAAGCAACGGATTGACCTGATTTTTTCGCAGAGACATAGTTTAAGACCCGGAGAGTGACATTCTACACTTTTTATCTCTCTCCGGGCTCTCGTTCTACAAAAGTTTTTTTTACAGTGAGAAGAATGTTTTATTACTTGATTTAAGCAGTATAATCCTCTGGAGACGAAATGTAGACAAAAGAATTCTACTTATAGGTACATTAATTTCTAGTGTTATATGAGTTTGACTTTACCTACGCAGTGGAAAACCTATCCAACTACTAAAAGATACTAAAAAAATCTTTTTTAACATAGGATCTATAAAAATCATAAGAACTTTTTATAAATATCATCATTCGATAGTTACGAAGGCAGAAATGATTACGGTATAGAGACTAGAGACATCGTGGAGCAATCTAGTGATATTACTGTGGTTGCGCCCAAGGAGATTATATCCCGCGAATGATTACCTTACTTTCCTCTTGCACAGTTTAATTTGTGCTTTAATGTACCGTGTTATTAGATTTGTTATTAAGGGAAAAATAAAGATGTAAAAATTGTAGCCCAAGAAAAGACTTAAGAGTAAGTCTAATGTACCTTTGTTGTAACTTTACTGTCTTGTTGCAATTGACATCTACGCTGGAAAGGGTGGACGGCGTGAAAAAATGTGCCAATGATACAGTCCGCGAGGCGTAAGCTGAGCTTTGCATTTGCGTGAGTGTACATCATATAGATAGTGTAGGTGTAACATTGGCCTAAAGCGCGGCGCGTCCCTTGCTTTTGTATAAACCGGTTTTTACTGCTTTTTGACAATCGGCCTGAAGCGCGGTGCATCCATCGCACTCTACTTTTAGTGATCACTCACACAAATGCAAAGCTCAGCTTACGCCTCGCGGACTGTACTAACAGTAGTAAGGCCACGCTATAGTTCGCTCAGTAGCCACCTATAAAATTTTGACAGATGACGCTATTGTTTGCTTGTACGAAAAAGGTTGACGTAAATTGTTCAGATGCCCATATCCTGAGTTTTCTTATGAGCTCATTGGTCTATTGTTCAACTGCAGATGCAGATATTATGTCCCGCGTTCCAATATTGTTCTCGGCCAATATTGACTGCCGTGGCCTGATCGGTCTGTATAGGACCTTACTTATTTGTAACTTGTACCTATACTCTGCTGCGTCACATATTTTTTACGTCAAGTACATATTAACAAGGTGGGTAATTACACTATGTATGTGCTAACGTGAAAATAAATTATTTATTAACAATGTCAGTATTAATTATCCTTTAACTTTCTACTCTTGGCTCATAAATGAACTGAAATTTTTTGAGTTAAACAATACTTACCAAGTGGCAGAATTCTTAATTTCCTTCTTTATTTTTGGTCAAAGAAAAATACAGCCAAAAATTTTAAAAAGTTTTAGGGCAGATTTAGCATTTTTTATTTGATTTTGTTTAAATACTTGACTTTCTTGTTAATTTTGCTTCTCTAAGATATCGTCTCATTATAAACCTATTGGTTTTCGTACGCGGCTCCACCCACGTGAATTTCATTTTATATCGTGCCCAGCAGACGCCTAATAATAAAATACGTTAATTAACAAAAAAACCGACTTCAACTCTCATCAAACTACTGTTGAACACATCCTTTCCAACTAAAAATTAAAGACTTATATGGTTTTCTCATTCCATTATCAGAACTGGACTAAATTAAAATGGGACTGCACGGGAAGCGTCAGGTTTCCAAAAAATAAATTATCAGAAACGATTCACCCAGTCAAAAGTTATGAGGTAACAAACATAAAAAAAAATCTAGATTGGAGAACCTCCACCTCTTTCTTGAAGTCGGTTGAAAAGTAGCCTGCCTCATTATATATACGTACGTAGGCTCCTTTCATTCCGGAATTATGTACGGTTTTCCGTTTTCCATCCAAAGACAGATTTTTATGAAACCGCAATCAAAATTAGTAGCCTATCCAGAAACCTACCGTGACCTAAAATTGTGAAAGAATGTACCAATATTCTACTACATAAATAAACGCAATGTTAAATACCTTCTATATATGTATTTAACATTGCGTTTATTTATGTAGTTAATAGTGTGTGAAATCATTTTGAAAGCAAGTATGTCTGACGAATAAGCAAATAAACATACGACCTTGGCAAGCATTTTGTGATTACACAGCAGTAAAACTGGTTTAAAAGCAGAAGTGATTTGACTCAGTAAGTATACTAGTTAAGTCGACAGTTAACGTAAAAAATAAATTATCATAACGTACCTATGTGCTAGCTACATCGAATGTAAAATTTTATATTTTTTTCAACCTTTATGATTTAACGTCTTAAAAACTCTACAAGTTACTGAAGGCTGGCAGTTACTTTGGTCAATGGAATATTATCAGCCTATGGTCAGACAAAGAAGTTAAATTTTTTTGGCAGTAAAATTGCATCAATGGCAGTATGATTTACTGGCTTTGATGGACACTTCAAGCGTTACTTTTTGTTGTGAACATGCGAAGATAAAACAACCACTGCCGAAATTTTTCTGTCAAAAGTAAGTATGGACTTCTGTCACCTTGCTCACTATAGTCACTACACTACAGCCAAGCCAACTTACTTACGGAACTGCTTCAACTTTCCTGGCAAAATCTATTCTTTGTCAAGAGAATGAGAGTTAAGGCGGTTCATGCGTTAGTATTAAGCTTGAGTCAAAATTTACGATTTCCGAAGGAACATAAAATAGTTATTTGTTCAATTATAGATTAGATAATTGAATTCATGGCATTTCATAATCTAGAACTTGTCTCAAAAATATTTTAAAATATTATGTGTATAACTTTCTCACTAGAACAGTTTTTGTATAGGCTGTTTGCTAAAATAGCGGTCGACGCTTTATACGCAGATGCAAGATATTTGCCATGTTTCTTAACACAAACTTATAACAATAACAACTAATATTTTTAGTCTTAATTTATTTGTAGACATAAATTACAATGTTTTAGTTTTACTTATTATAATATGAATAAACAATGACATATTTAGAAAATTAATAACATTTACTAAAAAGTGTCTCAAAAAAAACACGATTTTCCTAGATTTTCATTCAAAAACCATAAACCGAAAAGTGCCATTTTTAGCATTTTTCGATAAATTAAACGTATTATTTTAGGATAAAATCCAAGATATTTTGTTATTTCTGAGTTATAGTAATTTAATTCAATTAATATTCAATGTCACTGGTTATTTACTATTTTAATAAGTTGTATATTTATTTTACTATAATTTTTTTGTAATACCATAATCGACGCAAAATTGCGTCAGCGCCAACGAATTCCTTTTTTGTATGGAGCGAAACTCGATTCACACCGTGCCGCATGAACACTCTTAAGTGAGTCCTCTACATCAAAATATCAAAAGAATCCGTACGATAATATAGGTAACATTTAACAAGCATTCTCTACGAATCTTTTATGGCATGACTCTTTAATGGTCTTAAAGTGACCTTTTTGTTTAAATTGTAACATTAATCTTCATTAGTATATGCCAATAAGAATAAAGAAGCGTCATCACTCTCTTTTCAACCTCACAAAGGACAATCTATCAAGTAAGTATCGCCATAACGATTCGTTAACTTTGCATTACGTAAATATTTCGCTTCTAAAAAATGTATTGTTAATTTCTTTAGTCTTAGAGGCTAGAGCTTTATAGGTTTCTGAGCCTATAAGAGAGTCATTGTCAGAGTGAGAGTGAGTCTTGAGTTCTAATGAGTTTAGTTCTGATTTGAGCGATTTTTTTTCAAATCTTTTTATTTATTTTTCTTCGTAAATCATCATTACTCATTGAGAACAACCAAGTCCATAATTGGCACGTACGTAAAAGAAAATATCAGCCTTAACAATACTTAATGGATCTAGTAACTATTTGTTAATTTTAGCAGCACCAAATTAACACGTTCGTTAGATGCTAGATAATTAGCTTCTAAAATAGTGAATTAAGGGGATTGATTGAATTTATTTTTGTCTTTCTCACTCTCACGGAGATTTGGTAGAAGCGACATGCAGCGTCGCGGAAGAATATAGCAGAAAAACGACGTTTTACCTAATTACTCAAAAACTAAGCTGGTTATCAAAAATCCGTTCTAAGCGTTTCAGGATATTATTATTACCGATACATTAAAACTAAAATTACAATTACATCCATTGTAGTTTCCGATAAAATATAGAAAAACTGAGATTTCGGAGCAACTTTTGGGAGAACTTTATATCGAGAAAATTTTATCCAATCGTGTTTCTGCTTCTTAGCGATTTTAGACTAAAGATCCAAAATACATGACGTGTAAATTTGAACGTAATTTTCTTTATAGTTTTTGCATAAAACTTCATTCAAAATCACCTAAATACGGCTTGTAGGCCGTTAAGCTAAGTTACTCTTCTGTTTTTTATTTTGACGACCGAATGGCGTAGCGGCAGCGAACCTGCCGTCTGCGTCGGAGGTCGTGGGTTCGATTCCCACTACTAGTAAATGTTTGTGTGACGAGCATGGATGTCTTCCAGTGTCTGTTAAGTATATTAGTATGTATATTATCAGTTATCTAGTACCCATAACACAAGCTATCGCTTACTTTGGGGCTAGATTGCGATGTGTGTAATGTCCTGATGTCCTGATTTTGCTTACTCAAATAATGGTCATTAAACCCAGTAACGTAATACAACAATGGCTTCTCATTTAAAATTACGGTTTGTTAGTTATTATGCAGTTACTTTCTATGATCCACTCGTAAGTGTATAATTAGCTCTTATGCTTTTTACTCACCGACACGTTTGGCTGAAATCTGCCTGGTGGAATAATTAAAAGGCACATAAATTATATTGTCTTTGGTAACTTTTGTAAGTTCTGAGGGAAGTTTGTCCGCCGCGTGCACTTCATTCAAACACAACACATCATCACTGATACACTTTTTACTGAACACAGTTGTGAATTCACGGTTCACCGGTTCATTGTCATCTTCTTTTTTAACTAAAACGTTGTCTTTACTTTGATACACCAATTCGGCTTCACCTTCTAAATTTTGTTGGCAAGCTTTTTCAGCGACTACTTTAATTTTATAAACGCCAATCGATCTCTTAGCGTCTAAAATGAAATCGGCACGTTCACCTCTGCCCAACTGAATTGATCTGACAGTCTCTGCCTGCAACCTATGTCCATCTAATGTTACTAAATTAAGATCATGTTGGTCGATGAAAAACTTAATAGGACAGCTTTTGAATCCCCCTCCATACGCCAACCGGAATCTATATTTCTTGCCGTACTCCACGGTAAACCTTGAGAGAGGTGCGTCAGTAGATTCAGGAGTATTCCCTTTACCGTTTATCAGTAGTGATTCCGCGTCGGGGATTTTAGAAGTAACGCCAGCGAGTGGTCCCATGGAATGCCCCCATTCCGCTATGAAGATTGTATGTTCAGTGGCGTCGATGTCGTAGAGTCTTCTCACAGGGTCTAATCTAGGTGACTGTCGCACGACGAAAGCACCGGCGAGACCGTCAGCGGCGTCTGCGGCTGAATGAGCATGGTACATGTGCGTACCGACTGCAGAGGCTCGGAACTTGTATTGGAATGTGGTGTACGCAGGTTGAGGGCATTGGGTGAGCATGGGTGCGCCGTCCATGAATGGGGTTTCTTTTTGTGGTTGACCGCGCCAGTGTATCGACAGCGCGTGTGCCGGTGCTCGGTGCACCACGTCTACCACTAGGATGTCGTTGTGGCAAACGTGCAGCGCTGGAGCGGGAAGCTCTCTGTTCGCTGAGAGCACGCCGCGCTCTCGACCGTCAGCGGTGATGCACATCGGTGGACAGTCTTTGCCATCTTCTGTGCAACTGTTACAGGATCTGTAATATTAGGAACATATTTGTAATTAAAATATTTCATCGTTTCATCCATAGAATTATAGTTGCATTCAATGTTAACACTCACTTGCTATAGGTTTTATAAACCTCGATGACGAGTTTGACTCGGCAAATCATCGGCCAGTCCAGTTCGTGGCATTCTCTATCACAGTTTTCGAAGTATTCTTCTGCAATTAAAAAAAATCATCTTAGATACTTTTAATATGTATACGAGACAGTGTTTTAAAATATCTTAAATGAAAACATAGGTAAGCTATAAACGCTATAAATAAAACAATTCCGTGCTACCTATTACAAGGAAAAATCTGCTTGAGAATGGTAATTTCCATTTCCGGTCTTCGGGTCTCGCAATGCTCGCAACGGAGATGTTGTCTTAGTTACATATTGCTCAATTATGGTTTATGGTGCAAGCCTGAAGGTGAAACCTTACTGAAGGGGAAAGTATGTCCCAATGACGCACAGGATACCTACATAGGAAAAATACGGAACCATTTTGCAATCTTTTGGATTTCCGTTTGTTTGTCAAGACTCTTTTTCTCAGCACAAAATTGGATGTTACTTGTTAGATATATCAGGGCGATTTTGTCAAAATGTATCGATCTTTAAAGAACTATATCAATGTCAAAAAATCAAAAAAATCACGCTGCAACATTGATGCAGTTCTTTAATAAATAATCGATACATTTTTACGCCTTGCGTGCGATATTTTTAGCATTTTACTGACTTTACATAATTGCCTGTAAGTTAGGCCTATGGGAAATAAAGTGCATACTTGAATTAAGTTGAACTGACTATCATACTAAACGTGTTCATAAATAGATAGTTTTTACAGAGTACAATCGTACCTGGCATGGGCGTGAAGTAAACAACAACAATCACACTGGCTATAATAACGCACAACACTAGTATCCTTTGTAAGGACATCAGCATGTAATTAGGCTTCCATGTCACATCACTACTTGAGTCCACCATTTTTTTCTTGGCATCCATATTTAAAAAAAAATAAACTATTTAAGCCCGCGTGGACTCCTTTTAACGTTGGTTATAACATTTTTTTTGGAACTTCAATAGAGTTTGTAGTCGTTAACTTTAAATGTTATGAGGCCATACGCGACCACGCGAGCCTACCATCAAGTGGCGACTGGAAGAATGGAAACAATTTAGCCGCGTGTTGTAAGTAACTTGTAACAAATGCAACTGGCTCGGACCCGAATTCGGAAGTAAATTGCGTCCAAGATTGAACCGAGCACTCTCTCTCGCTGCAGCGTTATGTAAGTTATTTTATATTATGAAACTTGGAATGTATAAAATGTCGAACGCTAATGAAATTGCTATTTTGGAGACCTACTTCTTATATGTTGCGCCAACTTAGGTTGTGCTTCTTTGACACGGTTATCAATAGATTCATTCTTAGAATTGTATTCTATTAATCGTTTTTTTGACTGCGATTTCACCTGATGGTAAGTAACGATGCCGCCGAATATATTATCGTACTAACTTGGAAGGAGTAATCAGGTAACTCCTAACGGTTCCTACACAGCATCGCGCCTCTAAATTTATTGGCGGTACGTCTTTTCCGGTGGGGTGGTATCTAGCCATGGCCGAAGCCTCCTAGATCAGACCTGAGCCAAAATAGAAATTATAAAATTCTAATGTGGCCCGTGGCGGGAATTAAACCCGCAACCTCCCACTCCAATCCACAAGCGCGCCACTGCGCCAGGGGGGACACTGATTTATAAATATTGGGTTGTACTAACTTACTCGATTACTCCTCATCCGGTAAACCAGAAATTATGCCTCGCTAAAGTTTCATTGAATCCCTCAAAGAATTCCTGCATCGCATCTGCTGAATGTGGCTGAATGCATCAACAGCTAAGTTGAAACAAAACTTAATACTGCTCTTGCGTCTTAAGTTTTGGGTAACGAATCAGCTTGGCTGATTAGTGCGAAAACGCAATCATTAGTCTTGGTACCGATAAGTCTGAAAAAAAAATTATTTATATACTTACCTAATAACAGTAAAAACAGAAAAAAAGAGAATGCTTAACCACAAGCATACCTAGTAATTTTGTGTTTCACAATAAAGACGTTAGTGCAGTATTGCCATAGAAATAGTTACACCACGTCCGTCTTGCCACCAAGCGTCCTTGGCCCGCTCTACTTACGATTACCTACCTACTTATGTGTGAAATAACTTATTTATACTTATGTAATCGTATTAAACCTGAGTATTAAACCATGTAGTCTTTGTCATACATAGACTTGGTATGGCGTATGCGACTATAGTTTTTGGATTATTGAATACTCTTTTGGTTTTGTACAAAATTGTTGTTTTTTTTTATTATAAGAATAACAATCTTGCGCCGGCTTAATATTGCAGGCAAAACTTGTACAAGAGGCAATAGCTAACAAGATAAGATGAACGAATACGAGGTAACTAACAATGATCATAACTTTTGTATTACATAAACGACAGCCCAACCAAGAGTGGCTTCTCGGCTTCCTACTTTCCTCGTTCTATAGCCTCCAGCACGTAGACAGAGAAGAGCTCTTCTCTGTCTACGCTCCAGCATAACTTCTTCAACTTTCTGTAGAGATGTTGATATGGTGCATGAAGCTACATGAATAAGATCACTGCCAGACGCCAGTATATTCGTAACTCTATGCCGGTCACAAGTCAAACGGTTTTAAAACTTTATTAGCTAGAATCCAGAGTACATACACAGTTTAAAAAAACGTTTAAAAGTCAATGGTTGAAGTTGACATCTAATCTGTGGTTATATGTCAACTGTCAATTTTGACCACAGACCACAAAACTAGAGAATAGAGATTCTGACTCAGACTGTCAAAAGGTCAAAATATTTTCATTCTTCAATCTGCTTCAATCAACAAAATTCAAAACTTTAAATTTTAAATAGATGATTTTTCAACATTTTTGTATTTATTGATTGATCTTTTGCTGTTATATGATATAATTATTGCAATGGAGATAACGAGGAAGAACTTCACCGGTGAATTGGAAAACATAACCACAAACTTGAAACTCTCATGTTTTGTTGGATTTGATGCCGAATTTACGGCTATACTATCAGGAGACTGCTTTAAACATAGGTAAAATAATCATGATTGTTTCATAAGAAAGTAGAAAAGAGATTTTTAGTTTGTTTCGAATAGTATCCAGGACAACCGATATTTGAGGTACAGTGGGAAAAGTACCATAAAGTTGAAACTTTTAAGAAGTTGTTCTACTGTCTATTTAAACTTTTCAGAGTGAACTTAATATAAGTAAAAGTGAGCACATCAGACTTAATAGTCATCTCATTCATAGATTATATCACAGAAACACATATCCATTATCCAGTTCTACAACTGGCTGTGCTGAGATGCTTGAGTTGGACCTAGGCCTCCTAAAATGAGCTAACGACTCTTGCTGCTATCCATCCACCATGGGGGTCTGCCAACACTGCATTTCCAGTGTTTGGTTAGTTTTCCAGCAAATTGGGTCTGCAACATCCATTAGTCGTGTGAGCTATTTATGGTTACTTCAGGAAATGCTGAGCTACATCAGCCACTCATGTTCTTTTGCAGATTTCCTCATATCTGACTTGATTATGCGATCATACTCTGGCATATCTCTTCATTGCTTACTATGTGAGAATTGTTATGAGATCCATTGATGACTGAGTGGTGTAGCGGTAGCGAACCTGCAGTCTGCATCAGAGGTTGTGGGTTTCGATTCCCACTACTGGAAAATGTTTGTGTGATGAGTATGAATGTTTTCCAGTGTCTGGTTGTTTTCCAATATATAATATTTATGTAAATTAGTATGTATGTATATTTATCAATTATCTAGTACCCATAACATAAGCTATTGCATACCTTGGGGCTAGATTGTGATGTGTGTAATTTCCAGATATAAAAAAAATAGTCAACATTCCTTATATTTTATTTTACACTCTAGGTACTCTTATTTATTTTTCAGATTATTTGACACGAACAAGGAAAGGTATGACCTCATAAAGAATGAAGTGAGCAAGATGATAATGACTCAAGTAGGTCTCACCATGTTCCAGTATGACAGAGATGGTGACAGATACATAGCTGTGGGCTACACGTTTCATCTGTGTCCACAAGTGTTCGCAGATATTGATCAGTCTTTTATATTCCAAGCGTCTACACTCAAGTTCCTTTGTAGACACAACTTCAATTTTAATAAGGTAACTAAAACTATTTTATGAGTTGACCTACACTGGTCTATAGTTTTATGTAATTTGAAATTGTTCAGACATTGAAAATTAAACTTCACAATATCTTTTACCCAGCAATCTCCCTCATGTCTCTTCCATTCACGCATTACGGGTAAAACAACTTTTGCCAGTAGCAATTGAAATTGTTGAACGTTTGGATGTTTGTTACGTTCACCACGCATCAATTCAGCTAAAATTTTCCATGAAGATACCTGATTGGCACTTTGGTTACTCTAAAATTAAAAGAACTTTGAATTGTTAAAATAACTGGTTTCTGTGGGACTTTAGAAAAAAACTAAGTTCAAAGCAAAGGCAGCCACTGCTAGTTTCTGGGGAGAAATATAGGGTACTTCATAGAATAAGAATGAGAATAGCTAAAAACTGCAGCGCGGTGAATACGACAGTGAATCCCGTACTTCCGCCAGCAGGTCCGCCGTGGAAACAGACAGATTTTAGTGGGTGCAAGCCCCACATAACCCATCCCCCGTTTCCCCTGACGGAACCCCTCCGTCAGGGGAAACGGATGCGTCAGGCATTTTCTGTCTATAAAAAAAAAAATAGCTAAAAACTGCAATCTGTAACTGTAATTGAAGATACTTACTTGAGATTTTAGTAATGATAACAGTAGCTGTGGTAGCCCATTTGTCTCAACCTCGACATCTTAAAATGAGATCACGGGGTTAAATCCCAGGCACACATCACAAAATTTTCGGAGTTCTGTGCGTTTTAGAAACTATCACTTGCTTCGAGGTGAAGGAAAACACTTTCATGCCTGAGCTTTTTAATATTCTCAAAGATATGCATAGCCTGCCAACCTGCAAGTGGCCAGCATGGTGGGCTACGGCCACTGATCTATAGTAGACTATACAAGTATGCTGGACCTCAGACTGGCAACGCAAAAATGAAGACACTTGATTTTTGTCGTTTTTGGCGCTGATCGTTGCGTAAGCTGGCGTGAGCGTCCATGGAACTAAAATAAAATGATGGCAAAACTACAATGTCTAAATGTCATTTTTTAGTGCTGAGGTCCTTTGATGGTGGTGCTTCAAATCACATAGAACACTTAGTCTAGCATACTAGTATAATAAAGAGTGGGTATGGCTGTTTCTGAGAGTATATGCCCAGCAGTAGGACATAAAAATTTATGACTATTGTATGTTTGGTTTTTTCAGTTCACCTACGATGGTCTCCCTTATCTCAGCAAGGCTGAAGAAGCGCATATAAAACAACAACTAAAAGACAAAACACTATTTGGTAACCTCATAAATGCACAGACTATAGATGAAGAAAGGACTCTGCAGAAATACTGCTCTGAGGTTTCACAGTGAGTTATACCTGTTGTATGGTAGATTTTTTGTAACTATTTCTCACCATAATACTAGACTTTTTTAGCTTTGAGATGACTTATATCCTTGATTAAGATTGGAGATTACTTTATACCAACTAGCGGACGCACATAGCTATGCCCGCGAAATGCGGCTTTCAATAATCCCGCGGGAACCGTGGATTTTTTCGGGATAAAAAGTAGCCTTTGTGTTAATCCATAACCTGTGTCAATTTCAAATTTAAGACAAATTGACATGTTGTTGCGGCGTGAAGGAGTAACAAACATACACACACACACAAACTTTCTCCTTTATAATATTTTTTTATATAATAATAATTTCATGAAAATGTATGTTACAATAAGATCTTAAATAAGTGTTTATAACCGATTACATTTTAACAATAACAATGGTGTATGAACATTAAAGCCTTAGAAATAATAAAATAGCAAGAATATAGCATAATGTTATTATTGTGATAAGATAATAATTGTTTTTTAATAAGAAAAATAATGTTATGTTTTTATTTTAGATGGCTGGCGGCAAACGATGAAGAGACCATGTATTTGGACATTGAATGTCCAGTAATGCGCTACATAGTCCACAATGAGTTAAGACACAGGTTCCCCGAAGTCCTTACTACTGATAGCTTAGGTAATAGTAATAAGGTAATTTTTGCTAACCATAGCTATTTGTTTCCTGTCCTATTAATATTTGGAATTTCTATTTTCCTATTGTTTGAAATGGTTGTTTGTTACTCAATCACACCACAACTATAATCACCCAATTTGTCTGAAATTTGAAATGTTAAACTAAGGGTCAAGTTTCACTGCGGCGGAATGGCTCCTACTTAGTTTGTATTTTATACAACTGACACAAAGTCGCTTCCGTTCTATTCCGCCGCGATGCAAATGAACCCTTATTATCCATAGTGGATTTACGCACTACTACAAGACCGAAACATAGGCGTAGCCACAAGCAAAATCTAGTATCAACCAAGTTATATGATGTAGAATTATTAGTCCAGTCAATGAATAACCAAAAAGGGGGCGTAGAGTGCATGAGAGGGGACCTAAGCAATTTCTTCTGAAACTTGTTCAGGGTACTTAGGAAGTTAACATACTAAAAGTCCTGACGTCTCGGAGGTGAGCCGGAGTGGGGAGGGGGGGGAAAAGGTACCACTTTTGGGTTTTTCACTAATATCTCAGAAACGGTGCGTCATAGAAAAAAAATCTTCTAATAAATTAAAGCTCATAAAATTATCTAAAACTTTGGTCTTATTCAATTTTGCCGTATTCCTAACCGTTTCCGAGCCACACGCTCCGGAAAAGTTAATACTACAAAAAAAACCTTATCATATAATAATCCGGTCAAGTAAGACATAAAAATAGTGGTCAAATAACAATAATTCCGACAGAGCCAAATCTTCGTAGAGACCTTAGGTTTACCAGAAGGAATAAAGTGTCAAAAGTCCCCATCAATCCTATGTGTGCACCAAAAGTTATTCGGGGTCAAATATCAAAATTTGAGGTTTTTTAGATTTTTCTCGAAAACGGTAAGTTTTCGCAAAAATAAATTCAGCCAAAGTCTTAAAATTATCTACAAAAATGGCCCTTATGATTTTTTTCCTAAGAGTTAACATTCCTGAGATATCGCGATTCTAAGAGTCACATTATACATGATATGCACATATATATTATACATAATCAGGCAATTACAATTGTAGTTGCTGAAGATATTGATTTCTTAGTAGTTACTACTTACTGCAAGGACTCCAATGGATAAAATAGTTTATTTTCTTTAGCTTCCTAACATTAACCGTTTACGCAGTGTACGCAACGGAAACTCTTAATATGGAACAAATTTTCCCATTTTAGCAACATTTTTCATTGATGCTCCTATTGTATTGGTCGTAGCGTGATGTTATGTAGCCCATAGCCTTCCTCGATAAATAGAATATCCAACATAAGAATAATTTTTCAATCAGGACCCGTAATTTCTAAAAAACAAACACGTTGATGCGCTCCTTCGTTTCAGCGAAATGGCGATTGCCATAATAAAAAAAATTATAGCGAGTCAAACTTAGAGAAAGGTATTTGCTGTTGTAGATTATTTTTTAGAACTATTAAAGGAGATCAACTCCGCAATACATGATTTTTGCGAGACTTTAGCCGTTTACGCAGCGTACGCAACAGAATCATGGCAATCGCCATTTCGCTGAAACGAAGGAGGGGATCAACGTGTTTGTTTTTTAGAAATTACGGGTCCTGATTGAAAAATTATTCTTGTGTTGGATAGTCCATTTATCGAGGAAGGCTATGGGCTATATAACATCACGCTACGACCAATACAATAGGAGCATCAATGAAAAATGTTGCAAAAATGGGAAAATTTGTTCCATATTGAGAGTTTCCGTTGCGTACACTGCGTAAACGGTTAATGTTAGGAAGCTAAAGAAAATAAACTATTTTATCCATTGGAGTCCTTACAGTAAGTAGTAACTACAAAGAAATCAATATCTTCAGCAACTACAATTGTAATTGCCTGATTATGTATATATATGTGCATATCATGTATAATGTGACTCTTAGAATCGCGATATCTCAGGAATGTTAACTCTTAGGAAAAAAATCATAAGGACCATTTTTGTAGATAATTTTAAGACCTACAACTTTGGCCTGAATTTATTTTTGAGAAAACTTACCGTTTTCGAGAAAAATCCAAAAAACCTCAAATTTTGATATTTGACCCCGAATAACTTTTGTTACACACATAGGATTGATGGGGACTTTTGACACTTTATTCCTTCTGGTAAACCTAAGGTCTCTACGAAGATTTGGCTCTGTCGGAATTATTGTTATTTGACCACTGTTTTTATGTCTAACTTGACCGGATTATTATTATATTATAAGGTTTTTTTTGTAGTATTAACTTTTCCGGAGCGTGTGGCTCGGAAACGGTTAGGAATACGGCAAAATTGAATAAGACCAAAGTTTTAGATAATTTTATGAGCTTTAATTTATTAGAAGATTTTTTTTTTCTATGTCGCACCGTTTCTGAGATATTAGTGAAAAACCCAAAAGTGGCACCTTTACCCCCCCGCCCTCCCCACTCCGGCTCACCTCCGAGACGTCAGGACTTTTAGCATGTTAACTTCCTAAGTACCCTGAACAAGTTTCAGAAGAAATCACTTAGGTCCCCTCTCATGCATTCTTCTCACAACTCCTTTATTGATTGGACTATATGCCCAAATATTTTTTTATTTTGAGACCCTTTTTCCCTTCATTAATTCTTCTCAAATACGAGTACTTCATATTAGATAAGAACATGTATTTCAGTGTGTTACGTTACTGTGATAATTGTTACATCCCATGTGTATATATTTTGCTTATTTTCTGTCAAAATTCTTTATGGATATCTGACACGTAGAGACTGAATGTGGGGTTTAGAAGCTGAAGAGCAACAATCATATAATATGGGGAAAGGTGTTCAACTATAAGAAAGGAAATTCTATCCCATAGATCCCCATTGATAGTCTTTTTCTAAAAAGCTCTTTAATTTTTTTTCAGGTTCTAATATACAAAGATAGATATGTGGAAGGTGCCAACAGTGCTCCCAATGCTATACTTGAAGAAAACCTAATGAGTTATCTTTTGGGATTCTCACAAATCATAGATTTGCTAGCAAAATACCAAAAACCTATCATTGGACACAACAACTTTTTAGATCTAGTACTTCTGCACAATCAATTTATAGGCCCTTTGCCTAATAAATACGATGCATTTAAAAATAACATCAATAATATGTTTCCAATCATATTTGACACTAAATATATTTCTCATGAAATGCGGAAAAGGCTCCATTTTGATGAAGTGTGGAAATCAAATGCACTGCAAGAGTAAGCAAATATTACTTCATCACTCATACCTCAACATATTTTAATTGCCTTTTTTGCTTTGTTATAAAGTTTTTAATTTTTTTCTATTACAGCTTGTATGAATTTTTCTCTGAAGGCAAATGTAAGAAATTACAGAATGGTGTCAATTTTATCAAGTTGAGCACACCGTTTGGTGTCAAACAATCATACCACGAGGCTGGATGGGATTCGTATTGCTCAGGTAAATATAGTTACTTCTATAAATATAGTTATCTGTAAGCAGCCGTAAAACGAGGCTTTAGTGTATCTCAATATAGTAGTATTATCATATTGTGTAGTTTTATTTTTCTGACAAGAATAACAAAGTAAAAATCAACTTTGTATAGACAGTGGCGCCTCCATGTTCTCTGCTCTTTTATGCCATCTGACGCATAGATGGCGTTGTTCACAAAATCACGATAAATATATAAGGCTAATAATTGTTTTGCTACACAAATCACATTTTCCATATACCAAATATGCAAAATGGTCTCTAGCACTGGTTCGCAAATCGTCTTTTGGTGTGTTTCTTCGCACACAACAATTTCGACGCACTTTTCTGGACTAAAATGATTGCTTGGCTTGTTCTTACATATTGAACCATAAAGATTCTTTCCCCACTGCGGATTATAATATTATCCTGCTCATTGTAATTATTTTTTAGCGTACTGCTTCGTGCGGATGGGCCACTGGGCGGCGTGCGAGATCAGCGGCAAGTACCGGCCCGTGGGCCCCAGCGAGAAGCTCGCGGCCCTGGCGCCCTACTGCAACAAAGTGAACGTCATACGCGGCGCCATACCTTACATGGTATACCTGCTTCAATCACCTACAAGTGTAGCCGTTGCTTGTAGCGTACTGCTTCGTGCGGATGGGCCACTGGGCGGCGTGCGAGATCAGCGGCAAGTACCGGCCCGTGGGCCCCAGCGAGAAGCTCGCGGCCCTGGCGCCCTACTGCAACAAAGTGAACGTCATACGCGGCGCCATACCTTACATGGTATACCTGCTTCAATCACCTACAAGTGTAGCCGTTGCTTGTAGCGTACTGCTTCGTGCGGATGGGCCACTGGGCGGCGTGCGAGATCAGCGGCAAGTACCGGCCCGTGGGCCCCAGCGAGAAGCTCGCGGCCCTGGCGCCCTACTGCAACAAAGTGAACGTCATACGCGGCGCCATCCCTTACATGGTATACCTGCTTCAATCACCTACAAGTGTAGCCGTTGCTTGTAGCGTACTGCTTCGTGCGGATGGGCCACTGGGCGGCGTGCGAGATCAGCGGTAAGTACCGGCCCGTGGGCCCCAGCGAGAAGCTCGCGGCCCTGGCGCCCTACTGCAACAAAGTGAACGTCATACGCGGCGCCATCCCTTACATGGTATACCTGCTTCAATCACCTACAAGTGTAGCCGTTGCTTGTAGCGTACTGCTTCGTGCGGATGGGCCACTGGGCGGCGTGCGAGATCAGCGGCAAGTACCGGCCCGTGGGCCCCAGCGAGAAGCTCGCGGCCCTGGCGCCCTACTGCAACAAAGTGAACGTCTTACGCGGCGCCATCCCTTACATGGTATACCTGCTACCTACAAGTACTGCTACACACCTAAGTGCTGTACACCTACAAGTATTGCTGTTATATTTCCTACGGAGCTAGACAAAGTAACAGTCGTTTAGCGTTCACGACAGTAGATAAAAATGTATGGACAAAACAAGTGACTGTAGAAAAACCACGTGACCGTATAGAGGAAAACACGCTTTTTTTGAAAATCGACAACGACAATTTGAACGCTCCCTGGCGTTCTCGCAGACCTTGTATAACTTTAGCGTACTTCGCATTTTTTATTATTGACAGCCGGCAGTGAACAACGCTAAGCATAAAGTAGATTCTGCTTTCATTTGTTTTCATTCGTCACGTGGTTTGTCCATACATTTTTATCTACTGTCGTGAACGCTAAACGACTGTTACTTTGTCTAGCCCCGCTCGTCGGATTAGAATTTTACTTTCAATGGACATGTCATTTTTTCTATATTTGTTTTACAATAAAGTAATAAAAAAATTGAGTAAAATTCATCAATTTTTTACCAGGTCCTAGGTCCTAAATGGAGAATACAGACGTAAAATTTGAATAGGACCTCAACTATATAAAATAACAGTAGTCAAACTTTTCAACCGGCTTACGTCACGTGTCATCAACGTAATATTCCAGTGTCGCGGAGTCGATATCATTGAGATTGGATGCAAAATAAAGTTCTATTTCAGAACCTGGTGGACGTCGACCCGCCGCGAAATCGGCCCGAGTTGCTTCACGTCAAATCAATGAAGGAATCCACAATAAACATTTCTAAGGTAATTTTAAGAAACGGGAACCTAGAATTTTTCTATAATAAAACGTAGCTTTTGTATACACAACAATTACCAAGGTAGGTAGTTTTTTATTACCGAGGTAGGTTCTCTACTTTTTTTTTTTACTCAACTCGAGCAAACGAGCGAGCGGGTTCACCTGATGGCAAGCGATCACCGCCGCCCATGGATATTGGCAGCACCAGAGGAACTGCAAATGCGTTGCCGGTTCTTAAGAGCGTTTATACGTTTACGCGTGAATCGCGTGTCGCTCCATACAAAAAAAGAATTCCGTTCCCGCTGACGCAATTTTGCGCGGAAAATGGTATTACAAAAAAAATTATAGTAAAATAAATATACAACTTATTAAAATAATAAATAACCAGTGACATTGAATATGAATTGAATTAAATTACTATAATTCAGAAATAACAAAATATCGTGGATTTTATCCTAAAATAATACGTTTTATTTATCGAAAAATGCTAAAAATGGCACTTTTCGGTTTATGGTTTTTGAATGAAAATCTAGGAAAATCGTGTTTTTTTTTTTGAGACACTTTTTAGTAAATGTTATAAATTTTCTATATATTTCATTGTTATAAGTTTTTGTTAAGAAACATGGCAAATATCTTGCATCTGCGTAGAGCGTCGACCGCTATTTTAGCAAACAGCCTATACAATAAAATGGAAAATTCTTTCCAAAAAACCAACTTCAAATGCCACTACAAAGAGTGAAATAATTTTTAATGTACACCAATTCGAAGTCGGGCAATGTTTCGTTCATTCACTAATAGTCCTCCGTATTGTCGATAATTTTGTCGTTTCTTTGCACATGAAGTTTTATTATACGAAGGACTATTAATGTTGAACAAAACATTGCCCGACTTCGAATTGGTGTACATTAAAAATTATTTCACTCTTTGTAGTGGCATTTGAAGTTGGTTTTTTGGAAAGAATTTTCCATTTTATTTTTTACTTTTTAGTGGAAAACAAGTAATGCGCAAGGCATTGGAAAAAATGCCCAAATCGCTGGAAGTATGCTTCTAAAATCTGAAGAGTTCCCTCAATTTCTCCAAGATCCCATCATCAGATTCTGACTTGATGAATAGTCATTACTTGATGACTGCAAGGAAATGCAATAGTAAATATAAAAAATACCTAAACCGCTTCAAGTATACTAGCAAAATTTGAAGAGTTCCCTCGATTTTACCAAGATCCCATCATCAGATCCTCACCTGATGACCATAATACAACCTAGAAAAAATTATTCTTTTAAACAATACCCAAATCACTTCAAGTGTGCTTATAAAATTTGAAGAGTTCCCTCGATTTCTCCAGGATCCCATCATCAGATCCTGACTTGGTGACTATGGGACCATCTGTGAACTATATCCTTTCAAACAAAAAAAGAATTTTCTAAATTGGTCCACGCATCTTCGAGTAATCGGGGAACATACATAAAAAAAAAAAAAAAAAAAAAAAAAAAGATTCCGACGAATTGAGAACCTCCTCCTTTTTTTTGAAGTCGGTTAAAAACTGTTCTAGTGCGAAAGTTATACACATATTTTAAAATATTTTTGGGACAAGTTCTAGATTATGAAATGCCAAATAATATGAATTCAATTATCTAATCTATAATTGAACACATAACTATTTTATGTTCCTTCCGAAATCGTGAATTTTGACTCAAGCATAATACTAACGCATGAAGCGCCTTAAGAAATTTGTTATCCGCCCCTTGAATAACCTCATGCTATAGTTTTGAGGGAACACTATTGCTGGTAGCTGGATCCATAGTTTGCATCTCCATTCCAAATTTCAGCGGAAACAGTAGTGGCGTGAAAAACCAACGCTTACAGTAGGTAGTCCGATAATTATTAGGCTCTCTGGGTTTTTGGCGAAGTGCTCAGTGCTGCTTTAGCACAAAACTAAAGCCATTAAGGTAAAAAACCTTAAATCCCTTGATCGTTCCGGTACTATGCTGCGTATGGTTAATTGTATAGTCAATCCAGAGCTTTATTAAGGTGCCATTCATTCTTGAAAATACCAAACGGGCAATATAATTGCAAAGAATTAACAACAATGTTACATTACATTAGAAGCCTAACAAATGCTAATTAAAGACAAGGTAGACATAATGTTTTGGAGATACTCCAATAATAATGAAAAGCTGCAATAAAACGATCGCCAAAATAAGATAAGCGTGTACGAACTTCATCAAATTAATTGTTAAACCTGTAAATGCAATACTTCTTATTGTAGATGGACTTGCGCTTGACGACAGTCATCCCTGATGGATAACAGTCATGAGTTTTAGTTTGGAGCGCGCTTGCCTAGAAATTATTCTATTCACTCTTCTTTTGAAGGCACCCCGATTGTACACGACTGGGAATACGAAAGCTGGAAGAACGTTCCACACCATAGCGATTCGTTTCAGAAACGTGGAAGAAAAAGAATATAAAAAGCCGGTTATGTACGGTTGAATGCATAGGATCAGCTTGAAAAATTCAAATTTTATTCGCTTTTTTGTAAGCTAATATTATAATGACGCATATTTGGCTTTGACAGAAAAATTGCAGTATTTTCTCCACATCATGTTTTAAATCTTTGCTTATAAAAGTGTTTACTTTAGGGATAAGTTCGAGAGTCAACTTATTTTATGAGTTACTCACACCAAATTAGATCCTCGAACCAATTTCTTAAAATGGGCACTTTTAAGTAAAGATAGGTACCTATATGATATTTATTAATAACTTAAAAATTGCCAAAAACTAAATATTAGCATTTGGCGGGCTTAGTTCACCTTAAAAATAAAGCTTTCAAATAAATGTTTAAAATTATAAATATAATAGAATTTTCCGTCTTCATTCTGGAGCCTTTTCGAGAGGAATACAAAAATGTCAGCCTGAGGCATACAACAATTTCACCTTTAGCATTTGTTTTAAAGTCGCGGTGACAATAGTTTCATTCTCGTTTCATTAATTGCCTGTCTGTCGTTTTGCTTGATTTATTGTTTTTAGTTTGACAATGCCGGAACCGACCTTGATTTTGGTATTTGGGAAAGATAAATCACATTCTTGAGATGGAAATATTCTAGTAAAATATTCTGCGAAACAATGACAATATCAAGGCCAATAATAATTACTGAAAAAAAAAAAAAAGTATTTATGTTATTTAAATAGTAAGCTTTTAAATTAAACCATATTGATTAAGGAATCAGCCTATATAACCATCTGCCTTAGCCAAATGGCTTATTTACAATCGTCATAGAAACTTGTCGATCACTCATTCAATTTCTGAATGGAACAAATTAAAAAAAGTATTTTAATGATACCTAGATTGCTTACGTGACTTTCGCGCATTTTTATATAAAATTTTTAATTTGGTTCCATTTCTTTTCCATCTATGGAATCATTCTGGATCGCAATGTGATATGGATAGACCTCCAGAATTGTAAATTTCACTTCGAACGCGATAATAGAGTCGCAACAAAAAAATGCTAACTGCAGCTAACAGATATTTATTTACGTTTCAAAGACAAAACAACGGACGTTGTAATATTACGGGCAAGAATGTTACACAGGGAGCTCAAAGAAACGTCTATTTACGTCCATAGTAAACACAGTCGGCCCGCGTCCTATCCTCGGAGCCAAAATTAACTGTTAGGGAACGGTTATGGTAGTAATAATTGTCACATCGCCTCGTAGGAGTATCAACCGTTTTCCAACTACGCATTCTGTGTTATTTTCGAATTTGGGTCCGAAAGCGCGTCTACGTATCGTAGACTAGCTGGCCCGCTATTGCTTCGCATGTGGGAATATCTCAAAATCCTTTATTATCGATTGTCTTCATTGTAAAAAGAAATTTTGTAAAAACCTTTCTAGGTCCAAATACTGTAATTGAGCGATAAGTCGCCGAGTTTATGTCAATTCAATGGATAAGATATACATACGAGACTTCTATTATGTCTTACGTAAAATCTGGTTCTTTGTATTACTTAATGGGATCATTGCATTTCCATATGTCAGGGCTTTCGTATGACCATGATTTTTGTTGACGTGAAGTCTTTTCTAAAAATAATACGCTTAAAAAATAGTACGCTTGGTTAAGTTTTTCCGACTTTGACTCTTGTTAGTCGTCAATTCAAGGGGGATAAAAAAATACGTGATCGATATTTTGCCGGTGTTGGAGGCATTAGGGAAACCCTCCAGGCAGGTGTTATGCCTGGGGACCGCTTGTGATCCGAGAATATGATGTCAGAACTTGTATTTATAGAACGCTCATTGAAAATTCCGTCAGTGTGTGCTAAGGGTCTAGTTACGCCATCTATCGTCAGCTATCGAAGACCGTTACAACATAAACCACAGGTATGCGAGATCCAGTATCGCGAAATAGCGCATTCACCCTTTCAATAAAACGTAAAGACAGGCGCGTGTGATAAGCACTGGCACAGTGTATCAGCACCCACCCGAGTGCTCCGCTTCGCACTGGCAGACGTCCAAACCCGCACACGCACGCGCGCCCGCACACGCGCACACTGCGTGCACACTCCGGCTAGTTAAAACAGATTGATAATACCCAAGTGTCACTGGATCTTTATTTTGGCCCCGGTGTATTTTTTGTGGCACGCCAGCCGGTAACCGTTTGATTTTTTTTTCAATGCATGAAAACCCATTTTTCATGCCTCTGTCAAGGTTGATTTAAGGTTAAGATATAAATACATCGCGGTGACAATGTCGCGTGTAGGTACATCCATTTGGCGTTACTGCAGATCTGTTTGTATGTTGTGCGTCTCGGTGATAGCTGATTAATTAATCAGCTGCAGCTATTTGTCTTTTTAATTGTCCATATTTGTAACCATACCCTTGTGAACGCATTTAGATAGAATTATATTTGGAACACGTCTCGATGACCAAAATAGGTGCTCCATCTTCCAAATAGAAGCCACAGTTTTGTTTTGTACAAATGGTGATTCGAACATTTGTACCTACGTCAAATGAACGATTGGTTCGTTTAGTCTGTAAGCCACGCGGACCACCGTAAAAATATACCTAACCAAGTGGACTTTTATCCATTCTCAAAACTCAAAGACAAAGTACGTATTGAACATAATATAATAAGCTTTAAGGTTGCACCCATAACCGAAAAGATATCAGAATCAAGGCTCAGATGACAATTATGTTGTGAAAAAGTGCCTTTATATGGCGACAAGAAAGAGGGATAGCAGAAGACCCTAACAACCTGGATGACAAATGTCCAAAGGGACATGAAATGCCTCGGCCTCAAGGACGCGATTTCACGAGCTATACATGGCGTCGCATGATAAGATAAGCCGACCTCGCGTAACGGAATAAGGCGAGGACAAAGAAGAAGAAGGAGTTTTATCCATCCTTAAAAGGGCCATATTTGAGTGCAAGATACCATTAGTTCCATGCTTTCATTTTCTCAGTTATTACTAACAGACCCACTGAAAAATATTCGTATCTCCTGATGCATATTTTATTCTTCGTCTTCTTTGTGATAACCCTCATGATTTAGGGTAGATAAATCCATCTATGGCCTTCACTTTTAGTTTTACAGATACAACGTTTCGACGTCTCTGATACGGACCATTAAGCTATGGAATGCCCTTCCGGTATTCGTGTTCCCTGCCAAGTTTAATAATCTAGTTGCTTTCAAGAGATCAGTGAATAGGATTTTTATAGGCAAGCGTCTTCCAACCAGATAACATATCGAAATATCAAGCATTGGTGTCCTTCAGCGCAAGTCAATAACTACAGCAAAATAGAAAGTCCATTGGGCAGATTCTATAACTGCTCCTCTTTCTTTAAGTTTTCATTTCTAAAAGTAGTATGGTTCTACTCTAAAATGCCTTTGTTCCGGCTTTTTATCGACTTCCTTCCATGAAGTTAGTTTCTCTACTCTCATGGAAGTTGTAATGGGAAGTCCCGTTAGCGACTTATTATTCTTTGCGAATTGCGTGGTACTTATAGAATAGAACGAAATTAAAAAAATGTATGGAAATTAACGCCTAATACGGCACGTTATCATTTTAGCGTTAATCTTCATACATTATTTGAATTTAGTTCAATTATCTACCACACATAAGAACACATGTTTATGGTTTAGGGTCCTAGTCAAACCAGCGGCTAGGTCGCGTGGCTTTTTAATCTCTACCTTGCTCACAACTAAGAGTTCATATAAACTATCGGAAAGACGACAGATTTGACTTACTAATTTATCTTAAAAATACTAAAATAATATTATCTGATGCACAGGTGACGTCGGTGCTCACGGGTTTCGGTTCCATAGACGTCAAGCCGTACGGGAAGAAAACGGCGCTTGTAGCAACCAGCACGCAATTCACGTAAGTGTTGAATGCATCACATTATTAATACTTTGGTCATGTTTCCTTTTTATACTGTCTATAATTAATTATCTCCCTAAAACAGTCCTTATCGTTCTGGGAGGAGACGAATATGCACTAAAGACTGGTTAAGATGAGAATGACGACAAAACCGCAATAAAATGTGTGCAGTACTTACCTATTTTTTTAGGGTTCCGTACCTCAAAAAGAAAACAATGAAATCTTATAGGATCACTTTGTTGTCCGTCTGTCTGTCATGACCCTTTATTTATTACTTAAAATCTTTGAATAGGGAATCTATTAATTATACTATTGTATAGTTAATCTTAATTTAATTCGCGAAGACGCGCCCCATTCCTTCGTAACTTCTCACGAGTCGCATGAAACATAAGCAATTGCGAAGGAGTGGGGTGCGTCTTCGTGAATTGAACTACCCTATGTATATAGATTTTATCGTTGTTCCTAGTGCTGACAAGATTTTGAAACAATTCAAGAACGACAGCGAGTACAGGATAGCCCCGTTCAATGTTATCAGACATTCTCCCGCAGGCCGAATGGCAATTTGGTAAGCCTTTTATATATTGAATGGAAGCAGGCGTTATTTAGCGGAAATCCATAATTAGCAGGACAGATTTATTTATTTATGTTTTGTTATAATCCGCTACTTGAAAATATTCTGTATGCTAAAATATGCAGGAACACTGCCCACATGAAACACCACACACAATTTTTTTCCAACACTTTCTTTTTTCACGATTTCGAATTGTGAAGTCAACATCTCCTGACGATGTCCCGGTGTCGGGACGGAACGTGCGTCGAAGAAAGTGTCGGAAAATTGTGTGTGGTGTTTCATGTGGGCAGTGTTCCTGCATATTGTACCATACAGAATCTTTTCAAGTAGCGGATTGTAGCAAAAAAAAATAATCTGTAATGCTGTCCTTTTATAATATCTCGTTTCTGCCGACGGACGTCCACTGTTGGACAAAGGCTTCCTGCAATGATTTCCAAATTCCAGCCCACACGGTCCTGCGCCACTTGTATCCAGCGCGTTCCCACGACTTTTTTAATGTCGTCAGTCCATCTGGTGGGAGGTCTGCCAACTGCGTTTATAACTTCCTAGTCTAAACTAAATACAGCTCTCGTCGCTCGTGTCATTTAAACTATCAACATAACCTTAATCAGCCTTAGCCATATGCTTTATCTACAATCATACAAAAAGTAAAAACACCTATCGATCGCTGCTTCCAAAACTATTTGTAAATAATTAAAAAAATATATTAGAATCTTTCGTGAATAGCAGTCGGCAATATAGGCTCGCAAAAATCCTACACTAATATAGTTCATACTTTTAAAATGTACCGATTCATTATGGCGCTATTAAGAAATGCGATGCACTATAGTTGTAGGTTGTGCCTTAATTTCAGAAAATGCTACTTTTCACTACTCCTTAAGATAATAGAAGTCCTGTTATGATTGCAAGATGTGAACTATCCCACAGAGTCTAAAATATAATAAGTTAACAACCAACAACTAAACAAAACCAAACGTAAAAACACTAAAAATAAAATCTTGGAAAAAATACTTATATTGGTTTCCTTTTATTTACAGGGGCAGTGCGTTACTAACCGGCAGTTTATTGCTGTTTTTGCTCCACAAAAGAGTAAACAAATAAATGCTTCATTTATTTTGTACATGTACAGATATTTCAATCCACGATGACGCGCCCTACTCTAATTAGTGCAAATCAAATAATAAGACTGCTTTATGCGCATAAGTACAAAGTGTAGTAAATTAAGGGAAGTCAGAATAAATATACTTTGTAAATAATTATTGGTTTTAATTATAAACCATGAAAAGGAGAAGTGACTCGCGCTAATTTTACTCAGGGGCCGTATAGTCCGTATACCATCTCTAAAAGCAGTAATGTCAACCCATGTTCACTTATCACGTGATCTAAGAAACTACAAGTAGCCGTCTCGACCTACTGATTTCAGACGGCTGCCGCGCGCCGGCTAGGTTGCACGCATTAGTTCTTGTACGGTCTATTTTACGCGCTGTGTGCGCCCGATTACGAGGCAACCTTAGTACGTCGACAGAGATAAAGTTACGCGATAGAAAGTAAGATAGGAGCCAGGCGCTATTGCGAACTAAATTGCACATTTTTGTAACAGCGCTAGGGTCGCTATTTCTATAAATCATCTTGCGAAGTGAACATTCTGTACCATTAGGTACAATTATGTATTCCTTGGTAATGTTGCAGTACTATTTTGACCTTTTCATATTTGTATGAAAATATTAAAACAGTACTGTAGCATAACTGCTTTAAGAGATGGTGGTATAGCCTCAGGTCTGGTCTGGTGGGAGGCTTTGGTAGTGCCTAGACGCACCGCCAAGCGATTTAGCGTTCGGGCGCTATGCTGTGTAGAAACCGTTATTGATTGTCCCATAGTACGTTAACATCTTCGGCTTCATCATCACTTACCATCAAAAGATCCTGACATGCCTACGGTTGCTGTGCTTAATGTGCCATATGGTAGCTGTGAAAAAGGGCTGAGATGTAATATAAAAATGTTAGAGTTATTTATAACGGGTCTGAAATTGCAGCGAGTGAAAATAGCAGCAATAGCCAATAACTCCGCGCATGTCCTATTTGCGGAGACGCCAGTTCAGATTAGAGCGTAAAAGTGCTCAGAAATGTGACCTACTTACTAAACATAGGTACGTGGAACAGGTACACTGAACAGTTCAGACAGATTGCTGGTACAGTGCAGCGTCGAATATCCGAACGTCGATCAACCGAACAACCGCTCTGAACTACCCCTGCCTCGCTAATTTATGCTCTAATAATTGTACCTATAGATATTTCAATCTACGACGGCGTGCCCCACTTTATCAAACTCCATTAAATCGAATGAAACATTAGCGATTTTGACAGTGTACATTTTTCAATACAAGATTGCACTTTTTGGTTTATTTTCAATATGGATTCAATTAACTGTGGTTAAATATAAGTATGGCTGAATCAGCTCGGTTTTCCGAACACCCATTTCCCCCAAATTGTTCGGATTATCGACGCTCTACTTGACAGCAGAGGATGTTATTGTATTAACTTAGAAGAACTCACCCTCACCCCTAATAGTTTCTACACCATCACACTGGAACGCTAAATCGCTTGGCGGTGCGCTTTTGCTGGTAGGGTAACTGGCTCAAGCCACTAGACTAGACCTAAGCAAATTTAGAAATTATAAAATTCTAAAGTAGACCATTGTGGGCATCGAACCCGCGACCTTCTCTAATCCGTGCCCGCGCCATTGCGTCAGGGAGGTCGTCAAATGCCTGAAATGTTAATGTTACATATAACACTGCTGTGGCATATTGGCCGGGACTTAACCTATGGCTGAACCTGATAAATAAATACGAGCTTTCACGAATGTAACCAAATCAAACACAATTAATGCTGCGAGGCGACGCGAAACCAATTTGCATCGGTAATTGAATCAATCGCGTTTAACAACTTTTAGGTGCAACTGCAAACTCGTTACGTTTGTGCACTAGTCAATCGAACTCGTATGTAGATTACGTACCTACCTAATACCACGTTAATTGGTAAATAGATTAACTGGTAACCGCGTTAATTGGTTAATTGGTCTTATATTGTGTGGAAGCAGGCGCTTTTTTGCGTAAATCCATAATTAGCAGGATAGCAGGATAGATCTCACGATTTCGCATTGTGAAGTCAACATCTCCTGTGTTGGGTTTCAACACTGCTGGGACGAAATGTGCGTCGAATATAAAACGTTTTGGAGAAGATATGGTGTTTCATTGGGCGGTGTTCTTGTATATTGTACCATACACAGTCTTTTCAAGTAGTGGATTACAGCAAAACAAATTCCTGCTAATAATTCGTATGCTTATTCTTTTCCAAAATCTCTGCATTGACCAATGACCAGTCTAAAATTGGTGCCGTTTAGGGTTCCATACCAAAATGGTCAAATGGAACCCTTTTATGGTGAGGAGACTTTCTGCGTCCGCCCGTCCGTCACACTCGTCTATTTTTACTCTTTACAAGTTGTTTACTTGACTAGAATCACCTAAATAAAACTACTATATAACTTCGAAAGGGTTATACTTTGACGTTTGCAAGACAGCATGGTCTCAGTACGCTAATCGCTTGGCGGTACTTCTTTGCCATTAATTTATGCAAAATTAGCCGAAGTAACGTACTTACTCTACCTAACTCTACGATCTAATGTGCAGAGTATTGTTGTAATGTATGTGTTTACAAATTTTGTTATTGGACTTATCGTTATAGCAACGGTATATATATCGATCTGTTTAGTTGATCAAAACCACTCAAAACATGCTAAAGAGCTTACAGAAGTCGCTTTCAAACTGTTAGAAGTCTACCCGCAAAATCAGCAAACCATTGTAAAAGGTTCAAATGATAAATAAACAATATTTGAGTATGTTGGCGATATGTATATTTTGTCTGTCCAATGATATTATGTCTACCATCAAAGCAATTTTTTGCACCATTAAAAATGTGATTATGCACCATCAAAACACCATAAAAACTTTCATAGCACTTGGCAGTAGTAATATGCAATCATCTTTAGGCAAGGATCCGGGGCTTTTTATCCCGCAGCCTTACGGCGCAGAAACTTCTAGATCCAGTCAAATGGAATGAAATTCAAAAAAATTACAAGATTGACAGTTGTCTTCGAGAAGTCACGGGATCAACGGTATCAATTTAGGAACGTATGTCATTCCCATTAGTTTTTTGGATTCCATAGCGATTGACAGTTTTCTGCTATAAGTCACAGTTGAGGCTTCTGAAGCTGGTATTGGCTATCGACGGCCTAACTCCTATGCCAGTGCGTACAGCATTGACGTAACTAGGACGTATCTGGGTTGCATAGAGACACTACAGTGCTGTCACGGCACTCGCTAATAGATTGAGCTTTTAATCTCTCGATGCAACGCGCCGAGGAACATCAGATCGGCGGACGAGCCACGACAGCCGCGGTGTCACGCAGACGCGCGTCCTTCCCTTGCGCCGGGCCTATTGTTCGGTACGCATCTGCCCCGCTGAAAAATCACTGTACAGGTTGTTTGACGTGCCAATTACTCATTGATATGTCAATTCCTCATAGGTCTAGTGGTGAGTATTTTAAATTGCCGCCCACAAGACCACGGGTTCGATTACCGGGCCAGTACCTGATCACGAATAATAATTTGTGTTTTCGAGTAGTAAACTTTAATGCTAACTCTTTACTATAACTGACTGAGCACTGCGCCACAGTGAGGTTTAACGGGACTAAAACTTCAAAGCACGAATAGAGGTGAGTACCTACTCGAATACGATTGACGAACGGACTATCATTCTCATATACCTATATTATCTGAATATCCTTATATTTGAGTGATCGAATGCGTTCTGCTACGACGGCCGCAAATGTCATCTGACTATGGCTGCTCAGGCCCGTGCGTGAGCCCTAATTTTGGACTAAAAATTACAGTAAATTGAAAAAGAACTGAAGGACCAGCCACCCTGTATGTAATACGTTTGGCAGCGCTGTTCGTCGGGTGTATTTTGATGAGCGGCGCGTGGGCAGCTCCGCTCTCGCCGTGATCTAAGGCAGGTGACTGGGCGTCGATTTTTATTGCGCACTATAATATTATTGAATATGTTTCCTATTGTTTTATTGACTTGTTGTGCGTGAATATCCAAATTCGTGGACGCTGAATGACGTGCACATTTTATTTTTATTTTTTATCACTATGCCCTACTCATGGATGCCTGCGGTTTTGTTTACGTTTAAGCGTAGGGAAAATCTTAGTCTTTTAGTTTTTATTTTATTTATTTATTGAAAAAAATCAAGTAGGTACGGATCAACCCTCACCCTCTTTAGTGAGAGGTCAGTAAGTACCTACTGACTTCTCACTCGCATTCGCTGCAAACTCGCCTCGCCTCTGCCAACGTGTAGAGCTAGAGTAACAGTTGCTAGACGCAGCATCGTACCGAAATCCTGAAATAGTAAGGTAACCAGCCACGGCTGAAGCCTGCCACCTGACAAGAAAAAATAAAAATTCAAGACATCATCATCTTGATATAATAATAAAATACAGACAAGACTTAATAAAATTCTATGCGGATTTATAGACGGAATCACTTAAAGACTCCGATAAACAGCTGGAGGCCGGCCTACGCGGTCTATTCATATTTCTAGCAGGCTATAATCAGAACTATCTGAGTTGAAACTACCAGTATAAATGCGTAAGTACAGACACTTATGTGCATGGAGCACAGCATGATTGCTACATTGTGTTCGTGATGTTGAGTCTTGAGAGTTTATCCAGAATCCAGATGGTGCAAATGTTTGTGTGCTTAGTCATTATTATGCGAGTGCAAGAGGTCTGTGATTTCGATACAAAAAATATCATATTTGGAATACACGTCAAATAATAGCGGCAGCCGTTAGGTTAGACAGCCGTTGTCATGCTGACATATTATTTGCGACCGTCACAGAAAGCTTTCGATCGCTAAATTTTGTCTGCGTAGAAAACTTTCTCGTATTCGAGAAAGTTTTCTACGCAGACAAAATACGCAGACAGGATAACTATATCACTCTTACGAATACGTAGGTGGGTGCAACATGCAGCGTTGCGGAAGAATAAAACGATGTTTTAAATAATAAATACTAAAAAACTGAGCCAGTCAAAAATCCGTTTTGAACGTTTTTGGATATTGCTATTACTTATTACCGACACATTGAAACAAAAATAACAATTACATCCATTGTAGTTTCCGATAAAAAATTAGAAAAATAGAGATATTAGAGCAACTTTTGGCAAAACTTTATCGAGAATTTTTTATCCAACACTGTTTCTATAGTTTTTAAACTGGAGGTCACTAAAAATCTCTTAAAACGACCGTCTATGCCGTTAATTGCTGCCTCGTTGGCCTAGTGGTAAGCATGTCCAAATGTCCAACTGCAGTTTGGTTATAGAGACTTATGAGAGAGAGTGAATAGAGAGTGCACCTGTTTTTGCGCGCAGACTTGTGCTCTATAATATGTACCTACCGCACTGATGGACGATTTTAGCAGTTAATGACCGTGGTTACCGGACTGGTCTGGAGGACATAATTTACAAAAACACTCTTTTTCCCCAAAGTTTGACTGACATTTCTTTCTTCTCAGCTCGCTTGGCAGAGACTGGAAATGTTAGTTAACTGTTATTTTACAAGCCCCTAATTTAAATTCACACATTAGTAGCTATTATATCCTAGATGCCTAGACTCTGACCTAGAAGTTGGTGGTAAAGACCTCGAGGCTCAAGGCTCTTCAAACCAAGCCAAGCACGCCCCTCTATTATTACTTCCCTTCTCGCAATCTAATCGCAATCCAACGATATTCCGTACGAAGCTTGCCAAACAATGAGCGCCAAATAAAAGCTTACGCTAATCCGACATTGGCACGGTGCAAAAGACGCGGTCACGGTACATTGAACGCTCGGTATGACCAAGATTATATTTAATCCATAACAAGTGGTCCTTATGTCACTGAACGTGCCTTGTCAGTCGATCTTGCTAGCAGAAACAGATGGATAGATAAACGCGGGTATCATAAAAGCAAAATCCTACAACAGAGCTCAATGCAACAGAGGTTTTAACTCGATCCGATTAACTTATAGGTATAATCATACATAGGTTATAACTTATAAGTTAAAACTTGGGCCTCATAGTATTTGTTGTTCTAAATCTTTCGAATGTACGAAAGTTAGCGGGGAATAATTAGGTACATCATCAGCCATAACTGCACTAGGCAAACGTAGTGAACTAGCCCTTATTATTCTGCGAGGAAACAACCCCACCTTATAGGCTGTTGATATGTATTAATCATTAAATCTTGCATTAATTAAATGTTGCATAAATTATTCTGGTCAAACTAGTTTCGACTGAGAATTGTTTTCTGCTATTCCTGGTCTCAAATTATCGTACTTATTCAAAAAACCCGTAGTGAATTTTGTAACCTACCAACGCGAATCTATACCAACGACCAAAACTCTTTGCATCGAAGATTTAAATCTTTGCTTTGCACCCACCTAGAGACGTGTTCTAACTCAGTGGATGTATTTTGCATAATGCACACAGGTATATCTACACGTGCATTGTATGTTACGAACTCGCCGGAGATAGTATATGGATGACAGGTGCTGTGATACGTAATCCCAAGGTCTTCGGTAGTAGCGATGCGATCTAAGGAACTTGGACGAAAATATCTTTCTGTAATAACACTTACCTATTATAAGTAGGTATCCGGCTTAAGTATGAGTGTTATATAGACCTACTAGGTACCGATACTTATTTTTTGGGTTACACATTTGCGGGAAATAGCAGATAAAATATTTACATTCGCCATTGGACGTTTAAGACAAGTTCGACCTTCAGTTCTTACCTAGGTTGACGCAAATGGGGACTTAGAAAATGATCTCTAAAAGCTAATATAATATTTTCATACACATTTAAAAGACTTGTAATGTTACAAGTTCCTCCATTACAGAATAGTGAGTGCTTTCTCAATGCTGCCAACAGGAGCCGCTGGAGAACTATCGCTAAAGTAGCAGTGGCACATCATTAAACATCGTAAAAAGTATAACCACGACCACTCTGTCAATGTACCTACGACTAACAAGAAGAATGTTATTCCCATACATTTATTTTATTTCGTTCCATTTGAGCGATCGACTGGTTTTTGCGATGATCGCAGGGTTTTTTCGTGGGAGGAAAATCTCATTGATCATGTCCCTTGACATGTCCGACTTCGCTGGGAGAGGTGATATACCCAGCGACCTACGGACTAAAAACCTCCTACGCTCTCTGGCCATTCTTCCCGGAACCGCATAAAAAGTATTGCTTCAGGAAGAGGGACACAGCCCTGCTCTAATGACTTTTAATTATCCACCACGAGCAGCAATGACGGTGTTCGCAACTCGGCACCCGCTACCAAGGACGCGTGGTCGTCGGCAGCGTCACCGCACGGTTATTTCGGCGGCGGCTATTCCTGAAAGCTAACATTGTTTTATTTCGAGCCACTGTCCACCGGCGAGTACGCGGCTATTAGCGGCCTTAATGACCATCAGAGCTTCACGCTTTTATCAAGAGTTATGGCTTCTTAAATGACTCCTCGACATCGAAAGACTGTAATCTTTTTACACCTTTTTTTTTATAGACAGAAAATGCCTAATGCATACCCCTCCGTCAGGGGAAACGGATGGGTTATGTGGGGCTTTCACCCACTAAAAACTGTCTGTTTCCACGGCGGACCTGCTGGCGGGAGTACGGGATTCACTGTCGTATTCACCGCGCTCCCGCCAGGTATAATAGTTATTGTTAGATTTCACCGAACATTGGTTTCTGAAATATTTTCTAAGTTAAAGTTGCATTTAGGTCAAATTTTAACACACACGAAACGATTTTCGTTCGTGTGTGTTTCTACACACGAGACGTGGAACGCCTAGATAGAGCTAAGTGTCCGAGTGGCTTTAATGAGAAGAGTGAATACGCAGTGCGCTCCAACATAGACCTCATGCATCATGGCTCTCTATCAGGTATGATCAATATCTACATTTAAAAAAAAAACTTCCGTCATCCTAGATTAGCTCAGAGTTACGTGCAGTTATTCTACCTAGTATTGTTACTAACGATAGATGCTAACTCTGGTTTATTTAAACAGCTGTTTCGTGCCAGTGGACCTTAAGGTATTCAGGAACACAACAAGAGGTATTCAATAGCTTCTAGCATTAATCGATTATTATCAATAACCTACGAAACCTGATCATAAAACCTACGAAAAACAACAAGAAATAAATGAGTAGCCTGTATAGCAAATACCAGAAACGAATTACCTAAATGTGAACTTCGGATGATGATAATAATGTTGTCTATGGGTGGTTTTTATTGATCGATTCAAAGCACAACGTTTGCAACGATACGTCCAAAGGTAAAAAAGTAAGGTAAGGTGAAGGTTGGTAATCCGGACGTACCTATATACTTAGTATCCAAGCGTCAGATTATGAAATTATATTCAGCTTTAACACTTGCGTAACACCATAATATAAACATATCGCTGAATGCGGTGCACCAATTCAGTGCGAGTAATCTACCGTATCCGCAAATTAACCAAACATGTGCCCACATGTTTCGTAAAATATGAAGTGTAATGTTTTGCTTTGAATGGAAGACGTAACATAAAAGCTTTTGGTATGAACTTTAAAGTGATTTAAGCTAGAAGCCGTCGCTTAATAACTTCAGTAAGGAATGTGCGGGTATCTAAAAAAAAGAAATTTATAAAATTGCGTTACAATCCACCATTTCTCTTGGAAAAAACATAGTGTAGTTGCAACTATGTATACTCGTACCTGGGACCACCATCTTTCGCAATGAAGGAACGACTGGAGGGAGATCGAAAAGTTCTTAATATCATTAATTGTTAAAGACCCTCCCGCCTTCCTATTTCCACCTTTGTGACCTATTTTCCTATTTTTCCTATTTTGTCTTGTGGCAGACTTCAGCCGTGGCTATAGTTACCAGTTACCACCCTAACCCTATCAGTAAAGACGAACCGCCAAGCGATTTAGCTTTCTCGCGGGATGCTATTATTTACTCCTTCCAAGTTAGTACGATAACATCTTCAGCTGCATTGTCACTTACCATGAGTTGAGATACATATTAGCAGCCAAGAAGGTAGGTAGGTACATACTAACTTGTACCAAGCGTGGATAAAAAAAACCTGCAACTTTCCTTGACCCGTCGGTCCTGGAAGACAGGAGGTCGTACCACATGGCGCTTGCCGATACGTGGGTTCCACTCCAGAAAGTAAAAGTGAACCACGTTCAAATATCCAACGCATTGATAGACGCGGTGCTGCTCGTAGTTCAAAAATAGTTAAGCAAGTAGCTACAACGATGTATCGATGCACATTGCACGTATGAACAAATTGGCACACTAATAACGATGAGTGAAAGAAGATATATCGAGACAAGGCATTGTTACACAGATATAATCGCTGTGGCAGTGAGTAATGCGGGAATGCATCCGCGGGCGCTGCGGGCCTGCTGCCATCTGGTGACGAGTGCGCTCTACCACATCAATCAGCGCCGACGCCGAGGAAGGCCCCGCTCTGCTTTTTTTACACCTGTGACGTGCTACTTGGTAATGACACACTTTGCACAGCCTATAGGAATGTCCACCATTTTTTTAACTTTTTTTTTTGCAAACACTTGGAGTAGATTACTGATCTTCAGATTAAATAACTCATAATCCATTTTTTAAATATTGTAACCACACTCACAGTACCTGCTATATTTTGGATAGGTAAAACTGTGCAATTTTGAGGATCGAATCCAGATGAATGCTTCTAAATTAATTCACCAAATTCTATAAAAATACCGATTACCAAGGTACTGTATCTACCGTGTACCTACTGAGGTCAAAAGTTGCAAGATAAATTCCACGTACGTGATCGATAATAGTTTAAAGAAACAGAGAAGCAATTCTCTTCTTTATTATCAAAAGCACGCAATACCATAACAGTAGGTATGTCAAGAGTAAGGTAATGGAAAAGTTTAGTGAATTCACCCATGTTATCTGCTAAAAATATACTGAGTAGTACATACGATCTAAGATATTCCGAGCTTTGTGAATACCTGTCTAATGTGTGGAAACAAAGCCATCAGACATTAGTACATACATAAAATCAGAATTAGCTAAACACTCAAAACAGTTAATACCTATTCATTTATTTTATTGTTATAATAAATTATGTTCTAACTGTATTTTGAAACGATATGGCCGCCTGATTGCTCGTCCCAAATCGCTCTCAATCCGTTTAGCGGAGGTAATGAGAGCAATAAATCGCCCATTGAGTGTACATGAAGTATTTATAGGTCGTAGCGGTCACCTAAGACCTTGGAGATAGGTGCCAGCTCGCGAGAGTTTCACATTCTACCAGGCGGAGATACCGGAGCTGCCAGAATATGTATGAGGAGTACGCTTAAATCCACGATAAAATACAGGGCAAAAGATGGGCAATTGGACATAAAGAGCAGGATTGCCAGTTCTTAGATCAACATTCAGTTCGGGGTCATAATTTAGAGCAGCCATAATCTTCGCCGATTTTCTCTGAAGGTCATTAGAGAGTCAGTGCCGTGCGCTGGCTGATAAATAAAATGATTTTTTTTTAAACAACATTAATGCCAATTAATAATAAAAAAAAGCTCATACAGTCAACCACACATTACAACTTTGGTACACATATTATGCTGCTACACAAGTTTCGTTTTATTGTCAAAACCCAAATATTGTCAATCCAGTATCACGAAATTTCCTAGTAATTCACGTAACGCGTCGGTTGCATTTCCTAAAGTGAAATGGTGAAAAAAGTCGCGGCTTTCACGTCTTTACGCAGACTAACGCATAATCACTGCTTCTGCCGTAGAACTGAGAAGAACTTCATCCTACGCCTCCTGCCCTGTCCCTCTCTTGGTCATGCCTACTACGTAGGTAACGCTTACGTGAAGTCTGTGGTGAAGTGCAGTGAATCATCACACTCAGTGTATCACAACAATACACGAATCGCCTTGTAGCTCTACGTGTATCAGATATTCACTGTGCTATCGTAACGTGTCTACGGCGTAGACGTATGTATTCGTAGACTCTACAACAAATCCTACCTTGCAATCCCAACTTTGATACCTCATACGTCTGATGTTCATAAGTCTGGCAGTCTCGCTATCTTTGCAGTTAACACGTCTACGATCATCGCCAATAACAATTTACGTATGTACGGTAGTGTCGTAGTGTGCACAAAAGTGACATTTACGTGTTTATGCGTCCATTGGTGTGTAAAAGCTTACAGGGAGCTTATACGATCGCTTGCACTTATGACACTTTCAGGCTAATGCAAACTACCGATAAAAAGTCTCTAAAGCTGGTTTTTAATTCCCCAATTACAATACCTAGGTACTTGTTATAACTAGTGGCCACCTTATAAGATAATCTTTCGTTCGTTCGTTCGTTTCAGCCGACGGACGTCCACTGCTGGACAAAGGCCTCCTGCAATGCTTTCCAGCCCGCACGGTCCTGCGCCATTTGTATCCAGCGCCTTCCCGCGACTCTTTTAATGTCGTCGCTCCACCTGGTCGGAGGTCTGCCAACACTGCGCTTTCCCGTGCGGGGTCGCCATTCCAGCACTTTGGGTCCCCAACGTCCGTCGGTTCTACGAGCTATGTGCCCCGCCCATTGCCACTTCAGCTTCGCGATACGTTGAGCTATGTCGGTGACTCTGGTTCGTCTACGGATCTCCTCATTTCTGATTTGATCACGCAGAGAAACTCCGAGCATAGCTCTCTCCATCGCTCGCTGAGTGACTCTGAGCCTTCTTATGAGGCCCATAGTGAAAGACCAAGTCTCGGATCCATATGAAAGCACTGGTAACACGCACTGTTCGAAGACCTTAGTCTTCAGGCACTGAGGGATATTGGACGAGAAGACATCACGAAGCTTCCCGAACGCTGCCCAACCGAGCTGGATTCGGCGGTTCACCTCTTTCTCCAAATTGGACCTACCTAGCTGGACCGTATGTCCCAGGTATATGTATTCGTCCACAATTTCAAGTGCAGAGTTCTCAACTACTACTGGGTGGAGCGGAACGTGAGAGTTGGACATGATTTTCGTCTTGCTCATGTTCATTTTGAGGCCCACCTGTTGGGAAACTCTGCTGAGGTCATTGAGCATCGTGTTGAGGTCTTCCAGAGTCTGTGCTATGACCACGATATCGTCGGCAAACCGAAGGTGAGTGATGTACTCGCCATTGACGTTGATGCCATATCCGTTCCAATTCAGAAGCTTAAAGACGTCTTCCAATGCAGCGGTAAACAGCTTCGGGGAGATTACATCTCCCTGTCGCACTCCTCGCTGCAATTGAATTGGTCTCGTAGTCTGATCTTGGATACGGACTGACATGGTGGCGCTTTCGTACAAGCACTTCAACACTTCGATGTATCGATAGTCAATTCGGCATCTCTGCAACGACCTCAACACTGCCCACGTCTCCACCGAATCGAAGGCTTTCTCATAGTCCACAAACGCTAGGCATAGTGGCAAGTTATATTCCTCGGTTTTTTGTATAACTTGCCGAAGCGTGAAGATGTGGTCTATGGTACTATAACCTTTTCGGAACCCGGCTTGTTCGGGAGGCTGGAAGTCGTCGAACCTACAAGCGAGACGATTCGTAATAACTCTCGAGAACAATTTGTAGATATGGCTCAGCAGCGAGATGGGCCTGTAATTCTTCAACAGGGTATTGTCACCTTTTTTGAAGAAAAGGACCACCACGCTCCTGCGCCATGCCTTTGGCGTTGTACCCCCGTGGATGACGGAATTGAACATTCGCTGAAAAAACTTCCAGCACTGGTTTGCCACCTGCTTTCAGGAGATAATCTTTACACTAACATATTTTTTCATCTACAGTGTAAATTTATCGATGTCGATTACGGTAACAGTGTGACTTGTGAGGTGTGGTTTCGGTTACGAGTTCAATGGTTTTTACCTATCTCAGTAATGCTCAGAGCGCCTAAAGAAGTTTTCAATTTAAAAAGAGAAATCAATAAATATTATGCACTAAGTATTAAAAGATTGAGATTTCAGATAGAAAAACATCTCTATGGTGCAGTCAGCGTCTGTCGTGTAGCAAGTAGGTACAGTGTCTCTTATTTCAAGTTACGTTTTACGGCATTATGAACGACATGAACTAACGCAGATGTCAGTGAAATTGGAGTCGATAATGCTGCAGCGTGGGCTGAGAAAACAATCCAGTGTAATTAAAATTTCTTTGAAATATTTTTAACGGCCTTCTGTTTAATTTTAGTTCTTGAGCAACCTATGTTACTATTTGCGTTTATTTACTTAACGTTTTGTTGACGCTGGCTCTACTTGCATTTTCTTACTTGCATTTTGACAGTTATGACCATTCATGCGTTGAAATTATGCTTGAGTCAAAATTGTCAATTTTCGACGGAAGATAAGAGTGTCATGTGTTCAATTATTGATTAGATAATTGCTATCATATTATTTGGCATTTCATGATCTAGTTTTTGTCTCAAAATATTTGAAAATATGTGTATAACTTTCTCATTAGAAAGTTTAAGATAAAGGCTAATTACTCACTTAGCGGTGGAAGCTCTATTTTGATGCAAGATATTTGCCATGTTTCATAACACAAACTTATAACAATGACATATTTAGAAAATTAATAAAATTTACTAAAAAATGTCTCAAAAAAAAACACGATTTTCCAAAATTTTTTCATTCAAAAACCATAAACCGAAAAGTGTAATTTTTAGTTTTCGATAAATTAAACGTGTATTTTAAACGTGTGTAAACGTTCGTGGTATTTTAGGATAAAATCCAAGATATTTTGTTATTTCTGAATTATAGTAATTTAATTCAATTCATATTCAATGTCACTGGTTATTTATTATTTTAATAAGTTGTATATTTATTTTATTATAATTTTTTTTGTAATACCATTTTCCGCGCAAAATTGCGTCTGCGGGAACGGAATTCTTTTTTTGTATGGAGCTACACGCGATTCACGCGTAAACGTATAAACGCTCTTAATAAAATAATTTTCTCTTGAAACCATTTCTCGCGGGCAAGGCTTGTTTAATAATTAGAATAAGCTAGTGATTAGTTTTATTGTAACATGTCAATAAAAAAATACAACTACTGAGAACCTAGGTAAATAATAGGTACCTAATAGATAGAATACACATGCGAGTACCTATATGTATTTATTGCATTCGAAACGCAAATAAAACTCGACACTAGTAGTCCTAAATTTTATCGAAATCGACTGCGAGGTGATTTATATACTGTTAAAATAAATAAATTCCCCATCCGCGAGTGAACCGTCTAATGATAATTTTGATTTATTAGATCATTGATCCTCGTAAAAGATCCCCGTGTTAGATGAACGTACTTGTCTAAATCCTAAGATATTTTTGAGCGGTTACAGCATTGATCTTGATGTGATCAATCTTCAGGGATTTGACCCGCTTATTTGTGGAACTACATACGTGATACGAGTATGTGTCTGAAGATCATAACATTTTATGCGGCATGGAAATACATTTGGTAGTTACGTTACATCTACCAGTGGCAAAACTAGATCAGTGGGGAGTTTTCAGTTAGGATAGCTAATGAAATAGAAATTAATGAATTTGTTTATAGATCATAGTATAAAACGTAAAATATCTCTAACTATATTATAACGATTGTCGTTCATTGGCCAATGTTCGAAGGCCAACATGAAATGCATCGCCAAATTTTTTTGTGTGTGATCACCTTACCGACACAGTTCAGTCTTCATCAAAATAATCGAAAAACAATTCGAATACTTACGCTACTGTATATTATAATATCTGGGTGACCGTGCTCATTACTAGTTTTTTTTCGTTAAAAGGACATTTTCTAAAAATGAAGCCTAGCTACATAGATATATAATACTAAGTCAATGCCTAGCTAGATCAATTTGTCGCCCCCGAAACCCCCCGTAGGTACCTATATTAAATCAAACTTCATGAAAATCGTTTTAGCCGTTTCCGAGATTCAGATTATATATACTAGTAGATAAACAAGAATAGCTCGTTTAAAGATATAAAATTTAACTAAGATCGCAACACAAAAGATTTACATAACTTTCCCAATCCAACCTTGCCTGGTGGCTGGTTTACAGCTGAACAGATCGATCAAATAAATACAATACTAACAGCTGAAATAAATAAAATAATTGCTGCCTCACACAAATATGCTTTGAAGTTTGTTTTCAATAGCCATTTACCGAGTTAAACTCCTCTTTATGATACCTGGCTAGCCACGCCTGTTTGACGGCAGACTTCCTGCTAACATTCCAATGATCTGTTCGTTTCAGGAACAAATAGATGCGTTGATTCACATGAAAGAACAATCGTTTCCTATAGCGTGAACCCTGAAAGGTGAAAGTTGTGTACATAAAATTCAATAAGATTGTTTTGCTAAGGTAATCCTCTAGCTTGTAGCATCGCATTATCTACTTATAGATATCCCAAGGTTATCATAAAAGAAAGTTTCACACAATGCAAAAATGACGATGAGCTATAAACAGTTTCCTGAATAAATAGTAGGTACGGTGCAATTAGCTCAAAAACGACCGAACCCGGAAATTCAAAGTGAAAGTATTATTGCAATGCCACATTGCTCTATGCAGTCCACATATTGTTTGATAAAAAGTTACACCCCTGACAGAGTGGGGTTTGGGGAGGAGAGGGGGGAGAAGTTCTGTTTTCCCGTTTGAAACTATGCAATGAGCGCGAAAGTGTCAAGGACAAAAGTAATCTACGAAAATGATGGTAAGCATGATCTCGCTAAAATGAACAGTTCTAGAGTTACAGAGTAATGTAATATTTTTCAAAAAATCTAAAAAATGTTCAATTGCTACTTTACATCTTCCGTAACTCTGGAACCACGCAGGCACAGATAATATAATACTGTATGACGCAGGCAATTTATTCATTTATTTCTTGTTTACGTATTTATCCTGCAACTGTATTACGAAAGTATATTTACACCTAATAGTCAGTTGACAGTATGGTACCTACCTACCATACGCGTCATACTAAGGGAAGAGTTAATTTAATTTCTACCATAATTTCACAAATAAATTCATTTCTTTCTTTCCTTACGTAATTTTTTGAGAGATATACGCCCATAGAGCAATATACTCAGAATAAGAATCTTATAAAAGAGAGTTACCACTCACTCACTCACTCATCACGATATCTCAGGAAGTATAAAGCCTACAAACTTGAAATTTGAAAGGTAGGTTCTTTGTAATGGGTAGGTGTCAGCTAAGAAACGATTTTGAGAAACTACCCCTCTAAGGGGGTGAAATAGGGGTTGGAAGTTTATATGAAAGTCCCGTGTTTTTGAAGTTAGAGACGTGAAAATCGTCATTTAGGTTATCAGCTTCAGATATTAAAAATTTGTATAAGTCGTTTTGGAAAATTCCCCTTTAAGGGTGGTAAAATAGGGGATGAAAGTTTTTATGTGAAAATTTTAATATTGTTACTGTTGACTTGAAATTTGGAAAGTAGGTTCTTTCTAATGGGTAGTTGTCAGTTAAGAAACGGTTTTGAGAAAATCCTTCCCTAAGGGGGTGAAATAGGGGTTGGGAGTTTGTATGAAAGTCCCGTGTTTTTGAAGTTTAAAGAGTCGTGAAACTCGGCATTAGCACTGAATCTCACGCGCATGAAGAAGCCGAATTTCACGCGGGCGATGCCGAGGTACTTTTTATCCCGGAAAAAGCGATGGTTCCCGCAGAAGTAGTGAAAAACCTAAATTCACGCGAGCGGAGCCGCGGGCAACAGCTAGTAATTTAATATACAAAACTTACAACTGTGGCTTAATATCTAATGTTACAAAGTGAGATTGCAATGGTTTGTATTTTATACACAGATTTTTAACGCGCAAACTCTGCACTAAGATTGAACTTGTATTGCAGAGGTCTGCATACGGACCCTTCGGGAATAACTTATGCCCAATAGCTAGATAATCCTATTCCTTATGCGCAAAGGACGTAGCTATAGAAATATTCGTTACAAAGGACACCTACTAAATATCTACCTACCTCAAAGTATTCATAACAAATATTACAAATTGTTTATCTCATGTTAGTATAGCGCTACTTTGCCAAAATCTATAACAGTCTATGATTTTATTAGGAGATTCCCCAAAGTTCCGGGCTCACAGTATTTCTGGATAGAGGAACTCTAAATACGCGATGTCATGCACTACCGTGTTGACTTGTCTATAAATAAATAAATATAACATGCAGACATGACAAGACATATGTGTACGATGTCACTCTGAGTTATTTCTACAAACATTCATTTCCCTGAGAATTTCTACAGACATCAACCAACATTAAATCACGTTGTGTTCGTTATTAAAGTCATTGTTCATTTTTTTATTTAAATTCCTACATACTACGACGTGCTATAAGTTATAACACAAATTGAGTTTTGAGTTGTGCCTACCATAGAGATATTTTTGTAATTGAAAGTAATGATGAGATGCAGTGTTTGCAAGAAATATTGCATTGCAAACTCATACGTCGCAATGCACTAGACACTTTTTTTTCTCTCATTTATTTGGACAATTAAATATAATATTCCTAACAATGTTTTTATAGTGATTAAATACGGACAAGAATATCGAGATGTTGTAGGTATTATTTTTTACCTAATAGAGAAGGTAGAGCATGGGTAATATATAGGCTTCCTTAATGTTTGTTTCTCACTTGCTAGTTGGTAATTCAAGAAGAAGTATCCCCACGTCAATTCTTTCAAAACTTGTTCTACTTTAACTATACAATAAACGTTAATATCGCAGTTGATATCGGGTAAAGCAGGAAGAAAATAACAGCTCTCCTCCGTCAGTCACTCGGAATTTTGTATGGACAAGTGCCAGAGCATCTTTTCAAATTAATTATTATTGTTTAACGCGTCTCAGAAGCATTCTATTATAACAGCACTCGTAAGTGTGTGCTATTTTCGGGACCGCAAAAATTTACGATCTTTTGATTTGCCCTCTTTATATCAGACACGACGAAACAAAATATATTATAAGTCAATCTTTCTGACGATTTGTTAAACGGTTTATGCTTCCTAGCCCTTTTATCGATTTGTGCACTTTTTTCGCGCAATAAAATCGTCTATATGACACAAAAATAGATAGGTAGGTACTTAACGATACAAAAAATTCTCAAAAAACGGAGGCCTACGCAACTAGGAAGTGTAGTTACATACTCATAACAATATAATTATTTTTTATTTATTTATGTACACATAATCGCAGGAAGAGTCAGTCTATTTACAATATGTATTAATTAAAAATGATACCTAATCTCAATGTTATATCGTGTAAGTACTTATGAATATAACAACACATACATAAGTAGCTGATGTATTAGTATAAAATAATTTTACCTCTAAACATCTTACCACGTGCACAGATTAGTAGGTATATCTATCAGATTGTTTAGTTTTAGCGAAAAGCTAAACGGTTTTAAAATATCCGAATCCCAGTTAAATAATCGGGGTAGTTATTTTTAAACGGCAGCTAATACAACAAATCATGAGCGAATGATAGTTATGGGGCGTTAAATGAAACAGTTTAGTATAATTACAGAAACACACAGACAGATTTGAATTTTTATGTAGTAGCTTTGGAGTTTCCACAACTTCTTCTTCTTGGTTGTGTAAACATTTTTTTATGAAATTCTTCTATTTTCCTGGGCCAGGCTAAGACGTTCAGTCATGTTGTCCTATGTAACAAACACTAACAAATGAAGGGGACAACAGATAACGTCGCTTTTATTCATATTAAAAGACCCAAAAAAAATATCTAAATTTTTCATTTTATCTTAATAAACATCAATACAACAGCTGCAAAACTGCTAACTAATCACCTACACAAATCAATTTCCATAACATAATCGTTCTACATAAACACGGGCATATGTTAAAATGATTAAATCAGAGACAGCGGATATATTAACCCAATGTTTATGATAAATGGTTGATCTACTCGTCGAGGTGAAATCATGAATTTTTCAGTTTTGTCTACACAGCGACGGCCGTGAACGCCGAAAGAACGTGATATATGAGTTCCGGGTAGTTTTATTCCTGGCTTCTCCTACAATAAATTCCGAATTTATTATGTAAAACATATATTCCAACGATGATCACATTGAGTCGATGGATTAATATTAGCTTACCTAATTAGTTGATGGTGCTCGTCGACCAAACGCTCCCAATTTTAAAAGCACATTACGTGCACAGAGAAGTGTAAAATCTGACGTTGTTTTCAAGTATGTATGTATGTGTTTTCAAGTATGTATGTGTATATAGAAGGAGTGCATTTAGCTAAAATAAATGAATTATTCTTGAATTTACTAATCAACGTGACCACTTGGTGTTCGAGTATTGGGAAAAAGAACAATGCTCGTTTTCACCGACAATCGTTAAGGAACACCTAAAACCCAAAGGTGACAGTTTTCATTCACAGCAACTGTCATCAAAGGGCTTGGATGTCCCTTAAACTAAAAGGGTGGTCGATGAAACATACAATGATACAATCTTGAGGAACAACCAAAATGCCTACATAAGTATAGATTGAACTTTTAATTAATACAAAAATGTCGCTACCCTAACATTATTATACATTATAAGTATGTATGTACCTATCTATGCACTTTAATATCTATTTTAGTGCTTTCAAATTCTAGGAAGTTAGGAACATTAATATTGTGCACAAACATTTTATATCTACAAACAACACGAAGCACCTGCTAAATGCTTCGTTTCGATGTTATCTTTCTTTATTCGCCGTCTAATAAAATGTTTATTATATTAGTCGTTGCATTACGTCTTTAAACTAAAATGCTTTCATGTAATTACACCTTGTTGACAGCCTTTTAAAATTGTTATTTATTTCTATCCGAAGTTTCTTTTTCAGTTATCACCTACTACAATTTGGATCTCACATGAAAGTAGGGAAGAAAGATTTTAAGAAACAGAATGCTGAACGAATTCATTTTTTAATAAAAAAATTACGTCAAAATTAAATTATTTTGTTTTTTTAATTTTCAAATTCATAGTGGAAGTTAAATACTTAACATTAATATTTTAAGTTTAATGTCGAGTTGATAACGGATTTTCAGTGCAACGTTTTACACGCACTGCATTGCACCCGGTAACCTGAGAATTTGCCAGTGTTATACACGCTCTGCACTGCACTCTGTCACCTTAGAATTTTCCAGTGTTATATACGCTCTGCACTGCACTCGGTAACCTGAGAATTTGTCAGTGTTATACATGCACTGCACCGCACTTGTTAACCTGAGAATTTGTCAGTGTTATACACGCACTGCACTGCAACCGGTAACCTGAGAATTTGCCAGTGTTACACACGCACTGCACTGCAACCGGTAACCTGAGAATTTGCTAGCGTTTAAGTGTCGTTATGCCCAGTATATTGCTACAGTATCGTTAGAGCAAAAGCAGCTTCGCAATTACTGCTTCACGACGGAATATCTGCTACTGCGCTGGTGCAATGATTCCAGCCGGGTGGACTTTGCCAAAAAGCCCTTTCACCTGGAGAAAGAATATACATAATCCTGTGTAAATACCTGAAGGTAATTTTATCACTGAAGTATGTCGAACTTCTGAACTCCTTTGATGGTAGGTATAAATACTAAAATAATAATTCTGAAATGAAAAGTGGATCACCAACGGAATCCAATTTAAAACCCCGTCAAACGCTTCACGGCGCTTGCCGACTGCCGGCCTTCAAAGCTATACGACTCCGAAAAGAAAATGTCAGATCCATATTTATATTATGTACAGTACCTGTGTAACGTAATTAACCACATATCTACTTTTACCAGATCTCAGGCACCCTAAGTGACGAACTGCTAGAAATAGGCTTACACTCTCATTGGTGGTCTCACAAGTAAAGGGAGAGGATGCCTTGTCTCTCATTGGTTATATAACAAGAAGAGAGAGAATCACTTAATGTGGGGCAGGAACCGGCTAAAAATGTCTTGACCGTAAAATCCAAATCCTAAATATACTCAGAGATATCACACTAACATTATAACGGCGAAGGTTTTTATGTGTATGTGCCCATCGTGCTGATGAGAGAAAATAATTGGAAAAGCTTTATTTTTCCTAGTAAAAAGAAAATGTCGTCATTTTATGTTCTGTTTACGAGCAATAAAATAAAGTGAACGAGGTAACTTCCTGTAATAAATTATTTCTTCGCTGTACGTAATGGGAGGCGCGTCAAAAGCAATTAACTACCGTCGTCATTGTACTTTCGAAAACCGTTTGAAGAATAAATCAGGAATTGATAGCTCATTGGCTGAAATCTCTGCTCAATTTATTAGTCGGGGTTCGGAGGTTTTAATCCTGAGGCAAACCTGCACGCTGAGAACTAGCACAATGTTCTCAACGGTGACCGAAGTCCGCACTTGGCCAGCGTTGTAGGTTATGCCTAGAGCCACCAAAGCCCTCTAATTCCGAGAGGAGACCCGTACCCATCATTAGGACTTAAATAGAGGGTTGAGGCGGGAAGAAAACTTTTAAAAAACAATGTATATTATATACTTATAGAAATTGAGTATTTTTTTACTTTACATAGTTATTTACTCTAAAGAGTGCTTGTCTCTGTTCTGTTATTTTCTTGTCTCTGTTCAGGAACTTTTATAAGTAAAAGAATATGTGTTTAGTTCTTTAAGTTCAATTTTGCAATCCATAAAATAATATCAAGCACCTAAGTATAATCCATAAAATCCACGGGTGACGCCAAATACAAAGTAGAAAACTAAGGTACTAAAGGTAAGGTTCGAAGAACAGATAACAGAGATTGAGACAATAGTGTCCGTAATTCGTTAATTAGGAAAGATCCAACTTGGAATATCATATTTGCCTGCTAGATCATAGGCAAGACATCTCTCATCACTCCAGTGACGTTGTGCGGGACATTCTAGATTTCCCCCTAAGATTAATAGTGATCGTGACAGACACGCCGTGTGCAATGCTCGCGAGCCTGCAGACAATAGTGTTGGCAAACCTACATGTTGTACAGACCGGTCCACCAGTGCCAAACTTGCGCTCACTTACGTATTTTACACGCGTATTGTCTTCCCAATCGCTTTTCCAAATATATAAGGAGCGGGAGCATTTTTTTATTAAAAACCAGAACCAGTCATTCCAATCTGAGATCCTTGATTTTTTTGTTTGTAATTTTAAGTCCATTGCTGATAAGGAGGTTAGGTCGCTGATGCCTATAGTACATGGTCACCTAAGCTAGACAGCAGAGTCTCTGCTCAGAGACCATCCGTATATTACTTAAGTTGTTTGTAAGTTACTTTGTATTCATGTTGCCACAATGAAATTTATTATTTATTCATTTATTTATATTCCACTGTTCTGCATTCGTTTGGATATAGGCCTTGTCAAACGAGCGCGCAATATTCACTGTCGTCAGTTCCTTCCTTAATTTACCACCTCTGTATATCGTCTGCCAACATTATGAAGAACAGATAAAAAATAGTCGGAATATTGCTGTTTTGAGATACAACTGACGTTCAGCGTCGGGATGTGTCTGACCTTTGCTTGTCGCGAAATTCAGACAGTCCAATGTCCCTGTAAAGAAAAAAAACCGGCCAAGTGCGAGTCGGACTCGCGCACCGAGGGTTCCGTACTCAAGAAGTACTGAAGCAAAATAAGCTTAGGTAGTTATAGCTAGGTACTTTTAAGATTCGTTCGTACTAATGTAGATGTAACACGACCAAAACTGTAACGACCAAAGATGTAAAACGGTAATAATTACCTTTGTTAATGAACCGCAAAACTAACTTTGTTTGTAGAGGTTTATTGTTAATATCAATAAAACTATGCTAGTTAGAGCATTGGCTATAGTTTTCCTGTAAAATATACGTAAATTCCTATTGACCATAATTATTTGAGATTTTTCGATTGGTAAACTCCGGAGATAAGGGGGGGGAACGGTATTTTTTTAGACATTTTCCCCGATAAATCAAAAACTATCATGACTAAAAATAATTAAAAATCGGTTTTAGAATGTACAAAGTAAACCCTTTCATATGATACCCCACATAGTACAGTTATCTCACTTTTTAATTTCAACCCTCCAATTTTCCCCCCTTTTTAAATAAGAACAAAAATAATGTCCATTTTTTTTTATTCCAGTGTCATCGGGCCACTAATATGTAACACAACTATTCCAAATTTCATATCGATAGCTCCGGTAGTTACTGAAATAATCGAGTGTGACGGACAGACAGACGGACAGACAGACGGACAGACAGACGGACAGACAGACGGAGAAAGTCGCACCATAAGGGTTCCATTTTACCATTTTGGTACGGAACACTAAAAATAGTCCGAGAATTGACTAAACACAAAAGGGTTTCAAACTCTACACGCGAACTAAGTCCTCCCTTAGAATTTTGACGACCTTGGCGCAGTGGCGCACGCTCGGATTCACGGGTTCGATTCCCGCCGCGGGCCACTTTGGAATTTTACAATTTCTAAATTGGCTCAGATCTTTTCTGGTGGGAGGCTTCGGCCGTGGCTAGTTACCACCCTACCAGCTAAGACGCACCGCCGAGCGAATTAGCGTTCCGGTGAGATGCTTGTAGAAACAGTTGGGGTAAATTTACTTACCCCACCAAGTTAGTACGATTACATCTTAGGTTGCTTCATCAATTACAATCAGATGAAATCGCAGTCAAGTACTTACTTGTATAGAGTAAAAAAATAATCCTTGAGATGGACATTCTTAAACAAAGAATTTGCTATAAACAACAAACATGTAAAGTACGTGTAAAACATGTAAGATACCTACTGCTATTTCGCAATTTTACTGTCACAAGCCTACGATGTACCTATTATTAGCTTTCAAACTACGAAAACCAAATAAAAATATGATTTCTCGGACAGACACTTGCGGTGGACTTTAGGCGTGATGGGAGAGTAGGTACCTATATGACCGAAAATGCTTTAAAGTTTAAAGCCCTTCTTTATCTTTTTTATACGGAGTTAAAACAATTTTGAAATTATTTAAAAGTACGAATAATATATACCTAGATATACGGTGCACCGCATTTCACAATCTTATATTAGGCTGACCAAGTCGCGGGCATCTGCTAGTAAGCTATAAAATATCTCAGCGATACGTGTATACCTACGCGATGAAAATATCTTCGGAGCTGCGTTAACTTTAAACATTTTTTTCGTTGTGGATGAAAGGAAACATCTATTAGCTTTTATGTGCATCTTATTTACCGCGTTATGACTTTCATTGACTCAATTAAACTGTTGTATTACAACGCGGTTCACAATATTTTCACCGAAATTCCATTGACTTACAAGATCGAAAGATCCAATTGTGATGCAGCAATACTGTAAGGTTAACAGATACCTACTGCAAAAACAGCAACAATTTATCCTAAATTAAATGCGAAAGTTAAGTGTATTCTACTGTTCACTAGCTGTTGCCCGAGGCTCCGACCGCATGAAGTTCTTTTTTTCCTGGGATAAATGAGCGAAACTTCCCGGGTTCGACGGGCCCTTTAATGGAGTCTTCTTCCATTCTCTCCTATCAGCTGCCAACGTGCAATCCTCTTTCACACAATCCATCCATCTCTTCATGGTCTTCCTCTACTTACAAACCAAATCCCTCTTATTCTAAGAGAAAACCCACTTCCAGCTATTGTTGGGTTGGGGAAAAACTCAATTAGGTCTGATCCAGAGGCTTCGACAACGCATAATAAATATCCTACTTCTACATTTCGCCAAGATATTAAGCGTTCTTGTGCGATGCTGTGTAGCTTGGAAGGGGGGTTGACTGCCCCCTTCCAAGTTAGCACTATAAGGTAATAACTTTTACTGTAGTATATAGGTAAGTTTTAATAAGTGGTAATAATAATCAGCTGGTCTGATGGTACGCTCCGGTCGCGGCTGATGAAAATAGACGTGGCTCGCCGGGAATTTTGACTAAAGTGAAAACAATAATATACTATTATTGGTATTTGTTACTTAATGTTATTCCCCAGATTAGGTTACAAATCGACTTATTTAAACTTTTAATCCCAGGGAAATCTACGCTCCATATGGGATTAAAAAATTGGTAGTCTGTAAAGTCGGTTTACGGACGATAAATTTACGTGATAACGTCATAATTGGCCTCTCTATCGTTTGTTTTAACGGCTACTTCCCATGTGGTAAACTTCCCACTTGGTAAACCTCAAACTGTACCTACTAAAAAGTTGCGTTTGGTAAACATTTCATTACTTCATACATTTAATCCCATTTGGTAAACTATGTTAGTATTGTTATTTTTGTACGGTACAGTCAGTGTCAAATTAATATTTAAATTAGATAATTATAGGTTTTTCAAAAGCTTCAAAGTCTTGAGATAGAATCTCGATCATCAAAAAGAACGGCTAATCAAGGAGCAGTAAAGAAAAACGTAATAACATCTGTTAAAATACCACGTGCCGCAAAAGAAGCACCGAGCGGGTTCTCAGGTAGGGCCATCAATTCTTTTATTTTTCGAAACGATAGCAGGAAATATTAAACATTATGAAAATCTTCTGAAAAGGTACGTATTTTTGTGTTTTCTTTAAATAAAATGTATTTTTAGGCGACATAATAATTAATTATAACACAATTTTTTCAGCTTTTATAATAATGGAGAAATTATATCAAAACGAAGAAAAAAGTCCATCCAAAATGATATACGAATTAACAATCTACTCGGCGATTACAAAAGTGGAAAAATGTCATTGGAAAATTGTTTGAACAAATTATCAAGAATTGCTTGTATCACTTTATAATTTTTTTTATTGATTTTTAATTTTGTGGTATACCTAGTCTATTTTTTATGTTATTATACGAAATCTGTGATTATTGTTTATTTTTTTATATTTTATAGTTGATTTTGCATGTAGATGTCTTATTATTGTTATAAAAAATTTAAAAAAACTAATAAAACTTGTCATTGAAATAGTCAAATCTAACTGTGATTTTTCTTAATTTTTATAGTAAAATTGTAATATCTTATGTTGTAAAAGAATTAAAAGAACTAAAAGTTTAGTTAAAAAGTTATTTGTACGCGCCACTTTTTATTTCTGTTTTTAAATATCAATATGTATAATACATACACATAATCCGACTATTGTAGGTACCTGTGATTAAAAATATTAAAAAAAATATTATGAAAGTCAGTTTCGTGTTTTCTTTTTGTACTTGACTGTACCCATTTCAACTGAAAGTTTACCAAACGGGATATAACACATATAATTACCGAAATGTTTTCGAAATGGGACTAAATGTATGAAGTAATGAAATGTTTACCAAACGCAACTTTTTAGTAGGTACAGTTTGAGGTTTACCAAGTGGGAAGTTTACCACATGGGAAGTAGCCGTTTTAACGTGCCTCTCTATCGCTTGTTGCGCGCTCTCGCTTGCACGCACAGGCTCAGGTTACGCGGAACGTTACTATTTTTCATGTGATGAAATTACTGATGTTCATCAATTTATTAAACGTTATCACGTCAAAAACATTAGAAATTCGGACGGGCGTAGAAATTCTTAAAACTATAGTCAGTTACATATTCACGTCAAATACGTACAATTACGTAGGGAAAAAACTCGCGTTGTACGAAAAAAAGAAAAAATATGGACGAAATCACTTCTCGAGTGGACTTGTAATATTATGTAAAGAAATTATATACTGTACCGACGAAAAATTTGGATATTTCCGAAATGAAGGACAGTCGAGTCGATGCACTCTTACGTCACAGAATAAAATTTGATGCCAAATTACGTTACTTGCTCGCAAAAACTTTCAAGTTGCTACGTAAACTTTTTATTTTTACACGTCTTTCGTCTGCTGAGACTTAAGCTTTCAATTGTATTACTTCCAATTTTTTTTTATAGACAGAAAATGCCTAGCAGGGGAAACGGAAGGGTTATGTGGAGCTTGCACCCACTAAAAACTGTCTGTTTCCACGATGGACCCGCTGGCGGAAGTACGGGATTCACTGTCGTATTCACCGCGCTTCCGCCAGCTGTCTCGACTAGCCACCGCAGCAGCGAGTCATATCATTGTCGGCAGCCTGGCTGCTGCCAAAACCATCTCATAGGTGGGCCTTTATCTGGCCTCACCTCACCTCCTGGCCTGTCTATGTTTTGGGCGACGGGCGGCGTGTTTCTTCCTACTTGCTGTTTCTTGCGTCTTCATAAAAACGGCAAATAAAATAATGAAAATATGTGACCTTTACTTTTTTTATAGTTTAATTGATATTTGATTAATTATATCATATATGTAGGTATATTTTATTTATTTTTATTTTTACAAAAAAATATAATTTAATGACAGTAACATAATACAACACACATAATTTATTCCACTAAGCTCGTGCACTTCCACTGTGTAAGTATTATATACAAGTGTGTAAGTATATATGTATAGTAGTTCATTTATATGGCAAAACAACGTTTGCCGGTTCAGCTAGTTATTCTATGTGTCCTTGATGAAACAGACGTATCACGCAAAGGAAACTGGCCCAGCCGAATGCGTAGTATGTATTACCGATCACGAATTACGAAAACTATCATCGGAGACTGACAGATTGGAAAAACAATTCAAACTGAAACAGGAAGTCGTGTGTGGTCGTCAACACCCACTGATTACATTTGTCAAAACAAAAAGTCGTGATACAGAGCATTTGTGGCTCTATAAATACCTCCATTAAATGCCTATTTAATGTTAGAGCGGTCATGATACTAATTAAAGAAAACTATTAAATCAAAACCGTTGCTTTAAGGTATAAACTCGTATAAAAGCTTGTTTATGTTGCTGCAGTTAAAATGTCATTTAGGGCCGATTTTTCAATCGCCAGATAAGCAATCTCAGGAATACGTCATACAAAAGCTGTCAAAACGTCATATTTATTCCTCAGTTAACGTTTATCTGGCGATTCAAAAATCAGCCCTTAGTGAAAAACCACTTTGGCCAACACAATTTGGCAACAACCAAGTTCCTATGGCCAACTTCCGGTTCCATCATCAGGTCAGCTCCATGTCAAAATAATTTTGAATTGTCACCCGATTTACTACATAAATCTTTTTAACAGAAAGGCCAGATAACTTGGTTGTAAAAAACATACGCGCTGACTTGAAAAACTTAAACAAAACAAACCGACATACAAAACAAATTTCAATTGTTCATAAAACTTTTACATACAAACCAAACAAATTTACTTAAAAATTGTTAATTATTCATATCAAGAGAAAGTAGCAATAATAATTTATTTAAGATGCTTTGATGTTCTTGTAGAACTTCCTGCTACGCCGTAGCTAATCGTAGCAGATTTTTATAGAAGGCAAGGGGCTAACAATATTTATATTATACATACTACAAAATATAATAAATTTTATATACTTTTCGAGAACAGGTAGGTAGCGTCCTTTTTTGCCATCTTGGCAATCTTAGGAATAATTATTTCACCAAGTTATGCTGTGCATTTTATTTCTAATAATTTTTGTAAATTAAGGTATCATCAACAATTGTTACCTAAGATGATATTTTTTTATAATTGTATGATTTACATTTTCACGACATTTGATGGTGAATTATGGGTCTTATTACTGGGTCTTAGAGAAGTTTAAGAGTTTAGTTGATTTCATAGTGTAGTGTGATATGGTTGCTGAACCCTTAGGACGAGTTCGCAAATCGTTATCAAATATTTCGAAAGTCGAAAAGTTTTCGTTACCCTTAGCCTTTTTGTTACCCTTTGGGAAATATTGGAAAGTATAAAATCCATACTTTGAAATTTCTTTAAAGGACTTTAAATTCAACAAAAAATATGTATACCTATTCGTGTAAAGCATCCTTTAGTTTTTTTTATTGTTTATAATTTTTAATTGGCGTAGACTGACTCGTGTCAGGCATCGGTCACGGCTGATTACCACTCTACCGATAAAGACGTAAGCGTAACATTAAGCTTTTAGCGTTTATATACGTTCAGCAATCGTTACAGATAATTTCCTCTTTTCAAATTAATACGACTACATCTTCGGTTGCATCTTCACTGACCTCCAGGTAAAGCTGCACTCAGTGACACAATAACTTTTCGCGTAAATGATCAACTTCAGTTTTATAACAGCCTCTGTTTTGTCTTTATTATGCTTTTATCTTTTTAGAATGCTACTTTTACTTCTAAGTATACCTTTTGAGCTAGAGAACCAGTAGTTAGCCTCAGAAAAGGTTTCTTGTAGGTTTTTTTGCTCGAGTCGTTTTCGATCATCGAGTAGATGCCATCCGGCGTCCAGTAGATGTACTAGGGGTGCAGAGAGCCGGCGGCGGCGGCTGGCAGCGCGCCCGCGGCCCGCACCAAGCTTATAAAAGACAGCGGCGTTTTGCTCCCACGCCCGGCGCGCCACAATCACAACGCTCTCCTCATGGGGTGCGCTAAGCTCATCCGATAGTACAACAAAACAAATTAATTTAATAATTAATGTATTTTCACACTTAAAACCAGTAATTGGGACCAAGTGATAAGTGATACGGTAAGTTGAGGTTTGAATCTGTGACAGTGTTGCCCGATGGACTGTGAATTGTGCGTTTTGTGACTACAGTGTTACTTGTAAGGCGCTAAATATTATGTGCCGTTACACCACAGGATTTAAGAGTTAAACGGACCCTCGTGTTTTGTGCTAAAGCGATTTGATCACTGAAACGGGAAAACTGACCACTGCGGAAAATTACGGAAGCCAGTCGGATTATGCCAGTGTTACCAGAAGTGAAAAGTGTGTACGAATACGAAAATTGTACTCGGAATGTTGTAATTAAAATAAATTAAAGAAAGGAAAGGAAATGAAAGAAATTAATCCGTAGAGTGCTCACTTAAAATAATCCCAAGTGAATTTCATACTAAATTTTTCTGAATTTAGTATGAAAAACGAACGTATAAACTGTTACGTTAGTAGTGAAAACTTTTCCATGAAGGATTTGCGTTTTTTGGAGAAATGTGTACTGATATCCGTGGTATACACATATACTTAAATATAATATCTCATTTTCTTTACTTAATTTAACACTTATTTATTTCTCGAAATACTGGCTAAACCGTACTTAACGCTAATATTAACAAAATACTTGAATAAGAGTACTATTCCAACAGAAATAGGTAGATAACTCTAATTAATATACGAATGAAACGGGTGAATATTATGAGGTATATTCGTCTTTCGCTGATCCCAAAATACATAAACCGGAATGTTGGACTCCTTCTAGCTGAAAATACGTCCGTCACCACCTCTCACCACAGCATATCGCATATTATAATGACGCAGATTTGGCAGCCTCCCTGCGCCAAAAATTTACTGGCTTCATAATATATTTAATCAAATTTCATTAGAACATTAATTACTTGTCTGCTGTGTAATCTTACTTTACAGAGTTTACTTATTTATTTAATTTTTATTGCACACAATAAAACACTGTACAATAGCAGCGCTTAATCCAAATGGATTTTCTTCCAGCACGGCTTTAGATTGAGACAGAGTTAAATAACAAAATCTCAAAAAGCTCTCAGCCTTGTAGTTCCTATCATCAAAAGTAACAGCTTTTGCTCTACGACTTTTTATTTAACTAGCTTTTTTTATGAAATATCAAATTCAATCAAAATTGTATTTTAATTCCACTTTTTCTTTATAGGTACCTACTTTATCTTGTATTGAAAAACAAATAAAAATAAAAGTATTAATTACCTACATGTAGGTATCAGTGGGATTAATTTAAGCTTATTTTATTAATTAATATGAAATTTAGATTATAAAATGTTAAATACCGTGCATTTGATTTTACAGAGTATAATATTACTTTACGAAAGTATACTCGTAACATGATTTATTATAATATCTTGTATGAAAAAAATTAATATGAAATTTTGGAAAGTCGTAGAACAAAAGTTGTTAGTTTTAGTGACAGGAACTACAAAGCTGATAGCGTATTTTTCATTTAAAAAAAGAAACTTTAAAACACAGCTTTAAAATTGACAATACAACAGACTTAAGTAGACGCTAGTAGCTTATACAGTGACCTACAATTTTTGATATCAGAATTCAAAACAATTGGTTTAGATTTAAATTTTTCAAAATGTGAACTTATGATTCCTGATATACACCCGGAAAAAGATTTAATCATACAAAAATTTAACACTTTAGCTCCTAATATAAAAATTATAAACAAAAGAACTCTCCAATTATTGGGATCACCTGTCCTAAATGAATCATTCCCTCCTTTCATTGATGAAAAAATTCAAAATTTTCAACAAGTTTCGGATCGCCTAACCAAAATTAATATTCACATGGCTTTTACAATCGTTCGTTTTTGTCTTTTTACCCACGACGGAACGGAGTACGGGTATATGCGTTTAGGGTGAGAGACCGTTTGTACATTACTCTGTTAAAAAGATTTTATGTTTGTTTGTATGTTAAATTGTTCACAAAAACCAAAAATGCAAAAATATTTTTGTTTGTTTGTTTGTTGGTTTGTTTGTTTGTGTGTGCACATCAATGTTCCCATTTATTTCAAAAACGGCTTGACCGATTTAGATGCGGTTTTCTGTATAATGTTTGGTGTTCAGCGGCAATGGTTCTAAGATAGTTGTTACGAACATCGATCACCAGGGGGCGCCATAAAATACATTTATATTGCAAACGAATGTTCCCATTTATTTCAAAAACGGCTTGACCGATTTAGATGCAGTTTTCTGTATAATGTTTGGTATTCATTGGCGATGGTTCTTAGATAGTTGTTACGAACATTGATCACCAGGGGGTGCCATAAAAAACATTACAGTGCAAACGAATGTTCTCAATTATTACAAAAACGACTGAACCGATTTGGATACAGTTTTGAATAAAATATTAGTGAGTCATTGGCAATGGTTCGTAGATAATTGTTCTTGTGATTGAACAGCAGGGGGCGCCACAATAAACGTCTCTTTATGACTTGGAAGGGATGATGCCTTCAAACGCTGCTAGAGGAGCTAATGGCTAGTTTGAAGATTAATTTTCATTTTTTAATAAGAATATAATTTAAATTACATTAATATATTAATCTAAAAACTATAAAACAAGTGGAAAATTAAAAAATTTTAAAACACCCACGACTTTTGCAGACTTGTAATTGAAAAAGGTTTAAATAAGTTTTTTGAAACTCCCGACTAAAGGAAAGTAAGAACTAAGAACCTATCAGTATAATTACAAATCCAAGAAAATCCGTCGGAGCTGCCATTGCTTTTTTCGTTTCCAATATCAATTAATGTAATTAGTAAGTATTGATAAACTGCCGGTATATGAGAAGTATCAAGAAATTGAATTAGTAATCAACTGGTAAACAGCAACATCAACACCGTTACAGGCAGAACACAGCAGCTCCGGCGGTTTTTCTTGGATTTGTAATTATACTGATAGGTTCTTAGTTCTTACTTTCCTTTAGTCGGGGAGTTTCAAAAAACTTATTTAATCCTTTTTCAATTACAAGTCTGCAAAAGTCGTGGGTGTTTTAAAATTTTTTAATTTTCCACTTGTTGTTCCAAAATTTACTTATTTAGTCAGATGCTGTCAGTTGTGGAAGCATACTGACTTATTACTGAATTTAGACAACATAATAAAAAACACTTTGGCTTTAATTTTAAATGTAAATTTAAGTGATCGAGAGTGGTTACAGGCTTCTTTACCTGTACGTTTTGGAGGTTTAGGGATACGCTCCGCCTCTAGTGTTGCTCTCCCTGCGTTTCTGTCTTCGATTCATAGCAACGAAGTCTTAATAAATAAAATTCTTTCGAATTGTCCAGAAACCTCAGAAATAAGCTATATGAACGAAGCCAGGGACGCTTGGAGAGCGGCATGCCCAAACTCAGACTTCCCATTAATTCCATCTTCTCAGCGGCTGTGGGATGGGCCGATCTGTGAGCAAGTACGGAACCGTCTCATAAATACGTGCTCAAGCTCTGCAGATCGTGCTCGTCTCTTAGCCGTTGCCCAGTGGGAATCTGGTTTGTGGTTGCGGGCTCTCCCTTCTCCCAACACTGGCACGCTTATTGATTCGTCCACTTTTCGGATAGGCGTCGCCCTTCGTTTGGGCGCATCTTGTTGTGCACCACACCGCTGTCACTGTGGTGTTGTAGTCGACCAACTCGGTCACCACGGTCTTTCCTGTGCGAGGAGCGCAGGTAGGATTCCCCGACACGCCAGCCTTAACGATATCATCCGCCGTGCCCTTACCACCGCTAACTGTGCGGCCGTTCTTGAACCGAGCGGTCTAGTGCGTAGCGATGGTAAGAGACCGGACGGAATGACCCTGATTCCATGGAAGATGGGAAGGCCTTTAGTGTGGGATGCGACTTGTGTCGACACACTTGCACCGTCCCATCTTTCTGGAACCCAAATTAGGGCTGGTGCAGCGGCTGAATCCGCTGAAAACCTCAAGAGGCGCAAATATGTATCCCTGGACAGTGGGTACATATTTGAGCCTATTGGGGTCGAAACTATGGGACCGTGGGGACCGGGAGCAAAGAAAGTTTTTAAAGAAATTTCTTTACGCCTGGTCGATGCAACGCGTGACCAAAATGCTGGCCTCTACTTTGCCCAGCGAATTAGTATCGCGATACAACGAGGCAATGGGGCTAGCATTTTGGGAACAATTCCCTCTGACAGCGGTCTACTAGATTAATTTGTTTTAACCTTTTTTTTTAGTTTAATTTGTAGTTTTTATTTTAGATAAGTATGTAGTTTTTAATTTAGATATAGTTTAATTAATTATTAAATTTTTCAATGCCAAAAAAAAAAAAAAAAAAAAAAAAAAAACAGACTTAAGAGGCTGGAGTTATTTATAATTTATTATAGTTACTTATTGTTATTTTTTTATAAAAGACTAGAAGTGCATAAAGGGTTCCTTTATGATGAAGACAAGTAACCATAATATATGACATGTATAAGCCATAATATGACATTTTTGCAATCGTCACGGAAAATTGATCACACGAATGGAATGAAATTCGTAATATTATGTATGCGAATGACGGTTGTCTGCGTCGAAGTCATGTGATCAATTTAGCGATCATTTAAGTCATTCTCATACATTTGAAATTGAATGAATTTCGTGCTGTATGAAATTAGTAGTTTCTGAGATAGCCCCGATTAAAGTGTTGAGAGCTAAAATGTTACTCTTCCTTGTATATTTAAAACAGTATTTATTAACAGCATAATAAAACAACGGGGAACCGTTTCTTTCCCGGGATAAATTTTGTCTACTAGAGGATAGTATAATTCTCTATTATCTACGCTCATTGCTTAAAGTTCGAATTATGAAATCGAAATGTGTCAAATAATTACCTACTTTATTCACAGACTTCTATAATTATTAAAAAGTTATTCATAATAACATCGCTCTACTATGGAAATATTTAAAGAAAGTTGTATAAAATCTATAACGATACACGGCTCTGGACTCCTGTATTTGTATCTGGGGTAATATTTTTTATGTAATATTTTTTAAGTGAATCCACAGACAACTTATAGTAGGTAGTCATTGCCGAGAGTATGGATGGGCCATGATTGACCATAGACAACAACACAATGTCTATGGGGTAATATTTTTTATGTAATATTTTTTTAAGTGAATCCACAGACAACTTATAGTTGGTAGTCATTGCCGAGAGTATGGATGGGCCATGATTGACCATAGACAACAACACAATGTCTATGGGGTAATATTTTTATGTAATATTTTTTATGTGAATCCACAGACAACTTATAGTTGGTAGTCATTGCCGAGAGTATGGATGGGCCATGAATCATGATTGACCATAGACAACAACACAATGTCTAACGTTCCGCGTAACGTTCCACCTGGGCCTGTGATTATGATTACGATTACGATTACGACTACGATTACGATTACGATTACGACTACGATTACGATAACGATTATGATTACGATTACGATTACGATTATGACGTTATCTCGTAAATCTATCGTCCGTAAACCGACTTTACAGACAACCAATTTTTTTTGTTACTTAGTCAAAACTTTGCGCTGAAAAATGTCTAGCAGTGAAACCTACTAAAGAAAATTTCACTCCACCTGACATCTTAGTAGTTGCAATGATTTACGACAAACGTTAGCAAGATTTTATGATTTGGGTAATAATATGAGCGTAGATAAAGTAGTGTATGAAACTCTACATAATTAGGTATTAAAACACTCGTGTGATACTATTAAAAAACTCGCCTGCGGCTCGTTTTTTAAACTCACACTCGTGTTTTAATACCCCCCATTATGTAACCGTTACATAAACTACTATTAGTGTTTTTTTAATAGTTTAGTCTTTAGTAAGTAGATTGAATAATAATACAATCCTTAAACTAATAATAAACTTCGTTAAATACTTTACCTGCTACATTTTTTACTTACAATAAGTGACGTCATATACGTTATTCTGTTAAAGTATAAGGCATCTAAGTAGTTTATTTAATAATACTTACTAAACAGTACCTATCTAAAATCCAAATGGATTCATGTATTGATTCCGGAATCGATTTTTTTATCAAACAAAGTAGGTACTTTCAGGTTTGCCCTATACCTACCACAGCTATATTAAAACTAATGTAGAATTAGGTAGGTATCTAATCTGTAAACAGTTTTCCAATTTTAATGAGTTGGTATAAATTGGTGCTCTGAAGTACGTATCTTAATTCTGTTTATCGTCATCTAATAGATATTAAAGTGGTTGTAATTTGTAATTTCAGTAAAACACAATTATTTATACTCAGTAGTTAATGTTACAGTAAAATCGATAATGTTCATGTATTTACATAAACGCAGAAGATCATAAATATTTGTAAGTACCTACAGCTACAGTCTGTACATGTTAAAAAAAATATATATAAGAAGTAAATCAATACAATTTAAAAACTATAAAACAGTTTAAAACCAAAGCATAAAACTACCGTTTAAAACTTCCTATCCCGATAAAATTGAACGCTTAATATTCCACAAGTACGATCAAGATATTATATTTTACGACCGGCTGTTAAAACATTTGATTCGCAAACCAGGAAATTAGATGCATTATGTTATGAACAAAGTAACTAACGTTCTACATACGTCAATACAACAATATAAACTCAACCGATCTTAAACGTTGGCTCATAAAGCAATTTTAGAAATGCGTTTTTTTATTCAACACATTGAGAAACGTGCGTTTTTCTTTTGACAGTAAACGTCACTAAAGCTTTTTCGTATCGCGATGAAACAAAACAGCTTTTTATGAGCTCACAGTTACCAACAAGATTGACGTTCCGATCCAATGATATTTAGAATACAAGGTTGCAAGCAAACGAACGAGTATTTTATTCGATTCGTGTATTCATGACGGTATATGTAATAAAATAGCACATAAAATATAAATTCTATTTTGGACCCCAATAATAAGCTAGACATAATTATGAACCTTTGTTAGGGATTTGGTAAAGCTAATTTTACACGAGTCATGTAGAGCATGTCTAGTAAGCCCTAGGGCCGCCAAGAGAAGTCGAATCTGCCAAAGCAGATGGTTACGACACACTCAAGTACTTTAATTCTATTTCGATTATTACCTTCGCCTGTTTATTTCTAGATGACGAATAGCCTTACGTGCAAGCTCAGATAGCTGTAACACCGTGCGTACGCATTGGCGTACATTGCCTCGTTACATTATCTTGGAATTTTAAAAGCTTGTTTTATAAGTAGACTTGCTGTATTTTCCTGACTTCTATTAGATACTCGCTAGATACAGCTCTCAGTAGGTCATAGTGGTTGAAATAGGCCATAAATTTATTTATCTACGCTCATTGCTTAAAGTTCGAATTATAAAATCGAAATGTGTCAAATAATTACCTACTTTATTCACAGACTTCTATAATTATTAAAAAGTTATTCATAATAACATCGCTCTACTATGGAAATATTTAAAGAAAGTTGTATAATATCCATAACGATACACGGCTCTGGACTCCTGTATTTGTATCTGGGGTTTTGAAGGAATTGATTACAGTACCGCTATCGGCAATAAAACGGTTAACGGTTACAATTATTATCTGGGGTAGGTAATATTTTTTATGTAATATTTTTTTAAGTGAATCCACAGACAACATATAGTTGGTAGTCATTGCCGAGAGTATAGATGGGCCATGATTGACCATAGACAACAACACAATGTCTAACGTTCCGCGTAACGTTCCACCTGGGCCTGTGATTATGATTATGATTACGATTACGATTACGATCACGACTACGATTACGATTACGATAACGATTACGATAACGATTACGATTATGACGTTATCTCGTAAATCTATCGTCCGTAAACCGACTTTACAGACAACTAATTTTTTTTGTTACTTAGTCAAAACTTTGCGCTGAAAAATGTCTAGTAGTGAAACCTACTAAAGAAAATTTCACTCCACCTGACATCTTAGTAGTTGCAATGATTTACGACAAAAGTTAGCAAGATTTTATGATTTGGATTTATGATAATAATATGAGCGTAGATAAAGTAGTGTATGAAACTCTACATAATTAGGTATTAAAACACTCGTGTGATACTATTAAAAAACTCGCCTGCGGCTCGTTTTTTAAACTCACACTCGTATTTTAATACCCCCCATTATGTAACCGTTACATAAACTACTATTACTTACCTAGGGATATTAATTTTATAACTGTCTAACTGGGATCAATTCTACGTAGGGCTTTGTCCACATACAGGAAACCGGGTTTCTCGTAAGAGATTTCCGCGGGCCCGTAACAAAGGAAAAAGAGACTTCATTTTTACTTCTCCAAGAGAAGTACCCGTTTGTAAGAAAATCAATCTCATGCGACTGGCAAAAGAACAGGTGGATGAAAAAGTGATTCTGTAAGAGTTCTGTTTTTCCCTTTGAACTTTGGAACCCTAAAAAGGGCACACAAAGAAATACATAATTAATAATTGTAACTGTTAAAGTAACTTCAATTGTTAAAAAATATACCTTACACTTTATAAATACGACTCAATAAAGTAAGGATACCTAAATATAATAAATGTTATCACAGTAAATAGATGGCTAGATATATTATGCGCACTCCAAAATCATGTCAATGTTTATAAAGGCCTAACTTAAAGGCACTTATGACTTTAACCTGTGATATGGATTTAACGGAGAAAAGAGATAAACAAAATTCAATACAATTTTCTCATGACACGCATCATCCCCCACTTCCATAGGTAACCTGGTAGGCCGTAGGTTCCTTTCCAGAAGGAGTGAAACTGTAGGGATTTTTTTTTTTAAATAAATATATACGGGACATTTTTACACATTGCAATCTAGCCCCAGAGTAAGCGATAGCTTGTGTTAAGGGTACTAGATAACTGATAAATATAAATACATACTAATATACATAAATATAATATATTGAAAAACACCCAGACACTGGAAAACATTCATGCTCATCACACAAACATTTACCAGTAGTGGGAATCGAACCCACGACCTCCGGCGCAGACGGCAGGTTCGCTACCACTACGCCATTCGGTCGGTTTTCAAACGGAAAACCTTGTTACTACCGGTGTGTGAGGTGTCCTTGGAATTTGATCCTCGTACCTGAGCTAATGTGTTCCATGACCTCCCAAATTTAAGTTAAAGATGTATGATAGTGCATATTGCGAATTTATGAATTGCAAAATAAAATGACTCGTCTTTGCCATTATATTAGGTAAAGCACAATGGCCTACTCAGCGAGAAGGTTGCCTAGGTCAGGGAGTTTGTAATCCGACGTGATCTCACATCAGCACTTCGTTAAAAAAGTGCCTCAAAATGATCACAAAAACAGCGCGAATTTACTTAACATTCTCAAAATGTAGCTATTATATTTCTAGTCTCCATGTTACTTATCAAAAGAACCTGGGGGATTGAGCGATGCTTGGTGTTTTGTTTTAAAGGAAAATCGCATTTCTACAAGAACCGCAAAGATAAACATAAGAAGCACAACCATCTATCTAAATAAACAATTTCATGCAAATCATTAGAGTCGTTTACGAGATACGCAAAATATCTATGTAGGTAGTACGATTCACGAAAGATGACCACAAATGGCGGGCCTATTTTAGGTCTCTTTGGACTTATATAACTAATATTATGGTCTTATTTATTTTAACTAATATATAAAGTCTTATTTAACTAATATTAAAATATTATTTTGGCTTAAGTCTTTTCTTCATGAGTGTACATGAAGAAAAGACCCGCCATTTGTGGTCATCTTTCGTGAATCGTAGTATACTTCTCGTGTAAGTAATGAAAATGTGTTATACTTATTAGTAGTGATAACTATTAGACCAAAAGTTCTAACGCGCGGACTGAGTTTTGTGTATTGTTCTACATCTGTTTGTCTATACCTATTATAAATGGACCCATTTGCCAAACTAGAATAACCAAAGGTGGAATGGAAGAATGACCAAAATTACCAATACCTAACTTTTTTTGTGAACCAAATCCAAAATATTCTACGAAAATTAAATAGTGTAATAAGAACCATTGGCACTAGGAATTTGTTTTTCACACCCGGTATTTAATTTTGCATACAAAAATTTCCTTCCCTTTCAGTGCACATTTCCTGTCATACACATTTTACTAAGAAGCACAACTTGTTTACTTAATATAACTTATTATTTGTGCTTCGGCTATATAATAAATTATTTTACTATGAATAATCCTACCGGTTTTACTTAAATTCTAACCAACAATAATTGATGAAAAAGGCCGTACCGATAATTCAAGACTGAAATACTTAATCGTAAAAACCATCACCCAGAGTCAAAATTTATTGAGTACAGCTTGTACCATTCCACGTCTATTTGATGGTTTTGGATATTTACGAAATGATAGCATTACAGAAATATATAAGCGGCAGTTATCTGTTCCCGAGCGTACGTATTTTGTTTTATACTTAGGTACCTACATTTTTATTTTAGACGCCGAAATAGATGTTAACATTGGCATTCAGCTGTTTCTCGGTGATTTTCTATTTTCACTCTCTGAATAAATCCCAAGTTCTATAAGCGCAAGGCTGACATCTTCGCCTCGATAACCGTTCAAGATCATTTTGTTTATTCATGCAGATATTCCATTAAAAATATAACTGAGTTCCTTTGTCTGTACTTCTCTGATCCATCATCCTCTGACTTTGTTCATCACACCTGCAGCAGTAGCTAAATGGCACATTTGCGATCGCCACAGAAAGCTGTCGATCACAAATGGACAGAAGACAGAAATTTACAGAAGCAGTCGGTCGCTCAAATGGATCGAAATTAAAAAAAAAATGCATGAGAATGACATTTCCGAACGCTAAATAATTGAAAATGCGCCATCTATGCATTAAGGCGGACTAAATGGGTCTGCACGCCAAATTCAAAATTTATTTGGTTTTTCGTAATTTGTGATCTGATAAATCATAAAAGGCTTACGGCAATAAAATTGCGGGATACGGGAACGTATAATGTTTACACGTTTTGTTTACACAAAAATGTTTGCTAAAAGGTATACACTATTTAGGGAATTGAAGTTTTAAGTTTGATGTAAGTTAAAACAGTCGATATTTGTCCAACTAATTTTCTAAAGTAAATAACTACTTTCAAACAAAGATTTTTACTTAAACATGTGTAGATTGATGTCATGATTGGTTATATCTATAAGAACAGCAAATAAAGCAAAATCTTGGCTAAAAGAATTTTAGCATCGTTTTGTCCTAAATGGATATGAATTTCCACAGGAGGTTGCTCCGTTTACGCATCTGTGCTGGGCAAGATCATAAATGCATTGGCGTTTCCTCCGCCTCCTTGCTCAGGCTACATCTATCCATGTTATCTTTTAATTCAGCTTATATAATGCATGTGTCAATTACAAGTGCAAAATGCCCTAGGAGCGCATTGAGCGCTTAAAAAGTGTGCTACCGTTAAAAGTATTTTTTTTTCATTATTTGTTTATTTTTGTGTGATATTTCTGTTAAGATTTATTTCGATACGCATGTCCTACATCCTTGTCAAAGGCCGACATTCATCATTTGTGCTGCTGGCAAGACCAGCAGCACAAATGATGAACTATCGACTCGTGTCCAACGTCTACCTGTACTAGTCATGAATACCTACTTAATATTGAAAGTAATTAATATTGACTCTACTGCAACAGCTAATTGAAAGTTACTCTTTACCTAGCACTTAGCAGTCTATTTTGTTAGTGTATAAGGTCGTTGTTTCCTCGTAACTCCCAAACTACTCACATTTTGACAAATGGCGTGACGTTGGTTTCCAGGTGTCGTAGCCAGGCTACATGACGTCATCACGAAAATGGCAAACATGACCTTGAAATTGCCTTGACATTACGCAAAAAGATGTAGTACCTAAGTACCTACTAAAATATTTATACGAAAAAATTTTCATGGAAATCATCTACAAATAAAAAAATATTGAGGCAACGAAATAATCTTACTTGAATCTGTGTACCTACTTATTTTTAAAAATCTAGACTTTAAGAATCACTATTAGACGATGTGGTGGCATTAGGTATTTACTAACAGCTAAGTATTTAATAGTAAAAGTTTTCACCCGCAATATCACGCAATTTTAGTAACTATTTAGTATCATTAACACTTAACAGGATAGATCAAATAGAACAGAGTAGAAGCTAAGTTCATTGCTCGTCCAATGGATGAGCAAGTGAACTTAGTTTCTACTTCAGCAAACAAGTTTTTTTATAAATAAATTAGGTATTTTTTTTAAATAAGTACCTACTGTGAATGCATATTGCTTACGTCGACTTACACATTTGTAAATAGCAACTTATCAATAAATCATGCGTCAAATCTAAAGCCCGAATCAAGGTAAGGGTCGCACAGACCCTGGCCCTGAGCCCAGTTGTTCTAGGTCAAGTACGTTACCTATTTCTCAGTGGATATGTTACGGACCTTGTATTAAATTATGGTAACCTCTGCAAAATTAGGTATTTCATATGCAAGGACGTTTTATAATGCTTCATTTTTTTCCTGCTTGCAATTCAATGTTAAGAAGATAACCGCACACTGTAAAGTACACACGGGAGCTCGACCCGGGCAGCGGCCGCTATAAAAAGATCAACATAGGACGGCCGACGACGGCGACCGCGCGACATGCAACCCTGGAAAGCGACTCGACTGTGCCGTCGAGTACTGTTGCCAAAATAATTAAAGAAATATCCGATGATGTCCCTCCGCCGGCGCCCGCGCCGCTCTAAAATCGTCGCTCTTTGCCCGGGAGTCGTTTCTCGGGGCGCGGCGGGAAAACATCTCCCGCGTCACTTTTATTTCTTCTTCCCTTCCGACGCTGTCGTATAAAATATTTCAGTAAGTCCCTATTAAGTACCTCTGAAACCAACTAAACCGCGAGTGTTTCGATGTCTATTGTTGTGAAAGTGTCAAAGGGAGTTGCAACGAAAACTGTGAAAAAGTGGTTACATAACGCTAGTCGCGAAGAAAATTTTAAACCTTTACCTCAATTTTAAAAATACCGCACTTTCTAGGCGCCTAAAAAATAAAAATAGCACTGCGTCACGTGGTCCCCGTCGACCTATAGAAAAGCACCACATTATCTCGCTACCATAAATTATGTTTGTGGTTTTAGATGATAAAAAAATTTGAACAAATAAAAATTCATATTAAGATACTGTATAATTTATAAGGTTTACAATAATTTTTCGATCCAAAAAAATTTAAATACTTAGCTAAAAGAAACATTGGTTTCTGACCTCCACCACAGATGGCGTTAGATCAAATTCGTTTCGTTTTACGACTTACGTCAGTCTGAGAAAAAATGACGGCTGGATTGGATACGTGTTGGTGTAGTTTAAGATATTTACGAGAAAAAGTATTAGCTTAGTACAAAATTTAGTTCATTAGTAAAATAAAGTTTAAACAATTCATAATTGACGTAATTATTAAGAGACAATTTGCTCATGTAATAATAATAAAGTTTACGGTGAGTGCAGTGATCTGATCAAACGGTGCTTAGTTGCTTACCTTACAGTACGTAAAGGAGGAAATGGCTAGTTAACGTCCTTCCAAAATCGCGCGCCCCATTTCCTATAGCAATTCTACGTGAACTCGTAACAAAGAATTTGTTCTAATCATTCGCAGGACAAGTGGTCATCGAAGTCATCGAATAAGAATGACAGTTGAAAAATGTATATAGTTTCGAGGTTAACTTGCGTATATATGCGTATTATCATTGGAATAATGTAATAAAAACGCGAAAAATACTTATTAGTGTTGATTTTCGACGGTAAAAAGTCTTAAACTGCGTGATAATTACAGTAAATAACATAACCTCGGTGAGTGATGATGACTTGTCATTTTCTAACCTATATCCATTCTTGTATTTTAGAACTGACGGCAACGTAGAAACTTCACCATGGAGGACGCTCACGCGAAAACCGTGGAGGAAGTCCTAGGATATTTTGGCACCGACCCAGACAAAGGCCTTACGCCAGATCAGGTGAAAAGAAATCAAGACAAATATGGGCCAAATGGTAAGTCACTTTATTCACTATAGTTTGTTGATAAACCATTCAGAGCAAGGCTGAAGGAACACCCAGTTTCACACAGATTTGATGCATTTACTATAAGATAGACAGTACTCCTATAAGAAAATTATTCAACGATGGTTTGTAGAACTTTGTATCTGGGCTTATTTACCATATTTCCTGTGTAAACATTGAAACATACAAGCAGCAAAGGTTTTCATTGAATATATATCAATCTTGACATAAGTATTGATGATATAACTACAACTTTATAGATAATATTTATCATGCCTATATAGAAAAAAATAAAAGATAGAAAGTTGTGGTTAAATAAACTTTATTATTCTCAAAGTTGAAAGGATAAAATAATACTTTATTGTTTAAACTTTTTTAAATTAAATGTATCTTAGCTGATGTCACCCGTTGCAGTTATCTCTTAAAGTGAAAGGTGTGGATTTTAATACAGTTATTTTCTTTTAACATAGCCTGACATTTTAATCTTTAAAAAAAAATATATTTGTTTTGCTTAGTCACCACAGCTTCTAAATGTTTGTGGTAAAGCAACATTGGCTTAAGTTGATAAAGGATGACAGTCTAATATTCAAACAATTAAATTAATATAACTTTTCCTTGTCTTTGTAAAGGGATAAATTAAGATGTAGTGCCTTTTGTTCTTTTAGACATATTACTTGCATTCCTTTATATTAGATGGTGTACTACTGTTCCTGCTGCTATAGGGAATTTGTTTAATATTCACCTTTCACAGTACGTTGATGGGCATAAGCTTGAATCTCAGATATAAGAGAGACGTACAACGTCTAAAAGAGCCTACCAAAACTTATATTCAGATTTAAACTAATAGGCTTTTAAAACTAAATAGATGTTGGAAATGTATTAAGAATAAATACACTTCATTGCAATTTGGAGTCAGTTATCATTTCAATCATTTTTAAATGAAATTATGGAAATGGCCTTGCAATTTCTAATAAAAGTAATAAGAATATATGGTGTGACTTTAAAATATACAAGTTGTGACTTTAAATATTGTGGAGCCTACAAGATGCTGTAGCCCCACAGGATAGACAGATAGACTTTAAATATTCCATATAGGTCTAAATAAAGAACGCTGGCTGCAATTCCACACTGAATTACTAAGATCAAATAAAGCATCAATAATTTATAGAAATTTTTGAACAATAGCGAATAGAATTTTTGAACTAATCAGTTGAGCCTTATTAAATACCATGAAATAGAAAATTTACCAATGAATACTATTGTATAATACAGTACACTATACGCAATATACTTTGAGTAATCATAAACCTTCGTAAAACAATACCTAATTACTTACCTTTGATGATTATACAATAACCTGTATATTTAAAATCCACAATTGTCTCTATTGGGAAATTATTAGTCTTGACATCAGCTTCATATGATTTATATTAAAATTAATGTCATATCAGCACAAAATAATAGGAACGGTTTTTTAATGGTATTCGTAGGTTTACACTACACTGCAACTTGTATTATAAACAGGATTTCTCAATAGTAAATAATATTAATTAGTTCTAAACTTTGATTATTCTGGTATCAAGCTAAGATCTTCCATTTTTCTGTAATTTTCTCATTATTTTTCTAAAGTTCCAAGTTCTCAGTATTTTTAAAAGCTGTGAATTAAAAAAAGGATTATAATTGATTGTCATAACACATTCATAAAGTTCCATTATAAATTTAAAGACTGAATGGAGTAGTAGTAGCATCCTGCAGTCTGCATCGGAAGGTTGTGGGTTCGATTCTCACAGCTAGAAAATGTTTTTCTATTGAGCATGAATGATTTCCAGTGTCTGGGTGTTTATCTATATATTATTATTGTATTTAAGTATGTAACATTTTATTATTTACTAGCTCTTGCCCACGGCTCCGCCCGCGTGAATTTCGGTTTTTCGCTAATCCCGTGGCAACGATGCAATGGATTTTTCCAGGATAAAAAGTAGCTTGTATTAATCCGGGTCATAAGCTATCTTTGTTCCAATTTTCAGCCAAATCGGTTCAGTAGTTGCGGCGTGAAAGAGTAACAAACTTTCGCACAAATATTATAATACTAATATCAGTTTTATCTAGTATCCATAACACAAGCTACTCAAACAAGTGAATATGTTTTATCAAACACGTTGCGTCGCCTGCCGCCGTACAAACCCCTTTGTGCTAGATACACAAGTAAAGATTTATTCACATAGACTCAGAAGCCAGGGGTTATTTTTAGTGCAAGTATTGAGGTTGTGTGGGTGATAATCGCAAGTTGTCAATGGTGCGTGTGTCTGAGCATCGCCCGCGTGCCCTCTCAGGCGTTATGACACCCACCTTGCACCCTGTTTTAATAATAGAAACATGAAGATACAATATTTTTCAACATAAAATTATGTAGGTACTTACTTATATATTTTCTCTAGAAAATTCTCATCTCGTTAGATTTTATTGTCAGTATATTTCGTTGTCATTTCGTCTGTGTCAATTAAGGCTTTGATAGAAACATACTTCCTCCACATAAAAAGTATCTGCGATCAGGATCACTCTTTGTGGAATACTTACCCTAACTGCCTGTTAAAAAAAGTCATGTAAAATTGGCTTAAATATTCTTAGAGGCTATAGGCCATACGGAGATAAAGTTTACCTTCCCAAACTAAAAAGATATTGTTATCCTTATCTCTTAAAATTTGTATATAATTTAGCTTAACTTCATTTGCCTAGACTTGATTAACAAAAAAGGTTAATGACCTCATAGATTTCAAAGAGTTGTTCATTATTATTTGTATTTTGTAGGGTTTCATATCAATTAGTTCATAATATGTAAAACTAGCTTTCGTCTTACCGGTGTATAAAGTGAAATTTTTCATACATATTTCTCTATCAGGCGTTTAAATGTTATTTCGGGAAGTTTAGTTGAAGTTAGTCCTGAAGGCTAAACAGTGGACATTGTATCTTATATACGTTAAGTCAAATGTCAAGTTTCGTTCTAGTCGCTGATACGATGATGAGGACAAAACCCCTATAACACAAAACACTATATAGTTATTATACTCTTTCCATTCGTTTATTTTCTCTTTGACACATGAAACAGATATAGCAATAGCGAGGGACAAGAAAGAGACCACTTTACTTTTATCTCTCTCCCTCGCTATTGATATATCTGTTTCATGTGGTTTCATGTGTCAAAGAGAAAATAAACGAACGGAAAGAGCATAGTTATTAACTAAAATTCTAATAATGTCCTGAATTTTAATTCCGATTTCCTTTATCACGGCATTCTCGTGATGTCGGCACTCGGCCGCTGGTTGATAAGCCCGCTCGGAGTGGATAATTGCGATAACACACAGATTAGTTTCAATATATTTGCATACAATCTTACTCTGCCATTTTCCGCTTTGTCTTTCCGTCCACGTACTGCCCAGTGACAGCAGTGAAGTGTCTCTTTATTTCTACTCATGTATATTCATGTATTCTTTCCCAAGACGTTCCCGAGATTCGAACCACCGACCCCCTGATATAAAAGCAATGGTCTAAAGTCAATCAATGTGCTATCGTTGTTTTTGCGTATGGCCTATGAGCAGGAGTTAATCGCAAATCTGTATTGATGTAGAACTGTGTCTAGTACTGTTTTCTTAATCATGCGTTCAGGGAAAGTTTCAGTCAGTGCTCTGTGCTATACAACAATCAATGATCGTCACCATATGGAATGACAATACAAATTATATTACATAGTAGCACATCAGACGTCAAGCGCATCAGACGCATCAAAAGTTTACAGATGACCTTGATTTCCGATGCTGTCTATACATACTGCTGACGACATTTGAGAATTCGATGCTGAAAGTAATAGGACTTCTATATTTGGATTATGCCCGTAGCTTTACTTTAAAGACGACAATATATTTGTCCAAAAAAAAATAAAGAAAATCAAAAATATGTATCAACATTCGAGTTTTCAACGATTAAAATCTACTTGCGCAAGAATAAACAAGAGTGTGATATTATTGACCATTGAAGTTGTTGATGGGACTGACCGATACACACTTCTAAAAAGATTGAGAGAAGAAAAAGATTGGCTTCAAACTTGTTCAATTGAGATAACTATTGCGGTGAATGGAAATTGTGGGCATCGCATATATTTTTTGTTGAATATCAACTGATATCACAATAGGGAAGTCGCTCAACCATTAAGAAGGGAAAGTCCAAATTTCGCGTAACCTAAATAGATTATTTGATAGTATCTATCACAGAGCAAGGATTGACTTTTATATCATCTTTCATAAACCATGAATTCCGAACAATTTTTAATGTAGGTATATGTAGTCAGCAAATATTTGTAAAAACATTCATCATTTATTTGCACTTTCTAAATTACAGTGACCTACATTTTTGTCATGTAAACTCGTCCTTTTTTTATATCAAAGCCTTTTAGGTTCAAAAAACCGTATCTTCCTTTAAGTCTTCTGAAGAATTTACGGTTCGACTGCATACCCATATTAAAACGGCACGTTTAAAAATAGTGGGCTAAAAGGTAGACTGGCGATTGTTTATTTTTCTGGCCTCAAACCACTCGATGAGAGATTAGTTTGCTCGAGCAAAATAGGTGATCGCGCCGCTACGTCCGAACCACGCGTCACTTCGCCCGAGCTCTGTCACATTACGGAAAACTTCCAAGTTCTCGCCAAAATAGATTGTATAATTTTATGGAAATGATCAAATTCTTGATAATGAATTCAAGTCAAGTTTCTAGTCTCTAGATCACTAATTTTAATTGCATAAAAGTAACCATGAACCAGCTAATGGTTAGATGCTTTTTGTACAGTTAAGACTTGGTGGTGGTTACAATAACAATAATAAAAGGACCCGAAAGCTGACTAATCTGCAAGTGTTAAAGACCGTCCTATATTTAAAACAAGCGAAGTAAGAAATGAAACATAGTATGCATCTTATTCTAGCGAACACACAGAAAAATTCATTAAAATCAGTCAAGTCGTTTCGGACGAGTTTTGTTACAAACAATGACACGAGAATTTTATATACGCGTAGGTATTAGAAAGATTATGGATCATATTATGCTCAAGTTATGTTGTAGCTACGTGATTTTATTGTTTCCATACTAATCATCATCTGCCTGATGACGCGTGCTCAATATTAAAATAAAAGTAACATTGATAAATCACATCATCATGATAGACATTTTTAATCTCCATTACTTGTATTATATTAGGCCATGTGGTCTTCTTGCCTTTCTACCTACATTTCCTTGATGTATAAATCACCGATCAAAGAAAGCTTCTGGCCGCAATTTAATTAGAACATTTATACGTGTTTTAAAGGGAACTGAACTCCGTGAAATATTGTTATAACACTGCATGCAACAGCCATTGAAATCACGTGTATCATAAATATTGCAAAAATCTTTTACAACGCTTGACACGATGATACAAAATAAATCAAAACAATCTTGAGAATAACGAATTTTGCTCCTTCTATACGTCTGCAAAGGAGCAAACTTAAGTTATTAGCACCGAATACATAACTATTAGCAAGATTGTGGCTCAGTTTCTTTGATGTTGTACGAATTTTCCATCTGTTGATTCCATTCTTAGGTCAACGATTCGTACGTCAGGTCAATGAGCTCTGTAATACCAAAATCACATTTTAATGGAGCCCCGTTCGACTTAATCCTCGAAACCAAGGCGTTTTAATTCAATAGAAACGAGTAATTGCAAAAATATGTTCCTGAGGCTAATTGTTATAGCTCTCAGACAAGCGATGGTTTGTCAGTCAGTCAGTTTTGAATGTTTAGCCTTGTCTCGCGAGGTCGCCAGCAGGTGACCATGCCTAATCCTTGATGATGCCCAAATATTCATTTAATCTATGCATACTTAAAATAGGAAGACATAAAATACTCAACCTAAGAGATAAAACCTTAAATATATCATCGAAAACGCTGAATCTATGATTAAGGATAGTAATTATATAGTTTATTATTGTTAATTTGCCTATATTATATTAAAAGCCTTGCTTTATTGAACCCTCCTTGCGAATCTCGGGCCTCTTGCTGTCGTGACTTCTACGAGTACACAATAGCACAACTAAAACTAAAGAGCATTTGAAATATGGCATGTTTACACTACGCATTTGTAAATAAAACTTGATTGTGATAAGAACTTGTTTTTGGAATACATTTTTTCGATCGCGCATTGCTCTTTTTATGATCATGTCATTTTTAGGCTGTTAATAATATTAACCCAAATTAAAAGTTAATTCTTTCAGTGTTTCTATTTAATTATGTACATGCGTCACACCATGATAACAGACTGTTGTTTATGCTTAGCTACTTGATTATGGTTAGTCATACTACTGTGTCTGGTCTGATCCAATTCCTATCATCAGAAATTTTAAGCTAAGTAATAAGAGTATTAGGATAATATGGAACTCTTATAACAAGTTCTAAGATATTAGTAGATTTGAACCTTGATTTTTTGTGTAGTCGAATTTTTTTTTAAGAATAAGTACCATTTGCTTGATTTTTACTTGTCTATATTTTGCGGTTTGCGATCATCATATTATTCATCCCATTTCGCCGTTTGCATTGCCAGGCGTCCGGATAAAGCCTGACATAGTTAGGCTTTTTGATTGTGTGTCCGACCAAAATATACGGTTTCCGGTTTTAGTTAGAGACTTTTTACCATTTCGAATTTAAGAACTTTAAATTTTGGTTATCTAGTATTTTATTTTATCTAGTATTTTATTTTAATGCTTTCTCGTTGGTAGCTTACCTAAACCACAAATGTAATTTATTAAGTGACCAGTTTCTGCCCGACGAGTTTCTTGCTCGTTCTTCTCGGTGCAGAACATGATCTTATAGCGGTAGAGTGTGACATTTCATAAAGCTTCAATGCTTGTAAGTTAAGTCTATGTGGAAGAGTAAATATCTTGATTTTGATTTTCTGGTCTTATAAACAGAGAAGCTTCTAGGGTTTTTTCTGGTGTCATATTTAATGCTTCATATTGAGTGGGATGTAGAGATGCGTGGCGCCCGAGCTGAGAATGCTGACGTTCTATCGTGAGCTCTAAACTGCCTAGCGACTGAAATACAATACACGTGAAGTGGAACAGACATAGAGAGGCAATAAAAATAAGAAATATACGTAATACGTTTGCCTCCTGCTTATATGTACTAACCTTTCCATACTATCGACAACAATATAATATTATCTTTCTACAGGAGTTGCCTGCAAGAGTTCCGCCGCCAAATTGTATAATCTGTTACTTTTTAGTTTTTGTGTTGCCCTCTGTACAGCGTGTAGCTTTACTTCATTGTGGTGGCATAAGTTCATTCATTAATTGATTAATTTTACTGTAAATGTACTTACCCCAAACGTGAAAATTAAAATTCTCCCTATAGAAACAAATTAAAATTTTGAAAAAATGCCAAATTATTTCCGATTAGTGATCATCGTGCAAATAAAAAACTTTATAAAAAGAAACATTGAAAACCCCACGGGCTTTATGATCCATCATTGATAATTTCCGTAACGTTGCCGTAACAAATTAAGATTCTCGCAATCTTACCTACCTAGGTTCGGATTAGGGAGGTGCCCACAAACCAAAAAAAGTTTATATTGACAAAGTTACGTCGCCGTACAAATGAATTACGATTAACGACGCGATGATATTACTTACTTCTAGAAAATTAATATAAGTTATAAGCTACAGATCCACATGCTACGTAGTAGAACGAAAGCATGCTAGTTTCCAGCAACTATACTCTTTTCGTTCGTTTATTTTCTCTTTGACACATGAAACAGATATCGCAATAGCGAGGGACCAAAAAGAGACCACTTTACCTTTATCTCTCTCTGGTCCCTCTCTATTGCTATATCTGTTTCATGTGTCAAAGAGAAAATAAACGAATGGAAAGAGTATAGCATGTTAAACTTATATTATAACATTTTTAAGTTCTATTTATACAGTTACATAAAATTTTGGCAGCCGTAACATGTCCACGACATTGACCGAGCGATTGTCACAACATCAACAGGAAGATCATCTCTTAAGAATTGTTTATGGACACTTTTTATTATTAGGTTCTTTATGAACTCGTTATAAATTATAATGTGTTATGAAGGAGTCTAATTTAAACAAATCTTCAAATAACTTACATGTGTTTCCATGCTACCTAATTTATTGCAATTATTTTTTATAATTTCCCACATTTGTTACAAAAAAGACGCTTCAGTCTTCATGTTATTAGTATTATGATCTAAAATACTTCTCTTTTGCGTTAAAATTAAATAACTTTAGGTATGCTTATTTCGTTTTGCCTCGCTTTTTGACTGGCTGCCAAATTATATAATTTCATGAACGTGCGATTTTTACGTAAGAAACTATAATTATAAAATTATATAACTTAGAAAAGTGCTTTTTAAAGCTTATTAAGGGAATTATTGACCAAAAAGTATATAAAAATCACAAAAATATACATATCGGTACGTATTCCTAATACCTACGTTACAAAAATGTGTACGTATCCAAATATCACACCTATAATTATTGTTTTATTTTGAATAAATTTCAACAGCATTTGTATTGTAAGTGTAACAAAAAACGTTGGACCGAATGACGTGGTCAATGGCCATTGGCCATCGTAATACTACCAACCTACGTCATAATAATAAATGTGACTACTTGTTACGTTTGCATCACGATTTCATATTATATAAGTACTCGTGCTTAACACCGTGCGATTTCCTCAAATATAACTCTATTACTAAGGTACGACTATAAAAGATTAAAGTAGACTCCAATGACTTGTAGAATCTATCAATCAGAATGTTCTACCTTCTAGATTTCCTACCGTCTCGAACCAGGGCTATGGTACTATTATGTACGTATACTAGCTGCAGGCTGCGTCATCTTCAAAGTTCTGCAGGAGCTATATTTTGTCCAGCTATGGCATTCTCGTAACGTTTTCACATACTCAGTGATTCGATAAAAGAAAAAGAAAAAAATATTAACACTGAAAAATGAACTTTACATTAATTGGCTTAGAGTGTAAAATTGAATGTATTTCATCATAGGAAACTTAGAGGCGCTTAAGTAATTTCCGACCGACCGAGTCGACCAATATGGCGTTTTGAACTACATTCAATTTTACGCTCTATGCTAATTGAATTAAAATTAATTTTTCAGTGTCCGCATAAAATGTTTTGAATTCAATATCGTCTGCATAAGTACGGAAATAGAATCACCTTTTTAAACATATCACATCACGAAATGTAGCCGACACGTAACGTGAATAGCCCCCCTGTATGTATTTTCCACAGAAATATTTAATACAAACGTTGTCTTGAAGTTATCTATGCGCTTACATACGAGTATAATATTCTACAATCGATGTTTTAAAATTTACAGATTATTCGTATGTGTAATTCAGCATGTATTAATTTTTTTTTCTTATACTAATAAAATTCGTATGTCGGCACATTGAACCAATAAAAACTGCGTTTAAATTACAGGATCTAACATCGTAATTTTGACCGCTGTCCTTATCTATTCTATACCTAAGTGTAACTAGTACTTAGCAAATGAGTTACTCTAGCCAAAGAGACTCCGACATCGAATCGTATAGTTTGATTAGGGTCGTTTATACCTAATTTTAAACCCATTATTAGTTGTATCACGTTCTTGGCATAGCTATAGCCTATAGCGATATCTTAGACGGCCGCTTAACTAGGAAGCGAGTCTCATTAAAACTGCCACGGGAAGTCGTAGATACCTCTTCTAATTCGCGATTGTACGCAGAATGCTGACAAGGCGGTACGGATAGGTTGACTAATTGCTTACATTAGTCGCGGTGCGGCCGACCGAAGCCGCACAGTGGACAGAAATAGTCTCCACGATTGACTTAGCAGTAGCACATGTTGCTTTACATGAATTGAACGGCTCACCGGGGAGGTTGATTTATTATTCAGTCCCGTTTCCTGCGGACTCCTGAAACGTGAACCAAATCGATCGAACTAATAAAACCATAACGACTAACCGATAATTTATTATCTTTTAATGACTATACTTTTAAATATTAAAGCACTAACTTTTGCCCGCATGAATTCGAGTTTTTACATATCCCGTTTCTATGAGTCACATGTGGTGTCGCGGATTGTTTTTAGAACTTTTAAAGAATAACAATTCCGACATCACTGCATGTTTTTTGCGTAACTTTAACCGCTTAGCATTTAGGCAGCGAACGGTTACTCTCAAACGGGAGCAATTCAACCCGAACATCCAAAGTAAAAGTATTATTCTATGCAGTTGACATATTGTGTGGTAAAAAGTTACACCCCTGAAAGAAATGTTAATGTTCTGTGGAAATGTGTAGACTTGAATTGTCATACAATTGAGAGGATGTTCGACTTTACAAAATATCATGTCAAAACTCTTGTAAATCGGTGTGTGTACACGGAACTTGTAGATCGAAGTATTTACAAGGAACTCGACGACCCAACTCCAAATCCCTCAGTTCGATTCACAAATACGCGATTCCAAGAAACAAACTAAATCCAGCATTAATTTAGACATAAACGTCGGCACGCCGCTACGCTACGCTACCGATATGTTGAATGTTCACTAAATGGCAATGCCATAACTGCTGTTTGTTTACACAACATATTGCCACGAATGTCTTAATGACGGGGCAAAAATAACTGTTTTATTGAATGGCCGTGGCGTGCGGTGTGTACAGTATAAACTACCCGACCTAGAGTAAACCTTTTTATTGGTTTGAGGGCAAACTTAATCAAACGATTCCTGTATGTATTTATTACTTTTCGGGTTGTATGCGAGATCAATCTTCACCTTGATTTTCTACAAAAAGGCGAATGACCAAAGGTGGTGGTGGTGGTTTTCACATCCGAAATATAATTTTGCATACAAAAAAATATTTTTTTCAATGCACATTTTCTCTCAGATTTTATTGAGAAGTACTACTTATTTATTTGCTTTAATTTTGGATCCGGATGTTTATTAAAAAATAAACAAAATTGTAGGAGATAATGTGGAGACCCTAGTCTACATATATAATTGCTTATTGTTTTAAATCCTGCCCTTAAGTTAAAATTAATCTGTAATTAAAAATAAGTCACACTCTTTGCAGTTTAGTCACAGATTAAATAATAGCTTCAGCTTGGTCGGATGACAAAACAAAGCCGTGCGTGCCTATTGTAAAAATCTGCTATCTCCCGTTATCAAGAGATCAACACTCTTGGAAGAATTGTCTATGTAAATTTATCTTTCGTTATAAACTACCTCAAACTAAAGTGTAGCAATCTAGGGACAATAAAACGCCTCGCAATTACTTACATTAACAAATAATTTACTCAAACAATAACTAGACGATGATAATCTTGAATCAGGTATACGAGTACGTTCTCACTTTATCTGATCATAGAACGATAAAATTATAAATCTAAATGAATCAAGATGCAATGGAACATTATTATAGGAAGTAGTAAAAATTCATCGTTGTAAAAGATCAATAATATAGTGTAAACTTTTATTTAATGAGTTATCAATAATAAACGTTTATATACTTATTACTACCAGTTCTCGTACATCATTTATGGAGATTGCAGAGTCGTTGCAAACTAGAATTCCTGATTATATTTATTTTAATATTAAAATAAAGAGTTCCCTTCATAATATACCAATGGATATAGCAGATTAAAGGAAGTTGAAAATTACGGAAGAGATATACATCCCACTGCTGTATGGAAATTGGAAATAAAGTTTAACTAGGACATCATATTTTAATGACTTAAAGTTGTTGTGACCCAAATTTAGCTACGAGTTATACACAAAAGAATTGCAGCTTTCAGCTGCCCTTCCGCACATTCAGTCAATATACAACGTACGTGTACACTGTACGTATTGTATTTATGTAGGTACCGTCGTAACTGCTCAGATAGATCGCAAGCAAGCTCTGACTGGTTTATCGTCTGTTAAATTTACCCCTTTGATGTTCTATTCAAAACTCTAATTACGGCTCTTTTCTGTTTTCAGAACTGCCTACAGAAGAAGGTAAGAAACAAATGGTTTAACAACCTTGCTTTATTCGAACTCACATGCACGAGACACAATCAAATTATTTATTCAAATCGAGTTAAACAGCATCAAAATACGTATTTCTTTGCTTAGATATCGAGAAAGTCTTGTTATTGGCTTCATTAGTTTAACGTTATATTAATAAATGTTCTTATTCACCTTTTGTTTGTACCACAAGCATTTTATCAAACTATATTAAGCACATCCCACTTTTTGTAGTGCAATTCTGAACGCTATTTTTCGATTAAAAGTGTATATTGAACATCTCTAGATCTCGACCTGATTTTCGTTCTGCATTCAATCAGAACACTTACACGCTAAAAGCCCACTCAAATATCTTACGTTTCACGCAGAATGATCTCTAATGAACTCTTTTCACGCGCAATTCCACAGGCAAAAGTATATGGCAGTTAGTACTGGAACAATTTGATGACCTTTTAGTGAAGATTTTGCTGTTAGCTGCTATTATATCATTCGTGAGTATCAGTATACCAATCATCATCCTTTTCGTATGATTTATATTTTTTAAACTTATCGTACAATTTTTCTTCACAGGTATTAGCTTTATTTGAAGAACACGAAGATGCTTTTTCAGCATTCGTGGAACCTTTTGTTATTTTACTAATTCTAATCGCTAACGCTGTAGTAGGAGTATGGCAGGAAAGAAACGCAGAATCCGCCATAGAAGCTTTAAAAGAATACGAACCCGAAATGGGTAAAGTATTAAGAGGAGATAAATCCGGCGTACAGAAAGTCCGAGCAAAAGAGATCGTGCCCGGTGACATCGTGGAGGTGTCCGTCGGAGACAAGATTCCCGCCGATATCCGCCTTATTAAGATTTTCTCTACCACCATCCGTATCGACCAGTCCATCCTGACTGGTGAATCCGTGTCTGTGATCAAACACACTGACGCCATTCCCGACCCCCGCGCTGTGAACCAGGACAAAAAGAACATCCTCTTCTCCGGTACCAACGTCGCCGCCGGCAAGGCGCGCGGCATCGTCATCGGCACTGGCCTCAACACTGCCATCGGCAAAATCCGTACTGAAATGTCTGAGACTGAGGAAATTAAGACACCCCTGCAGCAAAAACTCGACGAATTCGGTGAACAGCTGTCGAAGGTCATCTCTGTCATTTGCGTCGCCGTATGGGCCATTAACATCGGACACTTCAACGACCCCGCCCACGGCGGAAGCTGGATCAAGGGCGCCGTCTACTACTTCAAGATTGCTGTGGCCCTGGCCGTCGCCGCCATTCCGGAAGGTCTTCCCGCTGTCATTACCACTTGTCTCGCTCTCGGCACCAGAAGAATGGCTAAGAAAAACGCTATCGTCAGGTCGCTGCCGTCAGTCGAAACCTTGGGTTGTACCTCCGTCATCTGCTCCGACAAGACTGGCACTCTAACTACCAACCAAATGTCCGTATCCCGTATGTTCATCTTTGAAAAGATCGAAGGCGGTGACAGCAGCTTCCTCGAATTCGAAATCACCGGCTCCACTTACGAGCCCATCGGTGACGTGTATTTAAAAGGACAAAAGATTAAGGCCTCAGAATTCGACACCCTCCACGAATTGGGCACCATTTGCGTAATGTGTAATGACTCAGCTATTGACTTCAACGAGTTCAAGCAGGCGTTCGAAAAAGTCGGCGAAGCTACTGAAACCGCTCTTATCGTCCTCGCCGAAAAGATGAATCCATTCAACGTTCCCAAAACCGGCCTCGACCGCCGATCGGCAGCTATCGTCGTCCGCCAGGAGATCGAGACCAAATGGAAGAAAGAATTCACCCTCGAGTTCTCCCGCGACAGGAAATCCATGTCCACTTACTGCACGCCCCTCAAGCCCTCCCGCCTCGGTACTGGACCCAAACTGTTCGTTAAGGGCGCCCCTGAAGGTGTGTTGGACCGTTGCACCCACGCCCGTGTCGGAACCTCTAAAGTTCCTCTCACCTCGACCGTCAAGAACCGCATCCTGGAACTCACCCGCCAATACGGTACCGGACGTGACACCCTGCGTTGCTTAGCCCTGGCCACCGCCGACAACCCGATGAAGCCCGAAGAGATGGACCTCGGCGACTCCACCAAATTCTACACCTACGAAGTCAACCTCACTTTCGTCGGTGTCGTGGGCATGTTGGATCCTCCCCGCAAGGAAGTGTTCGACTCCATCGTGCGCTGCCGCGCTGCCGGCATCCGTGTCATCGTCATCACTGGCGACAACAAGGCCACCGCTGAAGCTATCTGCAGGTACTTCATCCGTAAAACTAAGAACATGCGTGTATTCGTTTCACGTTTGTGGTCCCGGTGGCCAGATATGTAAAGATTTGTTTTATTTGCAGGCGTATCGGTGTGTTCACTGAGGACGAGGACACGACTGGCAAATCTTACTCTGGTCGCGAGTTTGACGATCTCTCAGTGAGCGAACAGCGCGCCGCCTGCGCCAAGGCCCGTCTATTCTCGCGCGTCGAGCCCGCCCACAAGTCCAAGATCGTTGAATACTTGCAGAGCATGAACGAAATCTCCGCTATGGTGAGTAAATAAATTGGCAAAACCGATTTACTTCTCACTATTCGAGAGATATTATATTATGTTAAACGAGAACAATGTAGAACCTGATATAAGTTGCTTTAAAAAACTCCCCAATGTTTTGCGGTATTTATCGCTTTATAAACAATATCTCCATAAGTGTTTTATAATAAACGAGTGACTACTGACTCGAGCATCGTTCGATGTTTACAATCGTACTATTGGGAATGGTTTTCGAAATGTTTATGTTGGGCAGTTGTTACTGTTTATAAACTGTAGCACTCTGAAATATCTTGTCCGAATTGAAAGATACAAAAACAATAGCGAGGATAGATCCTTACTCGCCAAATCTGAATGATAAAAAACACCGCAGTCTGTTGTAAATATTCCGGTGCTTTATCAAATTAAACAACGTGCGTGATAGAATGAAAACTGAACAGATCCATGCATCAAACATTTTAGTTAGCCACGTCATAACAAACTAGCAGTCGCTTACATATCGATCGGCTATCTGAAAAGCTGTTTACATTCCTAAACTTTTAAATAGAAGTTCTTGTAACCCACTCGCATTGCTCTTTTGAGTTCCGATTCAGTTCAGTTGGATGTTCTTCTAATTATAAACAATGCTACGCCTAAGTCTTGATTTTTACTCACATTTGACCTGACAATTGCAAAATGGTCAGCAAAATGGTTAAAGTCAGATTTTTAAAGATCTTCTTTATCTTTAAAAAGATAAAGAATCTTTAAAAGGGAACTGGAAATGTTGAACAAATCCAATCAAAATATTGTAGTAGAATGAATAAAAATGATAATGAAGGGGTGAAACTACGTGAATTCACAGACTGGTGACGGTGTGAACGACGCGCCCGCGCTCAAGAAGGCTGAGATCGGTATCGCCATGGGCTCGGGAACCGCCGTCGCCAAGTCCGCCGCCGAGATGGTGCTCGCTGATGACAACTTCTCTTCCATCGTCGCCGCTGTTGAGGAAGGTAAGCCTCACCGTTTTGGAAATTACTCACTTACATATAGATATTTCAATCCACGAAGACGCGCCCCACTCTGTGAAAATCGCTTATGTTTCATTCGATTCGTATGGGGTTTGACAGAGTGGGGCGCGTCATCGTCGATTGAAATATCTATACCTGTCTTTTCTACTGTTAAAAAATTCTGAAAGATAATTTTGCTACCTAGTACCAAATGCATTTATGAAAAAAAAGTCACATCCTACCTTAACCTGATTAAGAATTGTACCATGCAGTATACATATAAAAATGCCTTTCCTTTTTTAAAAAAAATAAATAATTAAAAAATTAAAAAACACGACTGCCCTGTTTTAAAACGAACTAAAAAGTAAAAAACAAGTTATTTTAGTTCATCTGCATATTGACAAAGGGAAAAGTGGTCAAATTTCTCATTAATTAAAACAGATAAACATATTAGGGCAGTCGGTGGACCGTTCAGAGGAACACCTACTCTAAGAGGTCCCCCGACTGCCTTAATATGTTTATCTGTTTTAATTAATGAGAAATTTGACCACTTTTCCCTTTGTCAATATGCAGATGAACTAAAATAACTTGTTTTTTACTTTTTAGTTCGTTTTAAAACAGGGCAGTCGTGTTTTTTAATTTTTTAATTATTTATTTTTATTTTATAATTTTTTAAATATATATATATTCGGTTACTATTCTCTAATACCTTCATTTTGATACCCATATTGTGATAATTGAAGAAAACATTTTGATTTCCACTTTTGAAATTGGCGCCTCACGGTCGCCATATTAACTTTTTCCAAAAAAAATATAGCCTATGTTACCCGGAATAATGTAGGGATTCTAACGATACCCCATTTGTCCAAATCGGTTCAGCCATTCAAAAGTTATGGTGGAATAAAGAAACTCACATACATACATACATACATACATACATACATACATACATACATACATACATGAACCCTAAAAACATTACACTCCTTTTTTTGGGCAGTCGTGTAATAAAGGGGATATTTTTTTCCTTATTGTAAAGTAACTATTACTACTTGACTATGTACTACGATCTAGCTTGTGAGCTAATTAGTAATATTACTTTAACTTCCTTCTTATGACGAAAGGGGGTAATGATTTTCTAATTGTTTAACTCTTCGAAGACCTGTTGTTAAGTCGTACCTCGCAATTTCAGGTCGCGCCATCTACAACAACATGAAGCAGTTCATCCGCTACCTGATCTCGTCCAACATCGGCGAGGTGGTCTCCATCTTCCTGACGGCCGCCCTGGGTCTGCCCGAAGCGCTCATTCCCGTGCAACTGCTGTGGGTCAACTTGGTCACAGACGGTCTGCCAGCCACCGCTCTCGGCTTCAACCCGCCCGACTTGGACATCATGGACAAACCACCCCGCAAGGCTGACGAAGGTCTCATCTCTGGATGGTTGTTCTTTAGGTATGAAGAATTTAGATTTGTTAATAATTCATATTCATAGTTTATTATAAAATCCTTACTTTTAAAAATCACGTCCTAATTTAATGTTAAAAAATATTTTTTTTGTCCATGCCTTATAAAGCACAAAAAACATGAATAAAACGTTATACAACGTGCAGATTACTTGACATAATCAGCCGAAAGCCATACGTAGGGGACGAGTATAGATAGATGCATGAAAAAATATCACAAAAAGTCTAGCTCATATCCTGAGGGAGTTCAAAAATGTACCATAAATTTAACGGCCTACAAGCCGTATTTAGGTGATTTTGAATGAAGTTTTATGCAAAAACTATAAAGACAATTACTTTCAAATTTACACGTCATGTATTTTGGGGCTTTAATCTAAAATCGCTTAGAAGCAGATTAGAGCAGATTGGATAAAATTTTCTCGATAGAAAGTTCTCCCAAAATTTGCTCCAAAATCTCAGTTTTTCTATGTTTTATCGGAAACTACAATGGATGTAATTGTAATTTTTGTTTTAATGTATCGGTAATAATAATATCCTAAAACGCTTAGAACAGATTTTTGATAACTGGCTTAGTTTTTGAGTAATTAGGTAAAACGTCGTTTTTCTGCTATATTCTTCCGCGACGCTGCATGTCGCACCTACCAAATCTCCGTGAGAGTGAGAATGACAAAAATAAATTCAATAAATCCCCTTAAGTGACATCCCTAAAACCAGTTCATTTTGTGGATTGAAATACCTAAACATCGATATGTAATTGATTGGTGAACACAGGTACATGGCTATCGGAGGGTACGTGGGTATGGCCACAGTGGGCGCTGCGTCGTGGTGGTTCATGTACTCGCCCTTCGGACCCCAGATGACGTACTGGCAGCTCACGCATCACTTGCAGTGCATCAACGGCGGCGAAGACTTCAAGGTATACCATCATCATTCATAAATACACGCTCAAACTATCTCTTTATTTTGATAATCCCACTTCTGATACTTATATTAGATCATTTCACATCTACTTCTACCATTATGGTATATCGATGACTTCTACTTATACAGGCTTACTATTGCCTCTTGTAGTAAGTTGATTCTAGCTCATTTACGACTATTGTGTTCTCAGCTGAATAAATGTCACCTCGATGTTGGTCGTAACTAGGAATTGTAGATTTCCCTCAAAAATAATAATAAATGATGCTCTAGAATCTAGTAGAAGCCTAAAAGTATGCTGTTGTATCAACATAGAGCAATAATAGGGTTATAAATGGAGCCAAATGGCGTTTCAAAGATAGAAGTCTGCTGTTGTGTTAAAAGGCTAATAGAAAAAGTCAAGCTAATAAGGATTTTAATATTTCAGGGTATCGACTGCAAGATCTTCACTGACCCTCACCCTATGACGATGGCTCTCTCCGTGCTGGTCACGATCGAGATGTTGAACGCTATGAACAGTCTGTCGGAGAACCAGTCCCTGGTGTCGATGCCGCCCTGGTCCAACATGTGGCTCGTCGGCTCCATGGCGCTCTCCTTCACGCTACACTTCGTCATTCTATACGTTGAGGTCCTTTCGGTGAGTGCCTTGTATTCCTATTAGGCCCGGTTTCCACCAAAGCGGAGCGGAGCTGTGTTTGAGTAACCAATCAGATTTCGTCATCTTGACATTTCCGAAACTGAGGGAAGAGGAGATGTCGAAATGACGAAATCTGATTGGTTACTAAAACACAGCTCCGCTTTGATGGAAACCGCGCCTTATCCTGGTAGATTTGTCTCTGGTGACAGTATAGTGCTCTCATGTACTCCAACACTTTAACAGCTCTTTCGATTAGTGCCTTATAATACTGTTACTCTGGTCAGCCTATGAGAATACCGGAACAAGAAACGCCTGATATCAGCGATGTCGTTTCAGTGTCAAATTTACAGAATAGCGGGCAAAAGCTGATGTTATAGATATTTGAATCCACGACGGCGCGCCCCACTCTGTCTAACTCCATACGAATCGAAAGAAACAAGCGATTTTGACAGAGTGGGAGTCGTGGATTGAAATATGTATACGTAGATAGGATACATGTGTCGGTTGTCTCGCAGGCCGTGTTCCAAGTGACGCCGCTGTCGGTCGACGAGTGGGTGACGGTGATGAAGTTCTCGCTGCCCGTGGTGCTCCTCGACGAGGTGCTCAAGTTCGTCGCGCGCAAGATCTCCGACGGTAATACGCGCACCCTGCTTGACTGGCTCGACGGCATGCAATGGATTGTGCTCATGTGGGCCGTCTTCTTTGCGCTCATCATCTACGGACCCATATAAGCCGGCCCCGCCCCATCGCGCCACCGCCCCGTGTGATCGCTACCCAATCTAATATCCCCCTCATTGAATCCCGCGCTGTCCGCTCCGACGACCGCGGCACGACGGTAGAAACGTTTAGGACTATAACAACATCAACTGAGAACATTGTTTCAACACTCGTTGAATAGTTCTTTTGACTGAGTATTAATACCATCTCGACGGATATGGGTGTATTAATACGAGCCTCGGTATTCTCTCTACGCCACGGAATAGATAGCGTAGCGTCAAGTGGTGTTTCTACCTGTCGTTCCGTGCGCTTCGCAGCGGCCGGCGCCTGGTTCCACTGTGGAAACGGATGGACGTTGAGCTCGCGCTCACCACAGTACCATAACAGTGTGAATGCTTCCCCCGGAGCACAGTGTGAAGTGGTTTGCGTGCACGGCGCTAGGGACCGACGCCGCGGCCGCCAGTGACTCAGTGATCCGAACGCGTTGGATTGTGGCGGCAATAGTGTTACGTTAGGTTAGTTTAGAACTACGGAAGCATTTCGCATGTGCGAGACAATAACTTAATTTAAAACCAGAACGAACCCCATCGGAGTTTCGGGTGTACTTTCCGTTTAAATTTTTTCTTGTATCACATACCTAATATTGTAGTTACGCTATTATTTATCTATAGTGGCTGTGAGACGTCATCGATCCAAATTTATAGCAGACTACCAAAATTTTTTTTTCAATTTACCAGAAATTTTGAGTGATTTGATGTGATTTAGTAAATTTTTCGGATTTGATACCAAAATTTTTTGTATATATAACAATGTAATGGAAAGAACTCCGTGATATGTGGTAATTGTTAACTCGCACAGCTCAGTACCTTGTCCTCGTGGACTTCAGACATGTTATGTGGAAACTTATACATATATTATCTTGTAATGTTCTTTGTTAGCTTAGAAATAATTTATTGTAAGTGTATCGTTAGGGATGTCGTGTTTTCGACGACTGTTCTTATTCTTATATTTAATATAATTCCCCCCTTTTTTCTGATCCTTGGTCGCTCAGTAGATATTTATATACTTTAGAATCTAAATTTTAGGTATTTAGTTTGCAGCTAGCTTTGTGCTACTGTTCCATATGTTTGCTAACAAAATTAACAAATTTATGAATGTGTCTTCTCTCGCGCTTACAAACTCGTTTACAGATGAGTTTCATCGAGTTTCATTTACGATGAATTTCAAAAATGCCTTATTTCCAACTCATTGCATTTGAACGTCCAGTGTCTTTGGAATAATTAGATTAAATAGTATGGGAATTAATATGTAAAGCAATGTAGTCAAACTATGTACTAGACTAGTGGTTTATAATTTATTTTTCGTTCGGTTTCGGTAATTTGGTGATAATATTTTATTAGTTGTAATTATTGTGAAATTATTTCTCTATTGATTTGTTTTATATTGGCCATAGTGCTGAAAGAACTTAAATATATTTAATATTAAGTTATTATTAAAAACAAATGGGTAGACTCAATAAAATTGTTTGTTTAAATCTGGACACTCATAATATTGTTTGTAACCATGAAACTGTGTAAATACCTACCCTTGCATGAAAGTGTATTGCATGATAACTTCTTTAAACTTAACCGTGTGATTTAAACTAAACTTTAAAAAAACTTTATAACGTTATTCTTCCATGTGTAAGTTAAATGAAGAAATGATTTTGATAAATGAAGATTTTTAAACGAGGCCATTATAACGAACTACAGTATATTCTACAGTTTACACTGCACACTAAGAGGGCATGCTCAAAAATTTGTTGTGAATCCCGTACCATCTCCTATTTATATAGGTAACTATGTACTAAAATGTTACAAATAACTAAAATATACACATTTTACATTAAATACAATGTTGCATATTATTCTTTTTCTCTCAAACCATTCCTCAGAATGTATTTCAATGCCCTTTACCCACTTGATAATAAAAAAAATCCAGAATTGCACACGCCCATAATTTCCCTACATTGTTACGACAGGCAGGAGTTCCTGGTTGGAGCACCACTAACATACATGTTTGTATATTCTCCTGTGCTAACAAACTAAAAGTTTTGCAAGCTTCAATACAAAATTGCTATTGGCTACCATTGTTAAATTTAAATGATATATTTTTAATTTTTTGGATTTAAAGTTAAAACAACAGTTCTCTTGGATTTTTCAGTATTGAAAAAATATTTTTTTTTCTATTTCCAAATTTTTTCAGAACATCAAAATGTTGCTTTTTTTACTTTTGACAAAATTCAATTTATCATCGAAAGAAATTATTTTAGGGTACATGATTGTTAGAAAAATGTTTTAGTATGTGGTATGTATTTGTAATATTATACTAAATGAATGTACTAAGAAAAATGTAAGCTCTTCATAAAAAATTGCATTAGGTATGGTTCTATTTCGGCTATAGACAAGCTAAAAGAACTGTTTCAAAAGAACGTATGTAATTTCATTCACATTGATAGAGCAATTTTGCAATATTTTACTATAGAACAATATTTTATTTAGTGAGGTAATCATATTATTCTAATAGCATGTCATATTGCTCTAACCAAGTAAATCAAACTTTAAGTTCTTCCTAAAGTATGAAAATCTATTATATCATTAGTGGCGTACTTAAATTAAAATTACACTGCCCTTAAGATGATTACACAGATTCTCGTATGACGACTTATTTCAACAATAAATTTTATTACTACTGTAGATGTTGAGCTATGTATTTATTTTGTATACTAAATTGAAGAATTTCAATCATGCGTCATGTACTACCGTGCATTACGAATTCAGTCATGTACCCAATCGTAATAATTGCAAAACTTTGTCCCCTCCGTCCCCGCCCCGCCCCGCCCCGCCCCGGCAACACCGGCAGGACGGCAGGTCGGCGCGGCCGCATGCACTAACGCACTGTTGTCTGCCCCCAGCCAAGCCGCAGTGGAAGGTGTAGGCGCCCGGAGCCCGCGCAGCCGTCCGCTGCTGCACGCACATATTCCATGAACACTCATTGTTTGTTGTGATCCCGCAGTGAAACTACACATTAGTAACGACACGGTTCACGGTTGTGATCTCTGCATGAAGACCTCGTAAGTTCGGACGGCGGCCCTCGCTCGCGCCCGCACGTTTTAATCGCCCGTTGTTTTGCAGCGAACGAGGTGGTCATTGACAAGTGGTAATCGCCACGAACATAGTTCCTCGTCCGCTTCTCGCTCCTCGGCGGCGCCGCTGCCGCGCGCGGGCCCGTCGCCCGCCGCGGCCGCGCCCGTCGCCCGCGCCTCGCCGACCACATGTTCATAATGTGTATATAATATTTTACTCGTCTACTTAGGAGGTTTAACCGATTTGTTTAATGGCGTTAATTTAATTCTATTTGAAGACTTCATACATGGTGCCCGTCGACAGAAGCAGTGCGATAGACTATGTGTACTTAAGTTGACAGCGTGCTATTATTTATTATTATTGTTATAATTTTATTCTCTTTAACTAGTTTGCTTATCTAGAGCCGATAATTATATTAGTGCTGACGCCTCGACGAGCAATACGGTGTCTGTAAGGGAAGGATGCGATTTTATCCAGAGTTTGGGGACCTTAAAACGTCCAGATTTTGAACATACCTGTAAATGTATTATTGTTTTGTACAATAAATCGTTATAAAACAACTAATGTTTCATTTAGACTCTTGCCGCTTTACTTTAACTTTGAAGCAATTCTCGCAAACAAGAAGAGAGTAGGTAAGGAGGAGCACTTAGCCATGCCCCCAAATGAAATTCTGCACGCACTCTTGGCTGCATCGATAGTCCCTACTTGATGGAAATGTGTTTGTAGTAGTTCTCCTGAACAATTTTGTATGAAAAAATTTTTTTTCAATGACCATTCCTTATAGAAGGGAAAATTTATTAAGAACAAAAATATGGAGAAAGCTGATGATTGAGGATTTCGGAGACGGGTGAAGAGCACAGCCAGGGTATCAGGGAAGGAGCAGGGAAGATAGGTGGGGGTTGCCGGTTGCTCGACCAAATGTCATTCGAAACATCATCCAATTGGCAGTGAGCTGAAATTTTTTTCAAAATGGCGGATTTCAAAGTTGGAAGCCAAAAAGGGGGAAGACAGCCCGCGTCCTACTAGTTTTTCCCTCCATAATGAAGAAAATAATTAGTAAAATGTGAAAAAAAATTCAAACGTTCTAACAGAACGTCGCTGGTCGTGACGTCACAGTCCAGCCAGCCAGCGCTCATCAGTCAATTAATATAAGCTGAAAAATATTATTATGCTTTCAAAATGAACTTTCCTGTTCTTAAATGTTTGGTTATCCTATTAGAACGAGATAAACTACCTCCCTTCAACATAGCAACAACATATTCTCTTGGCACGTTTTTTGGGAAGGAGAGCTCATTCCAGTTCATGGTAGGCGGCCATATCTGTGACGTCACAGGACGTCAACGTGTGGTTCCTCATAAGGCAAAGCATGGCTACTTCTTTTTCTTTTTTAAGTTTAAAGTTACTTCAAGCAAACTATAAGTGAGTCCTTAGAGCTGGAAACATAGAGATAACATAACTATGGAGGCGCCATATTTATTCATTCTAGCCTAGCCTTTCGTGACATGTCACATGCCACGCCATGATGAGCGCCAAGGGGGAATGCAACCTTTATATGGGCCCGTGGCATCACATTTTTTTCTTCCGCCAGAAATGAAACTTAAGTAATAATTAGGTACGTATATAAGAATTCCTTAAGCAGATTAAATTAATTCTCCAAACCGTATACCGTAAAACGGGGTAAATAGGTCCGATCTTCAACTTCAACTGGAAATTAAACCTTCTCACGCAACAAATAGGGTGTGTTGTGGTACAGTTTTGAATGTCCGGTAAGTTGTTTTAGATGTTAAGTAGCTTTGGATTCTCAAAATATTGCCAGATTTTAAAATATTCACCAAAAACTATGCTGGATTCCAATTTACCCCCGATGGGGTTAATAGGTTCAAGAGAGGGTTTACTCAGGGCTGTCTATCCAAATCCAATATTTATCCAAAGTAAGTAGGTACCTACCTACCTAATTTAAAAAAAGTTTCAGTTTATTTAATCTAATCATGCTGCTTAACTTATTTTATGTGTGTAGACTGTAGGTAGGTATAGTAAAAATAAAAACTTTTTGAGATCAAGTTTTTATTGTAGCTAGGGTACATAATACAAGTAACAAAAATATGGCATTGAGCTAGAAAAACAGTATTATAATCAGTCTATTCCTTATTTATTTATGGCCTTCTCTTTAGAATAGCTTATACAAAATTACTATTAAATGTTTAGCTTACAAGTTACTCAAATAAAAAAATGAAGTACTTTATGTAACGCTTAGCGCCTGGCTTGGGTGTGTAGTTACGAGGCATTCTGAAAAAAAAACATTAAGACATTATAATGTTTTTCAAGAAAATAGTTGTACTATTTGAATACAATGCTTCACTCAATGAAGAATAAAATTAATAATTTAGATTATATCAATCATTATTCATAATAGATCAATTCATTAATCATAATTAAAAAAACAGTAGCGCCATCTGTCAAAATTCTATAAGTGGCTGCTGAGCGAACGGTGGCCTGACTGTTGGTGGCAAATCAAGCATTTTTGGCACCCATAAACTGGCGACATTTACTTAAATACTTATTCATTTTTTTTATTGTGCATAATGTAAATAATGGTTTACGGCCAAAAGAAGTTTTTAATAAATAGTTTTTAACTTTAATAAGTTTAATAGCATGTAATCGTTTGTAACTTTAATAAATTTAGAAGTAAAATTAACTTTAATTAAGTATTATAATAATTAAACTTTGGTTTTTGACAACCCTATTTCATACCTATTCCGTACCAAATAGCCCCCGTGCTGTTCCAATTAGGCCTGTTCGTGTGCCTATTTCCCCCCTTCGCGTTCCTTTTAACCCCAAAATGACCTTAAAACGAGCATTCATCTAAAATTAAGGTTTACGATGAAATTACGCAATTATTTGCTTACCTCCTAATGTTCCTTCAAATTTCAATCCACTATTATTATAATAATTAAATCAATTTCAACACTTCCTCATTAGAACACATCAAAAACTTAAAGTTAAAAACAACAAATTTCACGTGTCCACGACGACCTCACCATAGATAATACACACTAACCCGGGTCCCGGAGGACCTCACTTTCAACGCGATTTTTAATATAACCTGATTGGCTAGTTTAAAACTGGACTTAGGCTTGCCAGTAGCAAAAATAATAAGCTCGTTCAAAAATAAAAAACAATTGATCTCTCATGCTTAGGATGACAAAAAACAGGACAGTTTAGAAAGTCAGAAAATTCCTATTTACCCCGCCGTTTCCTAGTATCTCCGTTTTACGGTACCAGAGATATATGAGGATGCTCTTTTGTTTTAATCAGGCGATATTTATATACAAAAACATACACGGCAATATGCGTATATTAATATAATATATAGAGTGAATCGGCATCTCTGCTGTGGTTGTCTATGATAGGCATCTTCTAGGCAAGCGCGTTTCACCAGACTGTATCATCACTTTCCATAAGGTGTGATCACAGTCAAGCGCTAGCCTACTTATATAGATAAAAAAAAAATTATGGCGATGATTAGCGCCACTACTTCGTTAGAGTCAAGAGTCAATGAGGGTGAGCACCTCGCCTGTAGGCTGTACTTGTTACATTAAAACTGATCATTTGATCGCTGAAGACCATACTTACAAATAGAGACTTATACTTGCCGTGTCTCGATTACCCGATATCTGGTCAAACTCTAGTATGCTAATACATCAATAATGCTATCTAACAATCATATTTATATTATGTTTAGTACACCAGGTGAACGGATAATATTATAATGATAGTCGCTGGCGCCAGGCGGCGCAAAATCGTGGTGTTTGGCGGTCATTTCAAGAGGCCTATGTCCAGCAGTGGATGTCCATCGGCTGAAACAACGACTATGACGAATTATTGACAGATGAACGCTGGCTGGCTGGACTGTGACGTCACGACCGGTGACGTTCTGTTTTGAACGTTTGAATTTTGTTGGAATATGTTTCACTTTTTACTAATTATTTTCTTCAAGGAGGGATTATAAAAATTATTATGGCAGTTAGGTTTAATACCGAAACTGATGAAGATTACAAATAAAATACTAGACCTGTATTTAAACTTCTCGCACCTTGCCTATTAGGCCATAGAGTATATTGAATAGCATTAGGTTTAATACCGAAACTGATGAAGATTACAAATAAAATACTATATAGACCTGTATTTAAACTTCTCGCACCTTGCCTATTAGGCTATAGAGTATATTGAATAGCATTAGTTTATAGCTACAGACCGACAAGGCTCTTGTGGCACATGAATGTCATTGACGGGAATATTTGTAGAACAAAGGCAGCCAGGCAATAAAATCTCCTCAATTTATGCAACAAACAAGGAAAAACACTAGCAATATACCGACAGAGCGAACTATTAATCAGTGTCACAAGATAGTGGCATTAGTTCCGATTTTGTCCACGCGCCAAGATAGACTTGTCGCACTCTATTCACCATTCTCCATAGAATACAAATAATTCAAATATTCACATTCTATAGTTTTGTGGTCTGTGTGATTCTCATTCTATGCCTCTGTGCACAAACCTAAACCCTCCCTGAACCACAAAATTAGAGACCTCTGTGGCACTTTTTAAATCAGGAGTATATATGTTCTGTGTAATAGGAGTTATGTGTATTGTGTTCTGTGTTTTAAATATTGGGAATTGGGCATAGACAACCCACAGCAGAGAATTGGGTGATTGGGATTCGTCATTCGGATTTCGGATCACAGACCACCAAGTTGGAAGTTGATGTGTTCTGTGCAGACCACACATGATTCGGTCTTTCTGCTGTGGTTGTCTATGATTCGGATTTCGGATATCTTTTGAATGTTATTTTGTTTTAATTAATCTCGTAATTAATATTTAGTACTACTTAATTAATACTACGTAATGGCTAGTAAATTTTAATATCTTTGCTTCTGTAGTATTAGCTAAAGCAATACGATATCCAACATGGAAGCATCCAGGTTAGTTACTACAACTTGATTTTAACCCAATGAAACCAAACCAAAAAAACACAAAAAATGTGAATAGTTGCGTTCAGTGAGACAAACTTTGTTGGGTTATTCAGCTAGGGAAATGCCTAACACATCGTCGGTTATTTGAATAATTGCGAAATTAATTGAAAATAATTGTGCATATTTTAACGTTATTTGATCAGTTGGCTTGTGAGTTTTATGCATCACTTTTACTTTACTTAACTTCTTCATGCAATAATAAAGGTGATTGCTGCATTCCAGATTAGATTCAGACTTGCCACATAAAATGGCACACTTGGATATAATGGAAATTGAAGAAACAAATGAACCTAGCATACCAAATGTTCCTGAATCAAGCTCACGTTTATTAAGGAAAAGAAAATCCCTGGCTCCTGAGCCTAGCAAATCTACCAACCGTAGAGTTAGCATGAAACCCAGGAAGCACAGCTTGACTGAAAGTGCTAATCCCAAACAAGTTGAGGCGCTATATCTCAATAGGAAAGTCAAAACACTCACACAAACTTTAGAAACCATATATGAAGAACCAAAATCAAGTAGTTCCAACTCGACGGAACAGCTTATTGGCAATAGAAAAGTTAAGAGACTGTTGACATTCCAAATTGGTAGCCACTATACAAAAGATAAAATAAAAAAACGGCGAGCGAAAATCAAGAAGCTTCTGGGCAACAAGTCATTCCTGAACAGAAAGAAAATACCGATGGACACTTTCTTAAAAACAATTGAATGTTTAGAGTTAGATGAAGTTATTACTGAGTGTAAACCTGAGCAAAATAACTCTTGAAACATGATTGAGCACCATTATAGCTCCGTTGTTTTAAGAATTTTGTCAGCATTGTTTTAAGAATTTTGCAACCATTGTGAGATATTATATACTGCTTATCGAATGAAGGTTGCCGATTCAAAAAGGATATAAGGGGATGCTACTCTGTTTCTAGTTATGTTTTTAGTACTTAATTGATTCAATGTACTAATTTTTTTTTTAATTCTTTATGCTTCATCAATGTATACAAAAGACTGCAAATTACAGATTTATAGAGATAAGATATTTTATAGCACAAATTGTCCAGAATAACATCAGGGGCAGAACCACCATTTTTAAAGTAAAATATTATGACTTTAAGCGGTGGTGGTACAGCCCCTGGACCTGAATTTTTTTTTTCACACTGTCACAGTGTTTATTGGGAAGTAAATGTGACAAGCCTATCCATATTCTGGACTATATAATATGTATACAATATCTTTATCCAATCATCTGATTGACAACAATTACAATACATTCTCTGAGTCTGTGATATGAAATAAATACATTCTTGTATAGTCAGTTTGTTAAAATAATTTAACATGGTAATAAACGTGAATTTGAACATGTGTATAAAAGCATTCTTTTTTTCTAGTTGCTCCATACATATGCCTGTGTGTACTTGATTTACTTATGCAGTTCAAAAGCTGAACTTATTTTAAATTTCATTAAAAGTATGTGGAGTAGAAAGGGTCATATTTAGGGAGATGTTTTCATAAAATGTGTTAAGAGGCTGAAAGTGGTTGGTGGAATTCTTATGTGACTGACCAAACATGCACAAAACAATTTTCTTCCACATTTCATGAAATCCATAAAGCATGATTGTTGTCATGCACAAGTTACTAAAAAAATAATAATTTTCCAATGTACATTAATAAAAATAAGTATTCAATTAAAATTCAAGCTCAAACATAAAATAATTCTGAAATGAGGTAATTTAATCTTATTACATTAAATACAGTAAACAAATATTAAAAAAATACCTTATTCACAATAAATACTTATATTGTACAAAAAACAAAATAATGGGAGATCACATTGTTCTGGAATGAGATATAAGTAATTGAATTTAAAACAATCAATTTTCAATGATGTTGCATTCTGCAGAAGTTTTCGGACATCCTTTGTACTCTTTCAGCTGAGTAGAGTCAATGTTGTTGAGATTAACACAAACACACAGAGGCCTCTCCTGGCCAGGTGTGTACATCTGACGTGGAACTCCCACCCAGTCCCTTACAACTCCTCCACTAAAACAAAAAAAGTTTTGAATAACTTTATAATAAAGCTTGGATGTTTATTTTTTCTTCACACCACCACCTAATTGATTTAGCTAAAAGTTTTAATGAGGATAACCAGCGGGGCTAGACAAAGTCACAAGCGTTTGACGTTAACGCTAGTTGACAAAAATGTATGGACAAAACAAATGATTGTAGAAAAACCATGATAATAATTACTAAACACGCTGTGTTTGAATAATTAACTACGTTAACTTGAACGCTCCCTGGCGTTCTCGCGGACCTTGTAGATAACTTTAGTGTACTTCGCTTGACAATTGACAGCCGACAGTATCAAACACAGCGTGTTTAGTAATTATTATCGTGGTTTTTCTACAGTCATTTGTTTTGTCCATACATTTTTGTTGACTAACCTTAACGCCAAACGTTTGTGACTTTGTCTAGCCCCGCAGTTCATTATCCTTGGGGCCCTGGATTGACACAGGACTTGCTGCAGAGTTTGTCCTGCACTGACTGACTTGCAGGGTAGATACCTGTTACCACCCTACAAAAAAGGCTACTATACAAAGTTCCTGCAGTAATATGAAGGAATTCAGGGTGCAGGCTTCCTCACTTCTTCTTCTTCTTCTTCTTGTTTCTGGGATTTTTCCGCGATTAGGCGATACTTCGCCCGCTGCGCGTGACGTCGCTGATTCGGGTCCCCGCCGGATCACTCCAGCCAGCCGAGCTCACTCCAGAATCCGAAGAGGCCTCCCAGGTCGCACAGGATATCTTGGAGTGTTGCTGAGGATCCCAAGTAGATCTCGCGTTGGTCCGACACTCCAGTGCATCTTAGTAGCACGTGTGCCGGTGTTTCGTCCTCCTCCATGCAGGCTCTGCACAGAGGGCTGTCCGTGATTCCTAGGGTGGAAAAATGTTTGTTTAGTGAGCAGTGCCCTGTAATCATGCCTACGACTAGTCTTAGTTTGTCTTTACTAAGCCGTAGAAGTTTATCTGTTAGGTGTTTATCTAAGTGTGTTAAAGCTGTTCTTGCTTGTCTACAGTCTGTAGTGCGTTCCCATATTTGTGCGTGTATCTGTGCGGTGTTTTTGTGTAACCATGATTTGTACTCGCTGAACGGTATTGGGACAATGGGTTCTGGTCCCGCTACCGTCATCGTTGTGGCCTTTCGTGCTAGATCGTCCGCCGTCTCGTTACCTACATTACCACTGTGACCACGAATCCAGCGTAATGTTACTTTGTTTGTCTTTGATATATATTTGAGTCTTTTATGGCACCCCAATAAGAGCTTCGAGGTTGCGGTGTTTTTGGCCAGAGCCTTAAGGATTGCTTGGCTGTCGCTGTGAATGTTTATGTTGAAATTTGTTACCTTTCTGTTTGCTATAGCAGTTGCTGCGGTTTCGATGCCAACACATTCCGCTTGGAAGACCGAGTTGTTCTTACCGAGTGGGTGGGCTATGTTTATGTTCAGCTCTGGACAGTACACACCAGCTCCTGTACCGTTGCTTGTTTTGGATCCGTCTGTGTATACGTCTATCGTATTGGTGGTCGGTTTGTAGTTCTGCTCTTCTTCTATGACGATTTTATATTGTTTGTCCATTACATGTTCCTTCCGTGTTTTGTCACAGATCCAGTCCGTGTAAGGGCAGTTTCGCATTGCGTGTAGTATTTTGGTATGGCCTGTTTGGTTCTCTTTCCACAAACCATATGTTTTCAGGAGCGCTGCGAGTGCTGCTTCTTCCCTTATATAGAGGTGAAGCGGAGGTATGCTTAGTATCGCTTCTAGTGCTGCGGTTGGTGTGGTGCACATGCTTCCGGTGATCGCTAGGCATGCTTGCCTTTGGAATTTTTGGAGCTCTTGTTGTGCCGTCGTTAGGAGTGTTCTGGGCCACCAGACTAGTGATGCGTATGTCAGTGCACTTCTAACGACTGCAAAGTAGAGCCAGTGTATTATCTTTGGTTTTAAGCCCCATGTCTTTCCTATCATGCGTTTGCATTGATTCAGAACGACTGTCATCTTCTGTATCTTGTTTTCCAGGTGCGCTTTCCAATTCAGCTTTCCGTCTAATATTACGCCGAGGTATTTTACCTCCGTCGATAACGTTAGACTTGTGCCAAAGAGTGTTGGTGTTTTTGATAACGTAGGTTTCCTTTTGTTGGTGAACAGTATTAGATCCGTCTTTTTGGGGTTCACAGTTAGTTCATTTTCTTTGCACCACCTCTCTATGAGTTTTAAAGCATTTTGCATTATTGTACTCAGTGTGTTTTCTTGTTTCCCACTGATGAGGACTGTAAGATCGTCCGCATATCCTACTGTGAAGAAACCGTTGTCGTTCAGTTTTGTTATAAGGTCATCTACGACGAGGTTCCACAGTAGCGGTGATAGGACACCGCCCTGTGGACATCCCCTCGCCACTATGCCTTTGGTTAGACCATTGATTTCTAACGGGATCACTCTCTTTTCAAGTAGTGATCCTATCCATGTTCGTAGGGTATTTGGTACCTTGTATCTCGCCAGTGCTGCGTCTATACTCTTGAAAGTCGTTTTATCAAAGGCACCTTCGATGTCGACAAACGCTCCCAGTGTTGATATTTTGTTTCCAAGATTGTGTTCTATTTTGCCCACCACAGAGTGCAAAGCTGTTTCAGTCGATTTGCCTGTACTATAGGCATGTTGGTTTCGATGTATCGGTATGTGATGCATTACTCCGTCACGTAGATATCTGTCGCCTAGCCTTTCCAGCGTTTTCAGTAGAAACGAGGTAAGGCTAATTGGTCTAAAAGATTTAGGTTGGGTGTAGTCCGTTTTTCCAGGTTTTGGGAGGAAAATCACTTTTACCTCTCTCCATGTTTTCGGTATGTATTTATAGGCTATGCAGGCTTTATAGATGTCCGCGAGCCGTGGTGTTAGTTTCCCGCTCGCCCATTGTAGCAGTGCCGGGAATATGTTATCTGTTCCTGCAGCTTTGAAGGGGTGGAAGCTGTCGATAGCCCATCTCACCCTGTCTTGTGTGACTATTTTGTTTGCTATTTCCCAGTCTTCTTCTGACGGGGTATTGTTCTGTTCATTGGTCCAATCTGGCTCATTTACGATTCTACATCCTGGGAAATGTGTCTCTATCAGAGTTTCACATACTTCCTTTTGGTTTATAGTATAGCTCCCATCAGATTTCTTAAGAGAGCCTAGGGTACTATTGTTATCGTTGGATAGGATTTTCCTGATCCTGTTTGCATTGTCATTTGATTCTATGTTTGTACAGAACCTTTTCCATGATTTGTATTCTATTTGTCTAACCAACTTTTTATATTGGTTTTGCATCACTTTAAAGTTATCCCAGTCCTTATCTTGTCTGGTGTTCATGGCTCTGCTAAAGAGGTGTCTTAGCCTCTGCCGTTTCCTCTCTAGATCCAGATTCCACCAACTGTGTTTTGGTGCTTGTTTAGTTCTCTGTGTATAGATGGGACATGCTTGTTCATAGCATGTTTGTATATGTTCGGTAATTCTTTTGACATTTTCTTCTATTTTCAGAACGTCTACTGTGTTGGTTTTTGTGTCGTTTATTTTTGTATTTATAAGTGCTTTATATAGCTTCCTATTTGTTTTTCTGGGATTTCTCCTAGGTATTTCTGGAATTCGTTCCAGGTATAATTCATAGCTAATGCGTCTGTGGTCTGATAGTGACGGTTCGTCGCATACATGCCAGTTTCCTACTTGTCCTGATATGTTGTGTGATGCCAGGGTTATGTCTATGATTGTCTGAAAACGGCTCGAGACGAATGTTGGTTCTGAACCTCTGTTTAGAATGTTAAGGTTAGTAGTGAGTAAATAGGAAACTAATTGCTCACCTCTTTTGTTATTCGTTCGGCTTCCCCATAATGTATGGTGTGCGTTGCTGTCCACTGAGATGATGAGATCTAAGTCCTCATTTTCGCAGTGACGTATTAGATCCGATACCTCCTTTGTTGGTATTTGTCCTTCAATCGGGAGATATAGAGACGCCATGACCAGAGGTTTCGGTGTTGCGCCTACTCCTTGTTGTATTCCATTTTGTATTATTACTGCTGTTAGATCTCTGTAACAGTATTGCGTTAGTAGTGACGCTGTTATACAGCGTGGTACATATATACATGTTCTAGGCGGTTCTTGCAAACTGTTATAGTAAAGCTTACCGTTGCAGTTTCCGAGGCCGCATATACTGTTGGCCCTGACCCACGGCTCCTGGATCAAGGCGATGGTCTCGGGTTCAACCTCCAGCAGTCTTCTGAGGTTGGCCGTCGCGAGGTGTTTGTGCTGGAGGTTGGTCTGTATGACTTTGATACGGTTGAATGGTACGTTAGTGATCGGCCTTAGGGGCCCATCGTTTTAGCAGTTCCCCTAGATTGGGTACTGCAGTCGATCCTACCATAGCCGTCCCCGACGATGGTCCGGTAGATGTTCCTGTGGATGTTCCTGCCGCCCTCTCCCATGCGGTTGTGGTTGATGGGGGCGTGGAAGTAGAGGGCTCGTCTGCCAACAGCTCGTCTGCCAACAGCTCGTCTTCAGACTCACTCTTTTCAGACGGTCCCTCCGTGATACTAACCGGTTCAGTGGGTTTTGGTAAGGGAGGCAGGTCTTCCATTGTCTCGACGTCCATCGGCTGGAGGTCCGGTTTTGGGAGTTCTTTAGGTGGAGTCTCTCCTAGTTCATCTCCGTTGATGAAACGGAGGTAAATGGTGCCGGTCGAGTATGACACCCTTCTACCCCTGGCCATTATGCCGTCTATTTGATCTACAGGTATCCCTAGGATAAGGTTGATTCCCCGTTGTCGGTTTTCCACACGTTGATATGAGTACAAGGTCCACGTCGATACTTTGTAGTGCGGGTTCTGGAAAGTAAGGACCTGGTGCAGGAGCTCCATGTCCTTGTCATAGCCTGGCACATACAGCACCGACTTCACCTTTGCAGGTATGTCGGCCTGGTTTATCAGCGTGTACCTTGTACCCGCCTTAGGTGCCTTCAGCCGCGGTACGGCTTCACGCAACCAGGTCAGGTCCTTGTCCGTGCTACACCACACCTTCAGCACTCCGTCGCTAAAGTACGCTTTACCGACGAACTGCGGAACGTGCGGTCCTACCCCTACCCCAGAATTCTTCATCCAGGTGGCGTGCTCTCTAACGGTGTTAAAGATCTCCTCCTGAATGAGAATCTGGAGGTTGTCGGCTTGTTCTTGCGTCAGGTCAGTCTTTGGGTCGGTTGTGATCGCTACACTCAGGTGAGGTTGGCTCGCCTGAGCATAGGAAGTCGTCGGTCGTGTGCGTTTGTCCGGTTTGAGTCGCTTGTTCTCTCCCCTGGGTGATATTGTGTCGTCAAGCCTTTCCCGCTTTAAGCCGGTCTGGCCTGTCGACGTGTCGGTGCTCCTCCTCCTTTCGTCAGCCTTGCCGGTGTGGCTGGGCCGACGTGGTGGTGGGGCGTTGGTGCTTGGTGCGTTCGGTTTAGGCTGGATACAGGTCGTCTGCCCGGACGCGTCCTCCGCTTTGCTCCGGCCCGCAGGTGGATCGACGGTCTCCACTGGAGGGCAGCAGCCAGATGGCCGCCCCCCTCCGCTTTGTCCATTCGATTCCTCCCGCTGACCAGGGCCCGCTTTGGTCTTGTCCAGACTCAGTCCCGTTTCCGGCCCGGTCGTGCTACCACCCATGGGACCTACTTGTCCGTCTGTCTTTTTGTTCGGTTTCTTTTTGGACTTAGGCTTCTTTTTCCTCTGCTTCGGGACCACTTGGGTCCATGCTTCCCCCGGTACAAGTACTGGAGGTCGCGGCATTGCAGTGGCCAAAGAAGTCAAGTCCAGTGTTCCGTCAGTAGGTCTGTCCGTTGTTGTCCTGTCTGCTTCGCTATAGGTCGGTCGGTTTGTGGTGTCCGTCGGTGTCCGTTCAGAAGGCTGGGGTCGGTTGGGTTTGTTACCACACGAGGTGGTAGAAGGCAGAGTGTTTTTTGAGTTTGTTGTATTTTTTTCCATTTTGTTCCCACGAGAAGCAAGGGAAGTACGGGCGTCACAGGCTTCAGAGCCCCGCTTAAAGCCTGAAGGGCGCTTGTTACTCCTCGATTTGCCCCGGTTTCGAGGAGACACCGTTCGAGACTGAGCAATCCCCCTCAGCCATGAGTCTCTCGGCACGGTTCGTGTAACACCTTAGACTGGGTTGTGTGTTGTGTATTGTGTATATGTGTGTTGTTCGACTTCTCTCTGCCACGCGCTCCCATACCAGGGCAGCTGTTCTTACAGGGAGTACTCCAGTGGAGTCCCCCCCGTCGTCCCAACCACCACTGGGTCCGGGAAAACGCGCTGCAGAGAGATAGTCGGTGTAGTGTGTGGTGTTTGTTCTGGTGATGGGGACGTTGTGGAAAGATGGAAATATGTGGATCCAGGAGGTCTTAGGCGCGCACCGCGAGTCAGCCATGCCCGTCCGCCAGCTCCTCCCCCATCCAGTCCGAATGGACAGACGGGGTCAGGGCCGGACAGGAACAGGCAAGCCGTCCCACTGCGCACACCCTAGAACCTCCCGGGGATAGGATGGGCGTAGGTACATGGATCATAGGAATGATAGGGGGGGAACCTGAACAGTGTTGGGTGTGTCACTGAACAGACCTCTTGTCCAGGGCCCGTAGGGCAGCGGCTATCCGCAACCCAGCCGACCCGCCCGGTTCCATGAGGAATGGCCCACTGGCAGTAAACCTTGTGGCTACAGAGCTATCCGAAGAAGCACCTGCATCCCCAAAGAGTCCCGCCGTGCCGGGGAGAAATAAGTATTCAATTAAAATTCAAGCTCAAACATAAAATAATTTATTCTGAAATGAGGTAATTTAATCTTATTACATTAAATACAGTAAACAAATATTAAAAAAATACCTTATTCACAATAAATACTTATATTGTACAAAAAACAAAATAATGGGAGATCACATTGTTCTGGAATGAGATATAAGTAATTGAATTTAAAACAATCAATTTTCAATGATGTTGCATTCTGCAGAAGTTTTCGGACATCCTTTGTACTCTTTCAGCTGAGTAGAGTCAATGTTGTTGAGATTAACACAAACACACAGAGGCCTCTCCTGGCCAGGTGTGTACATCTGACGTGGAACTCCCACCCAGTCCCTTACAACTCCTCCACTAAAACAAAAAAAGTTTTGAATAACTTTATAATAAAGCTTGGATGTTTATTTTTTCTTCACACCACCACCTAATTGATTTAGCTAAAAGTTTTAATGAGGATAACCAGCGGGGCTAGACAAAGTCACAAGCGTTTGACGTTAACGCTAGTTGACAAAAATGTATGGACAAAACAAATGATTGTAGAAAAACCATGATAATAATTACTAAACACGCTGTGTTTGAATAATTAACTACGTTAACTTGAACGCTCCCTGGCGTTCTCGCGGACCTTGTAGATAACTTTAGTGTACTTCGCTTGACAATTGACAGCCGACAGTATCAAACACAGCGTGTTTAGTAATTATTATCGTGGTTTTTCTACAGTCATTTGTTTTGTCCATACATTTTTGTTGACTAACCTTAACGCCAAACGTTTGTGACTTTGTCTAGCCCCGCAGTTCATTATCCTTGGGGCCCTGGATTGACACAGGACTTGCTGCAGAGTTTGTCCTGCACTGACTGACTTGCAGGGTAGATACCTGTTACCACCCTACAAAAAAGGCTACTATACAAAGTTCCTGCAGTAATATGAAGGAATTCAGGGTGCAGGCTTCCTCACATTGTTTTCCATCCGCACTGAACAAATGTTTACTATTTAAAAATTTATTTTTATTATTGAGATAAAGTATCAATGATTCAGCAACATCAAACAGTACTTGGTGGTACCTCATTAACATAGGAATAACCTATCCATATACAAATTTATAATTTGTAGTAGTATTTTAGTAGGTAATTAAATTCACCTTGTCTTAGTACACCATACTTTAGCACCATCCTCTTCACTCCAAGACATATTGCATGGTGGATATAATTGTTCCTGTTTCTTGGCTTCTTCTTTTTCTATTCTACACTGCTTAACTCTTTCCTTCAGCTCACTCATGTATGAGGTTTCTGCACCATATTCATCATAGTATCTACCAGCTAGTACACCTACAACATTTTATTGTATTTAATGAAACTGTTATTTAATTCAATTTCCAATTAATAGCTTTCGGTTTCAGCACAGTCACATTTGCAGCACCAGAGGAACTGCTAATGTGACTGTACCAGCACTTAAGAAATTTGTTTATCCACAACAGAATGACCAACCTTGAATAACCCATCAGAATTCAATATCTTCACAGAACAAGCATGCTTACAGTTTATATTAAGGGTAAATAATATCTGAATATGTGGAGAATAATAATGGTTTAATTTTCTATTCATAAAACTTACCAACATATGTATATTTTTGTTTAAATGTCTGCCTCCAGTGTAATATAGTCAGAATATCATTGCAAGGGAGATCTAGTATGTGATCCTTTACACTGCTCTCATCTTCAAAATTGCCTGTGACGAGTGATCTTGTCCCATCCTTGCCTAAAAAATGAAGTAGCTTCCATTATGTATAAGATAACAAATACATAATATTAAATGCTGTTTATTAGTAAGAGCATAACTGAATACCTGGATTAAATACCCAATTTTTTTAATTGTAGTTTCTAGGAAAAGATCTATTTTTATGGGGTTGACTAAAAATGGGAAATTCAAGCAAATTTCAAGATATTTATAAACACAAACTATAGAATCAGTTAGTATCCAAAATAAAGAAGTTCAAATGACCTACCAATAAAATAATGGTATGAAGATCCTTTCATATAATGCTTCTTGCCAATGGTTACATCAAATACATTCCCAACAACAGCCAAATATAACTTTTCTACCTGACTTCCATCATACTTTGATAGCTCTGTTAAAGAAAATACTTTTTTCCCGGGAACTTCTTTAATTTCACTTTTTGAAGATATGATTTGCTTAAAAAATATTGCTCCAATAACTACTGCTGTAGCAAGCAAACAATATTTTATATTTTGTATAGCGGTCATATTTCAATGTATTGTTTCTTCCATATTTTTAGTTGAAAGAAAAGTGTTTCAAGTTCGCATTTCACAAAAAGCCGAGAAGAGAAATCATAGGACAGAGTTGTATTGAAACACTTGAAAAGTAAAGTTCACTGACCTTACGTCATAGAGTAAAATAATATTCCCTATGTCATTTAACACTCTGAAGTAACCACAGATTGCTTAGGCTATAGATATATTTGACGTTTTTGTTATTATGCTAAAATGAGACTTATTGCTTATTACATAGAGTAGCTATGTTCTTATAAGCGGTAGCTAGCTAAAAACGGTCCTGGTGAGATCGATCCCTCTGGTAGTGTGTCCTTGTCTGACATCTTACCATCTCAACTAAAATATTACGTTTGGTCTCAGATCATAGAAACAAGGGAGATATGCCACAGGCAATATTTCTTCTTCTTTTTGAGGTATTGGCTCCGCGCGTTGAGCGATTGAGCCATTGTCAAATTTTTGTTATTTTCTTTCTTTCTTTTTTTTATATTAAATAAAACGAGGAAACTTATTTATAAATTTAAACCAAAATTTTGAAATATACAACGGAATTTTGAAAAGGATCAGAAAAGGATAGATAAAAATATAATGGAATACTTATTTAAGACTTATACTTACTACATATTTACAACTTAATATCATATAATAGAATGAATGAAGAAAACAGTTTATATACACAGGATATATCGGAGGACAAAAGGATGTCAACGGAAGTAGGAAGTGGTATATTACACTGAATAAGACCCTGGTAAAATGGATCCCGGTTATATTTTGGGCAAGATAAAAATATATGATTCAGGTCACCCACCTCACCACACTCGCACAAATCACTGTTCACAATACGAAATCTAGCAGAAATTATACAAATTTTATTTACAATTACAGCAATGGCACTAATACCATCACTGAGGGGAGGGAGTGAAATAATCTTATGTGAGAAGGCTTTGTTAATGAGTATGGCCACTCCACCATACCCATCATGTCTATCACTTCTCACAGTAACGAAACCAGAGATCCTGAAAGAAAACTCTGGTTTTAACCATGTCTCAGAGAGACACATAGCCATGTCTCAGAGAGACACATAGCCATGGGCTTATATTTATTTAATAAGTAAATAATGTCAGTTTTTTTGCTTATTGCACTTCTACAATTCCATTGAAGTATGTTGTGATCCATACTTAAAAAAATTGTTTAAAGCTGTCAATAATGATTCGGCGGCGTTGGACGGTGAAGAGCTATCGCTAGGAAATAGATTACTGGTATTTGAAAGTAATTTAATAAGTTCCAAAATTAATTGGCCTATAGATTGTTGAGGTATTGTCGTATTTGATTTATGTTTTAGTACATTTCCATTAGGTGTTTGAGAATTATTATTATTGTATTCCTTTATAATTTCGTCATGTATGGTGCGGTCGTAACCTCCAGTTTGTTTTGGGGGTACACGGCGCTGAATATACTCTGTTTTTTTATGAGAATTTGTATTGGGCGAAGATGGTCTTGTTAGTGTAATATTTTTATTTTCGAACTGAGGCGACGAGGCTGCAACATCGGTATAAGGTTTTAAAGGAGGGGGATGGATTTTGGCTGCCTCTGCGTAAGATATACAGCTCTGGGCCATAGAAATTTTAATTTTTTGTTGTCTCGAGAACTCGGGACAAAGTTTGCTAGTGGCAAAGTGGCGACCAGTGCAATGGAGACAATAAGCATTTTCCAAGATAATGTTACAAGTGTCTGAGACATGTTCGTCCCCGCATTTAAAACAACGAGGCTTTGACCTGCACTGCAATTTAGTATGACCAAATTTGCAGCAGTTGTAGCACTGTATAGTTGGAAATATGTACAATTCAACAGGGAGCGCTGTATAGCACATGTAAACTCTTTTTGGTAATATTTGACCATCGAACGTCAATACAACCATGTTGGTATTAATAAATAAACTAGTATCATCATCTTTCGGTGTTTTTCTTTTAATACGCCTAACCTTTATAATTTTTCCACAACCCATAGGAACAGTAATGTTTCCCTGAATCTCGTCCTTAGACAAGTCTTGGGGTACACCCTTTACAATACCTACTCTAGTGACAATAAAACTAGGTATGAAAACCTTGTATGAGAGATTAGCAATTAGTGGGTTATCTGTGAACAAATTAGCATCTTCGTAGTTGGTAAATGCCATAGAAACTCTATTTCTGCCAATACGTTTTAAGCTACCATTAACTATAATATTGATATTATATTTTTTTAAATCTTTACCAAATTGAATAGGGTGTAGCGTAACAGGATCATTCGGAGATGTGGTAATCCTTTGAATGTGAACAGTGAACGGCCCTGAATCTGTGCTTACATATTTCCTTACTAACTGCGGTTGTGAGGGACCTGCACCAGTGGGTTGTGTAGCGGAGACACTATTATTGAAAGGAGGGACATGAGTTTCAACAGGCACAGTTTTTTCGCCTTGAGCATTATTCACAACAGGGACCAACTTCTCGTCTGAATCGTCACATTGGCATTCATGAGTAATCTGTTTACCGTTCCTACTTCTACTTCTCTTTGTTTTGCAAATTCGGCACCTTTTTTGTGGTTTGACTCTTTTCCGTTCTGAGAGAGGAATAAGACCATCCTCAGTGTCCATCGATGAGTCGTCAATAACTACATTATAAGCTACAGGACTAGGAGGGCCAGTGTCTGGCCCTGGACCCCCCGTCCAGTCCGGGGTTATCCGGGGGTGGGTCAACCCCCGGGCCCATAGTAGAAAACTATACGCTTACCAGATAAGTAGTACCTATATACACTATTTATATGAAATACCAATAAAAATATGTAAAAACTATTAACTAACTACTATTTTACACAAAAAAACCTCCACTGATCCACTTTATAAAACAATTAAAAACAATAAACCAAAAAACACGTCCACCAAATTAGAAGTTTCCCGCGCTTTTTTCCAGGCAATATTTTGTTCGGGGGGGGGGGGGGGGGCTATCACCTATCTTGCCACTGGTTTGCCACAGACATTAATCCATAGCTCATTCTGAGATCCATAGATTAGTTCATAGATCGTAATAAAATATTATTAATAGGATTAGTACTGTATTCGTTAATTATTACAAGTTCCTACAAAGAAATTATTTCCTTTCCAATGTGTTAAAAATGAATACTCTAAAATATATCCGTAAATTTTCAAAATTCCCACATAAAAGAAGAGTTGTTGTTACTGGCTTAGGTGTTGTTTCGCCTTTAGGAACAGGAATAGAACTAGCATGGAAGAATCTATTAAATGGACACTGTGGGATAGTTGCGCTTCACGACGAGGAATATTCCAAATTACCGAGTAGAATAGCAGGAGTTATACCTGTTGAGCAAGGTACTGAAATAGCGAAAGCTCTGTCTAAATCTAATTTAAAACTAATGGCTCCAGCCACTTGTATAGCCCTCACTGCAACGTCCGAAGCATTGAAGGATGCGAATTGGTTACCAGAATCTGATGAAGACAGAGAGGCCACTGGAGTGACGCTCGGTATGGGAATGATCGATCTGAAGGATGTATGTGACACAAACAGTGCTTTAAAATTAGGTTACAATAAAGTAAGTCCATTCTTTGTGCCAAGGATACTGCCGAATATGGCCGCCGGGCATATAAGTATAAAGTACGGTTTCCGCGGCCCAAACCACGCTGTCTCTACGGCGTGTGCAACTGGCGCTCACTCAATCGGTGATGCTTTCAGGTTTATCAGGAACGGTGATGCAGAGGTGATGGTCAGTGGAGGAGCAGAGGCTTGTATAAGTCCATTAGCTATCGCTGGATTCTGTCGCCTGCGAGCTTTAAGCACTTCATTCAATGACAAACCTGGAAAGGCATCTAGACCATTTGATAAGCTACGAGATGGGTTCGTAATGGGTGAAGGAGCAGCAGTATTAGTTTTAGAAGAATATGAGCATGCTTTAAGGAGGAATGCAAAAATGTATGCAGAGATATTAGGATATGGCTTATCAGGGGATGCTGCTCATATCACAACTCCAAGAGAAGATGGCAGTGGAGCTATTTTATCTATGAATAGAGCATTGCAAGATGGTGGTGTTGAACCAAATGAAATCTCATATGTTAATGCTCATGCTACTTCTACACCGGTGGGGGATGGTATTGAATCTACTGCCATAAGGAGGCTTTTCAAAGAAAACATTAAAGATATAATGGTGTCCTCAACTAAAGGAGCTCATGGGCATTTATTGGGTGCAGCCGGTAACCTAGAAGCAGTGTTCACCGTACTAGCTTGCCACCATGGAATTGTACCACCTACATTGAATTTAGATGAACCAATTGATGATTTAAATTATGTCGCTAAGCTGCCGCAGGAGTGGGTTAAGGAAAGGAGAGTTGCATTAAAAAACTCATTTGGATTTGGTGGTACTAATGCAACACTATGTATATCCAATATTCCAAAAATATGATCTAATTGTGCAGACTATAAAGAAAACAAAAAAATTATGATAATTATGATAAAAATATAAAAAAAATAAAAAACATAGGCTGAATTGATAACCTCCTCCTTCTTTTGTTTTTAGAAGTTGGTTAAAAATGAATAAACATAATTATTCATTTTTAACCAACTTGTATGTTCATGTATCATGTAACAGAAAAAACTCAAAGAGAAAACCAAGTTGGGTAGATAGTAGAAAATGTGAAATAAAAGCTTTAAATGGATTTGATAGTATATTTAAAACTGAGTTACAAATGTTTTCAGATTTTACAACAATGGCAAACTAGCCACAGTAACTCCTAAGTCGCTTATACAGCATTTTAAAAGGAGCAAAAATAATCTGTTGTGTACCACATATAAGACTGAGTCACATAAGCATGAAAATGATTTGATCAAAAATGCTACTATATACTTTTATTACAAAGCCCTTTTTGACAGTAAATATTTATTAAATGCTGGTTATCTATTCCAGTCGAATATAATATCATAAAATTCACAAATAGTTGGAATCATTCAAACATGCACTTGTTTTAAACTTAAAGTTACTTGATAACACTGTTACATTTATTATCAAATACATATTATAATATCCTATAAGCACCTTTTCCCTTCCCAAATTGTATGGCTTTGTTGAACTCAAGTTTGCGAGAGGTGATTAAGGAATTAAGTTATTAAAAAGTCTTTCTTGGAATATAATAATCATATCTTTATTGTAACATAAGCCCACTAAATGTTTGGTATAAGGAAAGCTTATAGTATGCTCTCTAACATGCATCTAACAGTGTGTATATGGAATAACTAAACAAATATTAATAAAGGTTACTGCACATAAGAGTCAAACTGCATGTGTTGTACTTCTTATAACAAATTCAAAATCATTTGAATATTTTTGTTTATATACTGAAACTACATTGCTTGCAGCTCAACTCATAATATACCACTTCAGGTTCCAGCTCGGAACTTCAACAGCAACATTGGGATTCAACCGATCATGACACATGGCTAACTTGAATGTGTTAACTGCAAGTTCTTTGCTGTCCCACATAGTATACATAATTATGTAATTTTAAACTTTTATCCACTACTGTTTGAAGGTTACGTGCAGTTTGAATGTTACAGTGTTGTGACATTATGCTCAGTTTTTGCCCTGCTTCAGTGGGACTGGTGTTTGTGGATTCACACATAACTGAGCAAATTTTTGCCGAAGGTTCTGTCTGAGCTCTTGCCGTTTCTCTGTTATGTTTATTCGCGATTTGAACTCTAATACTTCTTCAATGGGAATATAACTGGTGTCCTGCTCTTCGTCTGATGAACATGTGTCCTGAAAATAATGGAAATCAAATCAAATCAAAATATGTTTATTTCACATAGGCCTAACTTACAAGGCACTTGTAAAACGTCAACATATTTGTTACATAATATTAGAAAGGTTATTACAGCTTTCATTGTGATGATCTCTGATCTAAATCTCTGAATACACTAATATTATATAGTACGCATAATTGAGTAGAGGTTGTTATCTTTTTACCTAACTCCAATACTCTGATGACAGGATTTTGGACATCACAATAGTCTGATGGCGCTTGAACAAATATATAATACAAACAAGCTGTTACCTGAATTTTTCATTAATCCAGTGGGAACGATGTTCCCGGATAAAAAGTAGCCTATGTGTTAATCCAGGTTATAAGCTATCTATGTTCAGCCAAGTCAGTTCAGTAGTTGTGGTGTGACAGAGTAACAAAGATCCATTCATACTTTACATACAAAATTTCGCGTTTATAATATTAGTAGGATAAAATAATGAACAAATGAAGCAAAATACAGGAGTACTCACCAACATTTCTTGCAGAGAAAGTGTAAAACCAGTGCACGTGACCTTATCGTTTTTATTATCCAGGCAGTCCCCTCTCTCGTGGTTACAGAACCCTTCTGAGCAAGCCACTTCGGAACCTTCTGGCGAGCTCATCAGGGAGGATGAGCCGGACATAGTTTCACAGCAACCGCCGTTGTTTCCCGACGAGTAACCACAGTCCTGGTGCTCGTGGGGGGACAGAGCGCCGTTTTTGACCCGCGGCTTGGCCAGCTTCTTGGGTGAGCAATGTTTGGTGTAGTCCTCCTGGCACGAGGTGCAGCTGCCGTTGGACTGCATGCCCTCGTAACACTGGCCGTAGTCGCGCGGCGACAACAGGTCCGTCGGAGTGTCTCGCTCTTCCAACAAACATTCTTCACATTGGCACTTTTCTTCTGGCTCTTCAGAGTCAGCTTCCTGTTAAGCAAAATTTACATTTAAAAATATCATTATTTTGTGCCATCTTTGAAATAGACTGAGAATCAACATATGAAAAGCTGTAAGTGTGCAATAGGATTCTGTCATCTGCTGTCATGAGAGGATGTTTATATAACACATATAAACATCCTCTTGTCCCCTTGTCATGTCCTGACGGAACCATATTGTAATATGATCCTACCATCTTCCATCTCGGCAAATGATTCAATGACTCCGGCAAAAAAATCTGCCAACTCGATTCCTGAATAAGTACTGTACAAACTGTGATACTAGTGGTTTTGACGTCGAAAAATGCCCGTTCCATCGGCACAAAACAATAGTTGCCAGCGTAGTAAAATTTCCGACTAAGTTGTACAAAAATAAGTAAATAGACGTAAAACCATGAATTTTTTATTTTATTTCAAAGATAATAAGGATTGCCTTAAAATCTGCCACTTTCTTGAAATTAAGAGCCAGAGTTAAAATTTAGGAGCCAAATCTGCCCAAACGGCAGAAATCTGCCACAAACTATCACACTGGTATCCACAGAATAAGAACTGACCTTGCATTTGCCTTCACCGGCCTGTCGCTCCTTCTTCCTGCGCCGCTTGAGTTTTTTCTGTTCTTTCCTCTGCTGCCGCGTCAGCTCCTCCTGAGTGATCTCCTCGTACAGCAGCTGCAGCTTGGACACGCCGCTCTTGAGCTCCACCGCGGTCTCGAACTTGCGGTACAGCGCCTCCACGGCGACGGCCGCCAGGGTTTGGCACGTGCTTTCCTCCTCGCGCAGTCGTAGGGAGATGCGCGATAAGCGCTCGTAGATGCAGATTCCGAGGCATATCAACACCTGCAACAATTTTATATTTTGTGATAAGTAAATGTGACAGAGAAGCTCGGATCAGATCAAATCAGGAATAAGGAGATCCCTAGACGAACTAGAGTCACCGACATAGCTCGACATATCGCGGAGATGACCGATGTCGGTGACTCTAGTGGCAATGAGCGGGGCACGTAGCTCGGAGAACCAACGGACGTTTGGGACCCAAAGGCGATCACTTACGGGAGTGTTGGCAGACCACCAACCAGATGGCCTGACAACATTAAAAGACTCACGGAAAAACGCTAGATAACTTGGACCGTGGGGGCTGGAAATCAATGCCTTTTTCGATCAGTGGACGTTCCATCGGCTGTAACGCAAGTTTGGTCCAATCAAGCTCAACCTTAATTTTCAGCAAGCCCTGAAGAGAGCTTTACGTGATCAAACTAGAAATGAGATCTGTGGAACTGTGACAGACTAGTACAACACATCGCAGTGTGGAGTGGCATTGGTTGAGGAGGAATGCACCTAGCTTGTAGGTTGTAGACGTTAGGAACCTATTGCAATCTTCTGAGTAATATAACCTAACTGTATGCCAGAAAACTGTAATGCAGAGGTAAAACACTAAGATAGATTTATAACATAGATATATAATAGCACGCGCTCCGACTAGATAGAGCCCAACCTAACTAACAAGTGTGAGTAAGTCAATTTGAAATTTGTATGTTGCGGGGATGCTAGTGTGTGTGAAAAATTGTGTTGCGACGGCTCGAGGCGAACTTGTCAGAGTATTTATAACCGCACTTTTGAAGTGGCGTGCGTCTTGGATCTCTATGACTTGTAAGTTACCTCTTCCTGTGCAATTTCCAAGGTCTTGGCGTGCCGCTCGCGGTGGTTGCCCAGCAGCTCGGGCTCGGCGCGCGCGATGAGGTGCGCGATGTAGTCGCTCTTGGCCTGCAGGTGCAGGTGCTTGTCCAGCAGGCAGCGCTTGATGCCGCCGTACAGCGCGCCCACGTAACCCTTCTCCTTCTGCGGCTCCTTCTCTTCCACGAGCAACTGATATGCTCTCAATACCTGCCAATAAAGTATAACTGTGATATACAAGGTGTGGGTTAATTTGTATAGTGTGCCGATAGCTAACTTTTTTACTTGATCCTAGAAACACATTAATGGAAATAATAAGAACCATTTATTTTGTTTTATTTTCAATACAAAACTTATGATTTAATTTAGAAAAATTATTTTTAGCAACCCTAACTGTGATTCAACAAAGCGTAATACACTTTTCATTACTCCCAGTTCATTCATATTGAATGAGCTGTTTTTTAGGGATGTCACATAAGCCTATATACTAGTAGGGTGCGTGGATGCGCGGGCCACATGTGGCCCGCGTGCTGTCTGCATTTGCTATTTGCATTCCAACTTTTAGTCTCTTCAACATTCGCCATACATTTTCTATGAAAAAAATGAATTCCGCCATTTTGATTTTTTTTCTATCCATCGAATCTAGACCTTCGGACCTTGATCACCTCTTGTCAAGAAACCGTCCTTCCATCTTTTATACTTTCCGAGATACCGACGAAATTAAAATGGCAGCCATTTTTAATCTGCCATTTTTAATTTTTTTACAGCTCACTGCCAATTGGATGACGTTTCGAGTGACATTTGGTCGAGCACCCCCCACCTATCTGCGATACCCTTGCCTGTGCTCTTCACCCGTCTCCGAAATCCTCCATCATCAGCTCTCTCCGTATTTTTCCTCCGAATGAATTTTTTTCTTTTATACGACACCATACTTAAAAAAAAAAATTTCATACAAAATTGTTCAGGAGAGGTGATCAATCAGTGAGTCCGTGTCAATCAGTGCCGTCAATGCAGTCAATCAGTGAATCAGCACGAGTAGCTATTAAAGCTCTTATGAAAAGTTAAAACTACCGCAAACAAGAAGAACTGGCAAGAAACTTAGTACTTGCTCTTTCTTGTTCATCCGGGTGGTACCGCCTATAATCTGAGGTACCACCGCAGTGTATGTTAATTCGGTTTGAAGGATACTTGTATGATGATGTAATTTGTGGCCAAATTGAGTCCTAACAAGTGAAGTCTCAGGATGATGAGTGCAGTGTGTCATATGATATTGCAAAGCAAAATTATCAGACACTGCATCTGATATGGGCATGAGTAATGCTTACTTACTGAATTAATGCTTATGCACTTAGCATTGTGAACGTACTAAATTTTTTTTTTGCTTTTGGTCTCACTCTGCAACTCACAAAAAGGCAGGTCTGCTGCCTTTTTATAAGCAGCAAAAAATAGAGTCAAGTTGTTCATAATTCATTGATTAGTATTGATTATTCAGTGTTTAGTGATATCAAGGTTGGTTTGTAAAATAATTATAGAAATATCATTACTTGTCTTGTTATCACAATGATAAATCACTGATTTCGTATGCTTTTGAAAATGGTTTTACAATTTGGCCTTTGGTCCTTGTTATGATCAAACAATTCGTTATTGCTTCTATAAAGCTTTCTTTTTATCCTATACCTTTAAACGAGTAATTCTTGTATATATATATATTTCTATATAATCTGAATCTCGGAAACGGCTCGAACGATTTTCATGAAATTTAGTATACAGGGGGTTTTGGGGGCGATAAATCGATCTAGCTAGGATTCACTTTTAGAAAATATCGAATTTCCCAAAAAAAATATGAACCCTGCTGCCATCTATTGGCAACCGAGCAAAGCTCGGTCACCCAGATATTTTATTTAATAAGTGTTTTGTTTCTTCATGAATTATTTAAAATAGTATGATTCCGAATAGTTAAAGAAAAAATATAATTTAGATTGAATGCTACTTTGTATTGATGTGCTAATTTCTTTTGAGCACCAGTGACTTGTAAGCTGGAGCCACACTGATGTTTGTTACTCCTTAACGTCATACAGCAATTACTGAATCAATTTGGCTGAAGGGATAGAGATACAATTAACTACCGTAGAACTACAACTTTAATAAAATAAGATTTTGTGGACATGGGATGAGAGAGATGGGCTGTAACAGGCAAAACAACCCTTTGTCAATCTCTTTTGCCAGTTAGATAGATAGGGAAATGAGATTGACATGGCGGCGCGCATCTTAGATTGCCAGCCTGTTGTACAATAAATTTTTGAAATGTTTAAAACTATTACTAATATCTGTGAAAACATACTACCTACCACAATCCATCACAAACTGATATCATCTGTTGCCTGAGCCAAGTGAAAAATAGCACTACGTCGCGACGTGTAGAAATCATAGAGATGGAACAAAATTCAAAAATGTATGCGAACTATCGCTATGTAGACACTTGGTGACGCTCAGCTGAGCGCCACTAAACGTCAGTTTGCATACATTTATTAATTTTGTTCCGTTTCTCTACGACTTTTACACTTCGTAACGCTATTTGGCCCTTGACTGGCCGTGCTGCTACCGGTTCCTCCCTCATTGAGTGTTCCCGTAATGCTACTAGTAAGAGCCACAGGAAGATGACACGTTAAAGCCGCCGTGACAGTTTTACCGCATTGTAACTCATAACCACAGTAACTCTGCCAAGAATGAATGACTGAAAAAGTGAGAAACCTAATCCAAAATAATGGAAGCCCTCACCTTGGTCTTGCAGTCGGCGCAGAACCTGTGTTTCCGCAGGTAGTTGTGCAGCGTGTCGTGCAGCGTGTTGAAGTGCACGAGCGTGGCGTGCTCGCGCGCCGACGTGCGCATGGCGTCCCACGCGGAGCGCCACGCAGCGCGCCCGCCCCAGCCCCACGCGCTCCAGCCCCAGCCTCGCGCCGTGCCCGCCTCCAGCGAGTGCAGCATGCACCGCTGCGACTTCTTCCATCTCGGTTGGCTCAGAATTAGGCATTCGATGGCAGTGCTGGAAATTAGTTACAAATTATAAACAAGCCTTAAGAGGAGTTAAGGAATTTATTTTAACCCTTCTCACTCTAAAGTATACGTTGGTGGGTGCAACATGCAGAATAGAACAGAAAAACGATGTTTTACCTAATACTAAAAAACTAAGCCGTAGATCTCTAATCCGCTTGGAGCGTTTTTGGACATTATTATTACTGACACACTAAAACAAAAATTACAATTACATCCATTGTAGTTTTGGATAAAAATTAGAAAAATGGAGATTTTGGAGCAACTTTTGGGAATATCTATCAAGAAAATTGTATCCAATTGTGTTTCTGGTCCACGGCGATTTTAGATTAAAGACCCAAAATACATGATGTTAAAATTTAAAAGTTATTGTGTTTATAGTTTTTAAACTACTGCAGGTCGCTTTATCTACACTGTTAATCAAGACAAATCGACACGATGATGCTCTGCTGTCATGATTGATGAGCAAAACCTATGCAGAGAGAAGTTTGTGAGAAACTGTGAGGAGTCATAGCAAAATTACAGAAGAATTTTGTGGTTCTTTGATTACCATGGAATTTTGCAAAGTCACACCTGCTTCAATCCAGTATTGTAAATTATAAAACATGCAAAATAATTATATTGTACAAGAAAGATGATTTTCTGTAGTAGTAAGCTAAGTTCAAATATTATTATGAAGTCCACATAAATTCACAGGTTTAACTAATGTTTATGAAGTGGTTAAATAACTTGTATCTTACCTGTGACCATTTAGCAGGGTAGCGAGTGACTGTGGATGTACGATTTTATCTTCTCTGATTGTCATAATTTCATCAGGAGTCAAAATAAGTGGATCTAAAGTTGGATGTCCTGATTTGCATAACTGGTAAAAGAGTCTCTCAACACTGAAAAAGATATTGATACAAATTAGATTTTTGTATTGGTCTCTAGCAGAAAACTGCTGCAGTCTTACAGATGATGTAGAGCCAGCATATGAGATTGGATTGAAGAAGAAGAAGAGATTGGCCATTGAAAGGTTTGCATTGCGTCTGGAATGCAATTGCTCAAAGGAAAATGATGTCAGATGTATGGAATCCCATACCAAACTGATTCAAATCCACCTATTTTTTAGGGTTTTGTACCCAAAGGGTAAAAAAGGAACCCTATTACGGAGACTTTACTGTCCATCCGTCCAGTGTGTCACCAGGCTGTATCTCTTGAACTGTGATAGTTACACAGTTGAAATATTCACAGCATATCTTATTATATATTCACTTTAAAATTAAATGAAACTAAAAAAAATATATATTTAAAGGGGGCTCAAATACAACAAACTTATTTGGTTTGCCATTTTTATAGGTGTTGGTACAGAATCCTTCATGCTCAAGTCTAAATCATACTTGACTGATTTTTATAGAATACAGTCTCTACATTAACTCGTACAATTACTATTTTTTTATTAATTAACATCTGGATTCCAAAGTTATAGGCAAATAAACAAGTTTTACTTCTCATTAAATCGTTTTGACTGAAAATTTGCATTGAAAAGAACATAACTTTTTGTATGCAAAATTAAATTCTGGATGTGAAAAACAAATTCCTAGTGCCAATGGTTTAAATATTATTTTATTTTCCTACAATATTTGGATTCATGAGAAAACTTGATACCACCTTTGGTCACTCTTCTTTAATGAAAATATTAATACTGATCAGTAAATAATTTCATTAAAGCAGAGTGCTACAAATAATATAAATAAATAACTGTTAATAATTAATTATAAGCGTAAGATGGAATTAGTAATAAAGCATATTGCATGCAGATAAAACCACAACTAAAAGCTAGTTAAAGATAAAGAGCAGAAACAAACAGATTTATGGTAGATTGTGGAAGGACAAGTAACTAGCAATGAAAATTTAACCCATTTAATCAAGTTGATAACCTCAAAAATAAGAGTGAATATCTGGATATGCATGATTCAAAAATATAATTATACTCAGCACTTAACTTCCTCTTTTTTTTAATGTACTCCAAACTCTATGTAATAATTAAGTCAGATAAATTATTTGCATTTTAAATCATTTTAAGGATTTTGCATGCATTGATTTTGCGATTGAGACTTTGAGAGAAGTAGAAAGCAGAACTATTTTTTATGTAAGGACATGCCATTACTCAATAGATTGTACGATTGTAATGATGTTGACCAGCCCTTGGAGGTGGTAAGTGGGAGAAGGTGATGGCTAGGGATGTTTCTTCCCTTCCTCCCTCCCCCCTCTCATCTCCCTCCACCACGGCACTTCATAATTTTCATAATGCACTTCGTAATTTTCATAATTCATAGAAAAATAACCTCGAAATTTTTAAATTTAAAAAATTTATTTCTCGGCAACTATTACGTTCCGACGAATATGGCTTGGGGGGAGGGAGGAGACCCCCCTCCCACCCCCCTCCGTAACGGTAGCGTATCTATAGTTGAACCGATTGTACAACATCCTGGCACAAATAATAATAATTCATACTAATAACTTACCATAGTTATATTATGCTGCACCTTATTAGTCACATTTATGAGCAACATATTAAATAACATTCAATCTGATTTAAAATCACCAAAATCACATCTTAACAATCATGTTATTGATTGTCTATGATCAACTAATGAATAGTCAAGGTAAAACTTATATTGCATAAATATTCATATAATTTCCAGACATTAACAGTACCTATATAAAATGTTGTGGTGAGGATTAGAACTGAAATGTGTAGGCAAGAGTAAGTGGTTACCTCCTTCGACAGCCGACGCACGGAATGCTTTGATTCAAAACGTTAAATATATCGGAGGCGTCGACCCTTAGTGCTGACTTCAATTCGTCCGTCGTAAGGATTCTGTATTTGCGCACGAATTCCTCATACTCACGACCTTTCACTTGAGGGTTGTCGCAAATAAGGCCCATAGTATTTAGGTCCATAATCATCTGAAAATAAAACTCGAATAGAGAGATTAAACAAAGAAATTTTCCAGAAAATAAGGTCAACTCTAAGACGTCACACCGTGTTTAGGAAATCGATCAAATTTACCAAACAAGTCCCAGGGATGCAAATCTATCTGAATACTAAATAATTGAAGCATACGAAGGAATAAGTTCGTACTTTCATGAAGCACATGATTAAATTCCTATCTTTTTACGTTAATCTACGTTTGAGGTAATGTCAAGGAGCAACTGAACTTACAGTTAAGTTTTCATAAATCGTCAGTGGTAATTGCCGACGTTTAATAACGGGTTCCTTTTCGCAATTGTATATATCGACCAATGTAGCCATTTTTCGCTATTATTCACATAAAATTGCCGACAAAATACACAAATAACAAAATGACGGCTGATGACGGCCAACTTTTACGAAATACACGTCGAGTTGCGAAGTTAATTAAATTATTGACATAGAGTATGCATAAACCGGTAAGTCCGATAGGAGCCAAGACCACAGGCCACAAAACTAAATCTAGGCCTGAGTATCGTTCCACAGAGCAAGGAATGACTATGGAATGACTTTATAATGCTGCCCAAACGAACGCCAACGAACGGGTTTCGTTGGCCTTCGTTGCTGCAATCTGGACGTCTTAGCGAATGCCAACGATCGCTCGTTGGCGTGTGCCGGCGATCCGAAGCGTGGCGGTAACATCAAAGAAATCGAGCTATTTGGTCGAACTCTGTTTGGACGGTCGCCGAAGGCCAACGAACGAACGCTCATTTTACTTCCACTATACACAGTCCTATTCTTAAAATATGTGGTTGTCCACCATCTTCGCTTACGTTTATATTTTCTTATTCTTGCTAACTCGTTTTGGTATATAAAACAAGCAATTATAATGATGTCGTCGTCGTCCATGATTAAATTGCGAGTGAAAGAGAAAAGAACCGGAATCAAGTGCCAACGAACGTTCGTTCGAGCACTAAATGTATTTGGACGTAATAACGAACTCCAACGAGCGTGCGGAAGCCAACGCTAGCGAACGATAAATATCCATCGTTGGGCGTTCGTTGGGCCGGTCTGTACGCACCTTACTACATAGATGCAATGCTACCAACATTCAATTAAAAACGATCCTCCCTCGGAGCAATTTGATTGCTCCGAGGATCCTCCTGTAAGAACAAAGATAAACACTATTATAATATATAAAGACCATTATTAATTTTATTAGTAATAATCTAATAGAAGAATTATGAAATTTATGTTAAATACATTACCATTTTTATGATTTAGATAGAAGACTTTTTGTTAAATTAACGTCCCAAAGGACTTGATTCCAGAACGTTATTTAAATTAATAAAAAAAGGAGATACGGACTATGGACTATTTCTGTGGCATAACGCTGACAAATGACAATGATGCGGAACAAAAATATAAATAAAATCCCGGTGCTGTGTTGGTATGGTGTTGGTGCTGTTCATGTGCTGTTCATGTGTTGCTCATAGTGCTTAATTCTAATTTCTATGTGCACAAATCATAATAATTCAAGATGTCTAAAATATTTACACCAACCAACCAAATTCGCCTCACGAATGTGGCTATTGTAAGGTTGAAGAAAGGTGGTAAAAGGTTCGAGATAGCGTGCTACAAAAACAAAGTGGTATCGTGGAGGAATAAGATGTAAGATTAGTTTAAATATACCCGATTTCTCATACAGCTTGAACAGATATATTTCGTGTTTTTTGTTGGCTATTTATTACATACATTGAAGGTACTAGGTACCTATATTCAATTCAATTCAATTTTATTTATTTGCTGATATAGGTACATATTATTACAATGATGGTACATAATACAATACAAGTTCTCGCTATATCATATTATTGATACATACAAAAAAACAAAAAAAAATTATCAATTTACAAAATATGATTAGGTACCTGCATCGCTCAGTATTCTAGGAAAATAATAAAAAATCATTAGTACTAAAAATTGCCTCAAAGATTACAATAAATGTCAATCATAATAAAAATTGTTATAATTATGTCAGTATGGCCCAATATTGTAGGAAAGAAAGAAAATTATAGGTACTAAAGACTCAGGGATTACAATAAATGTCAAACATAATAAAAATTGTCATAATAATGTCAAATACCTATATCTACTATTAAAAAAGAAATGTGTGTATGTAAATAAATTACGCCGGTTTGTCATTAATAAAATCACTGATTGTTTATTATAACTTATCCAGCATGTCAAACAACCTTTTTTTAAATCTTGTCATTGGCAAATCTTTAAATGAGTCTGTCTGGTATGCGGTTTTAAATCAGGACAGCCATACAGTATGCATTTTTGCTGGTTACTCAGCTTCTGCAAAGGGACACATAACTTATTCTTGTTTCGAGTATTAAGGTTTCTTATTTCTTTAAAGGTTTTAAATAAGCGTAATTTTTTTTTAATGAATATACATTTTTTGTGTATATATAAGCTAGGTAATGGCAATATTTTCAATGATTTAAATTTTAAACAATGGTTTATAACTGTATAGGTAACAAGTTAATTGATAAGTCTAATTTCTTTACATACATTTGTTTTGAAATATTTCAGAGAGAAAGACATCGATGAAGTTCTTCAAACTCACTCCGTTTTTACGAATGTTTCTAAAGGACAAGTAGCTAAGAAAGAAGATTTGGTAAAAATCTTTGGTAAGGATGACCAGACTGAGATATGCAAAGAGATATTAGAAAAAGGTGAGCTTCAAGTTTCGGATAAAGAAAGGCACTCCCAAATTGACGCTCTCTTCAAAGATATTGCTACTACTGTAGCAGATAAGTGTGTGAACCCAGAAACAAAGAGACCTTACCCTGTATCTATTATAGAAAAGGCTATGAAGGATATTCACTTTTCTGTGAATGTTAACAAGAGTGCTAAACAACAATCACTGGAAGTTATACCACTTATTAAAAACGAGATACCTCTAGAAAGAGCTCAAATGAGAGTACGCATACTTTTACATGGTAAGGATGCTCGCAAAGTTCGGGACAAAGCTGTAAAACAAGCTACAAATGTGGAAGAAGAAAATTGGGAAGCGGGAACCGCAAATATTATATGCCTCATAGACCCTGGCAGTTTTAGAACCTTAGATGAAATGATCAAGACAGAAACAAAAGGAAGTGGGCAGTTTGAATTATTAAATTTGAAAGAAATGGTCGAAGGTGAGCAGGCACTTTAAGGTTTTCAATGTTTTTGTAGTAGGTTTAAGCTTTTCTATTTTGTGTAAAAAATAATATAACCTTGATGTTAAATTATTATTGTTACTTTGAAATAAAATATTGTGTACTGTATTTCATTTTATTTTATTTTTAATTCTTTCCTCAGTATCAATTATATATTTAGTATGATATTGGTATGATACGATTGAATTACAATTTAGTATGCTAGCTCAATTATTATGGCTCTTTGAGAGAGCATTATTTTGTATCATTGGAAGAAGCTACCTATTTCATTTTTTGTATTTCATATTGCTGCATTATTTTGTAAAATAAAAAGTGTCATTTAAATTCCGCAGGGTATGAATCAATCAAATACCTACATAAATAAATTCTGCAAGGATTAGACTACTCTCTGTTCCTATGTGATGAATTTATACCTACCTAGCTAAAGAAAATTTGTAGACCAAGATCGTAATTTTATTATCTATGGTAATTACAAAGAGCATTGACATTTAATTGCGAGATCGATAAATATACCTATTTATTCTACATGGTTGTATTTACTTAATAATAAAACATTTACACTGAAATTATTTTCAAGAGTTTCTTCCCCATTTGAAATATTTATTTTTCGCTAAATTAAAAATATCTCGATTAAAAACCGACATCGAATCGAATCTACACGTGTAAAGGAACGTTGAAGTGAATGTACCCATCAGCAAATGAATGACAAATTAAAAAGTTTTATTTTTCCTATATTGGTACGAGATTTTATTGATTGTTTTCTTTCAAGATTTTTGGCCAGACGGCGACTGAAATTGCAAGTTACTGTGATATATTTATTTTCATTAATTAACTATTCTTATCAAGCAATTAAATGAGCAGGGATATCGAGTTATGTCTATAAGTAATGGAAGGTACAGAACTGGGTGGCGACCAGCAATTCTGTTTGAGATGGAACAATTTTCAAGCGAATATAACTTCTCAATTCGAGGCGCTGCGCGATGATGAGGATTTCGTGGACGTCACCCTGGCCTGCGAAGGACACAGGCTCGAGGCCCACAAAGTGGTTCTTTCGGCTTGTAGTCCTTATTTCAAGGAGTTATTCAAAGTAAGTCCATCTTTCACTCCCCACACTTTGATGTGTCACCATTACAATGACTCTAGTGAAAGTTGTTATGTATAAAACACTTGATCTACTTACAAATGCCATGTCTCGCGATCCGGTTAAGTATTCGTGATTTCATTATTTGTACCTACTTTAGAATTCTGTTTCACAATTTCTAATTAATTCATCGCTATTGGGGCTCCCAATAAAGCCATTCGTTTGTAAAACATAATATTTGCATTTAAACAATGATTTACAAAAAATATACCTTTCTAAGTGAACATTCAAATTTTTCCCTTTCTATTCAAATTGTGACCACATTGCTACAGTTGTTCATCATTCAGCCTGAAACACTTATTTTTTACTTGAATAGTTGATTTTCATTGTTCTTTCACAAGGAAACCATACTTTAACGTCAGAAATATGAACATTATAAATGTTAAAATGATGCCTTGAATACCATAAATAGGGCCAATAAGAGTTAGGAGAATCACTACTTTTTTGACACTATTATCTTAAAACACCTAAAATAGATACTGTGTTATTTTTAAATTAGTAAGTTTAAATTAGGGAACAGCAAATGATTTGCTAAAAACAAAATATGGTTTAAAAAAGTTTATTTTGGTAGACTTTACAGACAAAAACAAATAAAAATTATGTAATTACAAAGTCTTAATGTTTAACTTTACCCTTATTTTTTATTAACTTTTTAAATAGTTCCAAACTGTTTTTTAATAGCGGGTAAGGCTCTCTGTGCTTCATACACAATCTGAGCCTATTTGGGACACTCAATCAAATGGAAAACATTTTCTAGAAAAATCCTCTCCCAACAGGCTTTTAGAGCTGTAATCAGCTCTTGCTGGTTAATTATTCTAGTGTCACCTCCTTTAGGACTTCTCTTTAGTTGACCCCACAAATATTCAATGGGATTGAGGGGCTCAGGTATAGATGACGTACCGTTGTTTTCCGGACAATCTATTCACATATTCACCAAAGTTTTATCACGTAACCTTTTATACTGCTTCTAACTTTCGTATTATCACTTAAATTAGACGAAATTTTTAAGAAAAAATTATTACTGAAAATTTGAGCGAAGCGAGCTCGGGACTTAGGGCGCCCCGACTTGGATAATTTAGGTGACGAAGAGGATGGCGGGGCCTGCAAGGCCCCGCCATCCTCTGAGTGGTTATTTTCTTTTATGACCACCCAGAAATTAGGAGCCCCGCGAAGCGGGGCTCCGTCGACCGGCCCTTTCATAGTAAAAATAACTTTGAAATTTTTAAATTTAAAAAATTTATTTCTCAGTAACTATTTAGAGTCCAAGAGCGAGCGAAGCGAGCTCAGGACTATAGGGCGCCCCGACTTGGATAATTTAGGTGACGAAGAGGATGGCGGGGCCTGCAAGGCCCCGCCATCCTCTGAGTGGTTATTTTCTTTTATGACCACCCAGAAATTAGGAGCCCCGCGAAGCGGGGCTCCGTCGACCGGCCCTTTCATAGTAAAAATAACTTTGAAATTTTTAAATTTAAAAAATTTATTTCTCAGTAACTATTTAGAGTCCAAGAGCGAGCGAAGCGAGCTCAGGACTATAGGGCGCCCCGACTTGGATAATTTAGGTGACGAAGAGGATGGCGGGGCCTGCAAGGCCCCGCCATCCTCTGAGTGGTTATTTTCTTTTATGACCACCCAGAAATTAGGAGCCCCGCGAAGCGGGGCTCCGTCGACCGGCCCTTTTATAGTAAAAATAACTTCGAAATTTTTAAATTTAAAAAATTTATTTCTCAGCAACTATTACATTTCAACGAATATGACTTGGGGGGAGGGTTACCACCCTCCTCCCCTCCCCCTCCCCCCCCTTCCACCCCCCTCCGTAACAATACGTTGCCCTTTCATAGTAAAAATAACCTCGAAATTTTTAAATTTAAAAAATTTATTTCTCAGCAACTATTACGTTCCTACAAATATGGCTTAGGGGGAGGGTTACCCCCCTCCCCCCCTCCCCCTCCCCCCCCCCTCCCACCCCCCTCCGTAACGGTACGTCATCTATACCTTAGCCGATTGAGGTCCTGTGGAACTCTGGATTCATGGCGGGCCGAGCTGTATGAGTGAAAGCATTGCCATGCATGAAAACAAATCCATTGCCCTCACACTGTGTAAATTGAAAATAGGATTACATGTGGTCGAATTACATGCTCAACGTAACTGGCAACAGTTCCAGTACCCTTGTCCAAAATTACCACCTTTTTTATCTGCTAGGCTAATACCCCATACCATGAAACTTCGGTACCCGCAGTAGTCTGTTTTATGGATGCATGGTTCTGTGAAACATTTGCCTTGTGTCTTCCACACACACTCACTCGCCTGACATCACTTAAAAACGGAACTTTCAAACACTCATCACTACTCGAGCACAATTTCCATCGTCCAATTCAAATGATCATGTGCATAACTTAAATGTGTTGCATGATGAGCCCTGGTAAATTTACGCTGAACAGCACATTGAGATGTCCATCTTCGTGGAGTTGGTTCTGAATTATTTGGTCACTGACTAAGGTACCAGTGGTTTTGCATAGTTGGTTTTTTGGAGATGAGCAGTCAAGGTACGATCTTGACATGTAGTAAAACCGGATATATCTGACATCGGAGGAAGTGGTGGCTCCAACTCATCTGGATCCAAATCTTCTAGCTACATAGGTAGGTAGATAGGTGTCTCTTGGTAGCGTTCCTGCATATTTAAGATGGCTTGACTTACATTATTATTTTATCCTAGTTTATAATAAAGTAATAAAAAAATTGGAGTCAAATACCAAATTCTGTTGTGCGAAATCTCTAAATTAAATTAATTTGACGCGTCTAAAAATAGTGCTATCCTCTTCAAAACGCTCCCCATGGAAAGGGACAGCACTAGTTTTAGACGCGTCACATTAGTTTAGAGATTTTGCACAACAGCACCAAGGACTTATTTACTTATTTAATTTGTAGTATTTGTCACTGGAAAAATTCGTCTAATAACGTAACTACAGGCATGTCTAGGTAATGGTTATAATTATTAATTAGAAACAAATACATTACTCATGTTACCCATTCTTTACTTCCTTCATTTACATTCATATAAAGCGGTTATGGTCATTTGTTTTGATAAGAATTAAGATCTATGTCATGTACATATTTGCTATTGCAGGAATAACTTATTTCAAACAATAATATTATTATTATTTCTAAAGAAACTTCTCTCTTATCTCTTTCCTCAAACTCTAGAATACATTCTAATAAAATAATACACTGTAAACCTCAGACTACATTAAATAAAGTCTGTGCTGTAAACCTTAACACCATTGCCCACCACTTGTAAATGGGCCAATTAACCACTACACATTTTATGAAATCGCTTTATTGAAAGGTCTTTGCCCTTAACCCAAGCAGTTTACATGTTAATGTACTCATACCTTTCAATGTGTTATGTAAACCATTCCTTTTTAATATCTTGCGAGAGTAGTGAGTACATAAAATATGAGTATTTTTATGGGATGATTAGCAAATTGTGAAATCAGTTAATTACATTATCAACATTAATGGAAACTTATCATATTTAAACGTCGACAAAAGTATTTAAATTATGGAATAGTGAAATTAAAAACCTATTAAAAGTTATTATAACTATACATTAGTAACATTTTCCCAATGTAAAAGTATAGTTTTGGTTATGCTTGTATAGTCCTTTACAACTATCACTTATCAGCTTGGATATGTTTTTGAGTTTTTTGCAGTGTACAGTCCACATATAAATAACGTATATTCTAAACCGCTTTTTGTATGTGAAAAGGTTAAAATATTTTTATCCATGCTAATGTAAAGGTCAATAAAATACACAAAAATAAACTATATAGGTATAAATAATTTATTACAGTATCTTTCAGTAAAGCAATATTATTAAATACACTCTACTATTCATTTATTGTGAGTGATAAAACTACACTTAAAGATAATGTGTAAAAACTTATACAAACAATTACCTAAGTTTATAAAAAATGATAAGAACCACATACTCTTGCTGCTAATGTATGGTCGCTGGGTGTAATACGGTGTTGTTTAAATTGACGATTGACATTGCAGACCATTATCAAGATCTGTCAATGACCTTTTGCAAAATTGATAAGATTTTGCTGAGATTGTGTTGATGTTTACAACACAAGCAGCAACATGATATGCAGTGATTTCCCCAAAGGTTCAACCTTTGCATTCTAGCGGCTGGTTGATGGTTCAATCTTCAAATCTCAGGCATTCACCTCTGACTTCTTTTCTTTCTGTCCCTGGGACCTTTCCGCGATTGGTCGAAATCTCTTGCGCGTGAAGTCGCCGATGCGGGTCCTCGCCGAATTACTCCAGCTTGCCGAGCTTACTCCAGAATCCGAAGAGGCCTCCCAGGTCGCACAGGATGTCTTGGAGTGTTGTCTGAGGAGCCTAAGTAGGTCTCCCGTTGATCCGACACTCCGGTGCACCTCAGTAGCACGTGTGCCGGTGCTTCGTGTTCCTTCATGCAGGTTCCGCACAAAGACCTTTCTCCTCTGACTTTTTGGGAGCTATGTGGTGTAGAAACTGTATATCACGTGTTTAACAGTGAAAAACAATCATGAGAAAACATAATTAGTTCACGAATAGTTGTCAAGCCAGCCTGTCGAAGCCCATCATAATATAATGTTGCATGGTTTGCCGTCAGTTTTTCGCCTAATCTCTCTCTGGTCTGTAGGAGCTGTTGTTCCATCGAAATATGAGAGAAGAAATAGAGAGTACACCTATGTTTGCACACACTTATGCACTATTATATTTATGTTCTGTACTGATGAAAAATCTGGGCATAGAATGACTGCGGTGGCGGTGTCTGGAAGGCATTATTTATTTATTAACATGGTGCTGGTATAGAGTGTGGGACAATGCCTGTCAGGTCTCCTAGTCACTAATAATACTTGAATCTCAGATGACTTGAATTGAGTTTGACACAAGATGCCATTTCCCAATCCTCTTTTATGTGCAGAACTTTATTGGTATGATACAATTAGTATATTACTGGACAATTTCAATACTGACCTAGATTGAAAATAGTGGCTATCTGTTAAATGATTATTATTTTCGTGATCTATTTCTTATGTTTATGTTGGATTTATCTTTGTCTCCTGTATTAGAGATTGTGCACTGGCAATAACTACTTCACCAATTTTAGAAGCTTTTATTCAGTTTCACCTGTCCAGATGTTTGTTTGTTTGTCTGTAATCAAATCTTGCAATTTAATGATCCACATCCCGGTTAGCGACTGAGCTGAAATTTTACAAGCACGTGTAAATTGGATGACAATGCAAAATTATAATGACATGGAGCTGATCTGATGATGGTATCGGAAGCTGGCTACAGGAACTTGGTTGTAGTTTGGGCTCGGCTGATTTGTCTTGGCGAGTATTTTGTTGTTAGAAGGTAACCAGGGTCTGATGATGGAACTAAAAGATGACCATAGGTACTCAGTAATCAAACGACATAACGCCTTCGAGTTTGGGCTCGTCTGATTCGTCTTAACGAGTAGTTTGGTGCTAGATCGTAACCAGGGTCCGGTGCTAAGACGAAAACGTATAAAAACGGGTTATTAAAAAATATTTTTCGAATGATAACTTGTTATTTAGGTTCATACTAGGGGTTCCCCTCAATGCCACCTGTGTAGGTTTCAGGTAGCCTTTTTTTAATCCAGGGCACAGATTAGATAATAGTTATTAACGTTCAGGGTATAAGCTATCTCTATTCACAACCTAATCTGATCATTACTTGTAGTGTAAAGAAGTAACAAACTCACAAACATTCAGAAGTATAATATTATTAAAGTTTTTAACCTGTATATATCTTTGATACCTGCATGATCTGCAGGAAAACAAAACAACAGGAGCAAAGCCACAGACAAAATCTAATTTATAATAAACTAGCTGTTGCCCGCGGCTTCGCCCGTATGTATTTCGGTTTTTACATATGCCATTATAATGAATTAACGGCCTACAAGCCGTATTTAGGTGATTTTGAATGAAGTTTTATGCAAAAACTATAACGAACATTACTTTCAAATTTACACGTCATGTATTTTGGGTCTTTAATCTAAAATCGCTAAGAAGCAGAAACACGATTGGATAAAATTTTCTCGATAGAAAGTTCTCCCAAAAGTTGCTCCAAAATCTCAGTTTTTCTATATTTTATCGGAAACTACAATGGATGTAATTGTAATTTTTGTTTTAATGTATTGGTAATAATAATATCCTAAAACGCTTAGAACGGATTTTTGATAACCAGCTTAGTTTTTGAGTAATTAGGTAAAACGTCGTTTTTCTGCTATATTCTTCCGCGACGCTGAATGTTGCACCTACCAAATCTCCGTGAGAGTGAGAAAGACAAAAATAAATTCAATCAATCCCCTTAATTTACATGTAGTGTCGCGGACTTTTTTAGAACTTTTAAAGGAAAACAATCTTTACCGTTTTTGCAACATGATTCTATTTATTAGTCATTGCGTGATGTTATAATATAGCCTGCCTTCTTCGATATCGAACACAAAAATTATTTTTCAATTCGGACCAGTAGTTCCAGAGATAACCGCGTTCAAACAAACAAACAAACGAACTCTTCAGCTTTATGCTTTTAGTATACTTAGATTTAGATCTCAGATACTATATACAATTTGTTTTTTATAAAATTAAAGTAATTTCTAATATTGTTAATTTATTACTAAAATGAAGTACACAGTTTTAAATTATTTATTTATTCAGGAGTGTCTCACAGTAATGTTTTTACCTTACTAAGCCTACTCACATTAACATATTATACTCTTTGTTACATATTTATTTATTAAATGAAATGAACATTTGTTTTTATAGATTGAACAGTTTGTACATATTTCATTATTATGTTAGGTATTTCACTTATAATTAAGAAACTCTCTACTGTTTATTGTCAGCATTTATTTACGCTGCATCTTCTCTGAGTACGATAATTCAATGGGCTTCTATAAATTCCTGGACTCAATATTGTAGAACTGTCCTTTATGCAATTGCAAAAGTTGCTTTTTAAAATGATACACGTAAATAAAATCAATCTACATACTTATCATACTTATACAGTGTTTTTTTTAATGGGATAGTGTAAAAATTCTTAAACCATAGAAGATACAAGGAAACTTTTAGAAACCATGAAATCTTTTTTTTTTGTGAAAAAAATTACATTTTTAATTTTTTAGTCAAGTGTGATTTGATCACAGAAATGCAGCAACATTGACTATTTATTTGGCATTTGCATCCCGTGTTTTATATTATAGATGTATCAAAATTCAAACATGGTTGTTTGTTCAATTCTTCATCAGCGAAACTGATATAAAAAAAAGAAAACCGGAGCTGCGGCGAAATACGAATACACAAAAATTACTTATCAAGATAAGTAATAAATCACATGGAAATAATAATCAAATAATTTGGAAACCTTGCAGTATTTTAAAAATCAAGTCATCGAATAATTAATAAATAACCATAAATTAATGATTATGCACATTAAAGTTTATCGTCAATTAGACGCGTGGAAGAAGAAATCTATAGAAAACGTGTAATAACACGATAAGTGGAAGCAATTAACCCAATTATTATTCTTTACTTCTTGGTTCCATCGTATTAAAAATAAATTGCTAGCTAAAACTTGGCATCCAAACATTATAATGTTACTTATATATTTAAATAAAATGCTTATATCAGGACATTACACATCGCAATCTAGCCCCAAAGTAAGCGGTAGCTTGTGTTATGGGTAATAGATAACTGATAAATATACATAAATAAAATATATTGAAAAACACCCAGACACTTGAAAACATTCACGAACATTTTCCAGTAGTGGAAATCGAACGCACGACCTCCAACGCAGACGCTACCGCTACACCATTCGATCGTCATTAAGCACTAAATGTTGCTGTTTTGGAATATTACCATAATATACTCGTATAAGTATGGTAATGCGACCACCGCAACCATTGCAACATTGGAGGTCGACACTTGCATTTATTTTGGTATCTTGTTTCTATAACTAGAACCAATTGTACGGCGACAAAATGTAAATTGCTTTGTTGAAAATTAATTGTTGAGAATACGAATTCGGGTTTGACTTTAGAGCGAGCAAAAGTTCGTCATTAGGCGCGAGTTAAACTGCGCGATTTGTACGAGCGAAAAAGCGTGATTAGCATAGGGGGATAATTTGCGCGAGCACAAGCGCTTGAATATCGTAAGCAAAAGGGTGTAATTAGCGCAAGCGAATTGTAAGTTCGAACTGGGAACTCTTGCACTTTTAATAAACAACTTTGAATAACTTAAAAATTGCAGATTATACCTAACTACATAGTGTTAGAACCAAAAATTATGGATAAATGAAGGAGATGTTTAAGTTAAGCAATATGCCTGTCCAATGTGCATGTCAGATGCAGTATCCCAGGACTATATTGTGATGTCGACTTGTAGTTATTACCATACATATGCGACAAATATCATATTGACGTTTTACAAGAGCCTGTACGTTAGGCCTATGTAAAATAAAAATGTTTTGACTTTGAAGTCAACCAACGCACTGCATTGTACTCATCATCCTTAAGCGAGGTTTATTTTAGCCAGAAGTGACTTCTGCAAGCTATTCCTCCTTTATTTTATAACTTGCGTGACTGTTTAAATTGATTTCAGAAGTCAACGTCTGTAAGTTTTCTTGCTAATCTATACCTCTTCTTCTTTTTGATCGCAGCTTCAGGTCTCCATTGGTCCCTGGTGTAACGCGTTGACCGTCCCCGATCTATTGTGAAACCGTATAATCTATAGGTACCTCGCTTTAGACATCAGTTTTTAAATCTCGCTATGCCTAGCAATTACTCAGGATACACTTCAAACTGAAACACAGTACCTCATGTTCCGCAATCAATGATTCACGGCAGAATATATTTTTTCAATGTAACACTAACGTAGGAAGTTAGTTGTCACTATTTTAGGGAGTGCGTTGTCAGTAACTTAATTCCTAATTGTGTGTTGCTCGTCTTTCAGAACAATCCATGTCCTCACCCAATAATCTTCATGCGCGACTGCGAGGTGTCGCACGTGCGCGCGCTGCTGCAGTTCATGTACGTGGGGCAGGTGAACATCGCGCAGGCGCAGCTCAGCGCCTTCCTGCGCACCGCCGACGCGCTGCAGATCCGCGGCCTCACCGACTGCTCGCAACACAACGACAAAGTATGCCGCGAACACTCGAACTTATGCTGCGATACATAATACACGTATACGCGGAACTAATACGGGTGTTATCCTCTTGCAGAAAGTGAATCGAAAGTCTCCACCTTCCCAACTCCGTAACTTGCTCAGCGCCAAGCCGTCACATTCTACCTCCTCATCCAAAGCCGCAAGCCAAAATGTGGAATCGACGTCCGCCGAGGAGCTCGACAAGAGCGCGAGTCGCCGTTCCGAGAGAAATTCTCCCGACGTTGCCAGAAACAATCTCAACGAAGAAGCTTCCTTTCAAACTTCTAGTCAAATGAGGCCTAATAATGACGACTTCAACCAAACTTGTAACTACCCCACTTTGAGGGTGAAAACTGATCTCGAAGCAACTGAAATTAATAACGATGAGAACGAAATCCTCATGGACCCGGGGGACTCCGAGGAGAAGTGCCAGGATTTCAGCGCGACGGACCTTCTGGAGCCCAAGATGGAGGTGATGGAGCAGGAGGCGAGCGACGAGGAGCGCGCCGGCTTCCCGCCGCTCTACTACAACGAGAACAACGCGCTCGCGAACCCCTTCGCGACCATACAAGGTGCGTGACACGTGACCACTCCAACTGGAGCAGGAGGCGAGCGACGAGGAGCGCGCCGGCTTCCCGCCGCTCTACTACAACGAGAACAACGCGCTCGCGAACCCCTTCGCGACCATACAAGGTTCGTGACACGTGACCACTCCAACTGGAGCAGGAGGCGAGCGACGAGGAGCGCGCCGGCTTCCCGCCGCTCTACTACAACGAGAACAACGCGCTCGCGAACCCCTTCGCGACCATACAAGGTTCGTGACACGTGACCACTCCAACTGGAGCAGGAGGCGAGCGACGAGGAGCGCGCCGGCTTCCCGCCGCTCTACTACGAGAACAACGCGCTCGCGAACCCCTTCGCGACCATACAAGGTGCGTGACACGAGACCACTCCAACTGGAGCAGGAGGCGAGCGACGTGGAGCGCGCCGGCTTCCCGCTGATCTATTACAACGAGAACAACGCGCTCGCGAACCCCTTCGCGACCATACAAGGTGCGTGACACGTGACCACTCCAACTGGAGCAGGAGGCGAGCGACGAGGAGCGCGCCGGCTTCCCGCCGCTCTACTACGAGAACAACGCGCTCGCGAACCCCTTCGCGACCATACAAGGTGCGTGTCACGAGACCACTCCAACTGGAGCAGGAGGCGAGCGACGAGGAGCGCGCCGGCTTCCCGCTGATCTATTACAACGAGAACAACGCGCTCGCGAACCCCTTCGCGACCATACAAGGTGCGTGACACGTGACCACTCCAACTGGAGCAGGAGGCGAGCGACGAGGAGCGCGCCGGCTTCCCGCCGCTCTACTACGAGAACAACGCGCTCGCGAACCCCTTCGCGACCATACAAGGTGCGTGACACGAGACCACTCCAACTGGAGCAGGAGGCGAGCGACGAGGAGCGCGCCGGCTTCCCGCTGATCTATTACAACGAGAACAACGCGCTCGCGAACCCCTTCGCGACCATACAAGGTGCGTGACACGTGACCACTCCAACTGGAGCAGGAGGCGAGCGACGAGGAGCGCGCCGGCTTCCCGCCGCTCTACTACGAGAACAACGCGCTCGCGAACCCCTTCGCGACCATACAAGGTGCGTGTCACGAGACCACTCCAACTGGAGCAGGAGGCGAGCGACGAGGAGCGCGCCGGCTTCCCGCTGATCTATTACAACGAGAACAACGCGCTCGCGAACCCCTTCGCGACCATACAAGGTGCGTGACACGTGACCACTCCAACTGGAGCAGGAGGCGAGCGACGAGGAGCGCGCCGGCTTCCCGCCGCTCTACTACGAGAACAACGCGCTCGCGAACCCCTTCGCGACCATACAAGGTGCGTGACACGAGACCACTCCAACTGGAGCAGGAGGCGAGCGACGAGGAGCGCGCCGGCTTCCCGCCGCTCTACTACAACGAGAACAACGCGCTCGCGAACCCCTTCGCGACCATACAAGGTGCGTGACACGAGACCACTCCAACTGGAGCAGGAGGCGAGCGACGAGGAGCGCGCCGGCTTCCCGCTGATCTATTACAACGAGAACAACGCGCTCGCGAACCGCTTCGCGACCATACAAGGTGCGTGACACGTGACCACTCCAACTGGAGCAGGAGGCGAGCGACGAGGAGCGCGCCGGCTTCCCGCCGCTCTACTACAACGAGAACAACGCGCTCGCGAACCCCTTCGCGACCATACAAGGTGCGTGACACGAGACCACTCCAACTGGAGCAGGAGGCGAGCGACGAGGAGCGCGCCGGCTTCCCGCCGCTCTACTACGAGAACAACGCGCTCGCGAACCCCTTCGCGACCATACAAGGTGCGTGACACGAGACCACTCCAACTGGAGCAGGAGGCGAGCGACGAGGAGCGCGCCGGCTTCCCGCCGCTCTACTACGAGAACAACGCGCTCGCGAACCCCTTCGCGACCATACAAGGTGCGTGACACGAGACCACTCCAACTGGAGCAGGAGGCGAGCGACGAGGAGCGCGTCGTCTGCCCGTTGTCACCCGATCTTGGATCTTACCCATACGGTTGTGGGTTGTGCGGACTAATTGGCGTCCCATGCCGAAGTCGTTTGCTCCAATATCCAGATCCAGAATTCCACAAAAAGTCATGCACCTGTGCGATAAGCAATTTCTGGTTTTATCAAATGTAGCGATGCTTAATGTACAATGAAAATTTATATTCGACATTTGGAATTTTAGTTTGTACTGTGTATCGTAGTCTAAATTAAAGCATTAACGGCGTCAGTTGTATAATTCTTTACGAAATCATTCAAGAATTAATCTTGCTTTTTTTGGTTCTTGTAGTCCATTTAAGGTAATCATTGCCTTTTGCTGGCAATGAGCCCAAAAAAGTTGACAACATTGATTCAGCATTGGTTTGCCCCGCAGGTAGTATCGATCTCATGGGCGGGATGAACGCGGAGCTGCGCGACGAGAACGCGGAAGGTAACTATGCCCCTTACTTGTCACCGTCACTCCTTCACACGCACACGTCAGTCGGACAGCCGCGCCCCCGGCGACCTCTGCTCGTTCACTCCGACATCGTGGCTAGATATTATGCACGAAGAGAGCGCGCGCGGTCTTGTCGAGTCAGGTGCTAGGCGCGCGGGTGTCGGGCCGACGCGCACCTGCGCCGCCTCCCGCCCGCCACTGCGACGCTGCGCCCGCCCTGCCGCCTTACGATACTTGCGATTTCAGACTTATTCTACTAATTGAAACCTCCATTACCCATGGTAGTCGCGAGCCAAGTCGCTACCTCATCAGTTTTTATTATAATTAGTCCCTTGCAATGACCTCAATTTTACTATTACATATATCGTTAGTCCATGGGTAGTTGCAAAGAACTTTCTACGATATAAAGTGTAATTACCACTAGTGTAGTACCATTACAAAATTAATTCTTGAAATCAGCATCGAAGTGCTTCCTTAGAGTTCATTTTTTTCGGCAATATGCAGTGACGTGCGGTAACTCGATTCAGTCACTCGCACAGTCGAGTCGGGCGGCAGTCGGTAGGCGCGTGGACGCGGGCGCAGCTGCGGCAGTGGGGGGCGGGGGGCGGAGCGGCGCAGTGCGAACGTGGTGTTGTTGGCAGCGGGCGCGGGCGCACTGGGCGGCGCGGGCGGCGCGGGCGCAGCGGGCGTGCGGTGCGCGCAGTGCGGCCGCCGCTACTCCAACGCGTCCAACCTGCGCCAGCACGTGCGGCTCATCCACGAGGCGCAGCCCGTGGTGTGCGCCACGTGCGGCCGCTGCTTCAAGACGCCGCTGTACCTGCGCCGGCACACGCTCGCGCAGCACCCGCCGCTGCCCGCGCAGCGCGCGCACCCGCCGCACCCGCCGCACCCGCCGCACCCCGCGCGCGTCAAGCCGGAGCCGCACCCGCCGCCGCTGCCCGCGCTGCGGCCCGCGCACCACTAGCGACGCGCGCTCCGCCGCTCCGCCGCTCGACCGCTCTCGCACGCACCGCAACCGACCCGACGCTATCGTTGATTCGAATATAATGAACGTACAGAATTATCACACTAAAGTAGACTATTAAATAGAGGAAGAAATAGTGACGATTGCATCATATACTAACGACTTACTTATTCAGGTTTGCAAAATCCCTAAACTATAAAAGGTATAAAAATACTGCTAGCATTTTCCACTAAGAAATGTTATGAAAAGAATATCGTTGTTTTTAGACATGTCAAATTAGTTTAGTGATTTTGCTAACTCAAATGTGGAAACATAGTAGGTCGGGGAAAACGAAGCAAAGCAATTTCACGCATTTCTTTCCGTCTCACGTGCGATTTATACTCTTGATGAGTTGTCATCGTGTCGTGTTACATGTGCGGATGAGAAGCGTCGAGCTCGGAGCGATAATTCAAACCATTTTGGCTCAACCTGGGTCGAGGAAGCGGGCCGGCCTTTGGAGTATCATTATAATCTTCGTTGGGTAACATCGTGATACGTGGCTTAACGTAGTAAAGAAGACTGTCAGTTGATATATCTAGTCTGTGATCAGAGTGTCGCCGGGGGCCTATCACGTCACACCTCTCCGCTTATTGCGTGCCTTTCAATATATACCGAGTGCTAGAACGAGTCGCTTCGACGAGACCCCATTGGTGATTGTTTACAGCTTCAATACAGTTAACTGTGATCGAGTTCGTATAAAAGCCCTGTAGATGGGCTCTCGTCGAAGGGAACGCTTTAGTAGGTAACCTTCCTTTCTGACAATAGACTGATTGTTGTTAAAGCATTAGTTGCGACCGGTGCTGATTTATCATAGGTTATTTACAGGTTACATATACATGATACATTATACACGTTACCCGCAGCGCTCGGTCCGTTCCAACGCCTCCTAGCGATAGTAAATATTTTCATAATAGAGCGTAATATTTTGTACTGCAACCGCGTTGGAACCGGCCGAACGCGTCCGTTTTTTGTGTCGAATGCAACAATAACAATAGTGATGATATTTTTATACACAATAGTTTTATCTTTACACAGATGTTATATCGTTGAGTGATCGGACGGCTCCCGGTCAGCAGTTTGTACAAAACGTCACATGTTTATGGTTAATATTTGATATCTTCAGAATTTTCGTATCCATATATGAAATGATAATAGTTGTTAACGCTATGTTATAATCTCAGTTATAATTTAATGGAGCCTCGGCGTGGCTCTCGCGGTTCAAGGCCGAGGTCTCAGTATCGACAAACTGAAAGGCGAACCTAGTAGATAAGACATGTATTTTCCTTTAATTCTAATTTTGTCTACGTTTTTTGTACTGTCTATTAATTTGATTATCGACTGATTTATATTCTAAATGTATTTTTTTAAAAGATTGCCATTAAAACGCGTCTAGTCATTAAAATTTTTCTGCATTTAGGAAGAGAGTTAAGGGGAGCGTATGATAAGGGTTGTGAATTACAATATTAATTTATCATCTTAAAAATCATAACTGAAGGGTGTCTGAATAATGTAAGATCTCATGCCATTATTTTAATATTATTATTCTCTTGATCTCTAAATTTTTATCTGCATTTATTTAAATTATAAAGTATTGCAGGTGGTTAAAAAATATAAAAAATAATAATTAAAAAAAAATAAGCCCATGTAATCAACATTTAGACATGTATTTTCGAAAAAGCACTTCAAAATTTAATTAAATCCATCACTAAGTTAAGGTGCTGCAGTTTTTCTATAATCTTTCAAATTCAGTATAATATTTAGGAGGAAATAAAAAAATAAATGAATCTCATACATTCTTTCTGGGTCTAAATTATTAGGAAGGTTATTTTAGAAGTTTATCTGTACGGCGAAAACAACGTTAATATAACGTAATAAATTGAATATTTATAGCATTGAAACATTTGTATGGTAAATGATAAAATGGTAAAATTTACTCACAAAATCGGTTTCTAAAATCGATAACGGATTAAAATAAAGTGTATATATACGTACACATCTAGATAAAGCTCTGCCTTGTGACCAACTTATGGCTCAACTTAAATATTTAAAACCAAGCTTATTAGTCGGTTAAGATTCTTATTCAAAGAAATTTTGATCATGAGGCAGAGACTAAAATATTTTTTTTGATTGCAGCTTTTATTTTGTTTAATAATCTTGAGTGCCATTAATAAATTATTAATTTACGGTAGCATATCAAATGATAGCGTTCAGTAAACGAGTATACTCACTGAACTAAGCCAGTGATTGCATTATTGACTGAACCGTGTTAATGTAACTTACATTGTCCCATCGTTCACGATAGTAATACCACAAAGTTATACAGTGTGAATCTTCGTAAAGTGCGCAATACATATAATACGAAATTGGGTAAAACTAGGTCCAACTTTATCTAATAAGGTAACTTTATTATAATAAGGTAATTGTAGGTAAGCTTGACTGATGAAAGTGTTTATGCAACATGATGCGATATGTTCATAATTTTTATTTAAAAATAAAATATTTTATTGAGACCGGGGACTGAGATTTCTTCACTATTGAAGTGTATACGTATGGCACATTCACCTCCTGCAACGGTGCAGGCAGACAATTTGACAACACCATATATATCTCATAATAATAGACATATACTCTGGACAGGGTGGACGGCGTGAAAAAATGTCGCCAGTTTATCGGTGCTAAAAATGCTTGTCTTGCCACCAACAGTAAGGCCACGCTGTAGTTCGCTCAGCAGCCACCTATAGAATTTTGACAGATGGCGCTTCTGTTTTCTTGTACGAAAAAAAATTACGTAAATTGTTTGGATGCCCATATGATGAGTTTTCTTATCCGAGCTAATAATACATATTATTTTTATTTGTAAGTTTTTAACCGACTTCAAAAAAAGGAGGAGGTTCTCAATTCGTCGGAATCTTTTTTTTTTTTTATTTTTTTTTATGTATGTTTCCCGATTACTCGAAGATGCGTGGACCAATTTCGAAAATTTTTTTTTTGTTTGATAGGGTATAGTTCACAGATGGTCCCATAGTCATCAAATCAGGATCTGATGATGGGATCCTGGAGAAATCGAGGCAACTCTTCAAATTTTATAAGCACACTTGAAGTGATTTGGGTATTGTTTGAAAGAGTAATTTTTTCCAGGTAGCCTTATGGTCATCAGGTCGGGATCTGATGATGGGATCTTGGTAAAATCGAGGGAACTCTTCAAATTTTGCTAGTATACTTGAAGCGATTTAGGTATTTTTTATAGTTACTATTGCATTTCCTTGCAGTCATCAAGTAATGACTGTATTCATTAAGTCAGAATCTGATGATGGGATCTTGGAGAAATTGAGGGAACTCTTCAGATTTTAGAACCATACTTCAAGCGATGTGGGCATATTTTCCAATGCCTGGCGCATTAGTTGTTTTTCACTAAAAAGTATAAAATAAAATGGAAAATTCTTTCCAAAAAACCAACTTCAAATGCCACTACAAAGAATGAAATAATTTTTAATGTACACCAATTCGAAGTCGGGCAATGTTTCGTTCATTCAATAATAGCCCTTCGTATTGTTGATAATTTTGTCGTTTCTTTGCACATCAAGTTTTATAATAAGAAGGACTATTAATGATTGAACAAAACATTGCCCGACTTCGAATTGGTGTACATTAAAAATTATTTCATTCTTTGTAGTGGCATTTGAAGTTGGTTTTTTGGAAAGAATTTTCCATTTTATTTTTTAATCAGAACGTGAGTCGCTCTCTCTTTAAGTAGTGACTTTTTTCACGTCAACACGTTTTTTAAGCTTTAATAACAAAATCATGGTGTACAGCTTGGGGTTGCAGCTATGTATTTAGTTCTACCTACATCCAAAATTTAATTTCACCACTTGATTAAATAAAAATAAAGAAATCATTCGACCATATACACAATACGTGTATCCACTTAAAATACGAGTAAACACAGTCCACGACATAACCACAACATTTTTTTAAACATAGTCCATTATCACTTCTTTTGTTTTTTAATTTCACAATGAACGTACAGATACTGCAACATTTTTTTTTTTAGAAAGTTTAAATAAAGGTCTTACATTTAATATTAGGAACTACAGGCTCAGAGAATTTTGCTATTTAATAGATATTATAATCGGGTCTAGTTTAACCCCTGTTCAATATTGTATGTAGGTGCTTACACTCTAAGAAGATTCACCCTGTACAAGAGAAGACATGGCAAAAGTGTTCAAGATAGTATGTAAACGATATAAAATGAGCCAATAGTAGTATGTATAAAAAATTAATGCTCTATTTAAAAAAAAACAAAACAATTAAACACAATAATAATAATAGTATAGCTGTTGGTCTATGATTGTATTAAATATGTGTTAGTGCCATGTCCACTCCACACTTGTGTAAAAATTGATTTCAATAGTCAATAACTTTAAATAAATAACTACTGTCGCAATAATTTAGTCAATTTAATTGCTAAATGCAATTCTTGTTATTTCACTTACCAATGAATGGTCCATGCAATATTGTAGATAAAATCAACAAATATAATCATGTTCTTCTGTGCAATCGCTTTGTGCAGTATATTAATTATTAATTGAAAAATAAACATTTATGTATGTACATACAATTATTTATTAACGTAATTTTTTTACTAAATACGACGAAAAAATAAAGTATTCCGAATACAATATTACGATTTTTAGTTCCACTTTTGTTATTAATACCTTCAGACTTACACTGGGCTTTCATGTAAGTATTCTATATTTTTTTTGTCTAAAGACAAGGAAAAACTGTCATTTTACCATTTATATAGAACATTGCATCAACCAGATAACAATTCAAAAGTTTTATATCTACAGAAGATCCCTCTAACGAAGGCGGGTGAAAGAGGTTCTCTGTATTGAGTTTTTGTGTGCGATTCAACTCTGAAACTCAATTTCGTCCGCTCTACGTACTTGTTTATACACAATACCACCATTTACAAATACACTTTTCGCCCGCCATCGTGAGTTGGATCAACCTTCAGAAATGAGAATTGATGATATGCATGGAACGATAAGTATACGAGCTATGATCCATTTTACGAAAGAAGCAGCATATAGTGATCATGTAAATTGTGGCAAATTCAATACAGCTATTCGCGTAACTTCTTTCATGAAATGTCTACAATAACTTGTGTACAAGAAGTTGTTTTGAGCGGCGTTAAGAGGAAACGATAGTGGTCTTTTTCCATACAAACGTTCTCGTCTGTTTTCTGTCTGGTTTATGAACTTGGAACAATGATTATTTACAGAAAAGTAAATATCAATGTATTCTATGTTTCTATGTTTTCGTTTTTGATAATACATTATCTTTAGCCTTACAAAATAGAGACTAGACCTGCGGGTCTAAATAGGCAATTTTGAGCATTTTGTAAGGCTTATAGTGCTTAAAGATAATGTATTATCAAAAACGAAAACATAGAAACATAGAAGACATTGATATTTATTTTTCTGTAAAAAATCATTGCTCCAAGTTCATAAACCAGAAATAAAACAGACGAACGTTTGTATGGAAAAAATACCACTATCGTTTCCTCTTAAGCATTGGATTGATTGCATGGTGGATATTGTCAGCAGGCGGCGGGCGCTGGGACGCGCGGCGGAGTCGGCCCGTGCCGGACGCGGTGTGGTTGGAGCAGCACCGTCGCGCTCTGCCCTTCGTGCTCAAGCGCGAGAACGAGCGAGGCGTGCCGGCTCCTAGACTCGTGAGTACACTTATGAATCCTTATCCGCCACCTATATCCTTGGATAATTCATACTTGATCTATGAAACAAGTCGTCAGATAAAATGATGACGTTATATACCTAGAAGAAATATGAGCTATCCGTCATCTTGAATAATTGGCCTTCTTTAATTTGAAGAACCAATTTAAAGACGCAGCACTTGCGATGCTGTACTTTTGCATGTTGCCTCTGTTTGCCCTGAAAGTTAAGGCGTGTAATATCGTGAGGAATCTTGCATGCATGAGAGTTCATCACAATGTCTTGACAACCCGCACTTGGCCTAGCGTCGTTTGCTAAGACAAACCCCCCACTCATTCTGAGAGATTTGTGCCCAGTAGTGGGACGTATCAAAGAGGCATCTCGAGATGGCGCGAAGAGGTTCGAAAGTGTAAGATGCAAATTGTGGTCGCAGATAAAGCTGGGCGAGGGCGTGGAGATCCGCGAGGAGCTGCTGCGCGGCGTGAAGTGGGGCGACTACCGCAAGGTGACGCGCGGGCTGGCGGCGGCGCTGTTCTCGCCCATGGAGCTGGCCACGTGCTCGGTGACGGGGCAGCGCTGGTCGCGCGCGGGGCAGGAGTCGCGCCCCACCAAGCCGCCGCTGGACCGGCGCCGCGTGCACGCGCTCATCTCCTACGTCAGCCGCCACTTCCCCGACGTGGAGGTCAGCCGCATCAAGCAGGTGCTCGCCTACAAGTGCAAGGAGAACTGCGCCGCGCTGCGCATGCGCACCGCCAGGTAACATCGCGCTCCCGTCGCCCGCACACCCGACCCGCGCTCTGCAGGCAGTCCATCACGGCGCCGCGTGCACGCGCTCATCTCCTACGTCAGCCGCCACTTCCCCGACGTGGAGGTCAGCGGCATCAAGCAGGTGCTCGCCTACAAGTGCAAGGAGAACTGCGCCGCGCTGCGCATGCGCACCGCCAGGTAACATCGCGCTCCCGTCGCCCGCACACCCGACCCGCGCTCTGCAGGCAGTCCATCACGGCGCCGCGTGCACGCGCTCATCTCCTACGTCAGCCGCCACTTCCCCGACGTGGAGGTCAGCCGCATCAAGCAGGTGCTCGCCTACAAGTGCAAGGAGAACTGCGCCGCGCTGCGCATGCGCACCGCCAGGTAACATCGCGCTCCCGTCGCCCGCACACCCGACCCGCGCTCTGCAGGCAGTCCATCACGGCGCCGCGTGCACGCGCTCATCTCCTACGTCAGCCGCCATTTCCCCGACGTCGAGGTCAGCCGCATCAAGCAGGTGCTCGCCTACAAGTGCAAGGAGAACTGCGCCGCGCTGCGCATGCGCACCGCCAGGTAACATCGCGCTCCCGTCGCCCGCACACCCGACCCGCGCTCTGCAGGCAGTCCATCACGGCGCCGCGTGCACGCGCTCATCTCCTACGTCAGCCGCCACTTCCCCGACGTGGAGGTCAGCCGCATCAAGCAGGTGCTCGCCTACAAGTGCAAGGAGAACTGCGCCGCGCTGCGCATGCGCACCGCCAGGTAACATCGCGCTCCCGTCGCCCGCACACCCGACCCGCGCTCTGCAGGCAGTCCATCACGGCGCCGCGTGCACGCGCTCATCTCCTACGTCAGCCGCCATTTCCCCGACGTGGAGGTCAGCCGCATCAAGCAGGTGCTCGCCTACAAGTGCAAGGAGAACTGCGCCGCGCTGCGCATGCGCACCGCCAGGTAACATCGCGCTCCCGTCGCCCGCACACCCGACCCGCGCTCTGCAGGCAGTCCATCACGGCGCCGCGTGCACGCGCTCATCTCCTACGTCAGCCGCCACTTCCCCGACGTGGAGGTCAGCCGCATCAAGCAGGTGCTCGCCTACAAGTAGGGCATGCAAATCTCGGAATTTTTTCAATCCCGGTATTGGTTTCGATATTGGACTTCAATACCGGGATCCCGGTATTAATACCGGTATTGATGTTCTCAATTTGTACTTTAATATTTTTCAATAAAAACACGTTTTTAATGATTTTCAATCATGTATTTACTTAAAATCTTAATTAAAAACACTCACAATCGATAATATTATGTTAACGTTCATTTTAAATCATCTACATTTTCATACATTTTCATATAACTTTTTCTCAGTCTTATTTTTCGAAATCAACAGATATATTCTTTTTATACTCTTTAACAAGTGGAAAATTTAAAAAATTTTTTTTAAAACACCCACGACTTTTGCAGACTTGTAATTGAAAAAGGATTAAATAAATTTTTTTTAAATCCCCGACTAAAGGAAAGTAAGAACTAAGAACCTATCAGTATAATTACAAATCCAAGAAAATCCGCCGGAGCTGCTGTTCCTGCCTGTGACGGTGTTGATGGTGCTGTTTACCAGTTGATGACTAATTCAATTTCTTGATACTTCTCATATACCGGCAGTTTATCAATGCTTACTAATTTCATTAATTGATATTGGAAACGAAAATAGCAATTGCAGCTCCGACGGATTTTCTTGGATTTGTAATTATACTGATAGGTTCTTAGTTCTTACTTTCCTTTAGTCGGGGATTTAAAAAAAATTATTTAATCCTTTTTCAATTACAAGTCTGCAAAAGTCATGGGTGTTTTAAAATTTTTTAATTTTCCACTTGTTTTATAGTTTTCCGATTACTATATTAATGTACTTAATTTAAATGATATTATTATGAAAAAATGAAAATTAATCTTCAAACTAGCCATTAGCTCCTCTAAGCAGCGTCTGAAGGCATCATCTGACCCATGTCACCAAATTTATTATTGGAGCCTAGTTAAACATACGAATCCCTAACACCTTGTGTACTAGAAAGATAACACATTAAACAGAGAATTTCTTTTAATAAAGTAAAAAAAAGCTGAGCGAGGTGCCTCTAGCGCCGCCTTTATGAGGCTGACGCCCTGGGCCATGGCCCTCTTGCCCCTAGGGTAAATACGCCACATTCATTCATTAATCCTCGCCACCAAGCCTAATGTGTTAGAATAATTTAACCAAATCAAATGAGACTAAACTCGATTTATTTGCCAGTTACCATTATTAAGCATCGCTAATCAGGCCCATGTTGCATCATCAGACCCTCGTCACCAAATTTAATGTTTGAGACTAGTTAAAACAAATACAATCCCTAACACAACTAGAAATAACATTAAAACTGAGAATTTCCCTTCCAAGTCATAAAGATTTGGAAATGTTTCATCTTAAAAGTTCGCAACGTCAGTAAGGTAATGAAGTACGCCCGCCACTAAAAGACGCCTCTCTTTTATTCGTTCTCGCAAGTTAAAAGTATTTTTTTTTTCAATACCGGGATTTCGGTATTGCGCCTAGTCAATACCGGTATTTGAATCTCGGAATATCGACCGAGATCCCGGGATTTCGAGATCTCGGGATCCCGGTATTCATGCCCTACCTACAAGTGCAAGGAGAACTGCGCCAACATCGCGCTCCCGACCAGTCACAACAGAAATGCCTAATTTAGCTGTTATCAACTGTAAAACTAGCTATTGAAGCAAGTATACGGTTGAATTTCATATTATGGAAAAAGCGGCGGTTGCTCCGTCTTTGATTTTAAAGCACTCCAATATAATCCAAGTTCAGAAGTCCAAGGCCCTCTTAAACAAGACCAGCTAAAGAAGCTACTAAACTTGACACCTAACATTTCAGTCCTCATATGCTAAAAGTTGCTTGGACTAGAATATTATGGGAGATGGACGTGAAAGATTCGCATTCTCTCGTAATATTTGCATACTGTCCACAAACGAGTACTTTAGAAACGGGTGTATCATGAGAGTTACGTCACGTTGTCATCGCGATCCATTTAGCTGTGTGGAAATATCGACATTATAAAATCGTCGAAATAGTAAAATTATGTCGGGATTATCATTTACATATTATGAAGGTGTAAGTCTGTAAGTGTAGTTACGCAATACATCCTAAATCATGAATAACTGTGTATTTTCTTGTCAAGCCCTAAAAACTAATAATAATCAACAATTGAAGCCAATAGAATCGTTTCTAAGAGTTGAAACACATTTAGATTGCAGCACATTTCCAGTTAAATTAAATGTATTCAACTTAGTAGGTAATGCATGTCGTTGACTACGTCAGTTTATTGTGGTATTTATTGTTACCACATAACTGCACGCATTGTACGGCGCATAACTACTGATTACTTTTCTAATTGAAAGTTAATCATTGGCAACTTTTTAGATGAATTGACAACTCTGCTATACTGATTGTACGATATTTATTGCATTTTTTAAATAGTTGATTGAAGTAATTGTACTTTGCTAGTTACTCTACTACTTTTTTAAATGAAAAAACTTGAGAGGTCTCAAGTGACACCCGGATGGAACGAAGTTCCTTTCGATTATTTAGTGAAGGAATATAAGAGAGAGAGAGAGAGAAAGACAGAGAAACATGCCCACGCCGCAAGACTTTCAATAGGCCAATAGCTTACTATAGCAAAAAGTGGCCGGAAAAAATTAAGACGAAAAGTTGTAACTTTTCGTCTTAATTTTTTCAGTTTTTCGCAACGCGTCCCTTTCGCTACGCGTGATAAGGAACTTCGTTCCAAAAATATCAAATGTTACTCATTTCATATAAGTTAACTATAGGTTTGCCGAGTCTAGACTTTCACTTTCACTTGGACCTAGATAGCTGAAACCTTGCACGGAACTTCCCTTGTGTGAGGAATTGTTTTCGAGAAATAAGAAATAACATTCAGGCCGACTGAGAGACAACTGACAAAGACAACTGCCCCGAGATTGTCTAAGAAAAACGTTTTCATCGTTATCGTAATCGTTGACAAGTTATACCCGCTGATTCGTTCCCTGATTTACGACGGTCAGTCGGGAAGCAGAATTAGCTAACGATTAGGATAGCGACGAATACGTTTTTCTTATGGCGGGGCTACAGTAGCGTCCGAAGATTCGTGTCGAGTTAGCGCGCCAAAAGCATCGTGTACGGGCATACACGATGTCCTTGTCTACATTAGCGGGCGAAGATTCATCGTGCCGGATTGTCGCCGTCGGCGATTTATTGCGTATTCAAAATGGAGGAAGTAGTGGCGTTGCATCGTATGTCCGTAAATTATTATCAGTTGACAAAACAAAATAAAATAAACTAGGATTCCATATAATATTCTCTGTTTCATAAAACTGAATGAACTTCAACACTTTTTCGTTGCTCCACTCCATAGTGTACAAAAAAACACGCACGTCCGTCCCGCTACAAAGTCTGGACGAAAATGAAGTGACGTAGGTGTAGCCACCCAAGCGAATATTGTCGCATCAAATCCCTTTGATGCGCGCTAGTTTACCGACAGTGCCCCGATAGCACATCGTATACGCCCGAATACTACCGCGTTGCAACGATCTACCCGGCCACATCTGTGCGTTAATCCGAATATTCGCCGTAGCCCGCTAATGTAGCCCCGCCATTACGCAATCAGACCCCTGGCCCTTAGTGCGATAAGACAGCGAAATGTAGGAGTGTATTTCTGCAAGCGCCTCGTACCGGCGCACTGGAGGCAGTAATACAATTTGAAGCAGGCTCTCCAACTGTTTCAGCGAGTCCAGCAACTACCTGCTGAGCGCGGCGGCGCGGCCCGCGGACGACGCGCCGCACCCGCTGCCGCCGCGCGCGCACGCCACGCCGCCCGCGCCGCCCGCACCGCCCGCACCGCCCGCGCCGCCCGTCGCCACGCGCTCCCCGTACTCGCATTAGTAAGTGTCCATAAAATGTACATACACACAGGACCCCGCGGGCAGCGCGAAAAGGTCACCAGTTTACTGGTGTCAAAAGTCTTTGTTTTGACACCAACAGCGTCAGTTGTAAGTCGACCGCAGTATTGTCTATGGACCGCGATCCAAATCACTATAAGTACTTGTTAATTAGTCCGGACGTGAGTTTCCCTGGGGACGATTTCCGCCACGTTGCGGTGTATTATAATGTAGCTGAAAACTAGTAGGTACATTAATGAAATTTTTTTGAAAGCCATCAATAATTAATTGACATAACTAAACTAGTTTTAGACGCGTCAAATTATTTTAGTCCAGAGGTTTGCACCATTGTGAAATTTTAATGAGTATGATAGACGAAAGGTCACTTTCGTCTCACGTGTAACGGCCAATTGGCGCAGTTTACTCATAAACGATAAGTATTTTGAAGATAAAAATCACGTGATTCCGTGCAGTATCACATATTATATAAAAAAAACATGAGATAATAGCGGGCTGTTTACGTTTAGCTGTAAACTCATTGACGAATAAGACGATATTAGAATTTCATAAAAAGTTTATAATATAACGAAGCGATTTTTTGACGACTGAATGGCGTAACGGTAGCGATCCTGCCGTTTGCGCTGGAGGTCGTGGGTTCGATACCCACAACTGGAAAATGTTAGTGTGATGAGTATGAATGCTTTCTATTGTCTGGATATTTTTAATATATTATTATATTTATGTATATTAATATGTCTGTATGATACAATATATTTATTTATTTATTTAGGTAGGTTGTCATGAAATGCATAGGTCGCTAAAGATAATTATTTTTGAAATGCCTTCCCCAATGGCAGCTCCCTTAATTTTTGGTAAAATAACTTTTTTTTACTCATTATTATCTTTTTGTTATAGTGTAGTCTTTTTGTTTTAGTTACATATATACACACAATTTTATATTTTTAATACATTGTTATTTTAACAACCACGATTATTTTGCTGCCTCGAACATTCTTTTTATCCCTATAGAATCCATTTCTTATTTCCCTGTTCTATTTCTGTACTGTTTTTCTGTTTTGATTTGATAAAATAGAAAATATTATATTCATGATGGACATTAAACCTGTCTTGGGTGTATTATCAGTTTCGATTTCAAAGGTTCTTTTTACTATAATTGTAGGCAGAGCTTTGTAAAGAAAGTTATTGAAAAAATTACAGCTACAGTAATGGAACCTCCATTGTCCTCCATATTGTCCACTTTTCAAATGTTTTTACATAGACGTGGCTCTCCAATGACTTGCTTATTTCTATTGTGTTCTCCGAACGAAACTACATGGACGTGACCCTATTATAAAACTAAACATCTAACGGAGACTGCAGAGAATTTGTCTTTTTGCTGCCTCATTATTTACCGTTCCTTGTTGAACAAAGAATTGAGCTGATAGATATTTAACATTTTATTATGACAAAGAATAATGGAAATGGCATTAGTAACTGTCGGAGTTATATGCGTTTGTTAAAGTTAAATATGATTAGCATAACGCTGCACGAAGACTTCCCTTGTGAAACCTGCTCGTCTAAGAGTTCATCACAGTTTTCTCCAAGGTCTGCGATGCCTGCCACACTTACGCCGGTTCGAAATATTCTAGCCATCTTCGATTTGCCCTACTAGAGATATCAAAGCTCCATACAAGTTATGTCAAATTTCTATGTCTAGTAAGGCAAACCATGGATAGATAGAATATTGGGAACCGCCACAGCTAGCATGATTGGCTATGGTCATATCCCTCTTATTTTGAGAGTAGACCTGTGCCCAGTTTTTGGACATTATAGGTAAACCGCTATAAACTTGACCCTCCTAATGGTCTGCGGGACGCGGGGCGGGAGCGCTCAACCAATCAGCTAGTCTGTCACTGTCCGCTGACAGCGCTGCCGTATCATAATAGCCAATCGCATCACCCGCCCCGCGTCCCGCAGACCATCAGGAGGGTTAAGTTTATAGCGGTTTACCCTTAACTGAGATTGATACAATTAAAGGTAACATTGCGATCGTTTGTTTTCAGCGAGGCGTCCAAGGGCGGCGCGGGGGGCAGCGAAGACGGCGAGGCGCCTCACTGATGCGAGCCGCGAGCCGCACACCACTTCCGCAATCTTGTTGTTTTTACCAAAAAGAAACTAGCACGCCCGCCGCGCGCCGACGCGCCGACACAGAGATTTATTTAGGGCCGGGGGCCCGCGGGCCGACAGATTCGTATTTATTTAGGTGATATTTTTCTATTGGCTGCGACGGCGGTGTTCCGTCGCGAACCGCGGAACGCGCTCGAAGCTCTAGCAATAATTTATCAGGTTCCTAAGACATGTTTTGTAGTTAGGTTCTATTTGCACGAATTTTCGCGAAACACTGCCGCTTTACTTCTAAACCCTTTTCTCTTCTATATTAGTGAAATCGCTTCGTTCGTTTTACGATAACAGTCATTTCCCTTGGTTACGTTTAAAATTTTTGTATATGAGGCATTTAAGTGCTGTTCGAGGGACCGTTGCAATCGCAAGTGAATATATCAAAATGGCATAATTTTAGAGCTAACGTAGAGATATTATATAGTCATTTCGTTTTATAGATATAATGTAAAAGGAGAATTTATTTTGGAGTGCGTCGAGTCGGTATAATGAAAAGTCTTCGGAGAGCTGTGATCGTGACGGTTATAAAAGGAGTCATATTTTTAAATATTTTTAAGAGTTATAGTTATCGTAGCGTGCGTACAGCTCGAGTCTGTACGGAGAGAACTTGTCAATTGTGAGGACGGTCTACTGCACATCTGCACAGGGATGTATTAATCATATCATCTAAGCAATAACTATTATTTGATAAAAAAAAAGTAATAAAGAATTTTTTAATTTTTAAATACTATTTTAACCGTGTTGTTATAAAAAGTATGTAGTTAGTAAATAACTGAATTCTCTAAAGTCCATGATCATTTATACTGTTCTTTTGAACGATGATCTAATCCTCATAATAATTACTCGTCACATATGAAACTTCATATCAATGTTATTTTACGAAAGTTTGTACTATTTTAGTGTTTATCTTATTGTAGGGACGAGCAGATATTGACCGCTTGCGTTAACACTTATCAGCCAAACCCTACGACCTTGTGTTTTGATAATACTCGCTTATACTTGAGGAGATCGGTGTGAAATTGTGCATCAGTCGTTTAGTAGGAAAGCTGAACTCTTTAGTCTCGAACGCATGGCGACAGATCGTAGTATTCTCGTGATATCTGCTTGGTTCCCGCTCGAAGGGCGTGTGTATTGTATAAGTTGCAGTTACCAGGGCGGGCGTTCCCGCGACTTGTAATTTTTCGTCTCACGATGCCAACCGGTAGGGTTAGTACAGGTTTTTGAAAGAAATTTGAATGTACTCGCATCGCACAAACGAATGGAATTCCTCGATGCATTTACAGCCAGCGCCATCTATAAACAGTCGCTGAGATGTGGGTGTCAATAGATGGCGCTGGCTGTAAATGTATGGAGGAATTCGATTCGTTTGTGCGATGCGAGTTGACTCGAAATTCGTACAAAAAACTGCACTAACCCCTCTGATGACTTTAATGCTCAATTTTTGCCAAACTTTACTTGCCGAAAGTCTTGTCTATCTCGTATGGTTTCGTGTGATGCTGTGTAGTCTATCGTGACGCCATTCCGCCCCACTCTCCTCGGATCTCAGAGGCAGGAGATGGCTCGACAGATTTGCTCAATGAAAAGCGTTATTTTTCCTTTGGATTCTGTTCGTGCGTTCGCGTAGAGGTTGAGGGATCGGCCCGATCAAATTTATATATCATTATATCGTTAGAGAATTTTTTAAATAAAAATTTAATTGTAATTTTAGAGAATGAAAATGAATTCTATCGTGAATTGTTAAGTATAGATACTTGTGACGAATGCTCGAGATGCAATATGTTAATTTAGTGCCAAATGATAAGTTAACTCGTAGCAGTATGTCGTATCCTAATGCTCTTGTAATTTCTCGCGTAGTGTTAATGACCCATGAGGTTAAAAGGTTTCTTTTACAAGACTATAATAATATATTTATACAGGGAAAGAGTTAGGGATGTACGGTTCGGATTAAGGATGTTGTTGCGGTATAATACTCATTGGGGCAGGGTGTAAAACTAACGATCGGAGCCGTCGCGCGAATCACAATGCCAAACAGCTCGCTACAGGGTAGTTTAATTATGTTAGTCTCCTCTCTTTGCTTCGACTTTGTTATTTTTACACTCTGTTTAAAAAGCACTGAATGAGCAATGGAACAGAGAATTTATTTACTCCAATAAGTCTTTTTTTATTATTAATTATTATTTATGATATGTTTTTTTATACTAAAAATATACATTATTTTGCATTTTATGATTGTAAATGGCAGCTGTCCATGTTTGGAGGTGAATGATGAAATCACTCACTGGTATTAGGGTTTCATGTAAATTATTTAGAAACGAAACATCGAACATGACACATTGGGCACAAATATTAGAGAGGAAATCTATGGCTTACTTCGCTTGCAATACGTAATATTTAGAATGTGATCGTTCCGGGTTTATCGGGATTCGCGTGGAGCCCTTGTTATGAAATCTATATTTTTATTAGGTATATTTTCACTGAGCAATACAACTGTGTATAAAACTGTATATTAAGAAGAACAACATCGATGCCACTGTCCCAAGCGGGGACAGTGTTGTGCCAAAATTAAGTGCTAGTCTTTAAAGAAAATGTTGTTATCATTTTTCAGATTTTTATTTAGTCCAGAATGTGTTTGTTCCTGTGCTGTGAAATAAAATTTTCAGACAAATCAACACTTGTATGTGATTGAGGCTGATGGTTGGATAATATAGTTGTTTTTGTTTAATTTGTTTTACGATTTTTTGTTTATAGTTTATACGCTATCATTTTGTCGCGTCGTCGGTTGCGGCGTCGTTTTTTAAAGGACATCAAACGACGCCGACCGAGCGCATGTACTTGTATCGACGAATTCTGAGCGAATAGACTTTAATTTTTTGATTACAATAAAAGTCATAATTACATAAGTTTCTATGTATAATTATTAATTACATGTAAAAATGATTAATCATTGATCACTAATAATATACTTATTGCCTTGTTTTGGACTATTATTTATCGTTTACAGTTTACACTAGAGTTGGAAAGCAGCTATATTGTCTGATGGAGGGGTTTATAGGTCGACAACATCACAGGGTTTGTCATATATGTAAAGCTATTGATAAGAGTGAAAGATATAATAATAATATAATTATGTTAGAACTTGTGAGGTGATTGGTGTACTACTTGGGTTCTAATTCTATTTACTGTGGTCCATAATGTATTCTGTTGTCGTCCTATAGTGAAAATGTGATTCGAGTCATAAATATAATACATATGATGAGTTGTGTTGATTTGTTGCTATATTTATAGTATTTATATTGATGATATGCACACGATGATTTAGCTTTGAGCTCGTGCAATATTATTCCAAATTGTTTATAGTGGGAACTGTTATGATAATTTCTAAATTGTTATATAAATATTTTTGTAATTATAAAAGACATAGGCAACTTGAATTATATTTTTGTTGTGCATTTATTCTCAAATTTTATCAAATTACATCGCCACGAACCCATTGTGGACGGTAATGTCTGCATCTGTAAAACTTATCCTTAAGATACAGTAAGAGGTTTGTTTTTATCGCCGAAATTATGAGTCAAGCCTGTAATACTTATGATAATTCTCTTTAATTTAGAATGATTTACAGCAGTAAACCATTTCAATTGCTCAACCGAAATGCGACACTAACTTCAATTATAGACAGAAATAATTTTTGTATTGTCCTTTTTTAAATCGTTATTTATATGATATTTCAGTTTAATTCATTTGTGAGTTGTGGCAGCGCATGTTATAGTCTTATGTTTATTCTTAATAGAGGCCAAATGTTGACTTGCTTCTGTGAGACTGTTTTGCCAAGAATCAGAAAGTATATTACCTACATTGTTTTAAAATAAATGCTTTTATATAAATCTGGAGCATTTTATTTTTTTTCCAATTTTTTTCCTTCCTGGCTTCCTGGCGATCGAATGGCGTAGCGGCAGTAGCTAGATGCGGGAGGTCGTGGGTTCAATTCCTACTTCTGGAAAATGTTTGTGTGATCAGCATGAGTGTTTTCCGGCGTCTGGGTGTTTTTCTGTTTATATTGTATTTATGGTTATAAAAGTTTTAAGTATTATTGTATATTTTTATGAGTCTTCAACTACCTACCATTACACAAGCTATCGCTTACTTTGGGGCCAGATTGCAATGTCCTGATATTTATTTATTTTATAACCCGTTCGCGGTAGTATGAAGTGGGAGGGGAAGTTATCGTCAAAGCTTCTGCCATGCGAAAGGGTAGATAAGAATTCAATGTTACTAGGTGGTTAAATTGAGTCACACCTTCTAAAGTAAAGAGATTGGCCATTGTTCCGAGAATCGTAATTCAATCTCAATTTTGTAAAATAGAAACTTCTAAACAAATATTTTATTTTATATTTCCGCACGTCTAGCTTCCAATAATACCGAAAAACCTATGGAAAAACCGAGGAAAAACCAAATGATTTGGATTTTGGCGCGCGGCAGTCTTTTCTAGTTGTCTATGGATAGTAACCTCAGATGAAGTATACCGTGAAAAGTGACATCAAAGAGTAGGTAGGTACCTATATAGTGTTCTGTGAGTGACACAAGTAATTAACAGGAGTATATGTGTTCTGTGTAAATTAATTAGTCTGTGGACCATTGTCCGTGGTGGTCAAAGACATTATACTTTAACCTCAGACTTTAACAAGACTGAGCACTATGATGAAAAAAGCGCGGGAAACTTCTGATTTGGTGGACGTGTTTTTTGGTTTATTGATTTTAATTGTTTTATAAAGTGGATCAGTGGAGGTTTTTTGTGTAAAATAGTACTTAGTGAATAGTTTTTACATATTTTTATTGATATTTCATATATATAGTGTATATAGGTAGGTACTACTTAACTGGTAAGCGTATAGTTTTCTACTATGGGCCCGGGGGTTGACCCACCCCCGGATAACCCCGGACTGGGGGGTCCAGGGCCAGACACTGGCCCTCCTAGTCCTGTAGCTTATAATGTAGTTATTGACGACTCATCGATGGACACTGAGGATGGTCTTATTCCTCTCTCAGAACGGAAAAGAGTCAAACCACAAAAAAGGTGCCGAATTTGCAAAACAAAGAGAAGTAGAAGTAGGAACGGTAAACAGATTACTCATGAATGCCAATGTGACGATTCAGACGAGAAGTTGGTCCCTGTTGTGAATAATGCTCAAGGCGAAAAAACTGTGCCTGTTGAAACTCATGTCCCTCCTTTCAATAATAGTGTCTCCGCTACACAACCCACTGGTGCAGGCCCCTCACAACCGCAGTTAGTAAGGAAATATGTAAGCACAGATTCAGGGCCGTTCACTGTTCACATTCAAAGGATAACCACATCTCCGAATGATCCTGTTACGCTGCATCCTATTCAATTTGGTAAAGATTTAAAAAAATATAATATCAATAATATAGTTAATGGTAGCTTAAAACGTATTGGCAGAAATAGAGTTTCTATGGCATTTACCAACTACGAAGATGCTAATTTGTTCACAGATAACCCACTAATTGCTAATCTCTCATACAAGGTTTTCATACCTAGTTTTATTGTCACAAGAGTAGGTATTGTAAAGGGTGTACCCCAAGACTGGTCTGAGGACGAGATTCAGGAAAACATTACTGTTCCTATGGGTTGTGGAAAAATTATAAAGGTTAGGCGTATTAAAAGAAAAACACCGAAAGATGATGGTACTAGTTTATTTATTAATACCAACATGGTTGTATTGACGTTCGATGGTCAAATATTACCAAAAAGAGTTTACATGTGCTATACAGCGCTCCCTGTTGAATTGTACATATTTCCAACTATACAGTGCTACAACTGCTGCAAATTTGGTCATACTAAATTGCAGTGCAGGTCAAAGCCTCGTTGTTTTAAATGCGGGGACGAACATGTCTCAGACACTTGTAACATTATCTTGGAAAATGCTTATTGTCTCCATTGCACTGGTCGCCACTTTGCCACTAGCAAACTTTGTCCCGAGTTCTTGAGACAACAAAAAATTAAAATTTCTATGGCCCAGAGCTGTATATCTTACGCAGAGGCAGCCAAAATCCATCCCCCTTCTTCAAAACCTTATACCGATGTTGCAGCCTCGTCGCCTCAGTTCGAAAATAAAAATATTACACTAACAAGACCATCTTCGCCCAATACAAATTCTCAAAAAAAAACAGTGTATATTCAGCGCCGTGTACCCCCAAAACAAACTGGAGGTTACGACCGCACCACACATGACGAAATTATAAAGGAATACAATAATAATAATTCTCAAACACCTAATGGAAATGTACTAAAACATAAATCAAATACGACAATACCTCAACAATCTATAGGTCAATTAATTTTGGAACTTATTAAATTACTTTCAAATACCAGTAATCTATTTCCGAGCGATAGCTCTTCACCGTCCAACGCCGCCGAATCATTATTGACAGCTTTAAACAATTTTTTTAAGTATGGATCACAACATACTTCAATGGAATTGTAGAAGTGCAATAAGCAAAAAAACTGACATTATTTACTTATTAAATAAATATAAGCCCATGGCTATGTGTCTCTCTGAGACATGGTTAAAACCAGAGTTTTCCTTCAGGATCTCTGGTTTCGTTACTGTGAGAAGTGATAGACATGATGGGTATGGTGGAGTGGCCATACTCATTAATAAAGCCTTCTCACATAAGATTATTTCACTCCCTCCCCTCAGTGATGGTATTAATGCCATTGCTGTAATAGTAAATAAAATTTGTATTATTTCTGTGTATATACCTCATCCTTCTTCTTCCTTATACAATGAATTTAGTCAGTTGCTTACTACCTTGCCTAGCCCATTTTTAGTACTTGGGGACTTTAACTGCCAAAATCGATCATGGGGTAGTGTTAGCACTAATTGTTATGGTGAAATGATGGCAGATATATTAGACTATCAAAATGTATGTATATTGAACAACGGCACTCCAACTCGACGTACTGGTCCCACTGAAATTCTTAGTGCTCCTGACTTGTCCCTTTGCTCCCCAAGTCTGGCATCTCTGATATCCTGGAGTGTACTTGATAATTCTTTTGGCAGTGATCATATTCCAATTCTTCTTTCATTAACGATATCCTGCCCTCCTCGTAACCTACAACACAAACCTAGATTAAAACATAAATTGCCAGATGACTGGAGTACATTTAAACATTATGTGGAAAAAAACTATCTAGCCTTCCTATTGCTAACAGTGGTAATGAAACAGTATGTGCCGATGAGTTTACTAAAGTCTTGATTGATGCCGCTAACGCTTTATTTCCATTAAAAGGCAATAGATCTAGTAAAATACCATTTCCTCCCTGGTGGGATAGTGAGTGCACTAAAGCTATAAAGCAGCGGAAGGAGGCAGAGAAAAGGTATTGTTCCATGATGACTACAGAGAATTTTGAAATTTATACCCAAACAGCGCATTCCACTCGCAAGCTACTTAAAAAGAAAAAATTCGAGGGTTGGAGACGATTTTGTGAGTCCTTGAATCCAGATATATGCCCATCGATAGTTTGGAAAAATATTAGAAGATTTAAATCAGCTTTCTGTTCATCTTCATCAAGTACATTACCTATTGAGCTAGCTGACCAATTTATGGATAAGTTGGCTCCTTCATCTGCTCCCAATTTCATAAATACCCAGTGTTGTATTCCCTTCTCTATAGCATGTAGCTATACAGACCTTAATGCCCCTTTTTCTTTGTCTGAACTAAAAGGAGTACTCTCTTATGTAAAAGACTCATCACCAGGCGAAGACGGCATCACATACTCTTTCATGATAAACTGCAGTGACTCTACCTTGAACTATTACTTGAATATTTTAAATGCTATCATGTTGTCTGGAAATATACCTTCTTCTTGGAAAGCCCAAGACGTAATTCCCATATTAAAACCAAACAAACCAGCTTCTGATGTTTCTTCTTTTCGTCCGATAGCCTTATCATCTGTTCTTGCCAAAATAGCTGAGCATCTTGTTAAAAACAGGTTAGAATTTTTCGTTGAAAATAATAATATTTTGACAGCTAATCAGTTGGGATTCAGAAGGGGCCGTAGCACCATAGACAATATAAGTATTCTTACTTTGGACATTCGGTTAGCTTTCTCAAAAAATAAGTCGGTTATTGCGGCTTTTCTTGATATTAGCTCAGCGTATGATAATGTGCTGATCTCAGTATTACATAAAAAATTACATGATTTACATGTACCACAATTATTGATTACGTTTATCATCAATATGCTTTCTGAAAGATGTATTAAATTAGACCTAAACAATGGTACTCAACTATCAAGGCTAGTATGGAGAGGCTTGCCCCAGGGGTCAGTCCTTAGTCCATTACTGTACAACGTTTATACCTATGATTTAGAAACATCCTTAAACTCAGATATAAATATTCTGCAATATGCTGATGATCTGCTTATATACAACTTAGACAATTCTATAGAAAATGCTAGTAACCGCTTATCTAATACTCTTAATAAGCTAAATGACTGGTTAGATGTAAATGGACTAGAATTGTCTGTTAGTAAAAGCACTGTGGTTGTATTCTCTAGACGAAGAAGGATTCCGGATTTCAATGTACTTTACAGGGATAAACCTATACCTGTAAAGTCTGAAGTTAAATTTTTAGGAGTAGTTCTAGATTCAAAACTTACTGGAATACCTCATTGTGAATATATTGATAATAAATGTGAAAAAAATTTAAATATGATGAGGTGTTTAACCGGCGTCTGGTGGGGTGCCCACTATTTTTGTTTGCGTCTTATTTATAACGCTCTCATCCGTAGCTTACTAGATTATGCTACTTTTATTATAGAGCCCTGTAGTGCCATTGCTCTTAGCAAATTAGATTGCGTGCAAGCCAAAGCTTTAAGGATCATCCTTGGAGCTATGAAATCTAGCCCTATCAATGCTATGCAAATAGAGTGCGTTGAACCACCTTTACGTTTAACACGTCAATATTTATCTGATAGGTATCTATTCAAAGCTATGCAATTTTCTCATCATCCTCTTCGTGATAAACTTCATCTTCTTTCGGAATGTATAGACACCCGTTCTTACTGGTCCCATAAATCACCGCCCCGTCTTATGAAGAGTTATCGAATATTTTGCTCCATACAAGCGCCGATGTATAGTACATATTGTTACCCAACGTTTAATTCTAAATTTAAGGCACTGACAATCATTCCGGATGTTAGGATCAATCCAGATATTCCAAGAAATCAATTGGAAGCTCCTCGGTATGTAAACATATTAAAACAAATGAATTTTTGGATTTTCATTATATATATAGTGATGCTTCGAAACATTCATCAGATGGCATAGTTGGAGTGGGAGTTTTCCATTTCCAGTATAATATTGTCCAGAAAACAAAACTTCCGCCTGAATCATCTGTATTTACTGGAGAATGTCTTGGCCTGTTTAAATCTGTTGAATATATTCTTCTTGCTAAACTTAAGAAATCCGTTATATTTACTGACTCTATGAGTGCTCTGCAAGCTTTATCTAGGTTCCCATTCAAATCTAAGTCTGGTCAGATCAATCATGTTATTATTAAAATTAGAAACCTACTAGTTACATGTAATGAAAAAGGCTATACAGTGGTGTTTTCCTGGGTACCAGGTCACTCCGGCATTTCGGGAAATGAACGCGCTGATCAGCTTGCCAATGAGGCTATTTTATGCGGAGATATGGCAGACTATTGCAATGATGCCCATGATTTGTGTACATTGCCAAAGAATTCACTTCAAGAATCTTGGAGAGTGACTTGGTCGATTTCCAGCCAATCAAAAGGCAAAAAATTTGCTAGGATTCAAAGCTCTATTCCATCGAAGCCATGGTTCTCAAGTTTGAAGTTGAGCAGGAGAGTGACGTGTATCTTGACGCGTATGCGTCTGGGCCACGTTTGCTCTCCAGTTCATCTGGCTAGATTTCGTATTGTGAACAGTGATTTGTGCGAGTGTGGTGAGGTGGGTGACCTGAATCATATATTTTTATCTTGCCCAAAATATAACCGGGATCCATTTTACCAGGGTCTTATTCAGTGTAATATACCACTTCCTACTTCTGTTGACATCCTCTTGTCCTCCGATATATCCTGTGTATATAAACTGTTTTCTTCATTCATTCTATTAAATGATATTAAGTTGTAAATATGTAGTATAAGTCTTAAATAAGTATTCCATTATATTTTTATCCATCCTTTTCTGATCCTTTTCTAAATTCCGTTGTATATTTCAAAATTTTGGTTTAAATTTATAAACAAGTTTCCTCGTTTTATTAATAAAAAAAAAAAAGAAAGAAAGAAAATAACAAAAATTCGACAATGGCTCAATCGCTCAACGCGCGGAGCCAATTCCTCAAAAAGAAGAAGAGCACTATGATGAAAAAAACGGTTCGCGTGAGAGGGCACCTCAGGTAGTGCGTCCCTTTCTAATTTAAGGTGACCATCATGAAAAAAAATTCACAGGACAAATCATTTTTAATTTTACTCTGAAACACTTAGTTATTTGTAAACATATATTATAAACTTTGTATGTCTCTACATGTCTTTGTACATATCATTGAATATCTTCAGTAAAGATATGAAGATGTTTTGTATTGATTCGTCGCCATCAATGATTTTGATTGTCAAATACTTATTTTAAAAGCGATTGTGTATATATTAATTTAACATATATAGATGCTTGTGCTGATTTACCCACTGATTAACTGCTGACTCATTTATCACTTCTCCTGAACAATTTTGTGGGATTTTTTTTCACAGATGGTATCGTATAACTACTTAAAAGATAAAAATTCATTCGTAGGAAAAATAAGGAGAGAGCTGAGAATTGAGGATTTTGGAGACAGGTGTAGATTTATTTTTATTATAATAGAAGACTATTATTATATATCTGCAATTAAAGTCCTACTTATCTACTAATAGAAAATCTTTGATCTACGTAATTCATGGTTACCCTACAGAATATTATTATTGTTGTTTTTACTACCCATGGAAAGAAAAGCGGCTGCCAGGATAAGATTCATTTTTGCATTCTATCACACAACATGAATTCACCATTTTCCATAAAAAACAAATAGATTTTTTATAAATCAATCGCAAATCGAAGCACGAAAATTCACCAAGCAAAGCAGTGAACAAACCACCATCTTACTTTTAGTAATACCAGTCCCAAGGACATAAATACTACTTTTACTCTATATTAATAACTGTTTTTTTTAACACAACGAAATAATTATCCGTTTCGCTCAGGACCGCTTTTAGCTAGCTACTGCTTGTAAGATAATAGCTCCTCTAAGTTGAAAGCAATAAGTGTCAATTTAGCTTAGCAAGAATGGTTAGTACTCAATCTTGTTAGTGCATAATATCGAGATATATCTTCTTCTTTTCTTGCTTTATGGCTTTCTGTAGTGCCAAAACAGCACAATGCACTTCGCCAATGTCGAGTAGCTTGAGGGAGGCACAAAGGAGATTGGCCGGTTAATGACACAGTTTGAGATATATCTTTGGTTGTGGCTCTCTCTAGCTGTTTGGCATAGATAATACTTAAACTTATATACTTGCTGTTTGGTCTGTGGTGGTGGCCATGAGGCATGAATTTTGTCAAAATTCATGCCTCATGGCCATGTTATTTGATCCACATAGTGATTATATAGGTACTCTTTGTTTTGATCACAGACATGTAACACAGGTTTTGATCAATCTATCTCTAGTGCTTTGTGATCTGTGTTTTTGATTATATTTGCGATTTGCGAATAAAATAAAACTTTTTACAATCAACAATCTTTTTTATTTCCAATAATTTTAAAAGTTTTGCATGACTGATTTTAGGAACCAAACATTGGGTCGTATTAGATGGCGTTTCCTCAGCCAAATGCACAAAGAGGTTAGTGCGCGCCCTAGATATTGATCTACTGTGATTTTGGCGTCAGATTCAAACTACTTTAATAATTGTACGCTTACCATACATTTATATACTGTTTAAATTAAGAACACCTGTTTGTAGAGTTGACAAACAGGAAGATACTAGAGGAATTGCAGCTGAAGAAGCAGATGCTGTTGAAGCAGGGAGCTGTGGCGCCGCTCACCGCCACCACTATCTCCCTGACGCAGCCCAGCCCCGTCAGCCAGCTGCCCATGTGCTCCATACCACCACTGTCAGCCACTGCGGTAACCCAATGCCTTGATTTTGATTTGAAAATTATAGAAAATTCTTATTTAAGACTGTTAATTGAGTAGAGCTTTGCCAGACTGTTACCAAATAAAAACCCCTTCGTTCCTAGCAGTGATGTTCCCGCTGTATGGCCTATCACCACTACCGATCTATCTCTTGTCCTTGCTTTCACCTCCTTTATCTTTATAATTTCTTCCATGAAATTTACTTTCCATATTATAAATGTTTGGAATTTTGGGTCCTCACAATTCAACCAAACCTTTTAGGCTAAGAGAAAATGAAGCTTTAGGACAAAATTGTTTCATTAGAATATTGAATAATCATTAGAAGAAATTGGGCTAAGATTAAGATAGCCTGACTTCTTCAAAATAATTTTACTTTGTTACTCATATTGTTGTATGTTACAGGGATTTCCACAACTGCCTGAAGCTAATATAGTGAACACTAGTCACAGAGCTGCCCTACAACACGCCAACGCAACATCTTGCGGCTTCTTTGTTTCACAAGACTCATCTTTTGGAAACCAGATACTACCAGTGTTGCCCAGATTTGACAATAAGTGACCATCGTCCAGCTGTATTTATACATACTAATCTCCTGCAACATCTCATAAACATTGGTTGACCACTATATACCACCAATAATACTTCAGAAGGATTATTATCAACAGTAGTGCATATAAATTTTCATCCATCATCCTACATGTCTGCAATTATCAAGTTGAAAACATTGGAGGGACATTTGGGGACTCTGTCAGGGTTCTCGGAGCCAAGAGTTGAGTTGGAGCAATATGAAACACCAGCACACATCGCTGCTGTAGCACTTTACACTATACAAGTAAGAATATTCTTAAATTAATAATTACATTATTATGTATACAGAGCTTGCTGAAGGAATCAGATATTAGGTTTAGTAAATTTAAAGTTTTTGACACTGAAACTTAAAAATGTGTCATGAAGTAATTCTCTGAGAAAAAAGAAAAATATTTATTTTTCCAAAATTTTTCCAAAAAAAAAGAAATTATAAATTTTTCCAAAATTTTATTTTATTTTGTCAATAATGTAAACATGGGTATAACTTCTTTTTATTTATGCATCCACTGTTTGTTTGCCCTGAATCATAACGTGGAAAACACATAGCTTTCTTTCAATGAAAGAAGTTTTTTTACCGTGTCATAGTGATATTATACTATTATTGATTATTGACACGGCATTCAGAGGATCCAAGTCAAGCATTATAAAAGAAATGTATTGACAACGGGTGGTGACTATCAAAGATATGTCATTCACCTAATTCAGTTTTAAAGCACTTAGCAAGGCTTGCTGTACACTAGCTCCAGAGAATAGAGGTAGGGGATGTACTTAGAAACAATTCTCACCATTTCAGACCCAATTTGGAGACATAGAAAACAAGCTAGTGCTCGACGCGGGCTGCGGCACGGGCATGTTGTCGTTTGGGGCTTCGCTGCTCGGAGCCGGCGCTGTTGTTGCTCTAGATGTGGATGACAATGCACTGGACGTGCTACAAGAGAACCTGGAAGACACTGGTGTCAATAATATTGATGCTGTCCAGTGTGATTTCTTGAGCTCAAACATTTGTAGGCGAGTTTAATTTGAATATATCATGTACCAGTGCAATTTTACTCACTGTCTGAGGGTTATAATTCTTGGGTCAGGCTGGTCAAAAGTTTGTATAGATATTTCAATCCCCGAAGACCCTCTGTCAAAATCGCTTGCTTCATTCGATTCGCATGGAGTTTGAAAGTGTGGCGCGTCATCGTGGATTGAAATCTTCTAATATATAAAATTCTATCTCCATTCTTTGTTCCTAAACTCCTTCGAAACGGCTCGACCGATCGTTATGAGACTTTCAGTATATTATGTTCACTGGGTATGGGAGCATGTTGTTATCTTTTTTTTATATCCCTAAAAGCAAAGCCAGGTTTGCCGGGTCAGCTAGTATCTGTATATGCAGGGAATTTTTGTATAGTAATAGTTACTATTCAGAGGCATAATTAAAAAATTCTTAGTCCAAGGTTAGAAAATAAGAAACTAGGAAGTATCTCGTACGTCCCAGCTGGTTTGTTATAAACACAAATTTTCTGGCACTTGTGACTGTAAAATCATTGTGCAGGTATTGCACTCTCATTCTCTCTTATAGGTTTTAACTTTTACGGAATCTATTGCTCAACATAGTGAGAATGCATTTGCCAAGTTTGTGTTTACTGTTTACCACATCACTTAATAACATGAAATGTATTGCAGGTGGGACAAGTACTTTAACACAGTTGTGATGAACCCACCATTTGGCACTAAGAACAATGCGGGAATTGACATGAAGTTCCTCAAAATGGGATTGAATCTTGCTTCTGATAGTGTTTATTCATTGCACAAATCATCTACAAGGTACTTATTACTTTTTATTGTTTTTATATTAGCTGAATTAATAATTTTATTTACCATTTGTTTTATTCTTAATATTTTAGGTACAGATTTCTTAATAATATTAGAGTTTATTAGTTTAACAAGTTTTTTTTAGAGCTCATATTCAAAAGAAAATAAAAGAGTGGGGCGTTAAAGGAGACGTGATAGCTGAACTTCGATACAATTTGCCAGCCACCTACAAGTTTCACAGGCAACAGAGTAGAGACATCGCTGTGGACTTATGGAGGATACACCATTTATAACACTTACCAGTTATGCCCCATTGCCTGCGTCGATTACCTTGTTTTATAATAAAGTCTGCTCGAATCGTATATTATTCTGAGATAAAAAGTAACTTATATGCTGGGCCAGTGTATCAGCTACTTTTCTCCATAAGAATTTTCAGCCAAAACGGTTCAGTAGTTGTGGCGTAATGGAGTCTTAATAGCTGCCTGGAGTAGATATTATCATTTATTATTTTAACTACATTAAAAAAACCCCTATAATAAATTCTTATACATTTTTTTAAGTATTTTGTAAATAGTTACAATGTAATAATTGGGTGATGTACTCAAAAATAAAATCAATGAAATACAGTAACGTCTTTTAATGTATTCAGTCTTTACTTTGATACATACAACTTACAAAAGTATATGATTGCCTTAACACCGCCAACTCTTGCACTATCGTGTTGGCAGAAATGACAATGTCGGCCTAATCAATCTTCCCTGAACCAGCCTGATAAACAGCGCTGAAGTACCTAAATATAATAATCAGGAAATCGAGGGTAGTCAACAATTATTAATTAATTATTGGTCGACACACTTTGCCTTCTTTCCCGCCTACTGTTTGCGTTGTCTAATCAAACTTGATGCCCTGCGCGAGCTTGATGGCGCCGGAGTAGTTGATGGTGACGGTGGCGCGCCGCATGTACGCCTTCCACGCGTCGGAGCCGCACTCGCGGCCGCCGCCCGTCGCCTTCTCGCCGCCGAACGCGCCGCCCACCTCCGCGCCGTTGGTCGGGATGTTCACGTTCACGATGCCGCAGTCGGAGCCGTGCGGCCCGATCCACTGCAGCGATACATTAGCTTGGAAACGGGTTATAAAGATACAGAGCAGTCACTGGGAAGTTTCTTTCCCCCCTTGATGGATCTCGCGACAGGTTAGCGACAAACGTAGATTTCGCGATCGTTGCTGGCAAAAGGCACTTTTGTAATATGTTTTCTACAATGACTTAGGACTGTCCCCGTCTAATATAGACTGGCCCCTTCTGAAAAACTAGCATGACTATTTTTAATTTGTCAACTGACGTATAAGATGGCGTCATCTAGGGAAGTAACTTAGTACATGAACTTATAACAACAAATCTTGGCGCTCATAATAGCGCCACATGTCACGCAAGGCTAGGCTAGAATGAATGAATGGGGCGCCTCATATAGTTTTTTTTTATCTCATAGGTTTTTTAGTAAAAAGTGACGTTTGACAACAACGATCGTATTTGCGCCTGTCGAATATGTAACAAGTGGGCAGGAGAGTTCGAAAGTGACTTCCAATTGTGTGGTCTTGGCAATGACGAAATAATATGGCAGTAAAAAAGACGAGTGCAATGCTCTTAGAATAGAATAGGTTATAAATGGAGTAAAATGGGTTTGTCCATAGACAACCAAGCTGTCCAAGAAGATCGGCAGACTTCATAGATCTTTGATAAGAATTTTGAAAGCTCGCAGGCTTGTCCTCACGCTATTTTCCATCCCCATACAACCAATACAACCAATTTAGGAAAAAGCTAGAATTTACGTAAAACGTGAATTTACCTTAAACACATCAGCCAGGTTCTCTGTGAACACGCTCGACGAGAGCCCCTGCTCGACCTCGTTGTTGTACTGGATGCCGGTGTCCAAGTCGGGCACGGGGATGCAGTAGACGATGGGCGCGAAGCACTCCGCGCGCACCAGCGGCGAGTCGTGCGGCAGCCCCGTCACGATCGTCGGCTCCACAAAGTAGCCTTCGCGGTCGATCACCTTCAAAATATAATCATTTCATTCGCATCGTCATTCCAACTATGTTAAGGTTCGGGCCGATTCATGTCGTACCTCAACGTCCAACTCCCAAGCAACGTCGGTAACCATAGCGTACTCAGCCAATACACCTCTCACATACACACTCAGCCTTGACTGCATAACCGATGCAACCAATCATGAATCAGTGGAGTATGGGTACTATCCTGGCGCGAAAATTCATATCTTATTTAGTTTTTCTCTAATAGTGGGCTAATTATACGTCGTAGGCTTAGTTTATATTGCTTCCCGATAGCTTCAAATCTGGGAAACATAAATATTATGCTCGCAAAACTCATTGCCATAAACCTACAATGTGCAGTTAGTCTAATATTTGCAAAAACCTAAATAAAATATGAATTTCGCGGCTGGTACGCATACACCGGTCGGGTACGGGTCGTGGTAATTCATGTTGTACATCTCCCAAACATCGCCGGTAACCACGGAATGCAGCCAATCGGTGCCTTGGCTGCATAACCAATGCAACCAATCAGTGCCTACACGGCTGTATCGATGCAAGCATTAACCGATCAGTTGCCAAGATGTAACTTCGTCCATTATATTTGCAAAATTACACAGACTTGATTCATATTTAGTGATATGCTTCGTCCTACGAATTGTTTTATATGTAAAACGCATCAATGTAATGGCTTGATTTTTATTTAATTTTATGGCTTATGAAGATCAAGCGATACACGACAGCGCCTATACCATTCGGCTACGCATCCTTAGTCCTTACACAGACAGCAGGGACGAAATCTTGAGTTTGCAAACAGTTATTTACCTTTCCACCAAATTCAATGGTGCCTCCTTGTTTGCGCACTTCAGCGACGGTCTTCTTGTAAGCTTCCACGGCGGCGGCGGTGTGCAGCGGGCCAATGAGCGTCTCAGCTAGTAGGGGGTCGCCGATCCTGCCCACTACACTGGCGAAGGCTTTCTTTAGCCTTGAGACAACCTCGTCGAATACCTGAAATTTTAAAATTAATTGTCACACAAATGACCAATCTAAAAATCTGATAAGTACAAGTAGGGTACAAAAAAAATTTTGTTTATTTATTAACATAGGTAAGCCTTTTCAAGCAAAGGTAATTTTGCGCTTCTTGATTCTTACAATTTAAAAAAGGAGTGTACTTAATGTTTTTAGGGTTCATGTATGTATGTGAATATTCCACCATAACTTCTGAACGACTGAAGAGATTGGGATATATGGGTATCGTTAGAATCCTTACATAATTCCGAGTAACATAGGCTATATTTTTTAGGAAAAAGTAGTTTTACCACCGGGAATCGTGTTTTTTTTAAATTTACTTATTTATTTACTTATTTAATTTACTTATTTACTTATTTTATTTACTTAGTCAAGTTTTATTAAGGTAGGTTAGGTGTTTATCTCTCGCCTTCATAATTTCAGCTCACCGATTGATGTATGAGCAGCCTCCTGGTGGTAGTGCAGCGCTGGCCGGCGGTGCCAGCGCATGCGAACACGGCGGCGTTGAGGAACAGGTCTAGGTTCGCGTCCGCGTTCACCACGATGGCGTTGTTGCCGCCCAACTCCAGCAGATGTCGCCCGAAGCGCCTCTGGACCTCCACCCCCACCTGCGGTGACAAGGAACCTATCTCATATTGTATTGCCTTCATATCATCGTGTATTGCTGATATAATGTAATATTAAAGAGCCCCGCGGGCGGACCGTGACGTCACCTTAAGGTGCTGTCTGAAAATCAGCGCTGCAGCTGGTAACCACTGCAGCATCATGCTGAGGCAGTAGCCTTTTCAGCACAACACATTTTAGCTTAAGTTTTAATTTTAATTTTAGTTTAGCTAGTACAGGGGTGCCAGTTCTCCAGGGCATAGCTTATTACCCTCGCAAATGGACTGCGGAAACGCGACGGCCGGGCAGTACTTCTCTGTCAGGCTGTCGTTGGTCTGGAGAATTGGTATAGGTTAAGTTACTGGTTAAATTTGTATGTAAACATTTCTGCAATATGTGTCAAGCTGAATAAATGATTATTTATTTATTTATATTGTGAGACTTACAAAAATAACACGTTTGTCGCGGAACACTCGGTATAAACAAAGTGAAATAACACAAAAAAACAAAACTCCATTTTATATTCATATGATTGTGTGATTTCACCCATCCCTCGATAGATGGCGTTGTCTTCAGTTAGCTCGCGTTAACGAATCCATTCGTGATTGCATGCCCATTCTGTTGACACTTGACTGGTAAGAGAAACTTTCATTCTAAGATTTTCCAATCGTGTTTCTGCTTCACAGCGATTTTAGATTAAGGACCCATTAAAATCTTAAAATAATTGTCCTTATACTTTTTAACCTTTGCTGCAGGTCACTAAAAATCGCTTAAATGCTCCTTTAACGCCGTTAAGTACCTGTTGGCCAACAGCCGTGCTGCCAGTAAAGGACACGAGCTTGACCCGGCGGTCCTGCACGACGGCCTGCCCGATGTCCTTGCCGCCCACGCACAGCGCGGCCACGGCGCCGGGCACGTTGTTCCTCGCGAGCACGCTCTCCACGATCTTGGTGACCGCCACCGCTGTCAGCGGCGTGGTATCAGAAGGCTTCCAGATGCTGACGTCACCGCACACCTGGGGAGTAAATGACGGGACTAGATATTTGCTCATGAGCCTCATAAGAAGGCTCAGGGTCACTCAGCGAGCGATGGAGAGAGCTGGAAATGAGGAGATCCGCGAAAGATTGAAGTAACCGACATAGCTCAACGTATCGCAAAACTGAAGTGGCAAAGGGCGGGGCTCATTAGGACCGATAGACGTTGGTGACCCAAGGTGCTGAAATGGCGGCCACGCACCGCGAAGCGCATTGTCGACTCCCACCGGTGGACGGACGACATGAGGGACTCGATTTCAAGAGGCTCATGGCTCATGTCCAGCAGTGGACGTCCATCGGGACGACGACGACGATAAGATGTATACCTCCAGCACTAACCTCTATTATACAAGTACGCTGAACTTCAGAGTGTCAACGTAAGACACTTCATTTTCGCCATTTTGGCTCTGATTGGTGCGTAACCTGGCGTGAGCGTCCATGGAACTAAAATAAAATGACATTCAAAACGACGATCACTATAGCAACAAACGTCAATATAGTACCATGGACCTTCGAGGGAGGCGCTTCAAATCGGCACAAAAAATGAACTGAATGTATAGAATGTTTTGAATGTTTGATCCAGCGCACTAGTATACTAGAGATCAGTGACCACAAGTCCAGTCGCGGAATAAGAAGAATTTCTTACATTAACCTGTTACTATACCTGTCTCAGTCACTCCCGCGTCAAAATAATGCATCAAGCTCGCACAGGACGGCGGTCATTGCATCTGTGCGAACGTGACGCATTATTTTGCCGCAGGAGTGACAGACACAGGTAATAACAGGTTAATGTAGGTACGAAATTCTTCCTATACCGCGACCGGACTATTTAGATACCTACTCTTAACAGTAGATATTACTTGAGTGTGTTTTTGCTATGAAATCTTCCACTTCCGTCATCGACAGTTATGACAGCTCGTCCTGTCATCATCGGTAAACTCTATGAGATCGAGGATCGAGATTCGAGTATATAAATTCAATAAGTTATCACTTTGTTGCAATTTGCAAAAAGGGTTAATAGTACTTATACCTATCGAATATCGATATACTCGTAGATAGTTCATTTTATCTACGCTGGTGGTCAAACTGCGATAGCGTATAGTAATAATAATAAGGAATGTTATCTACATAGGTAGGTACACATGCCGAAAAGGTATAAAATATTTACTATCATATTTACAATCGTTAAACCAAACCCTGCATTAGATAATAATTACTTTTCCTAAGGTGTTTCATGTTTACTGATAGATAATAATGATTTACTGGGTAATGGAAAAAATAAGATAATGAAAAGCACTACACCACATATAGGTACGTACCATAGCTATAGCGCTGTTCCATCCGAACACAGCGACGGGGAAGTTGAACGCCGTGATGACGCCGATCAGCCCGAGCGGGTTCCACTTCTCAATGAGCACGTGGCCCGGCCGCTCCGAGGGCAGGATCGTGCCCGGCAGCGTGCGGGACAGGCCCAGCGCCAAGTCGCACACGTGGATGTACTCCACCACTTGCCGATCATACGTACCATAGCTATAGCGCTGTTCCATCCGAACACAGCGACGGGGAAGTTGAACGCCGTGATGACGCCGATCAGCCCGAGCGGGTTCCACTTCTCAATGAGCACGTGGCCCGGCCGCTCCGAGGGCAGGATCGTGCCCGGCAGCGTGCGGGACAGGCCCAGCGCCAAGTCGCACACGTGGATGTACTCCACCACTTGCCGATCATACGTACCATAGCTATAGCGCTGTTCCATCCGAACACAGCGACGGGGAAGTTGAACGCCGTGATGACGCCGATCAGCCCGAGCGGGTTCCACTTCTCAATGAGCACGTGGCCCGGCCGCTCCGAGGGCAGGATCGTGCCCGGCAGCGTGCGGGACAGGCCCAGCGCCAAGTCGCACACGTGGATGTACTCCACCACTTGCCGATCATACGTACCATAGCTATAGCGCTGTTCCATCCGAACACAGCGACGGGGAAGTTGAACGCCGTGATGACGCCGATCAGCCCGAGCGGGTTCCACTTCTCAATGAGCACGTGGCCCGGCCGCTCCGAGGGCAGGATCGTGCCCGGCAGCGTGCGGGACAGGCCCAGCGCCAAGTCGCACACGTGGATATACTCCACCACCTCGCCGATCGCTTCAGGGAGGATTTTACCTGGGTTATGGATATTTGAAGAAGATTAAACTATTGTTCTTTTAGTCATTGGTTGTGACGATTAGGGTAGAACAACGCGCTAGCCGAATTATGGGTATTCAAATACCGACTGTTCTGTTCAGATGAATTACTTGATGCATAGGTGCTTATGAGACATATCTATATCAGGAAATTGTGTGAACCTGCCAGCCAGAGGATTAGGAAATTGACTGACTGTCGTCGCGACCCCTTTACCGGTACAAATATAAATAATTATTATTTATTGTTCTTATTGTAATCGTTAGTTTTGTGTATTGCGTCATTTTTGTGATAGTGATAACAGTGGTGACCTCTGTGCAATGTGACTCAATGTGAATGGACCCTATCGTAAACAATAAGATACTTTGTGACTTGTAAGCACATGTAAGACTGTAATTATTAATTATGTAGGTACTAATCAAGGGCGAATTGGAATCTCGCACCGAGGATTCCATACCTGTATTAGATAGGTAGGTAATAGTATGCCTGGTAATATTACCGGCTACTTGCCCTTCAATCGAATCACATCAACGATGCCTTGGAGTTGGATAGGTACTGCTTTACGACAGAATACACTGCAAAAATCCCGACAGACTCTACAAGACGTTGCTTTACGTGTTTCAAGGTACGATTGTATTTCTCACCCATTTCAAGAGACACCAGTTGTCCAAGAGGCTGCAGCTTCACCCGCAGCGCGTCTCCGATTTGCCTCACGATCTCTCCACGAGCGGGTATGGGCAGCTCCGCCCAGGAGTGCCAAGCCTCCTGAGCAGCCTTTGCGCAAGATTCATAGTCCGCTGCGCTGCCCGACTGTACTTCAGCTATCACTTTGCCGTTTGCTGGACTGTATGATTGGATGAACTAGAAAGATCATATAAATGAAGTAAATCTAGAAGAATTATAAGGCCTATATAAACGAAGAATGTCTATCCCAAGTAGGTATACGGTATAGGATAGGTACTTACATGGTGTGTTTATAGATAAGGTCATTACGAATGTAGGTAAGTAATAGTATTAACTAGATAATTACGAGATCGATAAGACATTTTAATAAAACGCATGAACCTTCCTACATTTATTTATTCCCGACTTACAAAGTAGAGATTAAAATCAATCGTTTAATTGAGATGAATTTAATAATAAAATAGAAAAGAATTCATGCAGAAACTAAAACCTACAATAAACTTCTCAAATATTAGGGTAGGTGGTATTACCTATACTATTTTTTAAAGCGAGAAGAACGCTGAATACTACGAAAATTTAAGTATACGAACATTTGCATTAGGATATGTTTGTACCTAAGTACTCTTAATTAGTTTAGCCTATTTTCTTGATAAAAAAACATACCTGGCCACTGGCTTCCCATTTCCCGTTAAACACGCCGACATTTTTCTTATCCAAACCCAGATCCTTCAGGAAGGAGTATTTGGGGTCGTCGATGAGATAGGAGGCGCTCCTAGCCATTGGCGGTCTCAAACGCAGAGCTACGATCCTAGTGCACAACACACGACTCATCGGTGCAAACGGCGTACATCGACTATTTGCACGAGAGATATGGAGCCAAACAAACAGATAAACATTTACATTTGAGAACAATTAAAATGTAAAACCTCGTCTACACCCAGTCTATTCAGAAAGCAAAATAAGCAGGGAAGTGGGCAGCGTGAGAATATAAAACAGTTAAAACGTTATAGATTCCAACAAAGACAAAGGGTTCCGTACCATTATTTATCTATACAGGGTGGAATTTTGTAATGCGTTTTGAAGGGAAAGTACTCTTAATACTGTTGATAGAAAATTTTACTCAAAGACAACATTCCTTTATTTTTAGATAGGAAGAAAACTGCATTCAAAGATTTTCGGAAATTCGCTAGCCGAACCCGGGAACCGACTAAAATCTGTAAAACCGACTAAATTTATGAACACTCTCTTGTAGGTATTGGTGCTGTCACAGAAGTATCTTTAGAAAAATTTGTGGCATGGGCAGGTGCTGATTGTAAACCTAGCTTAATGATAACGATAATATGACAAAATGTAGGTATAATGTACCTACACTACACATATTTTACTTAATAATAAGATAACTATTAAGCACCTACACATTTTCTTTACAGTAATTTTGTTGTATTATCTTTTAAAATGCGAATAGCTGATAAGCTGTTGCTGGGTCATGGCATTGATTATTATAGTGTTTTCATTTATTAAATACTAAATACCTACCTATTATTTTTGTTACTTTTACCATTCTGTATGTTTTACAAACTGCAATAAATAACAGTACTTAGGTAGATATAGATATTTCAATCCACGACGGTCGGTGGCGGGCTCCACTCTGTCAAACTCCATATAAAACAAAATCAATTTTGACAGAGTGGGGAACTCAATAATAGATTATATTGAAAATATAACACTTAGTACAAATTGGTGCCTAGATTAGTTAAGAATATTTCAACTTATTTGGCGTGTCTTAAAATAGTTTATCCTTGAGGACCATTTTCTAATCTTATCAGATTGGCTAAATAAATAACAAAGTATATCATTTGGTGCTGCTTATATTTTCTGTTTAACTATGTATCTTCACAGGCTACGTTCAGTCAATATTCACACTGCTATACACAAATGTATTGCTACACACACTTAACTTACAAAAACATGCACTCATTTAAATATTGTGTTCACGTAATGGGAGGAGGCAAGACAACTATAAATTTAATAAAGAAGGAATTTTTAAAATTATAAGAAAATTAATATAGTAAATACATACATACTTTTAAGTATACTGCTTTTCATCCAGCCGGCGAAAAGTTTATCATATCATTCTTTCCTTTACTCTAGCTTTACACGTTGGCCGAGGCAAGGCGAGTGGCTGATGCAAGTGCAAGTGCGAGTGAGAGGTACTAACCTTTCACTCGCACTTGCACTTGCATCAGCCTCGCCTCGGCCAACTTGTAGGGATAGGGTAAGGTTTAGAATGACCTTGCTCCTCAGAATGAACACTAAAGTTTACAGTATTGCCTGTTATAAGATAAACCTCATACCTTATTGTCCCGCCTCCTTACCAACAAAGTCACATATGAGGTAACACAGTTCAATTTTCACAACATTCGCTACATTATTGTACAAGAGCTCTTATCGCTTTCCTCGTCCTTGCCTTCCCTCATTTCTTTCGCTTTGAACGCCAAGTATGTGTTCTCATCTCTCTTGACCATCCATTCTGGTAATGGTGCATCCCAGTCTGCAGGTGGTTTTTCTCTTTTTGTCCAAGTATCATTTTGGTAATGAGCTCTTAACCTTTCCAGTCGACGGATTCTCTCGCTTTTTATTACTGCTTCCTGGAAATAGCAAGTAAGTACTGAACGAAAGAGTATATTAACTTAACGGTGTAGACGGCATATTAAAGCGATTTTTAGTGACCTGCGGCTGTGCCTGCGGTTTAAAAAGTATAAAGACATTGATTTTATACATCATGCATTTTAAGTCATTAATCTAAAATTGCTGTGAAGCAGAAACACGATTGGATAAAATTTTCTCAATAGAAGGTTGCTATAAAATCTCAATTTTTCTAATTTGTATCGGATACATGTACAATAGATGTAATTTTAATTTTTCTGTTTTAATGTGTCGGCAATAATAAACAAAAACGCTCAGAACTGATTTTTGATAGCTGTTTATAGTAATTAGGTAAAACATCGTTTTTTCCTTTATTCATCTGCATGACTGCATGATGCACTCACCAATGTTAAAAGCGAGAAGGACAAAAACAAATTCAGTGAATCCTCTTAACTATGTGCCACTTCAACATGGCAACATGTAGAGTTGGTCTGCTGATTCTGATTTGATTGTGTAGAGATAATCCAAGCATAGCTGCCTCCATTACCTCCTAAAGTGACTGAGTATTCTTATAAGGCAAGTTAACTATTTGCCTCTTAAACATATTCAATTAAATTATCTGATCCATATGGCAACTGACAACACCCAGCTTACTCTTCAGGCACTAAAGGTTATTATATGAGAAGATATCACAGCTTCCTGAATGGTAATCATCCAAGCTGGATATGTATCACTTTTCTCTCAAATGAGGACCTTTTTACCTGGACTGTAAGTACCAATTTTGAGTGCAGAGTTCTTAGCAAGTTTTAGTGTTGATTAACCTCTCAGCCGCTGGACTTCTACTGTCACTTTTTGGCCGTTTCATAATTCGCAACCCGCGCACCTCGCGCCTTAGTACATTTGCACCACTTTTCAGAGAAATGCTTATAAAAAAAAATCTAGACCACCTATCATGGTATTGTAAACGGTATTAGCTTTCTAAATAATTTATCTTCATGAAAGTAGGAAATAAAGAAGCTAATGTGTACTATCAACGATATAAACACGGAAAGAAAGCGGCAAATACGGAAAGAAAGCGGCAAAAGTTGCCATTTTTTTAGAAGCATATTTCTACGACAAAACTTATCTTATTCTTATTGGAATCTTATAAGAAGGCATAAAGAAAGGCTATTTATCACATTCCAGTAAAGATCTGGTCTATTTCTATACAAAAATAATAACACACAACAACAACGCTAAGCACAGAATGGCCGCAGATCACAGACTAGTTTCTATCGGCTCGTGTTTTTTTTTTTTTTCTATAGGAACGTCATCTTTTGAGTGTTGCAAAATATAGAAAATTTTATAAACTGCTCTATGATCCAAAGTTGTTCAAACAAATATAAACTCTATCATTAAGAAAATACAGTTTTAAATAGCTCGGACCGGCCGACCCGCCGGCGGGTCCGTTGCCGTTATAGGCAAAAGTTAGATATGGAAGGCGGACCCGCCGGCGGGTCGGTTGCCGTTATGTAGGTTAATTTATTATAAACTCACTGCAGCTTTAACATCTCCATCTTCAGTCCACTTGCAGCAGTTATTGTAGTCTTTCTTCCACTGGTTGCAGTCTAAGGTCTCACCGTAAATGAAGTACTGGTGGAATCTTGCTCTAAAACTGGTGCACTCCTTGTATTCATCTTTATATATCTCACAATCTCGGATCTGTAAATCGTCATTTATATTTATATTAGCTTTTTGTATTATGTATTCTCATTTCAAGCTTCATAATGTCAATAACAATATTATTGTAAAAATAATTTACTACTGGCTATAACTATAAGATCTAGATCTAGATCTTAAATAAATTCTTTATTTACTATTATAAAGAAAAAAGAATATATTGAGAGAAAAACTCTTCCTCTCTCTATAATTATTGTCTAAATGTGATGGGTGTGATATTAGGGAAGTGGACTATACTAAGCTAGAGCTACTTATATTACAAGTCTTCTTCATCTTTGACTTTTGAAGATGACAAGATTATTACTATGATGAGATGATGAGACAGTAAACGATAAATAGGATACTTGCCAGCCACTTGTCTTCAAGTTCGTTACCCTCAGGTTGTTCATCTGTATTTGACGCTATTTTATTTTCCTCAGACACTGTAGCTAATTTTTCACTGTCTTCACTATTGATACTACTGTTTTCAGCCATATTTCCAGAACAATGACTATTAATGTATTTTTTTTAATTACATAACCTAATTTAGTGAGATTATTATTTTTGGAAATTACAAAGTTGTATGAAACTCTTTCTTCATGAAGTAAAAAAGTGTACCCGACATCGCATAAATTACAATTCTAATGTTTTAGTTAATACAGTACTTTGCTTCACAGAATAAATTGAAGGAAAACCTTAAGTTTTGAGTCTCACTGAGATTGAGGTTAGGTTTTTAGTTTGATTTTGAAAGGTAATTCAAAAAGTTCAAACTTGAAGACACCGGCTGTCAAAGTCAGCTGTTTTTTTTTTAATAACTGGCTTTACGGCTCTGGGTTCCAGCCCTTCTGAGCAAAAACAAAGTCAGCTGTTTTTCCCAACTTCACAGCATAGACCAACACAGCTTCCCTTGATTCTTCGTCCGAGTTCACCATAGACCACTTCACAGAACTGAGCCACAGAACACATATACTCTCATGAACTGAGCATTGAGCACTAGTTAACTATACAAACCTCGTTGTCTATGACTGAACCAAGACATGGAAACTGAAAACTCTGACCTAAACACGCCCTAGAACGACAAATCCATTATCTGATTCTGAGGTCCTCGCTACCTTGGTTCTACTACCTACCTACATAAAGTAAGTCCATTCCTTGTAGGTACCTACCTTCCTTGTTCTTTTAATTTTAATTTACGTCATACACAGAGTAATAAATTGCTGAGTAGGAGAATTTAGAGAAACGTCAAGCAAATAGCAATCCATGCAAGCGATTGTTCTGAGTAACAAGAACGCTGCAAATCGAAATTAATTTAAAATATCGAAAATTCACTAATATACTACAGCATTCAGCAATATTCATTATTGTACTTTATTAAGTAATAGATTCTACGATTCTAACAAAGTGATAACAAAAAGTGCTGTTAGGTACATAATGTAAGCTCAGAATACATGAGATTGTAAGTGAACTTGTGACCCGTGCACACGAACGATAAATACTTTATCTTCATTGCATTCAAAGCTCGTAAACAAAGGCATATTTTGTATATTCATTGTACTCAGGATGTCACTAAACAAACTAGTTGGTGGAGACTGCGGAGGAAATAATTCCCTTGTTCAGCTTACTAATATTGTGAGTAGAGATGCTCAAGTCGCAAATTTATCTCAGGCCGATAGATACGTCAATGAGTTCATGGCGCAGAACTCACAGGTTCCACAGACTTTTAACATGAATGCTTTACTTAATAATATGCCTGAAGTTGAAAATATTAAAGCAAAATCTGCACAAGTGCCTTCGACGAGTCGGTCATCTTTAAATTCACAGATACACGCACCCTGGTTAGCTGGCCCGTCCTCATCGTTTATGCCTGCTCCTATGATGCCATTTCATATGCCATATCAACCTATAATGAAGCCTTTAGCACCTCCTGGTGTTCAAATACAATATGTTAGTGAATCTGAACTACAACAAAGTTCAAATGTTCAAGCTAAAGCACAAGAATATGTCGCAAGTATCAAAGAAGATGACGAACTTGCATATAATCAATTTATGTCATTCATGAAAAAAATAAGTGCAGGAGAAATGAATCTAGGGGAAACCTTAGAAGCAGAACAGAAACAGATGAGCAAAGATAAAATAGTTGAGGAAATGGCAGAGAAGTACAAAGATGAGTGGGCTAAGTTGAGCAATGTTAATGATTATTGGAACAGTGAAGCTGCCAATGGAATAGCTAAGGATTATATTTTTAGTGAAGGAAATGTTATGTTGGAGAATAGGAGTGCTTTAGAAATAGGTAAAGAGAGACTGAAGATGGGTGATGTACCTGGAGCTGTGTTATGCTTTGAGGCGGCCGCTCAACAGCAACCTGATTTAGCAGAAGCATGGTTTCTATTGGGAACCACACAAGCAGAGAATGAGCAAGACCCTTTGGCAATAACTGCATTAAAGAAATCATTAGAGTTAGATCCGCGACAGCTAGAAGGATATATCACTTTAGCAGCTGCTTATACTAACGAAAATATGCCCAAATATGCATATATAACCTTAGTAGATTGGCTAAAAGCTAGTCCTAAGTATAGTGATTTGATACCTCAAGACATTGACCCGCAAAATATGAACCTGAAAGAGTTAGAGGCATATGTGACATCACTGTATCTAAAGGCAGTACAATTGAATCCTTCAGAAGTTGATCCTGATGTACAAAACGCATTGGGGGTCATATTTAACATTAACCAGCAGTATGATAAAGCTGTGGATTGTTTTAAGGCAGCACTAATGGTGGCATCTGATAATGCCAAACTGTGGAACAGGCTTGGCGCTACTCTGGCTAATAGTGATAGATCAGAGGAAGCTGTTGATGCTTACCATGAAGCCCTGAACTTGGAGCCTGGATTCATACGAGCTAGATACAATGTTGGTATTACTTGTATGAACTTAAAAGCTTACAAGCAAGCAGCAGAACACTTTTTAGTTGCATTGAATCAACAAAATAAAGCCAAAGGGATGTTTCCAAGTGACTCATCAGTTGACAATAGTTCTTCAACAATTTGGACTACCCTCAGAATGGTCTGCTCTTATATGGGAGAACATGATGTTGCTAAGTTAGTTGATCAGAAAAACTTATCAGAACTGAACAAATTCTTTGAGATAGAGTCATGAGCGTCACAAAAAAATCTAGATTAATTATTTTGATAAGCATTATCATAATCATGTGATATAGGCAGTGGGCAATATAAAGCTATTTTACATAATTTTTTGTAATATAATATTGTATATTGGCATTTACAGTATATTATTTTAGTTAAAAGGTTGAGTAAAAGTATTGACATTTTTATTAAAATTGATTGCTTAATAAAGCTAGTTTTTTTACTTACATATACAAGTATATATATATTTCAATCCGGGACTCAGACAGTTCGACAGAGTGGTGCACGCACCACTCTGTCGAACTCCATGCAAATTGAATGAAACAAGCGATTTTGACAGAGTGGGGCACATCTTCGTGGATTGTAACATCTATACAAGATGTTAATAAAATATGAGAAAATTCTATTGTATATACACATAATACATTATTTTATCAGTCTTTCATGTAGAAAACTACACACAGAACTGTCTAAAGGGCATCCTTGTGGGTGGTTGTTGTAGAACCAACATTTTTTCACTTGCATTTTTACATCAGTCCCACTTTTTATATTTTTCTTCACATCATCTATAGTTCTTGGGTACCTCAATTGCACATTGCCATTTTGGACTTCAAAAATCTGATGATTATTTCTAAGAAGGGTTTGCAAGCCACCACATTCAGATTTCAATGCCTTCAACATATCAGATGGTATCAGTTCTACGAGGTCGTTTATTGGCACTATTTTTCCTCGTGACCAATCAGACTCTAAATGACACCCTTCCAGTAAATGACTGGTGACACACTTAACAATATATTCAGTCACACTTTTATCTACTTGTGTACAGTTCCTCACTTTTTCAACTGACTCCCTAGTTTTAAAATCCTTAAGTTTATTTTCATCCATATCATCAAAGCTTAATCCCATTTGCTCATTAACCATTTCTTTAATGATATTGTAATATTTCTCATATGCACTTTCTTCATATATTCTCTTTCGGGAAATGAGGCATATTCGTTTTGTACTGGGAATTTTAAGTCTGTCTATTTCAATTTCAAACCCAAATCCTTTGCTTAGCTCTTGAATATACTCTAAATATTCAATGTATTGACTCTTGGATGAGTTTCGCCTCTGGTATTTAGTACCATCAAGATTATAAGCACAACATGGGAGAAGGAAAAAATTGCAGTTGTATGAGTTTCTGGCAGCAATCACTGGTACCCAGGGAGTGAGCTCATCTGAGTGGTTGCCTATAATCCAATTGCTTTGGGAAATTGTGTGGATATTTGCAGGAGTTATTGTCATTTCCTAAAAAAAAAACAATTTTGCTAAACTTGAATATGAACTTTATCCTAATCTAAACTTTTAAGTACACACCTCCTTTCTCATTTGTTGTTGGCACTTAACCCATTACTCCATGGTGATGGAGAACCATCACCATCATGTCTGATGTAAAGAAATGCTGTACAGAAGAACTAATTCCTAACAGTTAGGGCCTGTGTAATATTGAATAATAATAATTTCAACCCTGTGTTAGACTTTATTCAATCAATTACTTACTAACTGACCATTAAAAATATTAAAGTGCCAGCTGATTGTGAAGAACTTGGAAAATTAACAAGCCAAAATTTTATTTTTATAGATAATGATGAAATAATTACCTTCAGTTTAACATTGTCAGGGTAAATATCCCATATCTTCCTTTTCCTTACATCCACACCATAACCGTCATGGCCCTCCATAGTTAGGATGTACACTAGCAAACCATTCCCACATCCGGCATCAAAAAAAGTTTGTGGAGTGTCATACTCGTCCCACAGGAGTAGCAGATAGGTACAAATGGCTAAATCTTCATAAACAAACTTTGTGGGGTCTGTGCATTCAGGCCACACCTGAAATAGCATGAATGAAATCTTTAGTGCTACTGCTAGATACTTGTTAAGATCTTTTTTTTGTTCTTAAGGTGTAGAAGTCTGCACTAAAGTAAAGAAGGTGCTGTAAAGTAGAAAACCTGCAGACATCTTCACAGTACTAGGGCGAGAAGTTGCAATATAAAAGGGGTATGCAATGCAATATCAAATAAGAAGCAGTCTCTTGTCTTTTTCCCATCTTACCCCTACACCCCTATTCTATGCAAGTGATGCCAGAGATAAATGTTTAGAGGGCACCAGGACATTAAAAGACTGGAGCTTGAAGACTGCAGAAAAGCTATTACAAAGGTTTATTCACAACATACAGGAAATAAAGCCAAATTACTACTATTATTCTTAGAAGTAATAACATATCAAGTGAAAAGCAATTTTATATTGGCTATCACTAGTATAAGCTCCATAAGAACCATAACGAATACATCCTTCAGAACTAATTTAGTTAGATCTCCTTCATTTACTTCGTACTTAAATATTATTGTACTTTTTTAGTTATAACAGATATTGCATTTGTATACCTTGACCATTTCTTTGCCGTACTTCAGCTTCAGGTGATTATATTTCTCATAGTATTTTTCCTGCGATACTAGGGCTAATGACTCATTACAAACTTTATTGGCTGCACAACCCAAAAACTCTTTGCTCCACTTTATAACTTGAGGCAAAACTGTATTTGTGAGCCATTGTATTGATTTTTCAGAAACACCTGTAAGTAAAGCAATAAATCATTTCATTCCAGCAAATGAAAATTATACTTGAAACCGAGCTAAAATTTTAGCATAGTGAAAATTTTACTGACCTGGTGATGTTTCCAATGTTATTTCATTATTTTTCAAAACAAAAGTGTATGAAAATGAAGGACATAAATTTTGTTCCTTCTCGATGGGCGTTACATCAATAAATTTAACCTTAAGTTCTGACTGATGTACGTAAATTAATTGAAAAGCGTGGTTTTCGCAATAATTTTTAGGTAGTAGCTCAACTAACATAAGTTCTATGTTGATTTTTTTAATTTCTTCAGCTTTTTCCCCATTTAAATCTTTGACGAGTTCATTAAAAGTTTGTTCTGCATCACTACCAGATACTAATTTCACATGGTCTAAAATACGCTCAAAGCTTTCCGGCAAATAATTAAAAATATGTTTGTATAAAATTGTGGTGCCCCATAGCCGTTTATTAACGACATGTGGTTTTTTAATTAAAACGTTGATAGCCTTCCAGAATGAGTTTTCAGATTGAGTTTTAGGATTTAATTGTATGTTTTCCATTTCTTTGTAGCATTTTTGCCGGAATTTTCGGAATTTTTAACTCTGGTTTCCAATTTTCAATTGAAAACCAAAGAGTATATAATCACTACGTTTTTTGAAAACAATCTCACAGACCACAAAGCTGAACAATCTCTAGTTTTCTGGTCTGTGTGATGTGTCTGTAACACTAGAAAACAATTATACAAACCATAGACAACATGATACCACAGCATGATACAAACAACCACAGATTAAAGATTGTATCATATGAGAAACCTCTGAGAAATCAAACAAAAATAACGTAAAAATACGTGCAATAAAGGTACTTATTCTACGCAAGAGCTGAGCAATTTTGTAGACAGGGAAGGTCCATATTGTTTCCTAAGTCATTGGGTTTTGAAGTCTGTGGTTTTTGCCACAACCATAGATTATAAGATAAACTTATAACCTATGGCGACAACATATGAAGCATAGACTGTTCTGTTCTGTTAATCCATTCGTCCCTTTCAGGACAGGCAAAGGTCGGAGACCATACAGCCTATTCATTCGTGTGTATTTTCTGTGTTATGTATTTTAAAGGCATAGCCTGTTCAATCGTATAACAATAATAAATTATAGAAAAATATGTATGATTCATCTGAATGATTTTAATCTTGTAGTTTTTCTTTCTGACTCTTCTTTCTTTGAATTATCTTTCTTTCTGTACTTAAATTCAAATTTCTTGAACAGTGTTCAAAATATATTTGTATAAATATTTATACGTCAACGAATTCTTCAGTAAATCCTTTAGCGAGCGCGGCACGTCTTCAATGGTCTTGAAAATATTAATCAAGTCATCAATCAGCACAAGGCGCTGAATGCCGAAAGATGAACACGAAAAAAATATGTGATCCAGTGTTTAGGATTCATTACTATTGCAATAATTACAAGACGGAGAGTTCACTATTTTCATTCTATGTAAATGTGCATTAAGGCGACAATGACCCAATCTTAGGCGACATATGGCTGAATAATATTTTCTATTACTATAATTAGTTTTCTTATTACAAAACCACGGGTTTTTATTTAAATCATTATTTATGCATTTGTACCATAATCCTTTTCGCTCATTTTCAGGGGAGTTCCTCATCTCATCCCAATGACTTTCCATCTTATTTATCAAATTCTTATTGATATCAGTGTAAGGAAGGGCAACACTTGACTTTATTTGTCTGATGTTCTGTGATGTATTTATCGTTTTTGCCAAAAAGTCGACGTTTTCATTTCCAATCACTCCACAGTGTGCCGGGACCCAAATGAAAGCAATTTCATATGATCTGTTCAGCTCAAGTTGATAGGTTTTCTTCATAATTTCGTAAATTAAATAGTTAGTTTTAACATGAAGCTTACAATTGTGTATCGATGTAAGTACACTCATACTATCACTGGCAATCACCCATTTTAGAGACTCATCTTTACAATTTTCAATGTATTGCAACGCTGACAAGATAGCAAAAGCTTCAGCTGAGAAAATACTTGTATTAGAATCTATTCCTTCTCCAAAACCCACTTTCAATTTACTATCATAGAAGGCGACAGAAGTACAATGCTCGTTCTTGGCTGCATCTGTATATAATATCCTATAATTTTGCCATTTAAATAGTGATTCATTAAATGTCTCCTTCGAGTTGAGGGAAGGATCTATTTCTATATTACAGTAATAGTACTTGCTTTGGTATGTTCCTTCAAAGCATGGCCAGGTGATCTCTGTTCTGTGAATGTTTAAGGACCCAAAAAACTGCAGATAATCAGAAAGTTCATGAAGCAAGAACAAGGATTTTTTGTTTGATATTACTGATTGAGAACTAATAAGATTACTTAATAATTTATTAGTTTTTATTGAATAAATTTTTAGTTAAAATCTATTTTTTAAATAATGAAATCTCACTCCAAGTGGAGGTATATTACATTCAATTTGCAAAATATTTATAGGTGTTGTCTTAAATGACCCTGTTATAAGGCGTAAACCAGTATTTTGAATGACCTCCAACTTTTTAACTAAAGTTTTATTGGAAGCATAGCATAATGCTCCATATTCAAAATGACTTCTGATTAATGACTTGTAAAGGAGTAATAAAATTTTGGGATCAGCACCCCAGTATGTTTTAGCTAATGATTTTAAGATGTTCAGAGCTTTAAAAGCTCTGGCTACTACATAGTCAACATATTTATTCCATGACATATTGCTGGTAAAGAGAACCCCCAGGAATTTTACCTCTGATACCTCTGTTAATTCAGATTTATTATAGTAAATTTTTACTGGAGGATGAATTCGTTTGCCAAAAACTATGACTTTAGATTTCTTAGAGTTAATATTTAAATCTAAATAACCTAAATACCTCTTTAATCTATCTAAAGATTCATTAAGTCTAAATGCTATTTGATTTATACAATTTCCAGATAAATATATAACTAAATCATCTGCATATTGCAAATTACTCGTGAATGGTCCTAAATTCAAATTTAGCTGATATATATACAATAAAAATATTAAAAGGCTCAATATTCCACCCTGGCATACGCCTTTGGAAGAGTATCTGGGCCCATAAAGATTTCCATATTTTACAAAAACTTTTCTTTCATATAAAAAGTTATAAATCCATTTAATTACTTTTCCAGGTACACCAACTTTGTTGAGTTCTTCACAAAGTATTTTAAGATTGACATTATTAAAAGCACCCTCAATGTCTAGAAAAACAGAGACAAGAAGATTATTTTGAGCAATTGACTTTTGAATATCCAGCTGCAACAAAGCAATACTTTCCTGAGCAGATTTTCCCTTCCGAAAACCAAATTGATTATATGGTAAGATATTATGTTTTTCAATGAAAAATTCAAGACGTTGTTTTAAAAGCTGTTCAAAAATTTTACCCACGCAAGAAGTAAGGGTTATAGGTCGATATGAATCTTCATGAAACTCCTTTTTATCGGGTTTCAAAACTGGTATCAAGCAATCAACTTTCCAATCTTCAGGAATGTGATTTCGTTGCCATAAATTATTAAAGATTGCACACAAAATTCTAACACCATTTTCATTTAATTTTTTTAATAAAATATATGGTACGCCATCTAACCCAAATGCTGTGTCTCTCCTGCCATGCACTGCCATTTTTAACTCTTTTACAGTAAAGGGATTTACTAGAAAATGATTGAAAGAATTAATATTTTCAGCATAATGAAGTTCTTCGAATTTGACATAGTCTGGAGTGTACTTATTTAAGAAATTCATGATCCAATCATTATTATTATTAAATTTTTTTTTACATATATATGTTTTATTAAATTTTTTCATTAAAGTCCATATCAAAGACATTGGAGTGTTCCGATTGAAAGAATGACACAATTCAGCCCAACTATTCTCTCTTTCTCTTTTTAATGTTAATTTCTTAAATGCTTGCAATTTTTTTAAGTTTAAGTAATTATCAAGACTTGGGTCCTTTTTAAAAACTATGTATGCCTGTTTACTATTCTGAACTGCAATAGTACATTTGTTATTCCACCAAGGAAGACATGAGTTTTTTTTACGACCTTTATGGACTTTATTACTATTTTGAGATTTGCAATGGGGAATTGATTTTTGAACAGCTAAATGTAATAAATTAACAAAATTATTATATGTAGTTAAAGGTGAATTGGAATCTATAACAAAGTTACACAACAAAGAATCAAGTTCTTTTTCAAATATATCCCAATTAACACTTTTGTAATTGGGAAACAATGGCAAGTTATTACCTTTGTCTGAATTTCCATGACTATTGCAACCAACAAGTAATTTTATTATTGCAGGTAAATGATAACTTCCTAAAGGATCGTCGTGTAATGACCAATCGCAAGTCAATGCAAGAGATGGAGAAACCAATGATAAATCTAAAACATTGGGACGCCAAGTGAGAGAACCAACAGTAGTTGGCTTACCATTATTAAGAAGAACTAAGCTATTATCATCAATGACATCTAGAAGATTTCTACCTCTACTGTTTATACTATTACTACCCCAAATAGTATGATGGGCATTAAAATCACCCCCAAGGATAAATGGCTTCGGAATATTTTTAATCAACATGTCTAAAGTGTTTTTATTAAAATTTGCAAGAGGTGGACTATAGAAACTCAATAAACTAATTTCTTGATCATAAAGTTTAATCCTAATACAAATGTTTTGATGATCACTATCACAATATGTATCTATTTTTGTATATGATATACTGTTATGTATAATTAGCGCAACACCATTATGTTGGCTACCTATATCTTTTCTTTCAATTTTATAACCTCTTATATTGAATCTATGTTCAGGTTTTAACCAAGTTTCACAAATTATTGCAATATGTATGTCATTTTCATAAAGAAACTGGGATAAAATATGTCGATTACTTAGTAAGCTCTGAGCATTCCATTGAACTATATTTACATAATCCATTATTTTTTAAATTGGGTAGTTTTTTTACTGAACGTTTCGAGAAGAATATTTTTCACATTATTAGAACTAATAGGGTTATTGTCTGTTTTAGATGATACAATTTTGACAATCGATTCTACAAGTAAATTCAAAAAAATATCTGATTTTAATACATTTTGTAGTTGTTTGTAAGGGTCATTTGTTGTTAATTTAGGAAAAGATTTTTCATTAAATAATTCTGCATATGTTACAGATCTTGACTTCATTTTATTTTCATTAATTTTCTGCTTTTTAATGGGACATTCACCTGATACTGCTATATGATTCCCATTGCAATTAATACATTTTGCATTTATTTTGTCAACCGAACAATTTTTAAAATTGTGATTTTCTGAGCAAATGGAGCACTTCACGGAGTTTTTACAAAATTTAGCAATGTGTCCATACTTCAAACACTGCAGACACTGCTTGACTGGAGGAATAAAAGGACTCACCTCGTGTCTCCATGAATCCAAATGAATATAGTCCGGTAGCTGGGTCGCTGCAAAAGTCACAGCCACTGTTGCTGTGGGTTTGTATTCGGTTCTATCATTTATAGTTACCCTTGACATAAGTCGTCTGACTTGAATTACATTTGTTGAAGACAATAGTGAAAAAATCTTTTTGTTGGAAAGTTCAAGAGGAACCCCCTTATGACACCCGTGATCTCCGTCGAAGCAGCTGGAATACTAGGTTTCATGTTGACATTTTTGTGGTATTTGTCATTATTTAGAAATACGTTAGCATTAATTGCTAACTCAAATACGATTCCAATTTTGTACTTGTTGATGGTTTTTAAGTACTTCACACCATTAACACTATACTGTCTTAAAGCCGATGATATGGCGAGCTTTTCATGTTCTCCAATAGCCTTTTCCGGAATATTAGATGAAAGGAAAACTATGTATTCCTCTGCACGGCCGTTGTCTAAATATTTGCGAGTATAGTTCTGGATTCTGAACGGTTTGTACTTCTCATCATCATCTTCAAAGTCACTTGAAGACGACACCGATTCATTAGTCGGCGACGACTCTTTTTTACGTTTTAACTTGGCGCCCCTCATTATGGGGGCACCGGAATGCTATTTTTACTAATTTTTGTGCACTATAAGCGATATTAATAAATTTCTTGAAAATTTGTTTATAAAAACGCGCCTTTTCTCTTGGACCGTTCCCGCGCTTTTTTTTCTGAAGCATAGACTACTAACACGATCACAAACCTACACGATAGAAGTCCGCTATATTCAATCCTCCTTTAAAAAAAAAAAAAAAAAATTATTGAAACGAATAATAAAATTAACATTGGCTCAATCGCTTTACGCGCGGAGCCAATACCTCATTAGAAGAAGAATATACTTTGCTGTGAAGAATTTGCTCACTTTACCATAGATAATACATATATACTTGTACTTTACTCTATGTCTTGAGCAAAGCTTTTGATTCAGTATCGCACGATATCTTGCTTAATAAGCTTTACAATTACGGAATCAGAGGAACTTCCCACGACTGGATCAAAAGTTATCTTGCAAATAGACAACAATATGTTGAATTAACGAGTATATCGGGTAAATACAAAAAAACCTATAAATCAGACCTTAGATTAAACAAAAACGGAGTACCACAAGGGAGTATTCTTGGCCCGCTTCTTTTTCTAATTTATGTGAATGACCTTCCTAAATGCACAAGCCACAAATGTATTCAATATGCTGATGACACTACAATAATTGTAAAGAGTACTGACCAACAAACCCTAGAAAAAGAAACAAATAAAGCCCTTCATGATGTTGTTGACTGGCTAAAGAAAAATAGCTTACACATTAACCTAAGTAAAACGCAATTCATACATTTTCGGACATATAATAGTGCCTATCCTAAAATTAATGTAATTTTTGACGACATAAATATAAAAGAGACTGACACAGCTACATTCTTAGGTATTACTATTGACTCGTACTGCAATTGGAAGACGCAAATAGACAACGTATGTACAAAACTAGACAAATTTATATACCTGTTAAAAAGATTGAGAGCTACAGTATCAGAGTCCGCAGCTACTGTAGCATACCACGCCTATGTTTCTTCTATTTTAAGATATGGGTTAATCCTATGGGGAAACTCAACTGACGTAGGTAGAGTTTTTAAGACCCAAAAAAGATGTATAAGAGCGCTTTGCGGAGCAGACTTTCTTGACAGCTGTAGACCACTGTTCAAGAAAAAGAAAATATTGCCTTTGCCTGCCTTATATGTTTATGAAATGTGCTTATTTATAAAGAATAATTTAAATATATTTCCACAAAAAGATCGCGCTAAAAGACATAAATATAAGATAGAAGTACCAATGCAAAGATTAAATATGTATTCAAAGAATGTATACTGTATGGCAGTTAGAATTTATAATCATCTTCCGGACCATGTTAAAGAATTACCATGCAATAAATTTAAGAATTATACTTTTAATAAATTACTTAATGATGAAATATATGACATTAAAGATTATTTTAATAAGAAATGGATATGACAATGTATTGATTATTAATTATTGACGATTATGTTAAATTTGTATTAATTATTAATTATTGACGATTATGTAAAATTTGCACGCCTTGATAAGGCAAATACACTGCTACCATATTTTAGTTTTTAAGATCACATAAACGTGTATTTTATGCAAATAAATAAATTATTATTATTATTATTATGTCTATATATAGAAATTACTCTATGCTCTATGTTCATTCCCCGACCTTTGCCTGTCCCGAAAGGGACGAATGGAATAACAGAACAGAACTGTCTATGATGCATAGAGTATATTGAATATATGATGTTCATGAGTGGATTGGTAATTTGGGTGAATTTATTTTTTGTTTGAGATTTTTTATTTATATGCACATTGTTCAGATAAAATATTATTTCGGATACTTAATGTGTGCCTGAGAAATCGAATTAAAGAGATCTATGTAGGTGATGTCATACACTGAGCTAGAACATGGCTATCAGGGTTTGCGCCAAGCTACTCAACCGCAGTTTTATGTCGGTGATGACGGAAATCTCGTCCCTATAAGATCTCCAGTAAGTACACAAAGAAGCTTTCGATTGATTTAATTCCAGTACTGCATTAATCAATACTCTAGTTATTATTAGCTTTGCAAGTACAGTGTAAATCACGGCAATTCACCGTGATTACGAGAAGATAAATAACAATTCCTCCTGTAGCCTGTACAAATAAACGTAAGGATTACCAAAACAGAATATTCCTAAGCTTGTATAACGCCTAAACCAATATCAGGTACACAGCAAATGTTATGTTACTGTACAAAATGCAAACACATTTGCATAATATAAAGGCCGCTGGCCGTTGCCCGTCTGTTTACTATCGACCCAGCGCGTGGATATTTTAAGCTATAATTATAATGACAATGACAAGTGAGGTAACACTTTAATTTGTCAGAATGCCTCGGCTTTATCATGTAGAACATCCAATCACTTGTTAGTGTTGTATTTAGTAGTTATCAGGGTTTTGTGTTTAATTATGATAGTACTCTGATTGTGTGTGATGGAGTGGCAGTGGCTCAAGGATTGGTGGAGGCTCAAAAGATGGAGGAACAAAAAAAAGAAGGAGCAGAATGATGATGAGTTTTGTTATTGTGATGAGTGCTTGCCCGATGTGAGAATTTATTTAACACCAGTATTATATCCATTTAAATGATTCCCGATTATTACTGAATTGATGTTTGTGTTTACCTTGAATTCCCTCTGGTTTGTGTTGTATAAACGTAATAATTGACCTTGGCATCTGTTATACACTATTTCTAATAGAATTGTGACATCACTAGACAAAACAAACCTTTTGTGTAGAAAATATATTGCTTTCGGTATCCAATATTTTCTTATACATTTTTGTGAACTGTTATTTTACTTTAATAAATTTTATTTATTATAACTGGAAACTATAAACTTTTGTGACAATATGTAGTGTAAAGAATATTTCACTTCTCATTCTAAGTACCTTGTTGCTTTTTTGTTATGTAGACAGTTTTTACTCTGGTAGCTCCATATAGATTGCTTTTTATTACAGAAAAATCCACTTTTCCATTGTTATTAGAGAAACAGATATTTAATAGCTACAGTTACACCTTTTCATTACTATTGCAAACTAATTTGGGAAAGTGATCAGGAACAGTTACAGATTTTCAGTACTTAACAAATCCCACAGGTTCAATAATGTATTAGGTCCTTACATATGAAATTGGCGTTTTGTATGGGAGGAACATAAAGTCGATTTTTTTTTAATATAATATATATATTTAATCAAAGTATGTACCATTGCTATCTATGCACTTTTGCCACCTTATAGGTAGTTCATTGATCCCTTTACTAAAAAAGCCATTCGGACGGGAATCAATAAAATCTTTGAAAGCGCTTTGGACTGCCTCATCGGAGTTAAATTTTTTCCCTTGTAAGAAGTTATCCAAATTTCGAAAAAAATGGTAATCTGTTGGAGCAAGGTCCGGGGAGTAAGGTGGATGTCTTAGGCATTCCAATTGAAGCTCCTCTAATTTGGTAGCCGTCTGTTATGCAGTGTGTGGTCTAGCGTTGTCCTGAAGCAGCAGTGGCCTAGAACGATTGACCAGCCTCGGTTGTTTAGCAGCTAGCTTTTCCATCATGGATTGCAGTTGCTGACAATAGATATCCGCCGTAATCGTCTGGCCAGATTTAAGACAGCTGTAGTGAACGACGCCGGCGCTAGTCCACCAAACGCTCACAGGTAATTTTTTTTGAGTCAATTTTCGTTTGGGGCAGGATTTGGCTGGTTCGCCAGGGTTCAACCATTGCGATGAGCGTTTCCGATTATCATACAGGATCCATTTTTCATCACAGGTAATGATTCGATTTAAAATCCCTTCATTACTGTGCCGGTTGAGTAATGTAACACAGCAGTCTACGCGCGTTTGTCGGTATGCTGCACTCAATTCATGAGGTACCCACCTTTCAAGCTTTTTCACCTTCCCAATTTGCTTCAAGTGAACTAAAACAGTTTTATCACTAACACCGCAGCCTGCAGCTAGCTCGGACGTGGTTTGCGATGGATCCGCTTCCACAATGACCTTCAATTCTTCATTGTCAACTTTGGTCTCCGGCCGTCCACGGGGCTTGTTCTGCAGGTCGAAATTTCCAGAACGAAAACGTTGGAACCAAAAACGCACTGTGTTTTCTTTTGCGACACCCTCGCCGTACACATCATTAATCCTTCGAGCCGTTTCTGCAGCACTGGTGCCACGATGGAACTCGTACTCGTAAATAACGCGATATTTCAAGTTTTCCATTTTGTAAACAGAGTGGCGTAAAAAAAAAACCAAAAGAGAAAAAAACAAATGAATTACGATTTTCAAAACACAAAAGCATGAGTAAATACCTGTATAAATTTGAAATTGGAATTTCTAACCAAAGAAGAGATATTTGAGATCAAAGTGGCCAGTACGACAAAACGCCAATTTCATATGTAAGGACCTAATATATTGAACCTCTGGGATTTGTAAGTACTAAAATCCATGGGGCAACTTCTCCAAGACGGCTGGTCACCGCGGGGAAGAATGACCAACTCCCTCCAAGAAGGAAAAACAAAGGCAACTGTGTACACATATGCACACTGAACACATTAACATTGCGAACAGAGGAGAGCCTTAAAGAGCTTGAAATTGCCCTAACTAACTTAAAATGGGACATACTTGGGGTGTGCGAGATGAGAAGAGTAGGAGAAGGAATTGAAGAGAGAGATAGCTACATCCTTTACCATAAAGGTGGGGAATCTGCACACTACGGAGTGGGGTTCCTTATCAAAAAAAGTCACAAAAGTAAAATAATTGGGTTTGAAGGCATATCGGACAGAATAGCCATCATCCACTTAAACATACCCCAATATAAAAAGAACTGGACAATTGTTGAAATATATTCCCCTACTGAACAAGCCAACAAAAGGGACATAGAAGATTTCTACAACTCTTTAACTGATGTAGTGGATAAATATTCCTGCAATAACCTTATTCTAATGGGTGATTTCAATGCTAGGGTGGGGACAAGAGAAGCCGGAGAGGAAATAGTTTTGGGTAAATATGGACATGGAGAGAGAAGCAAAAATGGACAAAGGCTTTGCAACCTCTTGCTGGAGCACAACCTCGTTCTACTGAATTCTGTGTTTAAAAAAAAGCCCAAGTCAAAATGGACGTGGATATCTCCAGACGGAGTGCACAAAAATGAAATTGATTATATAATATCCAACAAAAGAAATTTTTTTGCTGACACTCATGTTATCCAGAATCTGAATTTCAATACAAATCACCGGATGGTACGAGGTCGCCTCAACCTAAACCCAGCAAAGAAGTCCAGGAACCACATAATCAAGAAGCAGCTATTACCTCAAGTACCTGCTGTGAAAGAAGCTGATCTTACCTCTCTAAAGTCCCTTCTCACCATCGCAGACTCTGACATAGATCTTATAGAAAAATACAACCAAATAGAAACAAAACTCAAAGAAATAACTAAATCCATTCCTAAGAACAACAAATCTCAAGATATAAGCGAAAAAACTTTGGAACTCTTGGAAAAAAGAAAAATACTAAAGATAGGTCAAGGAAATAGAGTAACACATAAGAAAATAGCAAAAATAAACAAAAAAATAAGGAAGAGTATGAAAAATGACAAGAAAAGGAAAAGACTACAAACATTAGATAAGCATATCCAAAAAACTGGGGGCATCAAAAAAGCCTTAAAAGAACTACGAGAGAAAGGGAAGGAGTGGATTCCACAACTGAAAAATAACAAGTTAAACATAACCAAAAGAAAAATGATACAAAAATTAGCTACAGACTTCTATAAAACACTGTACTCAAATGAAAACTCTGATATTAAGCAAATACAAAATACAGAAATATCAATAGAAGAATCCATAACTAATACCGAAAATGAACCGGAGATCTTACTATCAGAAACTGTGAAAGCTATAAAGTCCCAAAAAAGCTCCAGGACCTGATAATATCCCAAATGAGCTGATGAGAGGCACTATAAACGAAATAAGTCCTATACTAACAAAAATTTTCAACGACATCCTCCATACAGGGTTCATTCCAAGCCAATGGGCAACCTCTCACATCATCCTCATTCATAAAAAAGGAGCTAAAGATGAGATTGACAATTACAGACCAATAAGCTTGATATCAAATGTCTACAAAGTATTTGCTAAAATAATACTGGAGAGGATCTCAAGAAAGCTGGATGAGAACCAACCAATAGAGCAAGCAGGGTTTAGGAAGAACTTTAGCACCATCGATCATATCCATACAGTTAAGCAACTTTTGCAAAAATATAACGAGTATCAAAAACACTTATACCTTGCATTTATAGACTATTCCAAAGCGTTTGACAGCCTAATACACAAGTACATTTGGCTAAGCCTAGAGGAACAAGGAATCAGTAAAGTGTACATAAATTTAATAAAAACCATCTATACCAAAAGTGAAAGTCGTGTCAAGCTAGAAACAACAGGGGACCCTTTCCAAATAAATAGAGGAGTTAGGCAAGGAGACCCACTTTCGCCAAAACTTTTCTCCGCAGTCCTAGAGAGCATCTTTCGTAAAATAGACTGGTCTAAATTTGGTCTAAACATCAACGGTCGACGCCTGAACCACCTCCGATTCGCCGACGATTTAGTCTTATTTGAAGAAGATCCAATCAAACTTCAGGTCATGATCGAGCAACTAGCAAAAGAAAGTAAAAAAGTTGGACTAAAAATGAATTTACAGAAGACTAAGGTGATGACCAATACAAAACGAATTGACATAAAACTGAACGGGACCTCACTTGAATATGTTGATGAGTATGTTTACCTCGGGCAAATAATCTCTCCTGCTGACCAAATGGCCAAGGAAATCAACAAACGAGTTACAAATGGGTGGAAAAAATACTGGTCACTGAAAGAAATAATGAAAAGCAATGATTTAGATATCAAAATCAAACGAAAAGCTTTCAACACTTGCATACTACCCTGTATTACATATGGTTGTGAAACCTGGGCACTCACTCAACAACATAGAGACAAGCTTGCAGTGTGCCAACGGGCAATGGAGAGGAGTATGCTCGGAATAAGCATCAACGATCACATTTCTTGTTCATTCATTAGACAAAAAACCAAAGTTTCCGACATACTCACTCGCATCGATAAACAAAAGTGGCGATGGACAGGCCATATGTTGCGTTGTGGCATAGAAAAGTGGTCTAAGCAGGTCACTCTTTGGCACCCTCGTGAAGGCAAGCGTAACCAGGGACGACCTCTGAGACGCTGGGAAGATGAGATAAGACTAACTTTAGGCCCTTACTGGTCAAGAGTAGCTTTAGACAGAGCGCACTGGAAGGAATTGGAGGAGGCCTTTGCCGAAAGGCACTCCAAAATTAGGGACATAATTTAAAAATTTTAGATATTAATAATATGTAATTGTCACTAATTCTGGTGTAAATAAAAGGCTATTTTATTTTATTTTATTTTTATAAAATCCATGGGGACAAAGCCTCAGGCAAAACCTAGTAAAAATATAAAAGTTCTTGTACAAAGAGAGCTTTGACTTTTATCCCAGTTGCACCAATGATAGCCCTCATTATAAAAAAAAGATTCCGACGAATTGAGAACCTCCTCCTTTTTTTGAAGTTGGTTAATTAAGCTTTGATAATATTCTTAGGGCGAGTTGGATCTGTGTGAGTCCGTGGACCCCAACTGTGATGGCGGCGGCAAGAAGGTGGTGGTCGGCGTATGCGCCATGGCCAAGAAGTCGCAGTCCAAGCCCATGAAGGAGATTCTCACGCGCCTCGATGAGTTTGAGTTCATCAAGATGCTCGTCTTCCCAGAGGAGGTTATCCTGAAGGTTCTGCTCAATATCTAACTCTATAGTGGAACAAAATTATGTTTTAAGTAGAAAAACTAAGTGGAGCAGACAATGAATATCTGTTTTGACTTTACACACTGGCAGTGCCATGCTCTTGTATGAAAAATTTTGGAATTTGTTTTGTGAATAGCCCTTTAAGGCGCTGTGATCAGTCAAATGGGGCAAATTGTGTTCGTATAGCATCATTTTATGTAAAATCTACAGGTCTTGTCACTGTTAAAAAAATATGTGGATATAATTATTGAAAGTATTTCTGATATGGTGGCTGATGCCGAAACACGATTTCGAAATACTTATTTGGCACACAATCATAGGTCCTCAGAAGTGTGGCTACAATCAGATTTTAATTACTTTTAGTTACAATCAGATAAATGCATTAAAGATCCAAAAAACTCTCCTCTGTTTCAAGCTTTGAATTTCTGCTTAAAGCTGATTGTCGGCGTCATGAACGCACGCAATTAAAATCTCGCTTATATTCTAAAAACAATTTTGTTTCACTATTTTACTTTAAAATAGTCTTAATAACAATTACGTAAAGCAATCTTTCATTGGTGCTTTAGTGTAACATGTATACTAACATTTAGAGCACTGTATTACAAGCATTGTTATCACACATAATAAAGGCTTAAGTTAGTGTGTGTACTGTGTATGTAACTTCTTCACACCAACTTAACTTTTTTTTTCGGAAATATATAATAGAGATAGATTTTATACACCTTGGCTTAACACAAAGGCTGGTTTGACTTCTCACATGATGTGTGAAAAACCGAAACTCAGGCAGGTAAAGCCGCAGATAACAGTATCTAGTACATATAATGCATGTGGCTAATATTGTCATTCGATACCAGTGACGCTTTGTATGTAATCCTATAGCTACAGTGTTCTATGGCTACAGCGCATTGTGGATTGTTAGTCCATGTTTTTATGACATGTGTTTGGAAAAGTTTGCTCACTTTGGCGGATGAATTCACAGAAGCCGGTTGAGGAGTGGCCGATTTGCGACTGTTTAATTTCATTCCACTCAAAAGGCTTCCCCCTTGATAAGGCGATTCAGTACGAGAAATTGAGGAAGCCATATGTGATAAACAATCTTCACATGCAATATGACATTCAGGTATATTTTTTCATACATTTCATTATTCATTGTAATTTTAATATCTTATACTTATTTTGTGGTTCAAAAACAATACTTCTCTTTACTGCAAATTGCAATCCCTGATTAAAAACTTGCGCAACAACATATTGACACTAAAAAGTTAAAATTGTCTATAAACTGTGGTATCTATTCTGACACAAATTATGCATTCGTTAACAGCAAATTCAGCCAATGAAGGGAAACTATTTACTGCTGTATATGATTAGGATAAATATATTTTTCTCACACAATAAAGAGCCTGTTACTGTCATGAAAAATTCAATAAAATCATATTTCACATCACAATAATATACACAATTCAATGTGGAAATCGCAATTCTCCTTTACTTATACTCTGCGCTAATATTTTTAGGATCGCAGAAAAGTTTACGCAATATTAGAAAGTGAAGGAATAGAAATACCGCGATACGCTGTTTTGGATAGAGATTCGCCGGACCCCAAACGTAAGTTATCAGTTTTGTCTACAATAGAATGGTATGAAAACTTAATCTTGCTCCAAATGCAACATCTCTTAATATTTCCCTTTAGATCATGAGTTAGTGGAATCTGAAGACCATGTGGAAGTGAATGGAGTGGTGTTCAACAAGCCATTTGTAGAGAAACCCGTGTCGGCAGAGGATCACAACATTTATATTTACTACCCTACATCAGCTGGGGGAGGGAGTCAACGACTTTTTAGAAAAGTAAGTTTTTACTGACACTTGATAACATTTGCTTTAACTGTGTTGATAATTTTTCACACACATAATTCACATCGCAATCTAGCCTCAAAGTAAGCGATAGCTTGTGTTATGATAAATACACATGTAACATACTTATATTAAAAAACCCCAGACACTGGTAAACATTCATGCTCATCACACAAACATTTACGAGTAGTGGGAATCGAACCCACGACCTCCGACGCAGATGGCAGGTTCGCTACCGCTACGCCATTCGGTCATCACTAAGCGTCGTCGTAAATTGTTGATATTTTGTCTAGAATTTTAAGAACTACAACATATTCGTTATTTACAGATTGGAAGTAGGAGTAGCATTTACTCCCCGGAGTCCAGAGTGAGGAAAACTGGATCATTCATTTATGAAGATTTTATGCCAACTGATGGTAAGTTTTAGTAAAGCTGATATCTTTTGAACAGGCGACTAAATGTGTAATCTTTCAGATTTGTCGTTGACTTATTTCCCCCTCTTTTCCTTCCACATAATCGTTCTAAGTATTTTTCAGTTGGTATTTTATACCAAATTTTTAGTAAATTTTAGTCTTCTCCGTCAACGTCAATATCAATGGACAATGGTCATTTAAAACAATTAATGTTGTAAAGAAAAACTAATAGATGAAAACACCTTAGCCTCTTTACACTGTAAAACAATATCATAATGGCTTATTCATACCAAATTCGAACCAAACTTGGACGCTCAGAATCGTCAACTTGTATCGACGGTTCGACGATTGATATACCTAATGACGGCTACCCACCGATAAGAAATGGGCATCGGAACAATTTACGTAAACCTTTTTCGTACAAGTAAACAGTATTCTGTATTCCAGGCCATTTGTTAAAATTCAATAGGTGGCTGCTGAGCTTGGAACTACAGCGTGGCCTTACCTGGTGGCAAAACAAGCATTTTTGGCACCGATAAACTGGCGAAATTTTTTCGCGCCGTCCGCCCTGTTCATGGTACATGTCTATTCGTCTACCACAAAGTCCGGTTCGAACTATCAATCAATCTTGTATTAATAAATGCTCTATTACTTCACCTGTAGCATGTATTAGGTAGTGTACTTCATTCCAGGTACCGACGTGAAGGTTTACACGGTTGGTCCGGACTACGCTCATGCCGAAGCGCGAAAGAGCCCGGCGTTGGACGGGAAAGTAGAGAGGGATTCTGAAGGGAAGGAGATACGGTACCCGGTTATATTGTCCAATCAAGAGAAATTGATATCCAGGAAAGTTTGTCTGGCTTTCAAGCAGACTGTCTGTGGATTTGATTTGTTGAGGTAAGTTGAAAATCGGTCACTGCAGAATGAGGATAGTCATACGTTTAGTGAATCTTTGAGACAGAGTGAGTAATATAGTGATAAGAAAGAGAAGGTAGTTGAAAGAAGATGTAATGACAAAAATGGGGAATGGAAGCTTGCGATGGTTTGCGTTTTAGATCGAATGAAGAGACATAATATATGGTGCAAACGTGGAATAAAATACAAGCAGAGAACGTCCTAGAAGTTCGTTCGTTCGTTGGTTTCAACCGACGGAAGTCCACTGCTGGACAAAGGCCTCCTGCAATGCTTTCCAGCCCGCACGGTCCTGCGCCATTTGTATCCAGCGCCTTCCCGCGAATCTTTTAATGTCGTCACTCCACCTGCTCGGAGATCTGCCAACACTGCGCTTTCCCGTGCGGGGTCGCCATTCCAGCACTTTGGGTAGAAGTACTTTAATAGAATAAATTAGTAAAGTCCTTAAACAGCGCGAGTAGGTAAAAAATTAAGAGCGTTCAACAAAAGATTGATGCATGTAAATGCTGTCAGGTTCTTGCAAATTCATTGTCTCTACATACATCTGTGGGCCAAGGCGTTCTTTTGGGCTAATACACCGATAAGAAACCTCAGGATATGGGCATCCAAACGATTTACGTAAACCTTTTTCGTACAAGCAAACAGTAGCGCCTATCTGTTAAAATTCTATAGGTGGCTGCTGAGCGAACTACACCAATACAAGCCTTAATGTTGGTTGTTTGGCACTGATAAATTGGTAACATTTTTTCGCGCAGTCCGTCCTGTCCAGGGTACAAGTCTATTTGAGTTACTTAGAAAATAGGAGTAGCAGAAAACTTCTGCTACTCGTATTTTCTAAGTAGCTCTTCTCTGATTAGTGTTCAACAATTTCAGAGCAAACGGCAAATCGTTTGTATGCGACGTGAACGGGTTCTCGTTCGTCAAGAACTCAAACAAGTACTACGATGACTGCGCGAAGATACTGGGGAACATGATACTAAGGGAACTCGCGCCGACGCTGCACATCCCCTGGTCGGTGCCCTTCCAACTGGACGACCCGCCCATCGTGCCCACGACATTCGGCAAGATGATGGAGCTGAGGTGCGTGGTGGCGGTCATAAGACACGGGGACAGGACGCCCAAGCAGAAGATGAAAGTCGAGGTTCGCCATCCAAGGTAATTATGAAATCTGTATGTTTTTTAAGGGTTTGTTCAAGACTGAACATCCTATCTTCTTCTTGTCTGTTATATAATCTGAATCTCGAAAACAGCTCCAACGATTTCATTAAATTTAACATACAAGGATTTTCGGAGGCGATCAATTGATTGATTCATTTTTGGAAAACGTCGTATTTACCGAAAAAAAAAATACCGAGCGAAGCCCAGTCACCCAGATTTGTTATAAAATCTTTCGAAATGTTACATTATTTATTGTTTCGGCTCTTAAGGGGATTTATTGAATTTATTTTTGTCTTTCTCACTCTCACGGAGATTTGGTAGGTGCGTTTGAATGCAGCGTCGCGGAAGAATATAGCAGAAAAACGACGTTTTACCTAATTACTCAAAAACTAAGCCAGTTATCAAAAATCTGTTCTAAGCGTTTTAGGATATTATTATTACCGATACATTAAAACAAAAATTACAACTACATCCATTGTAGTTTCCGATAAAACATAGAAAAACTGAGATTTTGGAGCAACTTTTGGGAGAACTTTCTGTCGAGAAAATTTTATCCAATCGTGTTTCTGCTTCTAAGCGATTTTAGATTAAAGACCCAAAATACATGACGTGTAAATTTGAAAGTAATAATTTGTCTTTATAGTTTTTGCATAAAACTTCATTCAAAATCACCTAAATACGGCTTGTAGGCCGTTAAAATAAGTAGCTAATGTTAAAATTAGGTGGTTTATCAACTTGTAAATAGTATTATTTCGTGGCCCTGAGGGAATAATCAACCTGTGTTCCAAATTTCAACCAAAACGGTCCAATATTTGTGTTGTGTGTGTAAAGTGAACACTTTCTTCGCAATATTAGTTTGATATTCAACAAATTTTAAAGTGCTGCAAAAGCAGATAGAATATTTTATAAATTAAAAATGTCGAGTAACATTATCGCAAATGAGATCATAATAGTCTGATAGCGATAACAGCCAGTTCAGCCTTCAGTGTTTAGATTGTGATCTCACTAACAACATCCTTACTTCGTTTATATTACTTCTGAACACAATAGAAAATATGAAACAATATAATCTGTAATAAATCTAATATATAAAAATCTCTCGCCAATCTTTGTTACCAAACTGCGAAATTGCTCGACCGATTGCTATGAAATTTTCAGTGTATGATCACTGGACCTGAGAGTAGGTTGTTATCTTTTTTTATTATATCTATCAGCTAGTAATAAAATATAATAAAATAATTTATGGAATGTAAATTACTCGTAATTCATAATTCATAAATCACTTTGGTAACAAATAACAATGCCCCATTATTCTTTATCCGTTACGAATTTCCATAGATTAATAATTAAAGCTATAATAATAACTTAGTATAGTCAACGCAATATTATGTCGTTGCACGTTGTCATTGTCTTACTATATTGTCTATAGCTAAAAAGGTTTGTCTAAGTGTATTAATATTATATTATTATTGTTTGTATTCGAAGTTGGGCAATGTTTCCTTCAATCATTAATAGTCCTTCGTATTATAAAACTTGATGTGCAAAGAAACGACAAAATTATCGACAATACGTAGGACTATTAGTGATTGAACGAAACATTGCGTGACTTCGAATTGGTGCATATTAAAAATTATTTCACTCTTTGTGTCTAGTGACATTTGAAGTTGGTTTTTTGGAAAGAATTTTTCTCTATTTAACATTTCTGTAAAATATTATGATGATTCGTTGTATATGCATTGTCTGTAGGTATTGTCTTAGTATATTCTTGCCAGGGTTGATATTAGTATCCCCTTAATACTAACATTAAGTTTGAAACGTTATTGTTGCAGGTTCTTTGAGATATTTGAAAAGTACGAAGGCTTCAAGCGCGGCCATGTGAAGCTAAAGAAGCCCAAACAGCTGCAAGAGATCCTCGACATCGCGCGCGCGCTGCTGGCCGACATACACACGCGCCACGCCGACCCCGAGATCGAGGAGAAACAGGGAAAGCTCGAACAGCTCAAGAGCGTGCTAGAAATGTAAGTATGCATACCGTGGCAGCTGGGGGGCTATTCACGTTACGTGTCGGCTACATTTCCTGATGTGAAATGTTTAAAAAGGTGATGGCATTTACATTATAAGCAGACGATATTGAAATCAAAACATTTTTTGTGAACACTGAAAAAATAATTTTAAGCCGATTAACATAGAGCATACAATTGAATTTAGTGCAAACGCCATGTTGGTCGACAATTCTGAGATTGAAATTACTAAAGCGCGTCAAAGTCGAGCATTGTATTTCCTATGATGAAATACATTAAATTTTACACTCAAAGCTATTAGACGTTTATTCTTCAGTGTTAATATTTTTTCTTTTCCTTGTTCCACATCACCACACATCACTATGTGTGAAAACATTACGAGAATGTCATAGCTGTACCTTTTTGTGTTCGATCTGGATTTGGATCACCATTTTTCCACCTCACCTTGAGTCACCGGTGGGCTTTCATTTTTAAGTCGGTTGTGCCACCAATGTGCAAAAAGCTGTTAGCTTCTTCCTTTTTGGAATGCTCTCATAATATTTATTTGCCATATAATACAACCCAAGTAACTTTTAAAAAGAGTGAATAAGCATCTCGTAGATAAGCGCGCTCCATCTTCGCGCCATCTGCGCTATCTATTTACTACAACTTAATTGTTCCTTCGAATCGTAGAAAAATCGCCGAAAGAATAAGCAAACCACGCTGCTGAAATCGACACTTTCTTTCTTGGAGTGCCAACAGAAGTGAAAACTCAAACAGAGGTGTCGGTTACAATTACAGAGTTCAATTCAGAGACTTTCCAATCTCTAAAATGTACAACGCCTAAAGAAGTTTTAACTTCAAAAACACATTCACTAAGGCATCTGTAAGAGATACTCATTTGTTCCTTTTTTGTGATCCTTGTGCAATGTGCATGTCCGCTCTATATTTATGTATTTGTAAATTTCCATGTACAGAATAATGAAATAAATTCGCAGTACTGGATAGGATGTTTTGTTATCTCATAATCGAGGTTTAGATTAGCGATAAAACTTGCAGAAGTTGACTTCTGCAAGCTCTTCCTCTTTTGTTTAGCAGCTTGCATGACTGTTTACATTGCTTCCAGAAGTCAACTTCTGCAAGTTTTGTTGCTAATCTAAACACCGCCTTCTGTGTGGCTTGTTGCAGGTACGGACACTTCTCGGGCATCAACCGCAAGGTGCAGATGAAGTACCAGCCGCGGGGCCGCCCGCGCGGCTCCAGCTCCGACGACGGTAACACGCCCGCCACGCACGGTCCGCCCGCCATCTTACCTTACCTACAGCTTGCTACTATGATAAAGCACGGTCGCGGAGCACGAAGAATTTCGTACATTAACCTGTTACTACCTGTCTCTGTCACTCCCGCGTCAAAATAATGCGGTCACGCTCGCACAGATGCAATGACCCCGTCCTGTGCGAGCGTGACCGCATTATTTTGACGCGGGAGTGACAGAGACAGGTAGTAACAGGTTAATGTACGAAATTCTTCGTGCTCCGCGACCGTGCTATAGTAGTGTTATTATCTCGCTGCAGACTCAGTCATAAATCATTCGAGTGTTTCGCTTTTGTTGTTCTGCAGTAATGCACAACTCAACAAAGAACAACAAAAGCGAAACGCTCGAATGATTTATGACCGAGTCTGCAGCGAGATAATAACACTACTATAGCGCTGCCTAGTGGGACCGACTCGCTCTAGCGGTCCCACTATACCGCCTATAGTAGTGTTATTGTCTCGCTGCAGACTCGTTCATAAATCATTCGAGGGTTTCGCTCTCTTTCACACTCACGGGCTTTCATAGCACGGCTCCTGTGCAATACTGCAGTCGATGATAGTAGGGGAGCCCAAGAGGGGATTTTTGAAGTGACTCGAGCGTGTCAGAAAATTATATAGGGAGAATCCTTGCATCCTTTAAAGTACCTCTACCAAGTATGAACCCTCCATATGGTGGGGTGTGTTGAGGGGAACCTATCAATAATTATTATTTAATAGGCTATTTATACTAAATATATATATTTTAATAGTTATACTAAATAGGCATATTTGTTAGCATAAATGTTTAGCCTATTTAGTATAACTATTTTATTAGTAACTAGCAAACGCCCGCGGCTTCGCTCACGTTAACTTCTGAGTTATGCTTTACTATGGTGGTTTAATTTCCAAAATTCCTGCATTACACACCATTTTGCCCACAACATTTTCTCTTGCTTCCTGGCAATAGTCACATATTGATTTTGAAAAATTCGATCGTCACAAAAAAGTTAAATATGGTGGTCATTTTTAGGGTTCCGTACCCAAAGGGTAAAAGCTCTTACTAAGACTCCACCGTCCGTTCGTCCATCCGGCCGTGGTTGCTTGCTACCATGGTAAGTCATATAAGTAGGTACAAAATTGTGGCCAATTCTTTTAAATGTTTACCAAAAATTCCTTTTCTATGCTCGCTGCGATAATCAGATATCAATTTTGAAAACAATCGGCCCAGTAACAAAAAAGTTCAAAATGGCGGCTACTTTTTAAAATGTTGACTACAAATTCTTTCTCTATGCTTGCTGCCATTGTCAAATATCGATTTTCAAAGCAATCGGCCCAGTAACAAAAAAGTTCAAAATGGCGGCCAATTTTTTAAATTTTGACTACAAATTCCTTCTCGATGCTTGGTGAAATAATCAGATGTCGATTTTCAAAGCAATCGACCCAGTAACAAAAAATTTCAAAATGGCGGACACTTTTTTAATTTTGACCACAAATTCCTTCTCTATGCTTGCTGCCATAGTCAAATATCCATTTTCAAAGAAATCGACCCAGTAACAAAAAATTTCAAAATGGCGGACACTTTTTTTAATTTTGACCACAAATTCCTTCTCTATGCTTGCTGCCATAGTCAAATATCCATTTTCAAAGAAATCGGCCCAGTAACAAAAAAGTTCAAAATGGCGGCCACTTTTTTTAAATTTTGACCACAAATTCCTTCTCTATGCTTGCTGCCATAGTCAAATATCGATTTTCAAAGCAATCGGCCCGGTAACAAAAAAGTTCAAAATGGCGGCCACTTTTTTAAATTTTGACCACAAATTCCTTCTCTATGCTTGCTGCCATAGTCAAATATCGATTTTCAAAGCAATCGGCCCAGTAACAAAAAAGTTCAAAATGGCGGCCACTTTTTTAAATTTTGACCACAAATTCCTTCTCTATGCTTGCTGCCATAGTCAAATATCGATTTTCAAAGCAATCGGCCCAGTAACAAAAAAGTTCAAAATGGCGGCCACTTTTTTAAATTTTGACCACAAATTCCTTCTCTATGCTTGCTGCCATAGTCAAATATCGATTTTCAAAGCAATCGACCCAGTAACAAAAAAGTTCAAAATGGCGGCCACTTTTTTAAATTTTGACCACAAATTCCTTCTCTATGCTTGCTGCCATAGTCAAATATCGATTTTCAAAGCAAGCGGCCCAGTAACAAAAAAGTTCAAAATGGCGGCCTATTTTTTAAATTTTGACCACAAATTCCTTCTCTATGCGTGCTGCCATAGTCAAATATTGATTTTCAAAGCAATCGGCCCAGTAACTAAAAAGTTCAAAATGGCGGCCACTTTTTTAAATTTTGACCACAAATTCCTTCTCTATGCTTGCTGCCATAGTCAAATATCGATTTTCAAAGCAATGAAAATGAAAATGAAAATGAAAATGAAAATGAAAATGAAAATATTTATTTTTCACATAGGCCTAAATAACAGGCTCTTATGAAAAGTCAAAACTCTACCGCCAGGTTCAGAAAGCAGGTTTGCACCGAGAAGAACTGGCAAGAAACTCGGCACTTGCTCTTTTCAAAAATGTCATTGTTATAATATTTATAATTTCTTATAGATTATGAAAAATTATAACATATTTTTAAGATATCTCGTGAGGAGATGGAAGCATATTTCTATCATTCCAAGAATCATTGTCGTTAAGAAATTCTTCAATGGTATAGTAACCATGATTAATTAAATGTTTCTTGATAGTGTCTTTAAACCTGTGCAAAGGTAAGTCCAAAACAGACTTCGGGATCATATTGTAGAAGCGTACACTCAACCCCACAAATGACCTCTGTACCTTACGCAAACGGTGTGGCACTATAACCAACTTATGTCCTCCATTTCTAATTGGACGATTACTTATATCTATCCGTTGCTTATAATTATTAATATTTTGACGAACAAATAGTAAGCAATTATAAATGTATTGAGATGCCACTGTAAGAATACCTATTTCTTTAAATTTTTGGCGAAGAGATTCGCGTGGCTTCATTTTGTATATGGCTCTAATTGCTCTCTTTTGTAATACAAATATGGTTTGAATATCAGCAGCTTTGCCCCACAATAGAATACCATAGGACATAACACTGTGGAAATAGGCATAATAAACAAGCTTGGCTGTATCAATGTCTGTAAATTGCCTAATTTTTCTCACAGCATAGGCAGCTGAACTAAGTTTACCTGCCAAAGTCTCAATATGAGCGCCCCATTGTAATTTACTGTCTAAGGTCACCCCCAGAAATACAGTAGAGTTTTCCATTTTTAGTGTTTCTCCATTCACAATCACCTTTTTGTTGCTAACTATATTTTTTAGGTTTGGTAGTGCAAACTCAATGCACTTAGTCTTTTTTGAATTTAAAAGTAAATTGTTAACTGTGAACCAGTGCGATACGTGCGCAATAGCAGAATTTACATCGTCAAAATTGTCTTTACTTTTATCTGTTTTAAAAACGAGAGAAGTGTCATCAGCAAACAATACTATTTCGCAAATACCGTCTACATGGTGCGGTAAATCATTTATATACACTAAAAACGGAAAAGGGCCCAAAATTGAACCCTGTGGCACACCCATTTTGGGGGAACAACCCTGCGACTTTGTGTCATTTATGCATACCCTTTGTGTTCGATCACTCAGATAAGAGGCAACGAAATCAAGAGCTCTGTCTCTGATACCGTAGTGGCTAAGTTTAAATAGTAGCGTCTGATCGGCCCAGTAACAAAAAAGTTCAAAATGGCGGCCTATTTTTTAAATTTTGACCACAAATTCCGTCTCTATGCTTGCTGCCATAGTCAAATATTGATTTTCAAAGCAATCGGCCCAGTAACAAAAAAGTTCAAAATGGCGGCCAAAAAATTCAAAATTTTTTCTCCTCAAAATTTGAATCTCGAAAATCCCTTTCTGAATACGAATTCATGATATACCTAATACCAACCTAGGTACCAAATTTCAGATCTCTACGACTTTTAATTTCGCTGGAATCCCTGGAACAACGCAAAAATTACACTTTTGTATGGGAAAATCCCTTAAAAGTAGGATTTTTATCCCTTCCAATTTGAATTTCTGGAATCCCCGTCTTAGTACAAATTCATGACCTAATGTCAATGTAGGTACCAAATTTCAGATCTCTACGACTTGTAGTTTTTCGGGAATTCCTGGAACAACAAAAAGAATTACAATTTTGTATGGAGAAATCCCTTTAATGTACTATTTCTACCCCTTAAACATGGAATTTCTGGAATCCCCGTCTTAGTACGAATTCATGACCTAATATCTACCTAGATACCAAATTTCAGATCTCTACCACTTTTAGTTTTTCTGGAATGCCTGGAACAACGAAAAAAATTACAATTTTGTATGGAGAAATCCCTTTAATGTACTATTTCTACCCCTTAAACATGGAATTTCTGGAATCCCCGTCTTAGTACGAATTCATGACCTAATATCTTCCTAGGTACCAAATTTGAGATCTCTACGACTTTTAGTTTTTCGGGAATTCCTGGAACAACGAAAAAATTTTACTTTTGTATGGGAAATACCCTTAAATGTATGATTTTTACCCCTTAAACATGGAATTTCTGGAATCCCCGTCTTAGTACTAATTCATGACCTAATATCTACCTAGATACCAAATTTCAGATCTCTACGACTTTTAGTTTTTCTGGAATGCCTGGAACAACGAAAAAATTACAATTTTGTATGGAGAAATCCCTTTAATGTACTATTTCTACCCCTTAAACATGGAATTTCTGGAATCCCCGTCTTAGTACGAATTCATGACCTAATATCTACCTAGATACCAAATTTCAGACCTCTACGACTTTTAGTTTTTCTGGAATGCCTGGAACAACGAAAAAAATTACAATTTTGTATGGAGAAATCCCTTTAATGTACTATTTCTACCCCTTAAACATGGAATTTCTGGAATCCCCGTCTTAGTACGAATTCATGAGCTAATATTTTCCTTGGTACGAAATTTAAGATCTCTACGACTTTTAGTTTTTCGGGAATTCCTGGAACAACGAAAAAATTTTACTTTTGTATGGGAAATACCCTTAAATGTATGATTTTTACCCCTTAAACATGTAATTTCTGGAATCCCCGTCTTAGTACGAATTCATGACCTAATATCTACCTTAGTACCAAATTTCAGATCTCTACGACCTATAGTTTTGGCGGAATCCGTGGAATAACCAAAATACCTCATTCTTTTTTATATATATAGATTAGTTACCCTCTTTTATGCAAACTAAAAACGTAAAAACTCATTAGTTTGTTATAATTAGTTAGTTAAACACATTAGTACCCATTCGTTACACTGCATACTTAATTAATGCGGTATGTTTACGTCGTAACCGTATGTTTACCGCGCCGTAACCTTGATGATTCCGTTATCGATAACGGCTAGCGCACATCCCTAGTCCGATTATGATTTATGGCCGAATCTGCAGCGAGATAGTAACACTACTATGGCACGGGCCCATTTGCATGACGTTTTCTTATTTTGGAGCTACAGTAGTGGTCAACGGCGAAAATTTGGATTAACGCAATGATGTTGCAGAGTCGATCGTTGCAACTACACGTCCGGGTGTAGATGATGAGATAGTACACTATCGGTAAACACACAAGGGATTTATCGCAATAATATTCGTTTGAGTGGCTACACTGAGTCGTTTCAGTGTCGTCGTATATCACAACACAGTTCGGCACAATAAATCTTTGCCTGTTAATGTAGATATGAACATGGTGTATGAATCTTCGGCCGCTACTGTAGCCTAAGTATTTGTTATTACTTTGACTTGCGAATTACATATTAATTATTATTCAGTTTTTATGGAAGAAAAAAGTCCTTGTGTAAATGGGCCCTTTATAAATAGAGTGTTAAATTAGGAACGGGAGGCTACGAACTTTTAAAGAAGTGGCAGTCTTTTAAAAAGGGTCGATTCTTGAGAATTCTATGATTTTCTTTTTAAACGTTGAAAGGCCTCATTCATTTTGTCAAAAACTCTGTGATTTATTGTTTCAATACCCTAAAACTACCACAAGATAATTGCAGTTTTTACCTCATTGACCGTTTCCTAAGTAACACCCAGGGTAACTCAATTTTTTTAACTGTACATACTTACTATAACTGTATACTTGCTGACTATTGTTATTGCAGTCACTAAATTCCAAAGAGTCAAATAACTTGATGCTTTTTTCATGCATCAACTCGAGTGTGCTGTGTTGTTTTGGCATTAAGAAAGGACAGTATTATAATGTTTAACTGGACTAGGCTTAAATACTGGGTAAAATTGGTGCTAATTATTTTTAAGAAATGTTTCCAATGTAACGTAGGATTATTATCAATCCACAAAGCACTATTCTAACTAAGGAAGAAGTACAATATACATCTTGTATTCTTAGAAAAATTGGGGTTTACTACTGTATGCACTATGACTACTACAATTTTGAGAAAAAAAATTTATAATTAATCATTGAAAGTTACAAGAAATAGTATCATAGAAGTATCATATTATACTAGACATATGGACATTTTTAAAACTTATTAGGTTTACAGGTGAGCTGTACTCATAATGCATAGGATACAAAAGTAGTTTTTAATTTAGTGCCTAAATTAGAGCCCTCTATCATGACAAGTTTTCTTAAAATGAGTTTTCAGACTAGCTTCTTGAAACAAGTTTAGTCGTTCACCTTTTAATAGCTTTTGCTGTTACTTTAGAACGCAAACAAGACATTCGCAAAAAAGATCATCATACTTTATTTTCGTTCCTCGAAATCTTCATGTCCACTGTGCTTATAAAAATTTAAACATTATATCAATACTATTTATAAGAATTTGGTCATTAATCTATGTCAATCCCCATTGAGTTTTTGATGATAAAGTATAAGTAACATTGCGGCCTGGTTCTAGATGGACCTCTGCTAAAACGAGACTGAAATTATTCTCTGTTTTAAATTCATGTACATTCAGGTTTATACCTAACTTTACTCTATAGAATCCTAAGATATTCTAGGAGCAAAGTTCTGTAAGATATCTAGGTCTTATGAATAGTTCCAAGCAAACATTATAGGTAAACAGGTATAAACTTGACCAACCTGATGGTCTGCGGGACGCGGGGCGGGTGATGCGATTGGCTATAATGATACGACAGCGCTGTCAGTGGACAGTGACAGACTAGCTGATTGGTCGACCGCAGGCGCAGACCATCAGGAGGGTCAAGTTTATAGCGGTTCGCCTATTAATAGTAGACCCCTCTATCTTGATTTTCCTTTATAGTTTGTGTGTGAACTATCCTTTATTATGAGAAGTAGTAACAGAGTAGGTAAGATATAGGTAGTTAAATCCCAGAGGACGTGTGATCCACTCCTTGCTAACTCCTTACAAATCAAATGAAACATAAGCGATTGTGAAAGAGGGGGGCGCGTCTTCGTAGATTTAGTTACCTATAAATGTATAATGCATATATTTATATTTTTTTGTATTAACAATTCATAGGTTGTGAAGGCGAGCCATCTTTAGTGCTAATACTGAAGTGGGGCGGGGAGCTGACGCCCGCCGGCCGCATCCAGGCCGAGGAGTTGGGCCGCATGTTCCGGTGCATGTACCCCGGCGGACAGGGCCGGCACATACCAGGTCAGAAGATACTCTAATCTACAGAATAATACTTAAGAGTTGTTGCTTTAGATAATGACTCTTTTTCATTCAAATGAAAAAAAATGAAATTTAGTATACAGGGAGTTTTGGGGGCGATAAAACGATCGATAGCTAGGATTCGTTTTTAGAGAATGTCCTATTAACCAAAAAAAAAAAAACCGAGCAAGGCTCGGTCACCCAGATATTATCATATTATAGCAGTAACAATTAGCGCAGGTGAAGGCGGCACCCAGGGGCTGGGGCTGCTGCGACTGCACTCGACGTTCCGCCACGACCTCAAGATCTACGCGTCGGACGAGGGCCGCGTGCAGATGACCGCGGCGGCCTTCGCCAAGGGGCTGCTGGCGCTGGAGGGCGAGCTCACGCCCATCCTCGTGCAGATGGTCAAGTCGGCCAACACCAACGGGCTGCTGGACAACGACTGCGACTCCTCCAAGATGCAGAACATGTGAGTTGTTGTCACCGATATGTACCTGAGGATTTTTTTTTGAGGACATTACGCACATCGCAATCTAGCCCCAAAGTAAGCGATAGCTTGTGTTATGGGTACTAGATATCTGATAAATATACATACATACTAATAAATATAATATGTTATATATTATTGAAGAACACCCAGACACTGGAAAATATAGGTACTCATCACATAAACATTTACCAGTAGTAGGAATCGAACTCACGGCCTCCGACGCAGATGGCAGGTTCGCTACCGCTACGCCATTCAGTCGTCAAATCGGTGAGGTGGTCGGTGAGGATGAGCCCCTTGGAACGTTTTACATCAACTTTCTTCATTCAAGAAAAAATTAGCCCCATTTGTCAAAATTTTCACGAATACGCCGCAACATGGCGTAAATCGTCCATGTGGAAAGTGGAAACTCACATATTTCCGTCCCTTTTACAAAATTACTCTTACAATCTAGCAACCTAGAGGTAAGATGTTTCATGCAGTTACAAAAAAACGTTTGTGTCAGGGCGAAAGCGCGGCTGCACGAGGCGATGCAAGTGGACCGCGAGTTCACGGCGGAGGACCGCGCGCGCATCAACCCGTGCGCGTCGCTCAGCATCGCGGCCGCGCTCGACTTCGTGAAGAACCCCGCGCAGACGTGCGCGCACGTGCACGCGCTCATCAAGCACCTCGTGCGCATCGTGCTCGCCAAGAAGGACGACCCCAAGACCAAAGGTGAGCGCGGCCCGCTTCTCGTCAAGAACTCCGTGACCACAGGTTAGACTAAACATCTACAGTTCACTATAAACTTTTTTACGAATCAAAATTTCAACTCACAGCGGAATTCGAACCTGCGTCTCCTGGATTTCGCGCCCAGGTGCCTTACCGCTTGGCAAACACACTAAAAACTTAAAGTGTGTGAACACTAATCAAGGAAAATAATCTACAGTTCACCTTGACAAGTGTATAGTTCAACTCGCTAAGAAGCGCCCCACTACTTCTAACTACATGCAATTACTAATGCTTGCTATAGTAGTATTATTATCTCGCTGCAGACTCGGTCATAAATCATTCGAGTGTTTCGCTTTTGTTGTTCTTTGTTGAGTTGTACATAACTGCAGAACAACAAAGGCGAAACACTCGAATGGTTTATGACCGAGTTTGCGGCGAGATAATAACACTACTATAATTGCTACTGCTTTTTGGTTTGTACGCAACCACGGATTACATAATAGTAGTACAGAAGGTTCACTCCTCAAGATGATTTAAAGAAATAGCGACTCTAGCGCTGACACAAAAAAATGCAATTCAGTTCGCAGTAGCACCTGGCTCCGGCTCCGCAAACAACACCCAACAAACGAAAAGTTGTGGTCTCTTTCTATCGCGTAACTTTATCTCATTCGACGTACTAAGGTTGCCTCGCCGTCGGGCGCACGCAGCGCGTGAAATAGACCGTACAAGACCGAACTAACGCGAGCAAAGTAGCCGGCGCGCGGCGGCCGTCTGAATTTAGTACGTCGACACGGCTACCTGTAGTTTCTTCGATTACGTAATAAGTGGTCCTGGCCTGACGCAACACCGAAATCCACGAGTACTTAGGAATGCCCACTGTCATTGATGAAATCAATCAATAAGCAAATGGCAACATTTTCATTGCCACAGATACAATATTATACCACGGCGAGACGTGGGAGCTGATGGGGCGGCGATGGGGTAAGATCGAGAAGGACTTCTGCACGAAAAACAAGACGTACGACATATCGAAGATCCCCGACATCTACGACTGCATCAAGTACGACCTGCAGCACAACCAGCACACGCTGCAGTTCGACTTGGCCGAGGAGTTGTATATTTACGCCAAGTACTTGGCTGATATTGTGATACCGCAGGTGAGAACAAACATGACTAATACATTTTGACTTGGCTTGGAGTTGTACATTTATGCCACATATCTACTTGGCTGATATTGTGGTAGATTCTATTGTGCAAAATCTCGAAACTTAATAATTTAATAAAATAGTGGTTTCCTTTTCCATAGGGCACAGTTTGAAAAGGATGGCACTATTTTTAATTAGACTTGGCTTGGATTTGTACATTTATGCCACATATTTACTTGGCTGATATTGTGGTCGATTCTGTTGTGAAAAATCTCAAAGCTAAATAAGTAAAATAGTGCTATCCTTTTACATAGGGAACAGTTTGAAAAGGATGGCACTATTTTAAATTAGTTTATCGTGTCGCTGAGTGGGCGTGCGTATCGATCGCATGCGCTGTTTGAAGACGCATTCTGTCCTTTTTCTAGCTTTTTCGTCATATCTCTATCCTCTCAAAGTTTTATTGAGCGCTCATCGTTAGACGTAGTTGCAGCGACTTGTTGCAGCTAACTGATATTTTTGTCAGGGGTGTAAAAAAAATATGTTTTCGTACATATTATATAAATTCTTCTTTTTTTTGGTCTGATGGGGGAGGCTTTGGCCGTGGCTAGTTACCATCCTACCAGCAAACACGCACCGTCAAGCGATTTAGCGTTCCGGTGCTATGCTTGTAGAAACCGTTGGGGTAAATTAACCCTTCCAAGTTAGTACGAATCATTATCATCAGGTGAGATCACAGTCAAGTACTAACTTGTAAAGAGTAAAAAAAAATGTGTAATATTTTGCATCAGCCCACCGCAAAAATGTACTGCAGCTATGTCAGATACAAACTAAACAGTATTTGCAGGAGTACGGCCTCACCATGCAAGAGAAGCTCACGATAGGCCAGGGGATATGCACGCCGCTGCTGAAGAAGATACGCGCCGACCTGCAGAGGAACATCGAGGAGTGCGAGGAGAATGTCAACCGGCTCAATCCAAGGTAAAGTCAGATCAAGTTGATAATTTTCCAGAACTAAATCTATATATATAAAAGAGAGTTACCCTTACCACTCACTCACTCACTGACTAATCACGATATCTCAGGAAGTATAAAGCCTACAAACTTGAAATTTGAAAGGTAGGTTCTTTGTAATGGGTAGGTGTCAGCTAAGAAACGATTTTGAGAAACTGCCGCTCTAAGGGGGTGAAATAGGGGTTGGAAGTTTATATGAAAGTCCCGTGTTTTTGAAGTTAGAGACGTGAAAATCGTCATTTAGGTTATCAGCTTCAGATATTAAAAATTTGTATAATATTAAACTGAAAAACACACACCGATTTTCCTTTTAGAATTTTATTCAATTTTACAACATGAATCATCAGAATGAATGACATCTCATGACAGTTCCTCGGCTTCCCGCTTTTTCGCGTGCACCACAGAGCCGACAGAGTGTGTCTCGATAGGCCGGCTGCGCCTCAGATCGATGGTGGCGCCACCAGTCCCATTGCGGTAACGCGGCGCGTCACATCGGCCATCCTACAAAGTGAATACCACCAGGTATTCACAACGTGCATTAGTGGAGAATAGAACACTTAAAATAGGTACATGAACAGATTTTACCAGATCAGACTGAAGTCAGATATTTAACTTTCCAGAAGATCTATAAGATCTTGCGTATCTACAATGTCTGCTTCACTATCGGAATCAGTGCAATAGCTGACAGTACTTTTGTATGGTCGTAATGCATCAGCAGCAACTATCGCTGCAAACTTTTTATAACCTTTCATTCCTTTTACGCTTCGAATTTGATATCGATCATTTAATAATGTCTGCGTTACTTTGTATGGTCCAGCATAAAGATGATCTATCTTGCGATTGACTCCAGTGTCCGTATTGGTGGAAGCGTTATTCCATAAAACTAATTCTCCCTTTTTATATTTTCTCGCTTCTTTTCTGCCTTCATTGCATTTAGTCTCCATGTACATCTGTTTTCTTTTTATGTTTTCGCTCGCACTCTTCCTTTTTGTGGCACTGTCTTCTTCCGGGTTATTACTACTCAGTTCTGGAACTAAACTCTTCTTATGGGCGAACATGAGTTCATATGGCGTGAATTTTGTCGTATCTTGAACGGTTTGATTGATCCCCATGACTATTTCAGGTATTGCAGTGTCCCATAATGTTGGTTCCTGGGCGCTAGTTCTTATTGCATCCAATAATGTCCTGTTTAGGCGTTCAACTTGTCCATTAGCCCGTGGAACTGCAATAGCGTTCAAGGTATGCTGGATTATATGAGTTGTACAGAATGCTTTGAAATACCGGCTGGTAAAAGATAGGCCTCGGTCAGATATTATCCGGTTTGGATAACCTAGTATGGCAAAAATTTCCCTTAACGCCGAGACTGTCTCAATCGATCGTAGACTTTTAGTTACCTTCACCGCTACAAATTTTGTAAAAGAGTCGATCACTGCCAGTACATATTGATTTCCTTTAGCTGACTTTGGAAAAGGTCCCATGTGGTCAATATGCACAGTGTGCATAGGTTGCTCTGGTTTCGTGATAGGATATATTTTGCCAGATGTTTTACCATAGCTTCCTTTCTTAAACAAACATTCTAGACAGGCACTGACATATTTTCTGATAAATCGGGTCATGCGGGGAAACCAGTAGTCTGTTTTGATAGCCTCTTCACACCTCTTCAGCCCTATGTGACCTACATCATCATGAAACATCTTCACGATATGCCATCGAGCATCCTTAGGCACAGCAAGCCGTTCACCATTTAAAGTCTTTCTATAGATGCGTCCGTCTCTGATACAATAATTATTCTTTACATCATTATTAGGTTTTTCAGTTTGAAGCTGATGGTAGATAGACCGAAGTTTTTCATCTTGAAGCTGGGCTGATAGAAACCAGTCCTCAGCATTCGTTACAACTGAGATATCAGAAACTGGATTCCGACTTAGTGCATCGACATGTTTCATACTAGTTCCTGGCCTATAAACCACCTCCATATCATAATCTTGGACTTGGAGCCACCAACGAGCAATCCTCGGTACTATGTCCCGTTTGGTAAACGTGCTTCTAACAGCTGAACAGTCAGTTATAACTTTGAAATGGATCCCTGTTATGTATATTTTGAAGCGCTTTAATGACTCTACCACTGCGAGAGTTTCCAACTCATAACTATGGTAAATCATTTCTTCTCTCGTAGTCACTCTACTAAAAAATATTACTGGTTTTAACTCACCACTAGGCTGTCTCTGTAAGAGGATTCCTGCAATACCCATTTTGGAAGCATCCGTATGTATTTCTGTCTCATACTCCCGATTATACAACGCCAAAACCGGTTTATTTGCAAGCAGTGATTTTAGTTTCTTAAAGGAATCGTCTTGCTGTTTTTCCCAGCCCCATTTTGCATTCTTTTTGGTCAATTCCGTGAGTGGTCTTGCTATAATAGCAAAATTCTGAATGAACTTGCGGAAATACGAACACAGACCTATGAACTGTCGTACTTGGTGAACGTTTACAGGAGTGGGAAAGTTATTCACTGCATCTAACTTTCTGTCCCCTGGGCGAATCCCATTAGGTGATACGACATGTCCTAGATAATTCACTTCAGACTTCAGGAATGTGCATTTTTGTAAATTTAGCTTTAAATTAGACTTTCGCATAAGCTGTAGGACCTTCTTCAGAATTCTAAGTCCATCTTCTACGTTTGACGAGGGAAGTAGTAAATCGTCCATGAATGTCAAAACCTCTTCGAACCGCAAGTTTCCAAGCAGCTTATATATTGTGCGCTGAAATACTGCGGGCGCATTAGCCAATTCAAACGGAACTCTCGAATATTCCCACTGTCCATCGGGTGTTATAAAAGAAGTAAATTTTCTTGACTCCTTAGCCAGAGGGATTTGATGGTAGCCTTGTGCTAAGTCTAGACTTGTGTAAAAGCTCTTGCCTGATAGTTTGTTCAACTGGTCATCAATGTGTGGCAATGGAAATCTGTCCTTGACTGTTATGGCATTCAATGCTCTGTAGTCCACACATAATCTACTATCACCATTCTTCTTCTTAACTAAGATAACTGGTGATGCATAGTTTGACTGAGATTCCTTAACTATGCCCGCATCTACCAAGTCTTTAACTTTAGCCCGCACTATGTCCAATTCTGTCTTCGCAAGCCTATATGGTTTGTGAAAGACAGGCGTTGAAGAAGTCAATTCGATTTTCATTTCAGTTAAATTAGTCCTTCCGAGATCTTTGGTGTCAGCTGCGAAACAATCTTCATATTCAAGTAGCAATTCATACAGTCTACACTGATCCTGTTCTGTTAAATCTCCAATATCGATTTCGGAGAGTGGCATGCTCGCGACCGTTCGAGCTCGAAGGTACGCCAACGTCTGTTGTGGTGCAAGGTCATATATACTGTCAACCCGTATTTCTCTTTGAAGTAGACAATTGGGTCCCAAATTGTCCTGCAGTCCGTTCTGGTAAAATCAATTCAGACAAGATTAAAAAAAATGGTAAATAGATCAAAATCTGAGTCAGGAACAAAATCTACTGAAAGTATCAGAATCAAAATACAAAATTTCAAACAACATACATAATATAATAGATAATTCAGCATGAATTTAACTAGGGAACGATGTAGTTTTCTGTACCGTAAATAAACAGGTGGGCAGAATCAGATAAAGTGGATCAAGTAAATATCAGAATCTGAATCTGATGTGGAACAGATAATAATCAGTATCATATCAGAAATAAGTATTGTTATCAAATCAGAATCTGTATCGCACCAGAATCAGTATCAGATCAGAATCCGTATTAGATCATAAATAGTATAAGATCAGAATCAGTAACGATGTCGGACAGTATCCAGCATAGCATCAGTACCTATATCAGATCAGCACCCGAAACAGGCTTTCAGATTAAGCAGAACACAGATCAGACAGAACACAGTTCAGACAGAACATAGATCAGACAGATAATTCAGATACCGAAAACAGAAGCTCAAGGCAAACAGACAGATTAAATAAAATAAAAAAATTACACACCTCAGTTGTCTCGGCCTGACGGAAACTAGATGTGTCGCTCTCAACCCTTGCTGTCTCGTCGTTCATCAGTGTACATGCTGCAGCACGTGTAATCAGTTCGCCCTTCTGCCATAGTACATCCTCTTGCCCCATGTTATAAACTCTGAGGCAGCCAGTCGCTCCAGTTAGTAAAGTTGCTGGCACAGCAAAGTACTTGTTGTTAAGATCATGGAACCTTGGTGTTGTACACACATCACTGCCATTTGTATTTCCTACAATATTTACTTCCACAAACCGGGACTCTTGTGGCAATATTCGTACATCTGAACAGGAGATTACTTTGAATTTAGCTTCAGACAAATCAGAGTCATATAAAGCATCCTCTTTTAATGTTGCCGTCTTCTCAGTAGTAACTAAGGAAATCCCCTTTGAATTAATCACAGGTTGTCCTATAAGTATGTCCACATCAGCCGGGAGCTTTAAGTGTGTCACTACGGCTGTAGTATCAAAATTCAATCCGTCAATTGACATGTTCAATTTGATTTGACCCATTGCGGGCACAGTATCACCAGTAAATCCTTTTAACACTGAATCTGTCTCTCTAACTGTACAATCCAAAGAGTTCACCATCTTAAGTGAGACCACATTTGATTGGGCTCCTGTATCCAAATATCCACAGAATATTCTGTCACCCACCATTATTTGCTTCTTGTAAATATCATTTAAGTTTTGAACAATATTTATTGTGACAGCATCATTTTTTCCTTTCTTTATCAAATTCTCAATCTTTGGACACCGATTTAAGCTGTGTCCAGTCTGAGAACAAAATTTACAGATTCGTCTGTCTGGTACTGGACAATCTTTCACAATATGGGTATTAGAATTGCACCGGAAACAGTTCATCCGCCTTGATGTAGGAATCGAGCCCAGGCGTGAAGTTGATGCTACAGCTAAGTCAACAGGTTGCCTGTTTTCTGCGTCAGGTCTTGATATACGTGGATTATTAGAGTGGGTGGTATCTGGTTTCCTTGCCTCTGGTTTGCGATAATTTTCAAAGGCCGATAAATAGCCTGAGTAAAACTCTTCCGGCGTTTCGCATTTAAATGCTTTGGCGTTGTTCTGCAAATCTAGTGGTAGTCCTTTAATCAAACACGATAGGGAAGCAGCATCGTCTAGCCTACACCTACGACACATTGCCAATTTCTCGTGGTAATAGTGTGTAATCGTTTCGGTGCTGACCTTCTTCCTTGCAACTAACTCCTCTAACATGTCAGCGTATTCAAAACTTCTAGGAAACGCTTTCACCAACAATGACTTCCACTCTTCCCATGTAAAATCATACTCATCCAAACGATTAAACCATAACTGTGCTTGGCCTGCTAAGCGAGTTTGCATTATCACTATTTTTGCGTAGTCATTCCATTTGTGAACTAGTCCCAATTGATTAATTTTTGCCAACCAGTTTTTCACGTTACATTCACGGTTGTCAGGATCAAACGTAGGTATAATTTTCTCACCTGATACATTTCGCAAAGGCCGCGATTCCGAGCAATACTTCTCAAACATTTTCTCGACCTTCTGCGACAAAAGCCGTTCGAGTAACACATTGGGATGAACGTCCTCATCAGAGTCACTTTGAGTTGATGGTATATCGTCGGGAACTCGTTCCACATGAAATGTACCAGCACCATTCACAGAGGTTGACGATAACCGAGATTTCTTAGTAGCCCGTGTGAACGCACTTTCTTTATTGGTAATTGATCGCTTCATTTTTGGTCCTATTTACATCACACTTCTGAATATTAAACTGAAAAACACACACCGATTTTCCTTTTAGAATTTTATTCAATTTTACAATATGAATCATCAGAATGAATGACATCTCATGACAGTTCCTCGGCTTCCCGCTTTTTCGCGTGCACCACAGAGCCGACAGAGTGTGTCTCGATAGGCCGGCTGCGCCTCAGATCGATGGTGGCGCCACCAGTCCCATTGCGGTAACGCGGCGCGTCACAATAAGTCGTTTTGGAAAATTCCCCTTTAAGGGTGGTAAAATAGGGGATGAAAGTTTTTATGTGAAAATTTTAATATTGTTACTGTTGACTTGAAATTTGGAAAGTAGGTTCTTTCTAATGGGTAGTTGTCAGTTAAGAAACGGTTTTGAGAAAATCCTTCCCTAAGGGGGTGAAATAGGGGTTGGGAGTTTGTATGAAAGTCCCGTGTTTTTGAAGTTTAAAGAGTCGTGAAACTCGGCATTAGCACTGAACCTATTTTGGGAGCGGCGTATTTAACGTGAATGCAACGGTTTCTCCGAGGAAGGATTGCCGCTAGATGGCGCTATTTAAGATAGTTACAGTTTTTAATCATTTACTCCAATCGTAATGAACTATTTTTAATAATATGTGTTTTGCGGAAGTACAACGTTGCCTTTTATTTTATCACATCATTATTTTAAACTAAAACGTAACCATTTCGTTATCTAGTTCAAATATAAAAATCTGTCATCTCTACCAGCGTAGGGACACGACGAGCACCCACACATAGACGCTATGGTTTCAATCCAGGATCTGTGGTTCTTACGTTTTCTACCAATTGTTAGCGTAAAAAAGGACATAGATGGCGTATATCAATACTCGGAGATATCATTTATAGTCCACAATATCAGATTTTCGGAGAGAGATCAATCAACTCCGAGCTGGTACTAAAATTTTCTTGATAAAAAACAAAAAAAAAAACTAGTTATTGCCCGACCCAGGGATCGAACCAAGGAGCTCGTGATTACATCCACCTTATCTACCTTGGTACTAAGTAGGTAAGTATCTAACAAGTAATTACCTACCTATAGACATTTCACTCCACGAAGACGCGCCCCATTTTGTGAAAATAGCTAATGTTTCATTCGATTCGTATGAAGTTTGTCGGAGTGGGGCGCGTCGTCGTGGATTGAAATGTTTATACCTATCTACTTATACTATAATATTGATATCTATTATTTTGGCTACCGAATCGCGTAGCGGTAGCGAACCTGCCGTTGCGACGTCGGTCGGTCGTGGGCTCGATTCCCACTATTGGTAAAGGTTTGTGTGATAAGCAGGAATATTTTCCAGTGTCTGGGTGTTTTTCGCAGTATAGGTATTATATGTATAATATTATATTCTCTAATATTTAAAATTCTCTCGCCAATTTTGTTACCAAACTCCTCCGAAACGGCTCGACTGATTGTTATGAAGTTTTCAGTGTATGATCGGTAGGTTTGAGAGCAGGATGTTATGTTTTTTTTATATTCCTAATGGCAATTCAACGTTTGCCGGGTCAGCTAGTTTATGTATATTAAGTATATATGTATATATAGTATATATACTTATATATACATAATACATATATATTTATCCCGCAAGCAATCTGACACCCGCTGAAGAAAAAAAAACCTGTCAAGTGCGTGTCGGACTCGCGCACTGAGGGTTCCGTACTTCAACCGGAGGAATAAAACCATAAAAACCACTTTTCTTATCGAACCGCAAAACTAACTTTGTTTTTAGAGGTTTTATTGTAAATATCAAAAAACTACTTATTAGATCTCGTTCAAACCAATTTTTGGTGGAAGTTTGCATGGTAATGTACATCATATATTTTTTTTAGTTTTATCATACTCTTATTTTAGAAGTTACAGGGGGGGGGACACACATTTTACCACTTTGGAAGTGTCTCTCGCGCAAGCTATTCATTTTAGAAAAAAATGATATAAGAAACCTTAGTATCATTTTTGAAGACCTATCCATAGATACCCCACACATATGGGTTTGATGAAAAAAAATTTTTTGAGTTTCAGTTCTAAGTATGGGGCACCCCCAAAATTTATTACTTTTTTAAAAATTTGTGTGAAAACCTTAATGCGGTTCACAGAATACATCTACTTACCAAGTTTCAACAGTATAGCTCTTATATAGTTTCGGAAAAAAGTGGCTGTGACATACGGACGGACAGACGGACAGACGGACAGACAGACATGACGAATTTATAAGGGTGCCGTTTTTTGCCATTCGGCTACGGAACCCTAAAAATCAACGCAAAAATGGTTGCATTTACCCACAACACGGATTTCTATTAGAAATAGGTTTATACTAGCAAAAACTTCGGGTTATTATAAACCTTAAAGTGAAGCAGGTAAGGCTTAATTTTGATTGCTAAACACATAACAGTTACGACGTTTATCATCAGACTCGGGATAGGCAATAAATTTTAACCGTCACTCGAAAGTCGAAAATCTGTATTACAATATGTACAAAAAATATTTAGTCTAATACACAACATTACCCGTACGCAATAGAGTTGAAAATAGCAAACGCGCGTGTGCGCGTATAACGTGGTGCGGTAGTTCAATTTTAGCAAATAAATATTACCATAATCTAACTAGGTATTACTCTTTAGGTAGATACTTGATATTGTACCTCACATATTTTGCTACTTTCTTTACTCGGCTCATAATCTAAATATATAAAAGAAGATACTGACTGACTCATTCACTCATTCACTGACATATCAACGCACAGCCCAAACCGCTGGGTCTAGAGACTTCAAATTTGGCACACACGTTCCTTATGAGGTCTAGGGGTGCACTAAGAAAGGATTTTTCAAAATTCCCCCCTAAAGGGGTGAAACGGGGCTCCAAAGTTCGTATTTTACCAAGCTTCAATACTCCTTCACGCCAAAACTACTGAACCGATTTGGCTCAAATTTGGAATTGAGATAAATTGCATCTTGGATTAACACATAAGCTACTTTTCATCCCGGGAAAATCCATGGTTCCCGTGGGATTAGTTAAAAACTGAAATTCACGCGGAAAAAAATCTTCACGCTGCAAGTACAAGACCGATTTGGCTGAAATTTGGAATGGAGATAGATGATATCCTGGGTTAATATAAAGGCTACTTTTTATCCCGGAAAAATCCATGGTTTTCGCGGGAAAACTGAAAAATTGATATTCACGCGCGAAAAATACTACTTGACGCTGCACTTACTGAACTGATATGACTGAAATTCGGAAAGGAGATAGATTTTATCCTGGATTAATACATAGGCTACTTTTCATCCCGGAAAATTTCATGGTTTCCATTATAATAGTGATAGATAATATGCCTTCATGCCGTAATATTACTGAACTGATTTGGAATAGAGATAGATTATATTCTGGATTAAAATCAATGGTTATTTCTCCCGCGTGAATATTTGTTTTTCACTATTCCAGCGGGAGAAATACTCATTCACGCTGCAACTATTGAAATTTTTGACTGAAAGTTAAAATGGAGATAGATTTCGCTATAAATTAACACAAAGGTTACTTTTTATTCCGGAAAATCGATGGTTCCCTTGAGAATAGGGAAAACTAAAATTTACGCGGGCGAAGCCGCGGGTATCTGCTAGTATATAATATTGCTACCTCGGGGTAGAAAGGTCGTAAAAACCAAAACCCTACTTTTCAGGACGAGCAAAAGAGAAAATTTTTAAAACTTTTTGGCAAATAACTTTTTTGTTTTTAATATAGGTATATTGACCCTATTAAGCGATATTTTATTAATTCTATATGTTTTTTGCCATGGATAACCCTATTTTATTCTCAATCTCTTAGTTTAGAAGTTAGCTTGGATTTACGACCAATAATTTTTTGAAACTTGGTTCATACACCCCCTAATTATTTCAGTTGTGACATTGTAATGAGTTGTAACTAGATATAAGTCGTTGTTATTGTGCTTAAAAACCATTAACATAAAATAGAGAGAGTCGTAAAATCAATAGGTACCTTCTGGACGTTGAGAGTCGTAACTATGATAACTTTATAGTAATTTACATAACTTAATATAAACTTGGGTGATAAAATCCATTTAACCTTAGTACCTACAGGTACCTACATATGAACTTATTACAATTTTTAACCAGTTAATAAATCAAAATTACTATTTAAGTATTTTTTTTACTTTATCAATTTACTTAAAGCAAAGTACAAAGTGATTTAAGGCTTTCCTCGTGGTTTGAAGACATAATTTAACGATTTTTACGAGTACATACCACGATTATTTGTAAATAATATTTTGCCAATATTTCGTTCTAATTGTATAGACCGTATCGGTCTACCCTCCTCCTAGATCTTTTTGACTTCATTTCGTGAGTTGTCACGCAAACACACACTAACAACGTCATTTTTCACCCCTGCTTTATTGCGACTTTGCTTCGGTTTGTACAGTTCTACAATCGTATTCCACGTATTGGCTAATTTAAACCCGTCTTCACGATTGAAATTGCCCAAAGTAAAAAAAGTACAAAATACTTAAGAAGACGTAAAACACAACGTTAATCAGTAATTATTATCATTAACGCTGATCAGAGCATCATCTTCTTATGTTGGAAATTAACAAAAATATAAAACTTTGACAGCACTTTATTTCTATATTAATTTTCACCTCGGTCATCTTCATCGTCTTCGTTTATTAGGGTAAATTCAAAAATTCATCTTGATATGGTTTAAGTATGATTTATTCATCACATAAACGTATCAAATCATTCAATAATCAATCAATAATCAATAATTCTTTGTTCGCTTAATACACTTACTTTGAGGTGTTAAATATAAGTGGTAACAGTGTATTGCCATTCTATGGCGTGCAAATATGTATAAAGTAATATCGGAAAACAGCGAAAACTTAAATACAATGCTTAAACTATAGATTAAATTTATCATTTTACTTATTAATACATTGATAGAATTCTTTCATGTCATAAAAATTATACAGATTCAGCCATTGAAATAATTTGGTTTTAAATTGGTTAATGGGAAGTAATTTGATGTCATAAGGTAGTTTATTATATATTTTTACACACATCATGACGCAGTTACGTTTAAAATACTCAGTTTTAGGTAGATAGTTCAAAACTAAGCGATTAGGATTTCTACAAGAACTAGGGTGAGCATCGCTGGCTGTTGCGAAAAGTGACATATGTTTTTTAACAAAACAACCTATCTCAAATATATAAAGACACGGAAGAGGCAACAGCTTAAATGTTTTGAATAATGGCCTGCAACTGTCCAGCGGTGCAGCACCACACATGGCGCGAACACACTTTTTCTGCGCAATGAAAGCTCTATTTACATCAGTCCCATTGCCCCAAAATACCAAGCCATATCTAAGCACAGAGACAACATAGGCATGATACACTGACAACACTACTTTAAAATCTACGACATGTCTGAGACGTCTTAGCACGTAGCAAAATCTATTAATTTTTTCGCATACAATGTTGATATGATTCTTCCATGTCAATCTAAAATCTACGTTTAGACCTAAAAACTTTACTTCTCGGGTAGGAGAAATCGTTTTGCTATTGTGATTTATATTTAATGCAATGGGGGATTTTTCATAGAATTGTATATATTGTGTTTTGGTTAAATTGATATGTAAATTATTAATGTCAAGCCAGTTTATAATATTGAGAAGAGTGTTATTTATGTCAGACTCATGTACCGTTTGAGAATTATTACTATTTGATGTCAAAATTATCGATATGTCATCCGCGAAGAGAACACACTTGTGATTTGTGACTTCTGTAATGTCATTTATGTATAGAAGAAAGAGTACTGGTCCGAGAATACTTCCCTGAGGGACTCCAAATTGGTTATGCATATAATCTGATTGAAATGATACTACTTCGCTCCCTATTTTTTTATTTAACATAACAGCTTGGTAACGGTCACGTAGATAAGAGGAAAACCAATCGATAGCTGGACCCCGTATGCCAATTGCTTCCATTTTCCTGATTAAAATATCGTGCTGGACGAAATCAAATGCTTTTGATAAATCTAAAAATAAGCCTGTGGTTGTTTTTCTTGAGTCCGTATTTCGGAAAACAACGTCTATGAACGAATATATGGCCAGCATTGTTGATTTTTTCTTTTGAAACCCAAACTGCTCTTTCTTTATAATGCTAAATTTTTCACAATATTGTAATAAACGTTTTAACATGCATTTTTCAAAGATTTTTGAAAATATGGGTATGAGCGTAATTGGTCTATAATTAGATATATCCTTCGGATCCCCTTTTTTATACAGCGGTTTTATTATTGATCGTTTCAAAATTTCCGGGAATGTACCAGTTTCAAAAGATAAATTGATTAGATGTACAAGCACCGGTATTATATAGATTTTGCTCGCTTTAATTATTTTCGTGGATACTTCATCGTAGCCCGCGGAGGTTGTGTTATTTAGTGACATTATTTCTTTCGCAATTTCATGTGATGTCACTGGTTTTACATACATTGAATGCAGACTATTAGTGGCAGAACTTATTTTAAAATCTTCAGATAAGTCTGTTTTTTTATTTGTCATTTGGATAAAAAAGTTATTGAAAACAAACGCCATCTTCCTTGGATCGTCAATTAACGTATCTTCATATTTAATGCTGTTTATAAAATTGTCACTTTTACTTTTATTGTATTTTGCAGTTGAAATAGGCAACTGATGGTCATTCAACTTTAGTAATAATGTACCAAATGCTCGCTATTTCCATTTTTGTGAATTTATCAGTTATCGTGAATTCGTACTCATCCTTTTCCCTTTTTCCTTTTTATAGATTCTTCATAAAGATTGATTGTTTCTTCTAGTACCTCTTCACATACAGAATACTTAATTTCTACTTGTTTTTAAAAACTTTACAATCCTGATATGTTGGATTTTTCTGAAATGAAAGTGTGTTTTCGGACGGTACATCGCTGGGGACGAAAATCCCGAGACGAAGAAAATTCGGGAAATCCTTTCTCGTAAATTGTTTCTTGTTGTCAAATACAAAACTCTACGTCGATGGGAGTTTGTCTGTCTTGTTTGTTGGGGAGTCGATGGGATTTTTCTAGTAACAATTCATCAGCTGATAACAATATGTTATCAGCTGATGAATTGTTACTAGAAACTAAATAAGTATGTTAGTTTTCTGTTTCATTTCATTCATATTCTCATTGTACACAAAAGAAATATATCTTTCCTTGGCTTAGGAAAACTGATATTCTATTCATTGTTGAATAATATCATGTAAAAACCGATTCTCGAACACGTTACATCTGATCATCATTACCATTACTCTTACACTGTTTCTGGTTCTTAAGTTTCTTAAATTCTACACAAATTATAACGTTTTTGAGTTCCCGAGGAAGTGCGCAGGTAGCTTTTCAATCAACATCTTTACGTATTCTTTATCATCGGAAGAATATTTGGCAGGGACATTGCCTATCCTTGAGTCATTTTTCATTACTCTCACACTGTTTCTGGTTCTTAAGTTTCTTAAATTCTACACAAATATAACGTTTTTGAGTTCCTGAGGAAATGCGCAGGTAGCTTTTCAATCAACATCTTTACGTATTCTTTATCATCGGAAGAATATTTGGCAGGGATATTGCCTATCCTTGAGTCATTTTTGGCCTTGCATTCTTTAAAATGCGACTAACTGTACAGTAAAATTTCTGAGTACAATTTACAAGGCAGTATTTATCCAGTAGAAATTGTAAATAGATTGTTATTAAATTTTGTAAGACCCCTTTGTTCGGCTCACAAGGATTTTGTCCCATAGTTCTTTATAGTTCTGAGTCTTCTTCTCTGTTTTTGTACCTTTCACCTTTATCTTCAAGTTGTTTCCGTAACATTTTTGTATTAATTGTTTTTTCTTACGATTATATTACGTTGTTAATGTTGGTCAACGTTGGTTGCCTTTTTATTATGTTGGTTAATGTAAAATAACCTTTACTAATAGGAGTCAGTGTGCTGGGAAAGAGATTTGAAGGATTCTAGTGACGGTCCCCGTAGATTCCAACTAAATTATTTGAATTTATTCATCTGAATATTATAAAAAAGGAAGAAAGTGATTTGGAAGTAGAAGCCTTGAGAAATAGTAAACTACGTCGTATAAACCCTTAATATCATCAAAACAAAAAATCAATTGAAAGCAAAAGGGTGTATAAACCATGTATAGATATTTCAATCTACAATGACGCGCCCCACTCTGTCGAACTCCATGCGAATCGAATAAAACATAAGCGATTTTGAATGAATGGGGCGCGTCTTCTTAACATCTATTGTCACCGGCGTCAATTCACTATCTGTTCTCATTGAACCACACCACTTGACCTCTTGAGAAAACGAAAATCAAAACTAAATTCTTTAACTATTATCTGCATTACTCTAATCTATGACGTTGATAAAAAATGGAATGGGAGGCCCGTTATTATTGTAAAAAAAAGTATATTATTTTATAATAACGTCAAAAATTAGTATGACGAGTCGCCGACGATGTACCTACATCTTCTTAAAATGTATTTTTTCGAACGTAATTTCGTTTCAAGTTAATTGATTAGGGATGCAAAAGCCAATTTGCACTTCACGAATGTATTCCGAATGGGTGTAGATACTTTATCGTCAGTTGATCAACTTGAGTTCAGGGTGTAAAAACTAAATTGTACTTATCATTGGTTTTTACAACCAAGCGCATTTTGTTACTTAGGTATTACACCATACTTGGCTCAAATCTACTGTCTTTTACACCCTGAACTTCTAAATTAATATGGTATTACTCCAAATAGTTATAGCAATAATAGTTTTTTTGGTTCTTACATCATAAATTCCACAAAAACTGTGTTCAAACTTTGAAGTCATCTGGGTCGTATAACCCGTTATTTTGCGAATTTGAAAGCGTCACAAAGACCAATCGATAGAGCGGGAAATTTTGAATAAAACTGCATTCATAACTCATTTTCGGTAAAATGGTTTATACGACCTTTCTACCCTGAGGTGTCAATATTAATATAATGATATAATGCTCGGCTCCATCTTTTTATATGCTCGTCAAACTCCTTCCCGACTGTTTTATTAGCACAAAATGAAAAATGATTAGGTATAAAAATATCAGTAAAAAGAAAGACCTGTGGCACTCGGAGACTGCCGCAGTAAATATAAGTGTTGCCCAAATGCAAGAACAAGACGAGACTCAGCCAGTCTTGGTCTTGGTCTTGCGCCAGTACATGTGGTCTTGGTCTTGGTCTTGCAGCAAGAGTCTCGCAAGTCTCGCAATTATCTATTAGCCTATTGCTGGTCCCGAACTCCTACACTCTCCAAAACGACACTCATAGCCACAACGACCTCCTATAGTAATGTTATTATCTCGCTGCAGACTCGGTCATAAATCATTCGAGTGTTTCGCTTTTGTTGTTCTGCAGTAATGCACAACTCAACAAAGAACAACAAAAGCGAAACACTCGAATGATTTATGACCGAGTCTGCAGCGAGATAATAACACTACTATAGCGCAGTGACGCGCGCCCGGATTGAATGGGAGGTCGCGGGTTCGATTCCCGCCACGGGCCACTTTGGAATTTTCAATTTTATAATTTCTTATTTGGCTCAGGTCTGGTCTGGTGGGAGGCTTCGGCCGTGGCTAGTCACCACCCTACCAGCAAAGACGCACCGCCAAGCGATTTACCGTTCCGGTGTGTGCTGTGTAGAAACCGCTAGGGGTTGCTTACCTCTTCCAAGGTAGTACGATAACATCTGCGGCTGCATCGTCACTTACCATTAGATGAGATCACAGTCACGTACTTACTTGTAGTGTGTAAAAAAAAACGGAGGTCGGCCCGCGAAATTCAAATTTTATTTTGTATTTCGCAAATATTTAACTAGTAGGTAGGTACAATGAATTAGGCTCATGGCATCCATTTTGCGAAAAAAACAATATCATCTTCACAGGTTTATATAAAAAAGTTTGCCGAGTTTGACGTGAGTTCGCAATTCACAAATTGGTTGATATTCGAACTACATTTCTAAACTGGACATTTTCAAGTACTTAAACATCTTTTTCTTCTAATATATAAAATTTTCTCGCTTTTCTTTGTTACCAAACTCCTCCGAAACGGCTGGACCGATTGTTATAAGTGAGAAAAAAAAATTGGTTGTCTGTAAAGTCGGTTTACTGACGATAGTTGAACGTGACAACTCTCGCTTGCACTTCAAGCCTTACATGGAACGCCTCAGAGCGAGGTAACGCGAGCGAGGTAACGCCGGTAACGCCGGATGAGTCATGTTTTTTGTGCGTGCAGCCGGCTCTATCGATTTATAAGACGTTGTCACGTCAAGAATTATATGGCAAAACAACGTTTGCCGGGTCATCTAGTTTTACATAAAATATTAAACTGTGAAGATTTTAGTAGGTACCTACTCTTATTTTCGCGAAGTGAATTCCATAAGCCTACTTCGTTGGATTAGTTAAATAATTGCGAAAAATAGAATTTTTATGAACTCAACAAATTCGAGTAGGTACCTACCTAGTACCTACCATGTAATTCGGATGTAAACAGCCGCGCCATCGAAGTATTTTTATCATGTATCTATACAACGCCATCTATCATGATGGCGTTGTCCAACTTCAAAAATAATATGTCAGACACGTAGTTGTTTTAGGTAGTTATAATAGATGTCGCTAGTAACACAAGGTGAAAGTATCTACTTAGACACGCACACATGTGTAAATTTGGCGTTTTTTAAATGCCGTATTATTCTTTAACTAAAGTAAATATTCGCCTGATATTTAAATTGCGGGTATAAAAAGTCCTAAGTAAATCGTAAATATCAATAAATTTAACAACAAATGCATATTTTTCAAGATTAATTCAAGTGAAAAATGTATGAGAGCATCTCCTAGCTTGTGGCCCTTAAAGTACGAAAGTTTATATGTGCACATTACACTATAATATAATAAAGGTGAAAGTTTGTATATATGTGTGTGTTTGTCTGTTACTCCTTCACGCTGCAACTACGAATCCGATTTAGCTGAAATTTGGAATGGAGATGGATTATTACCTGGATTAACACATTATGGTACTTTTTATCCCGGAAAAAGCGATGGTTCCCGCAGAAGTAGTGAAAAACCTAAATTCACGCGAGCGGAGCCGCGGGCAACAGCTAGTGTCTCTATAGTTAACAATTTTCCAGATGTAAATGTCTCCATTTCCAGAACTAAATGTCTCCATAACAGACTTTCTTTGTGCAATATGCATATTCTTTTACTATAGTTGTAAAAATATAATAGGTTCCTTTTGGCGTTTTAGATCATAGAATGTCATTTGGTCATTCCAAGTGACATTCTATGATCTGACTGAAAGAAACAGTAACATACTAATTTAACGTGTTTTTATAACCAGTAACGTTGTCAGTCTTTTTATTATTTTAGTGTTGTAACTACTTCATTACTGAATTTCACTAGCTTCATTTGATTTAAATAGTACTCGAATATTGTGTAGTGATCTTTACTGAAAATAATGAGCTTGGTAACACTGATTTCTATGTTGTCATTGACCAAGCGGCACGTGACTGAGTGAATGTGTTCCTGCATATTGTACCATACAGATTCTTTTGAAGTGGCGGATTATAGCAAAAAAAATGTATTTTGCCATTCGATGACCGAATGGCGTAGCGGTCGCGAACCTGCCGTCTGCGTCGGAGATCGTGGGTTCGATTCCCACTACTGGTAAATGTTTGTGTGATGAGCATGAATGTTTTCCAGTGTCTGGGTGTTTTTCAATATATTATATTTTTGTATATTAGTATGTATGTATATTTATCAGTTATCTAGTACCCATAAAACAAGCTATCGCTTACTTTGGGGCATTAAAAGATTTACAACGATGTGGAATCATCACATCAAGTGTGCGCGTCAGGTACAGCCACGGCGTGTCGAGTCCGGGCCGGCACGTGCGCACTCGCCTCTACTTCACCAGCGAGAGCCACGTGCACTCGCTGCTCACCGTGCTGCGCTTTGGAGGACTGCTGGACGTGCGTATATAAACAGAACTACAACGATGTGGAATCATCACATCAAGTGTGCGCGTCAGGTACAGCCACGGCGTGTCGAGTCCGGGCCGGCACGTGCGCACTCGCCTCTACTTCACCAGCGAGAGCCACGTGCACTCGCTGCTCACCGTGCTGCGCTTTGGAGGACTGCTGGACGTGCGTATATAAACAGAACTACAACGATGTGGAATCATCACATCAAGTGTGCGCGTCAGGTACAGCCACGGCGTGTCGAGTCCGGGCCGGCACGTGCGCACTCGCCTCTACTTCACCAGCGAGAGCCACGTGCACTCGCTGCTCACCGTGCTGCGCTTTGGAGGACTGCTGGACGTGCGTATATAAACAGAACTACAACGATGTGGAATCATCACATCAAGTGTGCGCGTCAGGTACAGCCACGGCGTGTCGAGTCCGGGCCGGCACGTGCGCACTCGCCTCTACTTCACCAGCGAGAGCCACGTGCACTCGCTGCTCACCGTGCTGCGCTTTGGAGGACTGCTGGACGTGCGTATATAAACAGAACTACAACGATGTGGAATCATCACATCAAGTGTGCGCGTCAGGTACAGCCACGGCGTGTCGAGTCCGGGCCGGCACGTGCGCACTCGCCTCTACTTCACCAGCGAGAGCCACGTGCACTCGCTGCTCACCGTGCTGCGCTTTGGAGGACTGCTGGACGTGCGTATATAAACAGAACTACAACGATGTGGAATCATCACATCAAGTGTGCGCGTCAGGTACAGCCACGGCGTGTCGAGTCCGGGCCGGCACGTGCGCACTCGCCTCTACTTCACCAGCGAGAGCCACGTGCACTCGCTGCTCACCGTGCTGCGCTTTGGAGGACTGCTGGACGTGCGTATATAAACAGAACTACAACGATGTGGAATCATCACATCAAGTGTGCGCGTCAGGTACAGCCACGGCGTGTCGAGTCCGGGCCGGCACGTGCGCACTCGCCTCTACTTCACCAGCGAGAGCCACGTGCACTCGCTGCTCACCGTGCTGCGCTTTGGAGGACTGCTGGACGTGCGTATATAAACAGAACTACAACGATGTGGAATCATCACATCAAGTGTGCGCGTCAGGTACAGCCACGGCGTGTCGAGTCCGGGCCGGCACGTGCGCACTCGCCTCTACTTCACCAGCGAGAGCCACGTGCACTCGCTGCTCACCGTGCTGCGCTTTGGAGGACTGCTGGACGTGCGTATATAAACAGAACTACAACGATGTGGAATCATCACATCAAGTGTGCGCGTCAGGTACAGCCACGGCGTGTCGAGTCCGGGCCGGCACGTGCGCACTCGCCTCTACTTCACCAGCGAGAGCCACGTGCACTCGCTGCTCACCGTGCTGCGCTTTGGAGGACTGCTGGACGTGCGTATATAAACAGAACTACAACGATGTGGAATCATCACATCAAGTGTGCGCGTCAGGTACAGCCACGGCGTGTCGAGTCCGGGCCGGCACGTGCGCACTCGCCTCTACTTCACCAGCGAGAGCCACGTGCACTCGCTGCTCACCGTGCTGCGCTTTGGAGGACTGCTGGACGTGCGTATATAAACAGAACTACAACGATGTGGAATCATCACATCAAGTGTGCGCGTCAGGTACAGCCACGGCGTGTCGAGTCCGGGCCGGCACGTGCGCACTCGCCTCTACTTCACCAGCGAGAGCCACGTGCACTCGCTGCTCACCGTGCTGCGCTTTGGAGGACTGCTGGACGTGCGTATATAAACAGAACTACAACGATGTGGAATCATCACATCAAGTGTGCGCGTCAGGTACAGCCACGGCGTGTCGAGTCCGGGCCGGCACGTGCGCACTCGCCTCTACTTCACCAGCGAGAGCCACGTGCACTCGCTGCTCACCGTGCTGCGCTTTGGAGGACTGCTGGACGTGCGTATATAAAGTCCGTTTAGGCATATTATATCATCGCGACGAGACTAGTAACTTTGAGAACTTTTAAAACAAATGTTATCATGGAGCATATATAGATCGGTGGCAAAAAGCCATTCTTTTATTATTTTCATCTTTATTTGTCATTTTGTCTTGAATTCATTAGATCGAGAACATAATAAACCAAAACAAAGCCTATAGCGAGAATTTAGTTGTGAGAGGTTTATTGAACTTTTAAAAACGTTTAATAGTAAGCATTTTAGCTAATGAACATTTTAAACCTATGTCAAGGGATTTTTATGAATAAGACTGATAGTTTACAGGGTATTTAACGCGTCTTGCCTTTGGGAAGAATCCCACAGCAAACAGACAGGAATATTTTTTTACCTCTATGAAAGGAAAATGGAAACCACTTTTTATCGTATTTTTGTATCGTCATCAGATACTGAACGACGAGCAATGGCGGCGCGCTATGGAGTACGTGTCCATGGTGTCAGAGCTCAACTACATGTCGCAAATAGTGGTCATGCTGTACGAGGACCCCACTAAAGACCCCTGTTCAGAGGAGAGGTAAATACAAATCACTTGTTTATTCACGTTAGTACATTCCAAACTTAGGGCGCCTTCAAAGGAGAATGACCAAAAGTGGTATCAAGATTTCTCATGAACCAAAACCAGAATAGTGTAGGAAAAAAAATAGTGTTTTTTAAGAACCATAGGCACTAGGAATTTGTTTATCATGTCCGGAATTTAATTTTGCATACAAAACGTTACTTTCTTTTCTAAGATTTTACTAAGAAGTACAACTTGTTCGTTTTCCTATAACTTTAGAATCCGGATGTAAGTAAATTAAAAAAGTAATAATTGTAGGAGTTAATGTGGAGACCGTAGTCAATAAAAAATAAAGTTTGGAATTTATTCAGCTTTATATGGGATTCCATACATACATAGTCATTATCCTTTGCCGCAAAGTGCCGCGCAGCTGTCGCCAGGTTTGAGAGTAGTAAGTTTCACGATGGACTCGATGTTTAGACTTGTAAAAAAAAATACATGCGTGCAGTCATTATGATCGATCGATGTACTGACGCGTGGCCGCAGCGCGGGTGCAGCGCTGCAACAGCGCGTCGTTTATTTACATAGATTTACAAAGTAGCGCGGCCGCAGCGCTGCAGACGCGCTGCCACCGCGCGACACTTTGCGGCTTATTTGATGGCGCCCTTAGGCTGCATTTTTGATAGATTGTTGCTGCATTCTAATGCCATTCTTTGCCAGAAAAATTAAGTAGCAAGTTGCTAATATTTTTCTTGTTTTTGTTTCAAGGCCTGATAATATTATATAATATGCATATTTTATAGAACACGAGTAGATAATAGGCAGGTATCAAAAATCCCCTTAATGTTTAATGTTTATTCACTGCACTTAGGTTCCACGTGGAGCTGCACTTCAGCCCCGGAGTGAACTGCTGCGTGCAGAAGAACCTGCCGCCCGGGCCCGGCTTCCGCCCGCACAGCCGCAACCACTCCACCACCAACAACTCGGTAAGAACTACGTCTCTGTGTAATACTACATTAACCGGAGTGAACTGCTGCGTGCAGAAGAACCTGCCGCCCGGGCCCGGCTTCCGCCCGCACAGCCGCAACCACTCCACCACCAACAACTCGGTAAGAACTACGTCTCTGTGTAATACTACATTAACCGGAGTGAACTGCTGCGTGCAGAAGAACCTGCCGCCCGGGCCCGGCTTCCGCCCGCACAGCCGCAACCACTCCACCACCAACAACTCGGTAAGAACTACGTCTCTGTGTAATACTACATTAACCGGAGTGAACTGCTGCGTGCAGAAGAACCTGCCGCCCGGGCCCGGCTTCCGCCCGCACAGCCGCAACCACTCCACCACCAACAACTCGGTAAGAACTACGTCTCTGTGTAATACTACATTAACCGGAGTGAACTGCTGCGTGCAGAAGAACCTGCCGCCCGGGCCCGGCTTCCGCCCGCACAGCCGCAACCACTCCACCACCAACAACTCGGTAAGAACTACGTCTCTGTGTAATACTACATTAACCGGAGTGAACTGCTGCGTGCAGAAGAACCTGCCGCCCGGGCCCGGCTTCCGCCCGCACAGCCGCAACCACTCCACCACCAACAACTCGGTAAGAACTACGTCTCTGTGTAATACTACATTAACCGGAGTGAACTGCTGCGTGCAGAAGAACCTGCCGCCCGGGCCCGGCTTCCGCCCGCACAGCCGCAACCACTCCACCACCAACAACTCGGTAAGAACTACGTCTCTGTGTAATACTACATTAACCGGAGTGAACTGCTGCGTGCAGAAGAACCTGCCGCCCGGGCCCGGCTTCCGCCCGCACAGCCGCAACCACTCCACCACCAACAACTCGGTAAGAACTACGTCTCTGTGTAATACTACATTAACCGGAGTGAACTGCTGCGTGCAGAAGAACCTGCCGCCCGGGCCCGGCTTCCGCCCGCACAGCCGCAACCACTCCACCACCAACAACTCGGTAAGAACTACGTCTCTGTGTAATACTACATTAACCGGAGTGAACTGCTGCGTGCAGAAGAACCTGCCGCCCGGGCCCGGCTTCCGCCCGCACAGCCGCAACCACTCCACCACCAACAACTCGGTAAGAACTACGTCTCTGTGTAATACTACATTAACCGGAGTGAACTGCTGCGTGCAGAAGAACCTGCCGCCCGGGCCCGGCTTCCGCCCGCACAGCCGCAACCACTCCACCACCAACAACTCGGTAAGAACTACGTCTCTGTGTAATACTACATTAACCGGAGTGAACTGCTGCGTGCAGAAGAACCTGCCGCCCGGGCACGGCTTCCGCCCGCACAGCCGCAACCACTCCACCACCAACAACTCGGTAAGAACTACGTCTCTGTGTAATACTACATTAACCGGAGTGAACTGCTGCGTGCAGAAGAACCTGCCGCCCGGGCCCGGCTTCCGCCCGCACAGCCGCAACCACTCCACCACCAACAACTCGGTAACAACTACGTCTCTGTGTAATACTACATTAACCGGAGTGAACTGCTGCGTGCAGAAGAACCTGCCGCCCGGGCCCGGCTTCCGCCCGCACAGCCGCAACCACTCCACCACCAACAACTCGGTAAGAACTACGTCTCTGTGTAATACTACATTAACCGGAGTGAACTGCTGCGTGCAGAAGAACCTGCCGCCCGGGCCCGGCTTCCGCCCGCACAGCCGCAACCACTCCACCACCAACAACTCGGTAAGAACTACGTCTCTGTGTAATACTACATTAACCGGAGTGAACTGCTGCGTGCAGAAGAACCTGCCGCCCGGGCCCGGCTTCCGCCCGCACAGCCGCAACCACTCCACCACCAACAACTCGGTAAGAACTACGTCTCTGTGTAATACTACATTAACCGGAGTGAACTGCTGCGTGCAGAAGAACCTGCCGCCCGGGCCCGGCTTCCGCCCGCACAGCCGCAACCACTCCACCACCAACAACTCGGTAAGAACTACGTCTCTGTGTAATACTACATTAACCGGAGTGAACTGCTGCGTGCAGAAGAACCTGCCGCCCGGGCCCGGCTTCCGCCCGCACAGCCGCAACCACTCCACCACCAACAACTCGGTAAGAACTACGTCTCTGTGTAATACTACATTAACCGGAGTGAACTGCTGCGTGCAGAAGAACCTGCCGCCCGGGCCCGGCTTCCGCCCGCACAGCCGCAACCACTCCACCACCAACAACTCGGTAAGAACTACGTCTCTGTGTAATACTACATTAACCGGAGTGAACTGCTGCGTGCAGAAGAACCTGCCGCCCGGGCACGGCTTCCGTCCGCACAGCCGCAACCACTCCACCACCAACAACTCGGTAAGAACTACGTCTTTGTGTAATACTACATTAAAGTTAAATTAAAAAAATTCAGCCAGGTTATATTTTCTGTTATCACCGCTTCACAAAAACTAATTGAACTTGAATAATTATAGAGCAGTTCATTATGTCACAAGCATGCAAAGCTAGGCGTAATACTTGAGGCGGTATTATAACATCGAGTTGCAGGCAGGCTGCTGGCTGCGATAACGGAGACGAGTGTTATTATCAATTTGTACAAGCATAATTGAAGATTTTTATCATACTTGCGAGGAAGAAACTATTGTTTTGTGTATTGTCATAAGAAATAAGATCTCTGCCTCTACATTTTGTACATCATAATTGTTTAGAATTTCGTGCTTAATAAGGAGAGGTCAAAATCTATATATTATGCTGTTATTTTCTATTTGAAATCGAGCTTTTGGTAAAACCGTGTTGTTGCTTACAAAACTTTGAAAATACCTCATTATGTATTATCATAATACCTATTTACGTATGCAACATGGCGCGCAGTTTTTTTTTGATAGCGCGAATACAGTCAAAGAATCGTACGGAAAATAAAATACAAAAGTGAACCGAAATTATATCGTTACGAGCAAGTGTGATGAAAATATTATAACATCATCATTAGCACACGTTACGTGTGATGGAATATGTTGAACACTTCATGCAAATGTTCACAGCAGAGTCCTTCCGATGAGGTCAAATGCATTGAGGAGGAAGGCGAAGACGACCAGATGTCCAGTCAGGAGACCTTGCAACCGGTATGATTTTTTATAATGTACACTTTATTAATTATACAAGGTGTGGGTTAATTCGTATAGTGTGCCGGCGGCTAACCTTTTTACTTGATCCTAGAAACACATTAATTGAGATAAGAAGACCCAATTATTTTGTTTTATTTTCAATACAAAACTTAATTTTTAATTTAGAAAAAATATTTTTAGCAATCATAACTTTGATGTCAACAAAGCGTAATGCACTTTTCAATAATCCCAGATCATTCATATTGAAAGAGCTGTTTTTAGGGATGTCACTTAAAATTTATGGTACTTTTTTGAACTCCCTATATATAGTTCCCTCAGGATATGAGCTAGACTTTTTGCGATATTTTATGATGCATCTATACATCGTCTCCGACTTAAGGCTTTCGGGTAATTATGGCAGGTAACCTGCACGTTTTATAGACACCGTATTTTGAACATTTTTTTCAGGATACTTTGGACGATTTCGACAACACCTTTTCGCCGAGAAAGATATCCAGCTCTAAGTTAAGGCCGTCGGATCCCATACCAATTTGGTAAACTTTCGATCCTAACTTAAGTATTCAGTAATCACACATATCTTACGATAAAAAATATCAACATAGTTGGTACCCACGCGGGTGAACTCATCAAAAAAGTACTTCCGAAAACCTGAAAGTACTTAATTGTAAAATTTACAATGCTACCGTTAAAACCCGTTTTTTGTTAGAACGCGTTTTCCCGAGTTAAAACTAGTTTTTACTAAACGTCCTTGTTAAAACTAGAAATACGTAGTTAATTGTTTAGGTTAGGTCGAAATAGTCACAGAACCGAACTGCCTAACGAAAAACGGGGTAACAGTAACATTACCACAGAATACATAATAGTACCTAACAGTACAGAAGGTTGACTCCGCAAGATGATTCAAAGAAATAGCGACTCTAGCGCTGACACAAAAAAGTGCAATTCAGTTCGCAATGGCGCCTGGCTCCGCCTCCGCTATGCATCTAAAGTTGTGGACTCTTTCTATTGCGTAACTTTATATCTTTCGACGTACTAGAGCTGCCTCGTAATCAGTGAAATACAAGAACTAAAGTAAGTGAACGGTACAAGAACTAAAGTGTGCAACCTAGCCGGCGCGCGGCGGCCGTCTGAAATTAGTACGTCGAAACGGGTACCTGTAGTTTCTTCGATCACGTGATAAGTGAACAATAGGTCTGATTGCGTAAGAAACCCTTATTCATCGTTATCGTAATCGCTTGCGAATTCTGCCCCCCGATTGGCTGACGTAAATCAGGGAAGCAATCAGCGGGCAGAATTTGTAAACGATTACGATAACGATGAATATGGCTTTGTACACAATCCAGGGGCTTGCCTAACATTACATATGTTACCTTTACCCCTGTAACTGATTTTCCATGTATTTGTAGTAACCTGCACTACACGGTGAGCGGCCACGAGGCGTCGACACTGGCGGCGCGGCTCAGCGAAGAGCTGAGGGCACGCTCGCACACGCCCAACCATCCGGTGAGCACACTACCACAAACAATTTATACCACCTATACTAATATTATAAAGAGGTAACGTTTAATTGTGACGTAAGGGGGTAATCTCTGGATCTACTGAAGATAGAACAAAACAATGTACTATATTAAAGAACGTATTAAAATCTGTACAAAAGTCCGCGATAGCATATGCTTATCTCCTACGGATAACTCACAATAACTGCTTTTACTGTTAAAATTGTTGATTAAAAAATATATAATTTTGTACGTCAACACCCGTTGCGTAGGGAGCCGACCTGCCTATATTGCCACGCCACTACCGGCCGCACTTCACGTTTTTATTTTGAAGATATTTGTTTAAACTGTAAAGAGTAAGTGGCTCAAATATTCTACATTAAATTACCGTTTTAATAAACTTTTTTATAAAGATACTAGCTGACCGGACAAACGTTGTTTTGCCGTTTAGGGATATAAATAACCTGTCAAGTGCGAGTCGGACTCGCGCACTGAGGGTTCCGTACTACAACCGGAGGAATAAAACCATAAAAACCACTTTTCTTATCGAACCGCAAAACTAACTTTGTTTTTAGAGGTTTATTGTAAATATCAAAAAAACTACTTATTAGATCTCGTTCAAACCAATTTTCGGTGGAAGTTTGCATGGTAATGTACATTATATATTTTTTTTAGTTTTATCATACTCTTATTTTAGAAGTTACAGGGGGGGGGGACACACATTTTACCACTTTGGAAGTGTCTCTCGCGCAAGCTATTCATTTTAGAAAAAAATGATATTAGAAACCTTAGTATCATTTTTGAAGACCTATCCATAGATACCCCACCACACATATGGGTTTGATGAAAAAAAAAATTTGAGTTTCAGTTCTAAGTATGGGGAACCCCCAAAATTTATTACTTTTTTTTAAATTTTGTGTAAAAACCTTAATGCGGTTCACAGAATACATCTACTTACCAAGTTTCAACAGTATAGCTCTTATAGTTTCGGAAAAAAGTGGCTGTGACATACGGACGGACAGACGGACAGACGGACAGACGGACAGACAGACATGACGAATTTATAAGGGTTGCGTTTTTTGCCATTCGGCTACGGAACCCTAAAAATAGATCAACCTGCTCCCAGATCCAGTGATCATACACTGAAAATTTCATAACGATCGGTTCAGCCGTCTCGGAGGAGTTTGGTAATAAAGAAAAGCGAGAGAATTTTATATATTAGATAAATTAATACCATATGGGCATATCATATTTTTTTTATCCCGAACTTTAAACCTGAAGTGTTACGCGGGACAAACGGGCCGGGACAAAAATATTTCTTACGCGGAATGGAGTCCACGGGCACTGCTAGTACACAGTGTGAGTCTTCATTATGTGCACATATTGAAATGAGGGAAATTATGCTTAATTTTATCGACGGAAAACGTATTTAAAAAAATCTACATTTTTTAAATATTTTTTTGGAATTTTTAAAATTTTTGTTCGCTACTATGACCCTTGTGTAAACAAAACGGTGTAACTTTTAAACTAAATGATCTATCACGATGAATGAAACTTATTAATGATTGGAAGTAATGGGCCATCCTCATGAAATGAAAATTCTGGAAATAAACCACCCTGAATAGAAAATAAAATAAAAAAACAAGTATGCATGCACAGAGTGAAGAAAAAGAGCCAAAAGACGCGGAGGACCCTCAACAGCCACGCGCGCGCAGCTACGACCAACACAAGCAGACGCACGACAACGGTAAGAGGAGAGGTAACCTGCTCGCGTGTGTGCGTGCGCTAACTAAAACGTTGATCCCTGCAGTTGATGCTGATCGTTCTCTTCGCGTGATCGCCAATGTTTGTGGTTTAATTTGCGAAGCGCTGGCGATTATGGGAGGAGCATGGTCTAAAGCGCCTCCAAAACCAAATTATTTGAAATTTATTATTTGATTATTTGAATGGAAATTTGTAATCGATTAGTCACGTGATCAATCTATCGAATGTCAATCTCAAACTTTTTCGGATTTATAACGAGAGGATCGATTTGTATAGCTAGTCTCCTGACTAAGTAACATCTTTTCTAGGTAAAAAGGCAGGACCGCTAAAAACTTGATCCTCCTGATGGTCTACGGGACGCGGGGCGGGAGTCGCTCAACCAATGAGCAAGTCTGTCACTATCCGCTGACAGCGCTGACGTATAATTATAGCCAATCGCATCACCCGCCCCGCGTCCCGCAGACCATTAGGAAGGTCAAGTTTATGACGGTTCACTTATATTTTTCTAAAACTGAAACACAAGTTAATCGTTACGTAATCAACCGTACAATACGTAACGTATTTATGTGCCTATAACTTTAGAATGCAGATGTTAATCAAAAAAATAAATAGATACTAAATGTAGAAGTTAACATGGAGACCGTAGTCTATAAAAAATAAAGTTTGGATTTCAATTAGCTCGGTACAGTATTACGTACATCCATGATCATTATCTTTTGTAAATATCGATAAAGTTGCAAAAATATAGGTGCTCGGCTGTCGCTCATTTTTATAGAAATCACATTTCTATGATGAAATAATTTGTTCATCCAAATGAAACTTAAAAGAACTGAACATTTTAATGAAAGGACGACATATAATGCGGTTCTCATGCGGACGCCCTAGCAAATAGATAAATAATTATATTATTACTAATTAAAACAAGGTAAGAAGAGATATGGGTGTTTCTACATAATTCAATTACAAACATGCCCATCAATCAATCATTTCTTCTAGTATTTCATTTCTATCTGTCCACGCTTTGAAAATGGCTAATAAGTAATAGTTACACTTACTTTAGGTTATTCTTTGTGATCTATTTTTGTCTCGTTTATTATTTTGAGTTTCTCCACAATTTTCTTATTAATTATTTAATCGAGTATTAAATTCGAAGCGACAACAATGTAGATTTCCGTAGTAAAGTTAATTGTTGATAAATCAAAATTACAGTGGTTTATTCAAAATCAGGATTTCTATAGTAAGCAGCGTATAAGTTGAGCCCTGCGCATAACATATCTTCGGGTGACAATTACTGAAGTACAATTGAGGGCGCCGCGAAGGGCTTCGCGTAAGACGAAGCGCGAGATGTAACTGCCCAAACTGCCGCTATTTGGGGTCAACTTAAGTTGCCGCGTACAATACTTATTTAAAAACGAAACTGACGTTTTACAAAAAATGACACTATTCTAGAAAATACTTGTTTGTAATATAAATCCATGGAAAGAAATATTGGACTGAATTCTAACAGAAATCCACAGAAAGATCAGATCCCAACAAAAACATTATCATGTATAATGTTGCCAGACGAGCATATGGCTCAAACTGTCAAAAAGTTATCAGATCTCATGTAGGGCAAGACTTCTGACTTTATACACCCTTAAATACAAGCTCTAACTTCACAAACTCTACACTTTAGTTACAATAATGTCTTGGCCGTTTGGCTACCGTCACATGGGCGTAAAGTGAAAAATGTATCCCACCAAAATCATTTTCCTGATTTCAAATTTTGATTTAACAAAACTTACAGAGTACTGAAAAGTGAATAAATTTTTGATTTTACGCCCAATGTAACGGTAGCCAAACGGTAAAGACATTATTGTAACTAAAGTGTAGAGTTTGTGAAGTTAGAGCTTGTATTTAAGGGTGTATAAAGTCAGAAGTCTTGCCCTACATGAGATCTGATAACTTTTTGACAGTTTGAGCCATATGCTCGTCTGGCAACATTATACATGATAATGTTTTTGTTGGGATTTCATTTCTTTTTGTAAGTTTTTTAAAACAATGTTTTTTATTAACTTAATTTTTCTTTTTTTTTTGTGTATTTCTTGCACTTCAGGTGCGCCTCTTTTCACAGCTCACTCTCTAATATGTTTTTATTACGAGTAGATACGTACTTTGCTTAGAAGTATATTCTGAAAATTTAAAAAACTTATAGTGGATTTAAAGTTAGTAGTTTTGGCCTACCGAAAGTGAAACTAATTTTACATTTATCAAGATAGAATGATAATTAAACGTAATGTATAGATCCAAATTTCAATTTCTAACTTCAAATTTTACCTATTAAAACGCAAAGTCAGATACAAATGAAAGTTTGGATGTTTGTTACTCAATCACAACACAACCACTGAACTGATTTGGTTGAAATTTAAAATGTAGACTGATTATATCCTGGACTAACACAGACTACTTGTTATCCATTAAAAATCTACGGAAGGTATCGGTGAGATTTGTGTGTTTATTAGGGTTTAACTATTGTTTTATTTATACTTAGTCTTTATTTTCGTTGGGCGCTGAGGCGCTCTTGAAATTCAAATTTGACGCTTGACACGCTTGACAACCCATTTTGGTCACAGAGCACTGGACTCTGGGCAATGAACACGCGGAGCTTGGTACGGGAATTCGGGCTTGCCGCGTGTACTATGATACTGGGCACACTGACGTTGGGGCGCTGTTAAAATCCACATAATTTACGCTTGGCATGCCCGACGGCTAACTGTGGGTACTGGGCACTGGGCCTTGGGTACTCATCTCACCCTGGGCACTGGGAACTGAGAGCTGGGCTCGTTGGACGGGGCCTGTATGTAACTTGGGCTTGACGCGTCCGTTTGGGCACTGAGCAGGTATTTATGCGCTAAACGCTCTTCAAAATCAGAGAGATTTGACGCTTGGCACGTTTGACAGCTCAGCTGGGCACTAGACACTCGGTTCAATGTGGGTTCTTGTCATTGAGCGCTGGATCCTGGTCACTCGACATGCAGTGAAACTCGGCTTGTTAAACATGACATGCATGGAACTTGGGCTTGAAACGTGCGATATTACTGGGCACGGGGCACTTGGCACTTAGGCGCTTGGCCACTAGGCACTGGAATCGCGCTTATAATTACCAAAAAAAATTACGTGTTTTTCCAGATGTATACTAGCAGATATCTAACATGAAATTAAGTTTGTACCTATCTATATACGTATGGGAAACCCCATACGAACTTTCAACCCCCTATTTTGATGGATGTGGGGTTATTTACTAAAAATCCTGAAACACGTATTTATTTTTTTATTACGAAGAGTCCCTATATCAATTTTGAGACCTCTAGCATCAATATTTGCCGTAGTTTTATACAAACTTCCATCCCCCCAAATGAACTTCCAACCCCCTAATTTGATGGATGTGGGGTGATTTACTAAAAATCCTGAAACACGTATTTAATTGTTTATTACAAAGAGTCCCTATATCAATTTTGAGACCTCTAGCATCAATATTTGCCGTAGTTTCATACAAACTTCCATCCCCCCATACGAACTTCCAACCCCCTAATTTGATGGATGTGGGGTGATTTACTAAAAATCCTGAAACACGTGTTTAATTGTTTATTACGAAGAGTCCCTACATCAATTTTGAGACCTCTAGCATCAATATTTGCCGTGGTTTCATACAAACTTCCATCCCCTATTTTAAGGGGTTGGGGGGTTAAATTTCCAACTTTTGGAATTTTTTTGTTGGTTGTGTACTAATTCCAGCTTACATACCAAATTTCAGCTTTCTAGGACTTCAGGAAGTACCTAGGAATTTTGATGATCATCAGTGAGTCAGTCAGTCAGTCAGTGACGAAATCTGGGGTTTTCAGATGTCAATAAAATCTAAAGTATAAGACCTGTGATATTGAAACTTTATACGTTTAATAAGTTCACCGGCAACATCATTTCCCGAGAATTTTGATTATCTGGAATAATTCTGGCCTAAGTTATAAGGGTTTAAAAATACGGCGAAACACTTCGAGAAAAGATAGGTAGTGCCCTCGCGCTTCGCTTGACTCGTCTGGCGGGGACACTACCGTGTCCCCAGATTATTTATGTTGGTTATGTTGGTGGTTCGTTGACAATAGATATTCAACCGCTTTAATACTAAACAGACTTGAAGCAGCTGTATGGACTTTTTGACTGCGATAATCTAGTGAATTTGGTAAATAACTAGTGCATGATTAAGGCTAAGAAGTTACGTTTCGTACGTGGGTCCGTGCATGTTCTTATACTAAGAAGTCTAAGTAAGTACATGCACAGACTTACGCAGGCAACGTATGCGACGCAACGTGGCCCGTGGGAAATAAGTGTCTACACTTGTCCTACGTACGCGTGGGCATCAGACCACAGACAACAAAACCAGAGACGGGGGAAAATTCATGGTCTTCCTTTTATTTCTGTTCCTATGTTATTAAGCAATAAAAGTTCCTTACTATGAAGCCTTTTGATCGATAAATAAAACTAAAAGTACCTAATTCATTTACCTCTTACTGGGTTCGAGTCCCAATTCACCAAGCAATAATTCAAAAATCTTTGAATGGTGTTGTTATTAATTTTGAGATTAAAATGAAGTCTTCACCTAAGGTACTTTCACCTCCATGTGGCATTGCCACCAAAATTTATTTGAGTATCATATTATTATGTTATACTTATTGTGTAATGGGACACTGATATATAAAGATATACCCAAATATATTTATTAGCTACAATCTTGGTCTCATTGGGTCGCCTGCAAAGCGCGATGTGAATTTTCCATTACTCTTATGTTCTCCAATTTCCTTGAATGTTAGATGATTTTAGAATCGCTTCAATGAACTATTTGTAATATCTGACCGTTTAGTTTTTATAATTTTATTTGTGTATTATTGAGCTGGGCACACGTTTGTAACGTAATACGCAACCCCAATATCATCCAGGAAACGCGACGTAATGAAATCGTAATATTATTCTATAACACCAGACCATGTACATTGTACATATAAACTTTTGAATACCTACATTTGGTTTTCTGGCAAACCATCTCTGAACATACTAGAATTTCTTGCTAACGTGATGTAACGAATTGCAGTTAACAGTTTACAATTTAAATCTCATTAAGTACATATTTAGTACTAACATTTTTCATTATGTTTTTCGATAGAAACCATAAAGTAATGTAATGTAATGTATACCTTAGTTTTTGTATGAAAGTTATCAAAAACCATTTCAAAAATGAAATTTCCTTCCGCCTGCCTTCTGAGATCGAGTTAAATTTAGAGCCTCTAAAACCGGGTGGCTATCAAGTGCATCGGTAGGTCGTTACAAACGTGTTCCCGGCAGGATCTGACGTGTGTTCTTTGGAGTGTCGTAGAGACTTGGCCGCGGCGGCGCCTCGCTGCCGACTCGAGCTCATTCTGGCCGGCGATATTGTGTGTGTTTGCGTTGCGTTCTTGCTCCTCGCGAGTGTGTGTGCGTTTGACTACTGTTTGAGTTGGCATGGTTTTTGGAAATACTAACAAGTAACAAAGTAATAACAAGCAAGCTCTGGGGCCGTACCTACCACCGTCTCTTAAAGCAATAATGTACTGTATTAATATTTTCATACAAACGTAGTATGAAATTTTCAAAACAGTACTGCAACATTACTGCTTAAGAGATGATGGTACCACCTTGATCCCCGAAAATAGTACTTACTTTAAAATCAATGGAATATATTATCTGGTGCATTTCGAATTTTCAAGTTTCCGAAGCGCAGAGACAGGTTAATGGATTTTCTGCCAAAGTCAAACCTGATTCACGTTAGATATCAAGCGATGATTGTAATACTACTGACATAGGCCTCCTAAAATGATCGCTCAAAAACAAGATTTCGCACCGCCTTTAGCCTTTCATAAGAGTTGTGACAAAAAAATAATAAGCACTGATACTGATTTCTCTAATGTGTGTAATACAGAGATCGCTTGCCTCGTCCGAGACTGATTTACGATGTCGATGACCATTTGCTGCCGTCTCCATAAAAATAAGTGGAAAACCACCAATGTCAAATGGCTATTATGTACTACAATTCTTGTATGAATTATCGTTCAGACGTTACATATGAATAGAAGGAACTGGGAGCCTGAAAAGCTCCCTGATATTGAAAATGTTGTGATACAAACACACCTTGCTCACAAACGCCGGCTTCAGCTGCGACTCTTCTCTCTCAGTCACACGCGTGTGGGTGCGGGAGTAGCGTGGCGGCACGAGGCCTCGTTTGTCCGAACAGTCGTCAAGCGCCGCACTCTGGGCTTTGGACTCCGATCTTATCTCGAGCGCGTACGTCGCAGACTCGCTGTCTATCATTCGGCACGCTTCGACGCACAGTACTTTACTCTCTCTATCCTCCTTTATCTTATCTATCTTACGTATTGTATTTCTTTTATTTATCTATTTTATTTATTTTATGTACCGATACACCACTGACTTGTGAGAAAATGATAGACGAGAAGCGCTGGACAATTAATGTGTTCAAATAAGCATATTGAAAGTAGACCTATGTTTGATAAATATGAACATGTTAGTTATAAAACCGATGCTGAGTAAAAAAAAATAATACGCTCCAAAATGGAAGTGCCTATACCCACGTATCGCCCCAAGAAAGTCTTGAGTCTGAAAATGAGGAAATTTCCGAAAGAATTAACTAGTAATTTAAACGGACAGCTTCGCGTCTATCGTTTTCCTCGAGCCCTCGTAATACACTAAGACGCTAATATATTTTCTTTCTGTCACCCCCCCGTATCTAACGACACTCGCATCTATCACGTAACCGTTCGTCGCTCGCTCGCCGTCGTCCACTAACACACAGTACTGCCATCACTAATCGTTTCGCGTTCCGCCTCGACCCCCATCCCGCCGGCGAGCCCTCCCACGCCGCTCGTCAGCCCCGTCGTGAACGTGGAGGGCGTGGAGTCGTCCACGAACGAACTGCCGCTGTCTGCGCTGACGTTCGGGCCGAGCGGCGCGGCGAGCGGCTCAGGCGCGGGCCGCTCGTGGCCCGCCACGCGCGCGGCGTCCCCGGCCGAAGGCTGTAGCGTGTGGGGCGCAGGGCGGCGCCAGCGGCACAGCATCGCCGGCCAGATGAGCTACCTCAAGATGCTGGGGCTGGCGCGCGGCAAGCTGGCCGGCGCGCAGGGGCTCTTCAGCACCGCCGTCATCTCGGGCTCCAGCTCCGCGCCCAACCTGCGCGTCATGATCCCCACCGCGACCAGCAGCAACAGTGAGTACCGTGGCCTTGTGTGTGGTAGCAGACCGACATCCGACAAATGATAAAACTGCCACCGATGATTTGGTCATGTCAGCGGTGTCACTATATTAGACCATAATGTGGGCAGTCAGATTGCCTCGCAGTTGAAAACACATGAATGGGCCTACTTATACGACGCCCGATATCATCTTAGTTTGGTTGTACTCCTCTGTTTATAAAATTATCGTCCATTATTTATCGGTGCGTTATAACTTGTGCATGTACAAAAGTATTCCTTACCAATTTACCAAAGCGACGGTTGTTGGGTGTCGGTTCCGGTAGACAAACGGCCTTAACTGAATATTATTTTTATCAGCCTTTCATGTTTAGATATTGTTTACAGTAGGATCAAAATATTGACGAATTTATCGATTTAAACTTGTGATTGTAAAATTGCATATATTATTATGTGCTTAGATATGAAGCAATGTCATTTAGCGAAAGAACTGTCCGTCCGTTGGCAAGACTAAAATATGCATCTTATTTTAGGCCAAAAGAAAACATATAAAATGTTTCAGCGGCGTTGGAGGGTTTCGGCGGGGTGCCGGCTATCCGTCCGCTGGAGACGTTGCACAACGCGCTGTCGCTGCGGCAGCTGGACGTGTTCCTGGAGCGCGTGACGGAGGCGCCCGTGCTGCTGGGCACGCCGCCCTCCCACCCCGCGCCGGTGCCCGCCGCCAAGCAACCTTCGCCCACCAACAGTAAGACAATGTGTCATCCGTCCGCTGGAGACGTTGCACAACGCGCTGTCGCTGCGGCAGCTGGACGTGTTCCTGGAGCGCGTGACGGAGGCGCCCGTGCTGCTGGGCACGCCGCCCTCCCACCCCGCGCCGGTGCCCGCCGCCAAGCAACCTTCGCCCACCAACAGTAAGACAATGTGTCATCCGTCCGCTGGAGACGTTGCACAACGCGCTGTCGCTGCGGCAGCTGGACGTGTTCCTGGAGCGCGTGACGGAGGCGCCCGTGCTGCTGGGCACGCCGCCCTCCCACCCCGCGCCGGTGCCCGCCGCCAAGCAACCTTCGCCCACCAACAGTAAGACACTGTGTCATCCGTCCGCTGGAGACGTTGCACAACGCGCTGTCGCTGCGGCAGCTGGACGTGTTCCTGGAGCGCGTGACGGAGGCGCCCGTGCTGCTGGGCACGCCGCCCTCCCACCCCGCGCCGGTGCCCGCCGCCAAGCAACCTTCGCCCACCAACAGTAAGACAATGTGTCATCCGTCCGCTGGAGACGTTGCACAACGCGCTGTCGCTGCGGCAGCTGGACGTGTTCCTGGAGCGCGTGACGGAGGCGCCCGTGCTGCTGGGCACGCCGCCCTCCCACCCCGCGCCGGTGCCCGCCGCCAAGCAACCTTCGCCCACCAACAGTAAGACAATGTGTCATCCGTCCGCTGGAGACGTTGCACAACGCGCTGTCGCTGCGGCAGCTGGACGTGTTCCTGGAGCGCGTGACGGAGGCGCCCGTGCTGCTGGGCACGCCGCCCTCCCACCCCGCGCCGGTGCCCGCCGCCAAGCAACCTTCGCCCACCAACAGTAAGACAATGTGTCATCCGTCCGCTGGAGACGTTGCACAACGCGCTGTCGCTGCGGCAGCTGGACGTGTTCCTGGAGCGCGTGACGGAGGCGCCCGTGCTGCTGGGCACGCCGCCCTCCAACCCCGCGCCGGTGCCCGCCGCCAAGCAACCTTCGCCCACCAACAGTAAGACAATGTGTCATCCGTCCGCTGGAGACGTTGCACAACGCGCTGTCGCTGCGGCAGCTGGACGTGTTCCGGGAGCGCGTGACGGAGGCGCCCGTGCTGCTGGGCACGCCGCCCTCCCACCCCGCGCCGGTGCCCGCCGCCAAGCAACCTTCGCCCACCAACAGTAAGACAATGTGTCATCCGTCCGCTGGAGACGTTGCACAACGCGCTGTCGCTGCGGCAGCTGGACGTGTTCCTGGAGCGCGTGACGGAGGCGCCCGTGCTGCTGGGCACGCCGCCCTCCCACCCCGCGCCGGTGCCCGCCGCCAAGCAACCTTCGCCCACCAACAGTAAGACAATGTGTCATCCGTCCGCTGGAGACGTTGCACAACGCGCTGTCGCTGCGGCAGCTGGACGTGTTCCTGGAGCGCGTGACGGAGGCGCCCGTGCTGCTGGGCACGCCGCCCTCCCACCCCGCGCCGGTGCCCGCCGCCAAGCAACCTTCGCCCACCAGCAGTAAGACAATGTGTCATCCGTCCGCTGGAGACGTTGCACAACGCGCTGTCGCTGCGGCAGCTGGACGTGTTCCTGGAGCGCGTGACGGAGGCGCCCGTGCTGCTGGGCACGCCGCCCTCCCACCCCGCGCCGGTGCCCGCCGCCAAGCAACCTTCGCCCACCAACAGTAAGACAATGTGTCATCCGTCCGCTGGAGACGTTGCACAACGCGCTGTCGCTGCGGCAGCTGGACGTGTTCCTGGAGCGCGTGACGGAGGCGCCCGTGCTGCTGGGCACGCCGCCCTCCCACCCCGCGCCGGTGCCCGCCGCCAAGCAACCTTCGCCCACCAACAGTAAGACAATGTGTCATCCGTCCGCTGGAGACGTTGCACAACGCGCTGTCGCTGCGGCAGCTGGACGTATTCCTGGAGCGCGTGACGGAGGCGCCCGTGCTGCTGGGCACGCCGCCCTCCCACCCCGCGCCGGTGCCCGCCGCCAAGCAACCTTCGCCCACCAACAGTAAGACAAGTTGGTTTCTACTAGAGCTTGGCTCAGTATAAGATAAAACAATTGTTCCATTGTGGAACAGGTGTCGGATGGAGCGGCCCCTCGTCGCTCATGTCGTCGTCGGGGGAGCTGCCGAGCGCGCTGTCGTCGGCCGGCCCGTCCTCGCCCAACTCCAACTACGCGTCCAACTCGGACCACAACAAGAACAACTCCTCGGAGAGGTATGACACGTCCCCGCCGCGAACCGCCCTTGGAGGTTACACACTACGAGCGGCCGATAGTTTGTGCATCATCTTTCCTTACAACCAGGTCGAGAGTGTCAAGCACTAATGAGAAGTCACGTATCAAAAAAAAAACACATTTTTCGCCCACTTTTAGCTTCATTAGGATAGATAATTAAGTTATTTGTGGTGCCACCAGAGCTACAAGGTCACATAATATGTGTTTCCGCTGTTAAAACGGCGATGACATTCCCCCGTCTAATTATATTATTCTATTCAAAATCTCAAATAGTCCTTCCCTTTTCATTATATCGATGAAAACCGTATTAAAATCTATCCTGACTCTGTTCCTGAGACTGCCCGAACATACACGCGGGGGAAATAATGAGCGATTTGATGGCGCATGCATAATAGAATGTGCTCTCGTACTCTCACGTTCTCGCTGAGGTGAATAATACCTATCCGGCACACCCATTCTTTTTTACTTCGCGTCTTCTACTTGATTAACTTTTGTTTTGATACCCGTGAAATCTCACATAATCAGATCTCTTATTTAGCCTTATCCCAACTCCTTTGTCACGTGCTTAAATAATCTCATCTCCCTTGGTCTAATGTGTGCAGGAAATTGCGATATAGTTTTCATGAGCACCTTCATACAATTTAAGCTACGCCTTACAAAACTATCGGCCGATCACAAGTTTGTAATCAAAGAGGGCCCTCACCGTTTACATCGCCGCTAGGTGCATGTGCGTACCGGTGTAAACGGACCGCGGAGAACCATCTCACTTTAGCGGTTTAGAATGTTAGTGTATGACTGTCACTCGTGAACTTCACTTAATCATGTCTTCCGAATTCCGGTTCCCAAAATCACTAATAAAAGTGCACTAATTAGACCGTTAACAATAACACGAGTTGTAATTTAAAAAATAACAAATTTTTAGTTTTCAGCACTGCAGTAAGCTTCACGAAATTTAGAACACTTGAACAATAATTTTGAACAAAGCAACTAAGTAAAGCCAGTTTGGATTTTGTTGCGCGATATAGAGATTTCTTTAGTGACTCGTTCTAAACTGGAATTTAATTTAAAAGCTCATGATTTACATGTTACAATTCAGCGCAGGTTCAATCAAACTATTTTGAATTCGTTTTAAAATAAAGAATTGGGAATCAACCTTGCTTTGCTCGTACTAAGTTCTTGGTGCTTATTAGCTTTTGAGCATCTTCAAATTTCGTGATGAGAACTGTAGAGGTGCTAAACGAGATTTGCAATATTTATACTATTGGAATAATTCGGAAAACTTCTTTAAGGCCTTCTCTATTCGCTCATTGTCTTTCTTGTCTGCGCTAATTTATGGCAACTTGCTACTTAATTCAAATAAGGCTTGTTTATTTTTTGTTTAATTCAAATAGTCACTTTTTGTCGACTCAATCGAGTTTCCAGATACACTGTACTACGTGTTGTACATAGAAAGGTTGTCGTGGCTAAATGAACATTTCACGAACGCAGTGTCAGCTTTTGTAATTAACTCCGTCGCGTATTATTTTAAAAAGGGGAAGGAGTTATCAAAAAATTGCAAAGTAAATTCTGTTTATTTGAAATCGGTACATAAGTATCAGATGGCCTCTATCTTTGATGGAGAAGTAAAAATTAAAAATATAAGTTCAATGATAAGTACGTGAATGTGACTTAAAAAATTATTAGGTTTTGGCATTGAATAACATTGATAATACCAAATACAAATAATATTTTCCGATTTTGCATATGATCTGAAGAGACATTGTATGAAAATAAATAAACACAAATCTCGAAGCATAATTTCGAAATGTTCTTGAGGCGAATGTCGATAAGATTTCTCGTTAGTTGTCACGGGAGTTGGTTACAAAGCTGACGTGACGCTGTCAGGCGGCGTGCATTGATCATTGTGGATTGCAGTAGCAATTGGAGTAGAAATGCGGCGAGCAAGGCGGGCGAGTGGGGCGAGGCGGCCGCCCTGAGCGCGCTCTCCGCGGGCCTGCACGCGCTCGTGCCCGAGCCCGCCGCGCGCGCCGCAGGTACCACGCACCACACGCGACGACAAACATCACACACACAGTCTCAATTGGAGTAGAACTGCGGCGAGCAAGGCGGGCGAGTGGGGCGAGGCGGCCGCCCTGAGCGCGCTCTCCGCGGGCCTGCACGCGCTCGTGCCCGAGCCCGCCGCGCGCGCCGCAGGTACCACGCACCACACGCGACGACAAACATCACACACACAGTCTCAATTGGAGTAGAACTGCGGCGAGCAAGGCGGGCGAGTGGGGCGAGGCGGCCGCCCTGAGCGCGCTCTCCGCGGGCCTGCACGCGCTCGTGCCCGAGCCCGCCGCGCGCGCCGCAGGTACCACGCACCACACGCGACGACAAACATCACACACACAGTCTCAATTGGAGTAGAACTGCGGCGAGCAAGGCGGGCGAGTGGGGCGAGGCGGCCGCCCTGAGCGCGCTCTCCGCGGGCCTGCACGCGCTCGTGCCCGAGCCCGCCGCGCGCGCCGCAGGTACCACGCACCACACGCGACGACAAACATCACACACACAGTCTCAATTGGAGTAGAACTGCGGCGAGCAAGGCGGGCGAGTGGGGCGAGGCGGCCGCCCTGAGCGCGCTCTCCGCGGGCCTGCACGCGCTCGTGCCCGAGCCCGCCGCGCGCGCCGCAGGTACCACGCACCACACGCGACGACAAACATCACACACACAGTCTCAATTGGAGTAGAACTGCGGCGAGCAAGGCGGGCGAGTGGGGCGAGGCGGCCGCCCTGAGCGCGCTCTCCGCGGGCCTGCACGCGCTCGTGCCCGAGCCCGCCGCGCGCGCCGCAGGTACCACGCACCACACGCGACGACAAACATCACACACACAGTCTCAATTGGAGTAGAACTGCGGCGAGCAAGGCGGGCGAGTGGGGCGAGGCGGCCGCCCTGAGCGCGCTCTCCGCGGGCCTGCACGCGCTCGTGCCCGAGCCCGCCGCGCGCGCCGCAGGTACCACGCACCACACGCGACGACAAACATCACACACACAGTCTCAATTGGAGTAGAACTGCGGCGAGCAAGGCGGGCGAGTGGGGCGAGGCGGCCGCCCTGAGCGCGCTCTCCGCGGGCCTGCACGCGCTCGTGCCCGAGCCCGCCGCGCGCGCCGCAGGTACCACGCACCACACGCGACGACAAACATCACACACACAGTCTCAATTGGAGTAGAACTGCGGCGAGCAAGGCGGGCGAGTGGGGCGAGGCGGCCGCCCTGAGCGCGCTCTCCGCGGGCCTGCACGCGCTCGTGCCCGAGCCCGCCGCGCGCGCCGCAGGTACCACGCACCACACGCGACGACAAACATCACACACACAGTCTCAATTGGAGTAGAACTGCGGCGAGCAAGGCGGGCGAGTGGGGCGAGGCGGCCGCCCTGAGCGCGCTCTCCGCGGGCCTGCACGCGCTCGTGCCCGAGCCCGCCGCGCGCGCCGCAGGTACCACGCACCACACGCGACGACAAACATCACACACACAGTCTCAATTGGAGTAGAACTGCGGCGAGCAAGGCGGGCGAGTGGGGCGAGGCGGCCGCCCTGAGCGCGCTCTCCGCGGGCCTGCACGCGCTCGTGCCCGAGCCCGCCGCGCGCGCCGCAGGTACCACGCACCACACGCGACGACAAACATCACACACACAGTCTCAATTGGAGTAGAACTGCGGCGAGCAAGGCGGGCGAGTGGGGCGAGGCGGCCGCCCTGAGCGCGCTCTCCGCGGGCCTGCACGCGCTCGTGCCCGAGCCCGCCGCGCGCGCCGCAGGTACCACGCACCACACGCGACGACAAACATCACACACACAGTCTCAATTGGAGTAGAACTGCGGCGAGCAAGGCGGGCGAGTGGGGCGAGGCGGCCGCCCTGAGCGCGCTCTCCGCGGGCCTGCACGCGCTCGTGCCCGAGCCCGCCGCGCGCGCCGCAGGTACCACGCACCACACGCGACGACAAACATCACACACACAGTCTCAATTGGAGTAGAACTGCGGCGAGCAAGGCGGGCGAGTGGGGCGAGGCGGCCGCCCTGAGCGCGCTCTCCGCGGGCCTGCACGCGCTCGTGCCCGAGCCCGCCGCGCGCGCCGCAGGTACCACGCACCACACGCGACGACAAACATCACACACACAGTCTCAATTGGAGTAGAACTGCGGCGAGCAAGGCGGGCGAGTGGGGCGAGGCGGCCGCCCTGAGCGCGCTCTCCGCGGGCCTGCACGCGCTCGTGCCCGAGCCCGCCGCGCGCGCCGCAGGTACCACGCACCACACGCGACGACAAACATCACACACACAGTCTCAATTGGAGTAGAACTGCGGCGAGCAAGGCGGGCGAGTGGGGCGAGGCGGCCGCCCTGAGCGCGCTCTCCGCGGGCCTGCACGCGCTCGTGCCCGAGCCCGCCGCGCGCGCCGCAGGTACCACGCACCACACGCGACGACAAACATCACACACACAGTCTCAATTGGAGTAGAACTGCGGCGAGCAAGGCGGGCGAGTGGGGCGAGGCGGCCGCCCTGAGCGCGCTCTCCGCGGGCCTGCACGCGCTCGTGCCCGAGCCCGCCGCGCGCGCCGCAGGTACCACGCACCACACGCGACGACAAACATCACACACACAGTCTCAATTGGAGTAGAACTGCGGCGAGCAAGGCGGGCGAGTGGGGCGAGGCGGCCGCCCTGAGCGCGCTCTCCGCGGGCCTGCACGCGCTCGTGCCCGAGCCCGCCGCGCGCGCCGCAGGTACCACGCACCACACGCGACGACAAACATCACACACACAGTCTCAATTGGAGTAGAACTGCGGCGAGCAAGGCGGGCGAGTGCGGCGAGGCGGCCGCCCTGAGCGCGCTCTCTAACAACCCACCGAGAGTTGGTAACTAACCAACTGAAAGATACAGAGTCAGCCCACAGGATTCAAAGTCCGAACCACCACGAAGACACACACACGATCACAAAATTATTTCACTCTTAACTTTTGACTGCTGTTTCGGTCGCGTGTATTTCGCTAAATATCACATCCCAAAAAATCTGTTGGTTTGTAAAACACAAGTGAGGCGAGGGTTGATCCTGTAAAACACAAAGGCCATTTCCTCCAATATTTCAGCCAAATTGCCAAAAACAGCAAAATCAAAACAACAATAAAAAGTGAAAAAAATACAAACACACAAACATACATCGTACCTACAATCTTACTAATACATACAAACTTTGCCTACATACAAAGCCTTTACAATATTATAGTGTGAAATTCCTCAAGACCATTTATTTTGTAAGACATCTTACAGATTACAGTAGTACACGTCTTCCAAAATCCTTCATGTATGGTCATTTCACTTCTGCCAGTGTCACTTCAAAATTCATGTACGAGTATGTTTGATATTTTATTGTATTTTGGATGACTATTAGTTTTTTTTAAGTTTACTATCCCACTTCCTCATTCTAAAAGACTACCAATTACTTTGATAAATGGTTTCTGCATGGTTTCACTTTGCACGCTAATCCCTAAAAATGTATACTATGGCCCTTACAGACGCTCTTATTTTTTAAAGATTTTGAATGAACTTTAATTTTTAAGGAAGAGAGAGAATGTCTGTAGGGGCTTTTGGATCTAAAAACCATCTATTTTGAACTGCATGCCTAAATGTTAGGAAGGCTCTGTCGCATGGTTATATTGGTGACAAAGACATTAAACATGTCGTGATTTCTGCAACTGATAAGTAGTAATAAAGTGTAGTTTTAAAGATTTTGTGAGTTTGATGCCCTTAATCTATATCAGAAACCATGTTCATAATGAATACAATTTTTTCATGTTAATCCTGATGCACATAGCTTCACACAATACTTCTAATTACAGCAAACTAACCTGATTGCTATCCATGGATAGAATTAAGTAACCCTGCCACTTTTAGGTTCTATTTTATTGTTAAAATTTCACCTGTGAGCAAAAACTGTGCATCTTTAATTAAATAATATTATGTTAGTGAGTACATAATATTGATGTCTGGAAACCTGGAGTTCTTCCCAATTGTTCCATGGAACGTGACATCTAAATCTCTAAATCTCTCCATCTCCTTAAACTTCTGTTCCATTTAGTCATTTACAAGAAGAGGTTTGAAGCTGGTTTAAGCTGACTTGCGATTATCTCCAGATCCATAGAACAAAACGAAATAAAATGGTGATCACGCCATGTTGCATAGGGATAAGCTAATGGCAGACCGAGTTTAACCGAGTTTAACCGAGTGCGCGTTTGCGGCAGGTTCGTCTATTAGCGGCGACGTGACGCCCGCGTCGCTCGCCTCCGAGCTGGAGTTCAACAGCAACGAGGCCACCGCCGGCTCGCTCACCGACCACGACATATTGGTAAGTGGAAAAACCCTGGACAGGGCGGACGGCGTGAAAGATGTCGCTAGTTCATCGCTGCCAATAATTCCAATCAAAAGGCCAAGCTGTTGTTCGCTCAGCAGCCATCTATAGAATTTTGACAGATGGCTCTACTGTTTTGCTTGTACGAAAAAGATTTACGTAAATTGTTCGGATGTCCATATCCTGAGTTTTCTTATCAGAGAGTACGCGGTAATTAAGTTTAAGTACCCCGAATAGCGGCCGTCTGTGCAGGTAGATCTCCTCGTATTTTTTACAACAAAACCAAGCAAATAGTATGGAGCCAAACAGGCCAATACATATAAAGATCGCAAGTGTGCAGCGGGCTGGACATTTACAGCGCATGAGTGATCAGAGGTCACCAATAAAACTACTGACTTCACACCCAATCGGCCGTAGAACTGTTGGTCTTGGTGTGAAGCAGGATGCAAAGGCTTTACGAATAAAAAATTGGGAAACAAACCTTGGGGGTTGGAAAACAATTGGGGGCAATGGACAGAGACCGATCAAGGATTTTTCTGGAGCAAGGGCTGTAACGCCGTTGATGATGAATATGATATGGATTTTCATTGTAATGTTTCTGTTCCAGAGCGCAGAAGGTGAAGACGATGAAGAAACTTTATCAGTCGACGGCTGCGGCTCGCCCATGAGAGTCATCAAGAACGATCTCACCCCGCAAAACGAGCTGCAGCTCACCGCGAACCCTGTCCTCGACCTCTACGGTCTCAGCTTCCAGCAAACGAAGGAAAACTTTTACAAGGACATGCCATCCAGTAGCAAAAACCTTAACGTGGATAGCGACAAAAATAAATGTTCCATAGGCCGCTTGCAGTACATCAGTAACATAGACTCGTTGAATTTACAGAGTAGTGAGCCTAAATACAAAATAAGGAAGAACGAACTGCTGAACAACGGCAGTAGACGGTACAGCGACAGTAGTGCACAAAAGAGTAATAACAACTCTCAAACAGTATCGGGTAGCAGATTTACTACTACGCTAGTTAACGAAGAGTTGTTTAAAGCCGGTTCCTCTAAAGAGAACAGACCTAATTGTGTCGATCGCAGCCAAAGCGTGCCGAACGATACCGCCGCCGGCCCTTTAGTGACGAAGGCTAAACCGGTAATAGTTAAACCAGGCTTTACTATCCATGAAAATGATTCTAGCTAGGCGTTTATCAAATTACGATTTTAAATATCAATGTTATTTTTGATATAATCTCGAGTACAATTTACTTTTGTTTCCTCATACAGTATTTTGTATTTAACAAATTTTTAAATTGTTTTAGGACTGCAATTATTTATTTTATTCATTTACAAATTTTCCCATTTTGTCCTACTTGAATTAAATATATTTTTTTACATAAATTATTTTTATGTATTCCATGAAGTTGATATTGAGTCGGCTTTGAGAGGCAAAAGTGTGATATTTGTGTACAGCTTTCTGTTTGTCCAATAACTTAAAGTGAAAAATGAATGTAGTATGTAGTTACTTTATAAGAATTTCGACAAAATATATTGCTTTGAAATCGATTAGTAGTTTTTTTTAATTATAGACGTTTTTTCGCAGTAGGGTCGATCGATATATTATGATGATATGACAAAGACAGAGTGAAATAGACCAAACATGGACTAAACAGAACCTACTTTACCAATAGCAATTTGTCCACAGATTTTTAGAGTATAGATTAAGAATTTCTAAAGAAGGCAGTTGTTGCTATTTAATTAGGGTGTAAAATAAAAAACATTAAATCAGATAATTTCTTTTTAATTAAACCCAATATTATACTTTAAAGCTCACAATGAACAAGCTAAGTTAAACTTAAACAATGACCAGACCATTACATCACAAATATTATACAACAATAAAACTATTTACCTACATTTTAAAATACTTAAAACCAATTTATTGTACTATAAAATGTGCAAGTCAACAATACAACTGAGAAGCTAAGCTGTGATTTCTACTGAAGCAGCCATATTATAAAAGTACATGACCTTTTCTAGTCTTAAATATAACTTAGGACTTTCCATCAGCTATAAAGTTACTGCCACAAGAGGGAGTGAAAGTCAGGCTAAGCAATCAACCAACATGTAAAGAGCTTATGTGTAACAAAAGTTGTACATTAATTAATTAAAATTATACACAAAATATTGTATGGACAAATATATCCTGCGCTTTCTATATAAACCTGTTTGGACTTAGTGCTTAATGTATTTCAGTAAATATTCTATGTTAAACTAATTAAGCATAACTATGGAAGTTGGATCTCCCCATCCACCAAGCAGACATTACATTTTTTTATCTTTAAAAATGGGTATTTTCATGTATCACCTCAGTCATTCAGTTATCATCAGTCTAAATGTTGGAACACAACTGAGTATTTTAAGTCACTGAAATTTCAGTTCAATACACTCACAATGGTTTTTACGTAAACTTAACATCAATGGAAACATTGCGTTTGCTTTCTGACGGAAAATGGTTAATATTGCTATGCAACACTATGCAACACATTACACCACAGCGACACTGGTAGGTTTTTGAATTACAATGATAACAGGGGAAAAATGTAAATTCACTTTAGATGTAGATTCATCGAATGCAAAATATTCCCAGTTCATCTCAAGCACTGTTCTTTTTATACTCCTCTGAGCCATTCAGTGACAAGACCCAAGTCTTGAAATATTTTGAGCAGATTTTATATGTATAAACCAAAGAAACCAAAGCCTGCCAGGTGGACTCGTGGCGCAAACAGTTTACACTTTAAATATCACTAATATACAAAAGAGATCATTAGGTACAAATCCTTAAAAAGTGGAAAAGCTAGCTTGGAACACTGACTACTCAGTTTTCGATGCAATCTTTGGCACTTTGCTATAAATTAATGAGGTGAGAGTGTTGAAGATGCCGCGATGCTGGATGCCGGGCCACAGCAGCACCACTGTGGAGAACATGTACAGCAGGAACACGTTGTTGATCGCAGAGGCCATCCATGCGAGCAGGCACAGCATAGTGATGGATATTATGTAGTACTGGAAAGAAAAATAAAAATCTATTAATAAAATTAAAGTGTCTGTGTTTTTAAAATAAATGCCAAAATTAAAGTGGAAAATGTTATTAACGCATAATAGCCATAATCTCAATGTGTAAAATAACTCACATTTTGTGCTAAAGAATAGAGGGAATAAGAATAATTTATTTTAATAATAATTGCTTTTACTTTGCTGCAAGAAAATTTGGCTATGAAAATTTTCCTAGACAGATAAAAATTTTCATAAAGGAACAAGAATTTTAACTTTTTTGTATACATTCCTGTACAGGCGTCAGCGAGCTGGAGGTGGAATCCGGGGAAATAACTACACCATTACTTCGATATGCATGCAATAATGTATTAGCAATTTAAACTTTACAAAAGTTCAGCCGTTCACGATTAGTTCAAAATTCAAAAGCCCTGACCACAGAATATCTAATCACTACGTCGACACTTGTCAAAGGTCACAGAGAACAACACCGAGCGTTCGTTCCTTGATCCCAGACTATCGCATCATTTTGGCCGCAACATGCCCGCGCGCGTTGAAAGCCTGCTTTCAACTAGACTCTTCCCGCAGCGGACAAATTCTGCTGAAGGATCTGCGCAGCACTCCGCCAGCTGTCCGGATGTCTGCTACCCTCGTTACTCCATCTGCACCAGGATGAATGGCAACAACTCGTCCCAGCTTCCACTTCAGTGGGGGAAGACCTTCTTCCTTCACCACCACAAGCTCATCGACTTTTAACGGAGATTGGGATGTTCGCCACTTGGATCTACTTTGCAGTTCGCTGATGTACTCTTTATTCCATCTAGTCCAAAAGTGCTGCCGCAGTCGCTCTATGCGCTGGAATTTGGTTAGCCTGTACTCGGCACTGTTTTCATAGTTGGGCACTGGAAGGGAGGTCAACGGTCGACCAATTAAAAAATGTCCCGGCGTCAGCGCGTGAAGGTCAGCCGGATCCGACGATAGCGGTGTTAGCGGTCGAGAGTTTAATATTCCTTCAATTTGCACGAGCACTGTATACAACTGTTCATACGTCAGATTACAATTTCCCAATACTCGCCGCAAATGATGCTTTACAGACTTTACTCCTGCCTCCCAAAGACCGCCCACATGAGGAGAATACGGTGGTATAAAATGAAACGCTATTCCCTCACTGGCTGCAGCTTCAGCAACCGAGCTCCCGCTACGCTCCAGAAACTTGCCAATCTCTTTATATGCACCAACAAACGTCGTACTATTGTCACAATATAAATTTCTTGGCTTACCTCTCCGAGAAATGAAACGGCGTAGAGCCGACAAGAAATTATCACTCGTTAGGTCCCCTACAAGTTCGATGTGTATCGCCTTAGTCGTGAAACACACAAAAATAGCAATATAAACTTTAAGAAGGCGACACCCACGACCTTGTCTACTCGCACTCATAATAGGACCCGCGTAATCTACTCCTACGGACTCGAACGGGTAACCGCCAGGCATGACTCGAGTGGCAGGTAAATTACCCATAAGGGGCGCAACTACTTTCCCTTTCATACGCTTACATAACATGCATTTATGGTAACATGATCTGGCCAAATTACGTCCGCCAATGGGCCAATAAGTTTCCCGAATAGACGCGAGAAGCAACTGCGGTCCTGCATGAAATAATCTCCTGTGCTCATAATCAAACAAAAGCTTCGTAATCTATGTGTGGACTGTATTAAAATGTGATGTTTTTTATCATAAGCAAACAGGGAATTCTCTAACCGACCGCCTACGCGCATGATATTCTCATCGTCCAAGAAAACATTAAACTTTAAAAGTTGACTTTTGGGGGATAATTTTCGCTTCCTGACCAACATGTCATATTCAGGGAATGACTCCCGTTGAGATATTCTAATAATTACATTCAATGCATGTCGCAGCTCATCCTCTGATATAAATTGAGTATTAATACTTTGTTTTCTGCATGCCTTAATAAATCTTAACACGTAAACCATGCAACGCCTTAACCTAAGGAAATTCGAAAATCTATCGAAGTCAATAATATTCCCACTATGATTATTAGTATTAATAGATCCATGCAAAGAAACCTCTGCCCGAAGATCTGGCAGAGCTTCAGCAACAATATTATTCGATGGCCATTGTGACACATCTTTTGTCAAAAAACTTGGCCCTGACCACCACAACTCAAGAGTCGGGATAGAAGCTATGTCAACCCCTCGCGACAAATGATCAGCTGGATTATGATCAGTCGGAACGTGCCTCCAAGAGCTATCCTTCCCTGTCCTTTCCAGAATATCTCCTACTCTATTACGGACAAAGGTAGTGAGTCTGTTAGGTACCATTTTAAGCCAGCCTAGAACAATTGTCGAATCTGTCCAGAAGGTGGTGTGCCTAATTTTAACTCTCAAAGACGACTTAACTTTCTCATAAAGCCGAACTCCTACTACAGCACCACAGAGCTCAAGTTGTGGAATAGTCTTTGGTTTCAAAGGAGCTACCTTGCTCTTAGCAACTAATAATCTGACACAGACATTATTTGCCTCATCAACACTTATGACATACAGACAAGCACCATACGCACCCTCCGAGGCGTCTGAGAATACATGCAAATCTACAGTAGTATAACAGTCACCAAGAACACGACGAGGGATACGTAGGTTTTTCAAAGACGGCAGATTTTTCAACACTGAACTCCATGTTCCAACAATGTCCAATGGCAATGGATCGTTCCACGCCAACTTATGCAACCAAAGTTTCTGCAACAACATTTTCATTGTAATAATACAAGGAGACAATAGCCCTTGTTGAACTTGGCTAGGATCACACTCAGACATGTGAACTAGTGTGGTGTACTCGGACATAAAGTCAACATATCTCTTTCTAAACAACGGCTGCGTTTTAAATCGACGCTCTATTGCAAAGAGACACCGTTTAGCACGTTCAAATGAATCACCCAGCATGTCACGTGACTTCTTTAACTGAAGTCTGACGCAAAATCGCCCGTCCTGCATACGTGACATGTTGTTAACAAAGTGCTCCTCGGCCGCCTTCTCCTCCGCAGAGTATGATAACTGGACGCTCACCTCCTCTAACTGCCAAAATCTGCATAGGAGTGCTTGAATGTCCTCATTGAGAATAGCTGAAACCTCAGAATCACCTGTAGACAAATAGCTAACCTGAGATACTTGATTAGTTGACTTATGCCTATTTAACAATCGTCCACCTACTAACCAACCTAGTCTAGATTCCCACAAGACAGGTTTAGCATAGCCTTGTCTAAAGCTCCGCGTGCCTAACAAATCCCAAAAAATATCTGACCCCAAACATAGGTCAACCTCATCAGGTATATGAAATTGGGGATCTGCTAGAACCACATCATTCGGAATAAGCAAATTAGAGATATCAATCTCACGACAAGGCACAACATCAGTAATAGTAGGCAGAACATAACACACTAAATCAGTAGAATAACGTTCATTCATAGACTTCATAGATGCACGACACAGCTTGGATGCCAGGGAACTAGAATTATTTATACCAAAGATAGGCTCATGTACATTCAAGAAAGGCAAATCAAGAGAATTACACACCCTCTCTGTGATATAAGATGATGTACTACCCGGGTCAAGCAGACCTCGCACTATCTTCTCACGACCCTGACTATCATAAATTTTCACAAGAGCTGTTGATAAAAAGACATCTTTCCCATACTTAGACTCTTTACTCAAGTCTTGATCACGTGATGTCAATAGTCATAAGGTAGGACTCGACTGCACCTGCACTTGGGGTGCAGCCCTGGTGACAACCCTATCATTATCAACTGGTACCTGCACATCCGTTGGAGTTGCTGAACGTTCACCTGTACATAACAGACCGTGATGCTTGCCCCGGCACCTTCTGCACCTTGGTCCCCGGCACTGGGGTACCCGGTGACCAGGTCTGAAGCACAAAAAGCAGATCTTGTACTGTGGTATTATCCTGCGACGTTCCTGAACACTCATGGCTCGAAACTGCTCACAATTCTGAAGAAAATGATCACGGTGACAGGCTGGACAAGACTTAGACTTAGAATCATTACTACGGTTCATATTAACATTACTATTTTCAACTACAGGTTCTGACTTTGACAGCAAAGCTCTATGTTTGACAGTGGACTTGGAGACCTCAATAGTTTGCAGCAAATCTGCTCGATTGCGCAAGAATTTCATGAACAAATCTAAATTAATATCTTTATCTGATTTACCCCTAAACTCTTCCCACTCACGGAAAGTTTTTGAATCAAGCCTCTTGCTAAGAATATGAATAAGTAGAGTATCCCAATGTGAAGTGGGTTCCCCTAGGGACTCTAAAGCCCGCAGATTTTTATTCACTGCATCTATCATACCTTTTATATTATCTGAAGATTCCCTATGTAAAGGCTCAATTTCTAATAACGCAGTAACATGGTTTTGAATCAGCATTCTTTTATTATCGAATCTTTCACACAGTAGACCCCAAGCTATAGAATAATTCTTCGCACTCAATTCAATTGACTGAATAACAATAGCTGCCGTGCCCTCTAAGGATGCCCGGAGGTAATGGAATTTATTTATGTCACTAAGATCCACATTCGAGTCCACAAGAGAAGAAAACGTGTCACGGTAAGCCAACCAATCCTTCCACAAACCCGAAAACTTAGGCAGAGAAATAGTTGGAAGCTTAACGGATTGGCTGCCATGTCTTGACGAGCATCGCTCACTACATAAGCCCTCATTTTGTTTCTCAGAATTCTGAGTGATAATATCTTGTGCCCTTGCGAGAACTTTAAAATATACAGATTCAAATTCATTTCTCTCGGGGAGTGCCACATTAATATCATCTACAAGGCACTCAATTCTTAGTTGGACCTCGTCGAATTGTTGGTACAGATGGTCAAGCTTACCAGTACGCAGCTGAAGCTCAGTCACCTGCACAGGAGTCAGCGAGTCTCCCAATCCATTCAGGTAGTTGGAGAATGCTGTGAGACGCCCCTTAAAGCTGGCACGGGTCTTAATAAGCTCTTTTTCTGTTTTCTCACTCATGTTGGCTATCCCGGGGATGCACGAGCAGGCCTGGAATTGATACAATATTCTATGTTACTATGATATAATTACAATGACTATTACAATTGTTAGGTCTGCTAAATCAAGATAAATGTTGCTTTAATATCATGAACTATCAATTTACAATGTCTGAGTCAACCAAGTCACTTTCCTTTATGATTTAAGAATAATTCTACATCAAATCAAAATAATAATGTCAGAACACATAAAAGAACAAATTGTATTGAATATTAATGCAATAAAATAGTGTCAAATCGTTTAATAATTGAAATTAAATGTAAAATAAACATTAGATTCACATTTGACAAACCGTTATTTATTCAAACATATCAAAGAATCGTTACGAAAATCATTATTTTAGTCCAAATTCATTAGAAATAATCCTTAAAACAATACAAAATATGAAATAAATGTCAAATTACATCAGAATAAAGTCAAATAAATCAGTAAATACTGTTGGCCTATAACTACAGATCACTGACCTCTATGAACGGCCTTTCTGTTATTCATATGTTTTTGTGATAAATACAACCAAAATTACTTTGCAAATACGTTCAATAGCTAGTAGTTTAATCGAGTAATGGGTAAAAATAAGTAAAAACACATACAGTCTTTATCCAGGATCACAATTTCTTCATCAAACCCTCACAACCGCTAACCGCTTTTTTCAATGTTGCGCCGGTTTTGTCTTTCCAATTTCTGCGTAGAATCCGGCTCGAAGGACCATGTACAGGCGTCAGCGAGCTGGAGGTGGAATCCGGGGAAATAACTACACCATTACTTCGATATGCATGCAATAATGTATTAGCAATTTAAACTTTACAAAAGTTCAGCCGTTCACGATTAGTTCAAAATTCAAAAGCCCTGACCACAGAATATCTAATCACTACGTCGACACTTGTCAAAGGTCACAGAGAACAACACCGAGCGTTCGTTCCTTGATCCCAGACTATCGCATCATTTTGGCCGCAACATGTTTCAACAATATGGTCAAACTGACACACAGTAAAATACATTACGTGAAAATTTGCATTCTATTAATTGTATTTTTTGTTTTAAAAGCCTCCACTGGAAATAGTTTAATCCCTTCCAAGTTAGAAAAATTAAGAATGTATAAACCAAAGGAATAAAGAACTCACCATAGAAGGGCTGGTCTCCCTCATAGAATAGAAAGATTTCACATGATCCACTATCTTATTGTAATTCAAGACAATGTTCTTGCAGATGTCCTCAAACAACTTTTCTTGCTGTCCCGTCCAACTAGTAGGCCCATACACTACAAAATAACAAATATTTTAAGTTTTCCTCACAGACCCACTCACACAAGACCTGAGGTGTCATCAGTGTTGTTCAAACATCATGTTAAACATTGAATAACACCTGACATAGGATTGTGCTATGTTGATAAACGATGTTTTGTGTCAAATGCACCAATAGCAGAATATCAAGTGATTTCTTCTGGTGCTTATTGGCAGAAAACACAGCAAACTCATTTAATTCAATATGTTACAAAAAGCAAATAGCAACTTCTGAGATTAAACAGAAAAAATTAACCTAACAAACACTTTTACATTCTAATGCCATGGACAGTCTTCAGTGCACAGACTTGAGTCTGTGAGACTGTGCAGTGAACTGAAGTGCCATAGCTGTATAGTAGTTACACCACTGCAAAGTAACCCATGGTTCTTCAGCAACACTCCAAGAAGACCTGGGTGGCCTGCAAAACCTCTGGTATGAGCTGGGCTATACTCTTTTGCAGCAGCAAAGATAACTAGGTAGAATTTCATGGTAAGAAGATAGGTAGTTTAAGATTTTTTGAAGGTATATACTAGCTGAACTGGCAAACATTTTTGCCTTATAAGTTGTATCCTGCTTAGGGTAATGAAAATTGGTTTACATCCTATTCTCAGACCTTTACACAAAAATTTCATAAAAAAATTATTCAAGCCGTTCGGATGAATTTTGTTACAAACACTGTAACGCAAGAATTTTATATATAAGATAGGCATGTACAGAAAAGTATACTCAACCTGTATTGCATATAATCGGAACAATGAAATCAACAAAGTTCATAACCAATCCAAAAACTGCGATTGATGCGAGAGTGCTGAGGTCCATGAGCCAGATTGTCAAGTACAGAACAGTCACAGTTGCAAATATGGCACAGGGGTGCCACTGCTGCTCCCAGAGGATCACAGACTTCAACGGCAGAAGAGCCATACGCCAGCCTTCCAGCAGCCTCTTCAGTTTCTTCACTTGTTGTTCCTGAAATATAGTAAATTAAATGTTTCTTTTAACTATTTTACATACTTAGTTAATAGTTAACTATACTTTGAATTAAGTCCTTATTAGGGCCGATTGTGAGTACCTATTAGTTATTCAAACGTTCAATGTACTATAATCTAAGGGTGAAGCTTTAAATCGAGTCGCATTCATTCAAAGCTGAGTTTTTAAGACGGTCAAAGGGAAAAAGTGAACGCGAAAGACTCACTACAATCTATCACAAGGCTGAAGGCCATATACCCGTTCGCAGAACTTTATTGTCATAGATAACTTAGAATACAAGAGCCAGTGAAGCGATTTCGGTACTTGAGGGCACCCTGACTCGGATAACGGATCGGTGACAAAGATCCTTCTGAGTGGTTATTTTCTTTTATGACCACCTAGAAATACTACTACTAATACCGTCGACCGTAATAATGCGACCGATTTCAAAACCCTTACCTAATCTAAAAGTCTAATTCTGAAGTGGTGTACACCTCAGAAGTGGTGTACAGAACCTACATGAATGTAAACCACTTCAGAACAAAGACAGATATTTCCAAAAAAAATGTTTTAATTCCAATTAACAAGTACATTATTGTAACAAATAATAGGTATAGAATCGTTACACATATAAATGTAATAGCTTATGTAGCGTTTTTTATAAAATAACATCAAAAGTAAGTAAAAATAAATACCTGAATCGCATCTGCCATTTTGAAGAATTGATTTTAGCTCAAAATCGAGATATTATTTATTAGCACTCAATCGATAGTTCAGAAATAAATCCGTAATTACCCTTTGACTTTGGCGATAGAAAGTATGAATGCAATAAATAAATAAATGGAAACCAAATGATTATTCGACAGTTGACGACGGCACAGAACACTATTACTCCTGGACGACGGCTTCTCCAACACAATCCAATTTTCCAAGACTCCAATCTCTTCTGAATTCTCTAGTTTTGACTTTTGTGTACCCCTTTACTCAATATACCTACTCTACGCTTTTGTGCATTTTGTGGTCTGTGCTGAATTCTGACTTTGATTTGATTATGACGCATGGTCAGTGTTCTAAACATAAAAAATTAAAAATCGGATGTTGGGAGATTTTTTGCTTGAATCAGATTATCAAAGTGATAATAATTAAATTTAAAATCAAATCATCTTTATTAAAGTCTGTTAAGTAAGTCTCCTTACTTAACAGACTTTAATAAAGATGATTTCTAAATTAAAAAAAAAAGATTTAATAAAGATAATTTCTTACTTTTCCCCCTTTATATTTTTTTCTGCAAGTTTTCCTTTTCTTAAATTAGATTTGTGGCGCCCGTGACTCGCAAAGTTTCTCTTGTTTCATTATTTCATAAAACAACAATTATAATATAAAATATGACTACATTAAATTAAATAATATTAACGTTAAACATACTATTCTTAATATTAATGTAGTGACAAAAACATAAAACGTAGTGATTATAAAGTACTCTTTGCAGAAAAGGTTTGGCGTTCTACAGAAACAGGAAGCATAGTGTTGCCCGGTTGCAATTTTTAATTTCCTTAAAATTACCCAAGTACAGTACGCGCGGCGAGAGTTTGGCTTTGACCTTCGGGTGGAGGGGATTACTGCGCATGGGTACCCAAATTCTGATTGGTTGATACCCAATTTCTGATTTCTGCGCAATAACGGTCAAAGCCAAACTTTCGCCGCGCGTACTGTAAACTGACTTATTTAACAGACTATAAACACTCACACACATACACACACTAACTTACGATTGAACTATTCTTACTTAGTAACGTTTATTATAAATAACAACTCAAATGCAGGCAGCGACTCTATAAGCGCATTCTTTGTGTTGTCCAACATTTTTATTTTATAAAAAAAAGATGTTAAAATTATAACAATTTTTCTGGCAAAATTCTGGAACACTTGGAGTTCAAAGACTTTCATCTTATCACAATATTCATTTTTGCATTACCATCGCAGAAAGTCGGGAGGATAGGAGAATTAAAATATGGAGATCAGAGAAAAATCAGTAATCTCCCAATAAATCGGGAATTATTGGAAAACTGCATAAGATTATAGAGTTATTTGTCTATGGCACGAATAGACATTAATTTAGCGTATTTCCGGCCTGGAGCCAAGTTTTTTTGGCCAATTTATATACAACTAACTTCGAAGCAACGGCTTCGATTAAATTTAAGCTAGCTAATACAGCGCAGTGCAAGTCCCCACTAGTCAAATTCCTGATTTTTCTATAGTATGTTTTATGAGCGCAGGAGCGAAGGCTGAAGCGCGATGGTAAAACATCACTATGAAACGCTCGGCCCGTAAATTGAACCCTGTTACCCATACCCTACTTAATATATCCTTTATATTTAAAGATATAATGCATTGTTTATTCTCAAAACACATAGTTCAATTTAATTCAAATATTTAATAACATTGTAATCTTGACACATCACATATAGATATAAAATAAAGCATATAAAAAATTACACAGACATTATAATGAAATGTAAAAAAAATAACTTTAAAGTTCACAGCTTGGCTGATGAATAAAAGATTCTTCTTATATAAAGATTTTGATTGAAAATGCACCTAAGAATTCACCCGTCTGAAATATCTCTTTCCAGGTGTTTTTGCTTTCTCGTGTGTAAGTGTCTGAAACACAAAATTTAGTTTACATTTTCAACTGACTCAAAAAAGTTTTCTTAATTTGAATGCATTTTTTTAAATGTTTATTATCTCAGAACTTTTGGCTAGGTGGAACAGATATTGATTATTATTTTTTTATATAATTAAAGCTGGCACTTCCTGTATCTATTACAATTTGGTCCATATAAGTCTTACAGCATATATTATGTGCTTGATAAACTCTACTTTGAGTACAACTAATTTTTTGTTCTTTAAGTTTTAGTAAGTTTGCACTTACAATCACACACTCTTCATCCGTAAACATGTAGTGTCTGCCACACTTTTCACCAGTCTCCGGAATAACAGATTGTGTCACCAGCTCATTGTCATTGACGAGTGTTGTTATGCTCTGAAATGTAATTAAAACATTTTATTTTATATTGAGCAAAGCATAAAGCATATCATGTGTTGTTAAGTTTCATTATGCCTATTAATTTCTCCCACTCCTGTGCCCTTCAAACTGAAACACGGTAATGTCTTATAATCCCAGCTTCACAGCAGAATACTGTGGTTGTACACAGCCAGGTTCTGCAAAAAAGCCTATAACCTGTTCGCAGAAGCTTTGCCGATGACTTCTCCTCCCACACTCGCCACCCGCAATCGTCTGATAATAGATACGCGGGGGTGGTGGTCGTATGAAGTGGGCAAATTATTGGTTACCTGTCAAATTATAATGTTATCCAACCAAGCCAAATCTTATACTTCTTTGTGTAAAAATTAATAATTTATTCATCACAAAACTTTTTTTATGTGAGGGTTTATTTGTGAAAGTCAACTCACTTATTTATTTAAATAAATTATAAATCTAATCAGACGATAAAGATAATATAATAATCGTGATAACAAATCAAAGTGAATCTTATTTCAGAATCTTAATTACCATAAAGACGTCAAATTTTGTTGCTAAGTATAGGAAATTAACTTTTTTGGTAGGAGTGTCATGTCTCCCTAAATGTCATGCAAATTTGAACCTCTAATGCCTGTAAGACTATAATAGCTCTTATAGCCTTTACCAACTAACCAAAATAAGAAATCAAACTCAAGAATTAATTCTCAACACTTTAACAAAGTTGCTTGCCGCTGTATTTCCTTATGTATGCTTAGATCTTAAAAACTACGCAATAGATTTTGATGCAGTTTCTTTTAATAGAAAGAATGATTCGAGAGGAACTTTTATATACATAATAGATTTTTACACGCAGGCGAAGCTGCAAGCATCAGCGTTATATAACATTCACCCAGACATGGAGGTTTAATGCCATTCAAATTACCTTAATTGTAGTACTTGGCATACGCTCCTCATATTCTTCACCCAATTTGAATTTGATCTCAACTGTCCTTAGCAAGGAAGAGTTCTTGATGACCATATTGTCTCCGTCTTTAGTTATTTCCATGAGGGGTGAGGACATGGCCATCATCTTCCTTCCCATAAATGGAACACCTGAAACCATTATATTAATTATTAACAATTACAATGGAACAAAGAGTTATTTATAATCTTTAATTTAAAAAAATAAAGTCCATTGGTTCTGCTTTTCATCAGAAGGGGGTGAGGTGTTTGAAATGTTGTAAGGTAATATGGATGCCAGAGTACTTTTAATAATATTCTGAAACTAGAATCAAAAATAAGCTACTGTCTCAGGTCATTGAGTACATGGAAAGTATCAGAGTATGAGTAGGTGCATCATACAGCAAATAAATATTTGAAATAACAATCCTTATTCCAGTCCAAGAAAGTAGCATTTTGTATGCAAAATTAAGTTCCACATATAAAAAAACAAATTCCTAGTGCCAATGGTTTTTAAAAAACACTACTTTATTTTTGTAGAATATTTTGGTTTTGGTTCATGAGAAAACTTGATGACCTTTGGTCACTCTTCTTTGGAATAATGATAGATTATACATAAACTACCTCTTATAAAAATCCATCGGCCTCTAGGAATACCCAAAATTCACGTGAGCGGAGCCATGGCACACAGCTAGATGGCGATGAAGTTAGATATCATAATAATAGTTGAAGAACACTCACCTACTGCAATGAAATAATCATCAATGTCCTCATTTTTATAATGTTGATACTTTCCAGCTATTGACGGCATTTTGATATCTTGTTCTTGCCTATTACTTGTGAATTAAGTCCAGTCTATAAATAAAGAACTTGTTTTAATGTACTTAAACTTTGTTGCCACTAAGAGTCACTGTGTGGTATGAACAAAGCGTTTTACATAATTATTCATGCGCTAAAAATAAACCTTGATAAATACTGTTACTTTTTAAATATTACTAATGCACAATTGGCTGCTTTATTAGGTCTCTATAATATAATGGCCAGATAACTATTATCATTAAAAGATACTCACGTATGTAGATATCGTACGCTAACATGAGTGATTAGCGAGAGTAGTATAGTAAAAGTGCATTTAAAACGAGCACAAAATACAGTAGGTACATAGATTTATCATTAAAATTAACAACAACTGTGCAAATAGTGTGCACTAATAGTTGCTAAACATTTGTACTTGTTAGATGCTTAATTTACCTTTAATTAGGAATGTAGGTACCCGTACCGAAGTCGCAACAGTTTTGTTATGGTCACAAATTACTCTATGGTTATGGTTTTATAAAAATATCAAGGAACATACTACTCTCTACCGAGAGAAAAATATTTAGAACACAGCAAAGCAGAAGAAAAATATTTTCTTCTGCTTTGCTGTGCTCCATATACAAATTACTCTATGGCTGTGCTGTAGCCTGTAGCTGGCCTGTGCTGTGTGCAGTGGTGTGCAGCCAACGCCTCACGCCTGTGCACAATATACTCAATGCAGTGCAACAGTGACAGTGCGTCTATAGTTTTGTGGTCTGTGCCAGAACTTATCTGTGCAGTGCGCTACCCATATAATAAATAGGTATGTATTTATTACTTGGATGAAGTAGTGTGATTATTCGTCCAAGATTTAACCCTTCGAGCGTTAGGTTAGGTTAGGTTAGGTTAGGTTTTTTTTTTTTTTTTTTTTTTTATAATGCTACCTGGTAGCAAGGCGGCTACCTCCGACTCAGGTCGGAGACTTTTTTAAGCTTATTTTTATTTAAACTCTTTAAATTAATTTTAAGTAAATAATTTATAAAGAGGAACAAAACACGTGAAGCTTACATGCAAGTGAATTCATCTATTCTTATAATAGGCGAAACACTGTGCATCTCTGCTACCGTGTTTTGTTCCTCTTTATGGCCGTCCTTGCTACCATGCAGCAGAATGCAAGAAACGGCTCACGGGTTGTAGGGTGAAGTAGTATGGCGGGGATGGAGTCCCTGCACAGATTCATTTGGATCTGCTGTTGCAGATCCTCCCGTGCCCGGCTGTGCTGCGGACATTCAATTATCATATGTAGAATAGTTTCTGCGACGCCGTCGTCGCAGACACAGCCGGGACTATCCTTGCATTTGAATCTGTGCAAGTACTCTGCGAACCCGCCATGTCCCGTAAAAATTTGAACCAAAAGGGGAGTCAGCAACTGTTTCCTTAAAAATGCTCGAGCTTTTTCAACTGTCGGCAGGAAGGTCTTGGTCACGGAAGCGGTTCCTCCGCTCGCATACCGAGCAGACCACTTCACGACAGTTTCCTGTCTTATACTTCTCTTAATATAAGAGATGGGACAACTGTCGTAATGTGGTCTGGTCCTGAGCTTCATAACCGCCTCCCTGGCCAAGAAGTCAGCCCTCTCATTGCCCTCTAATCCAATATGGGCACGCACCCAGAAGAGGCTGATTGCCGTACCCTTAGCCCTTAAAAGAGACAAATTTCTTTTAGTGGCAAAGGCCAGCGGGTGGAAGGATTCGGTGCTGCCGAGCGTCTCCAGCGAAGACCTTGAATCACTGAAGATATTCACAGATGTCTCCTTTGCCTTAAGGGCTACAACAGTTGCTTGATAGAGTGCGTACAGCTCCGCCTGGTAGACAGTACAATAGGATTGGAGAAGAAACTTCCGATGGAAAGTCTCCTCTCCATCCATCCAGCAGGTCAGAGCCGCACCCACTCCCCGTTCCATTTTGCTACCATCTGTGAATATCCTCAGACCGGCTATCGCGTGAGACGCTACGGTTTCCGGGTCCAAGTCTTCCAGACACCGAAACTCCACCACAGCCTCCTCTGAGGGGTGCGGGGCTTCGAGAAAGCTGGTCCTCTTCTCGACCTCCCTGCCACGCAGTATGGCTTGTGGACGTCCCTTTTTGGCCTCGTACAGTTGAGCCGCTTCTTGCACTCTCAAGTCCAGCGGTATGAGACCGGCCAACAGAAGTGCAGCGTTGAGCGACACGGTGCGATACGATTTACAAATTTTTTGCGCGAAACCACGCTGTACCGTGTTTAGCTGCTTCTGGATCTTTATCTTCTGTGTGGCCGGTGCCCATACGCTGGACGCGTACATTATAATAGGCTCAATCACCGCAGCATAAATAGTTCTGATTGTCTCGGGGTTCAGCCCCCAGTTAATTTTTGCTGCCCTAGCTAGGGGCTTGTAGATATTTGTGGCCTTTTGGCAGACCGCCTTCACATGGTTGTTAAATGTCAGCTTGGAGTCTACCAAAAGGCCCAAAATCTTTATTTCTTGTACTAATTCTATCTGGGTACCGCCCATGCGTATGCGCGGGGTGTCGAACTTCGGCTTCTTGGTCACCACCATCGCGCTTGTTTTGTGAGGGGCAAACCTCAGCTTATTTGCGAGGCCCCACTCATACACACAGGTCAGTACCTGGGCAGCTTCCCGTTCTATATTTACAATTTGGAACCCCGAGAAAACCAGAACTATATCGTCAGCGAACGCTTGGCAATATGTGCCGCGTTCGCTTAACAAATCAAGTAAGGGGTCCAAAAGCAGGTTCCAAAGTATGGGTCCGCTTATGGACCCCTGCACACATCCTTTGGTGGTTGAGGTACGGTGCTCCTCATCTCCGTACCTCACACACACCCTCCTGTCCTCAAGGTAGCTGGAGATTATCCTGCGCAGATTTAGGGGGCATTTCTTCTCGAGTAACCGGCACTTGATGGCCGGCCACCACGCGCTGTCAAATGCCCCCTCAATGTCTAACGAGACCACCAGACTTATCTTTTTATCCTCTAGGTTGCCGCGGATGTGCTGAACGAGGTCGTAGAGAGCGTCCTCCGTCGAGCGTTGAGGGACGAACCCATACTGTCTAGTGTTCAGCTTGGGAAGCAGGTGCCACCGAAGCCTTTTTACTATCATCTTTTCCAGTATCTTCCCGAAGACCGATAGTAGTCCTATGGGCCTGTAGGATTTGGGCTTTGTATAATCATCTTTGCCTGGCTTCCGTAGGACCACTATCGTTGCCTCCTTCCACGATACTGGAAAGTATGATAAGGCGTAGCACCTGCTTACCAAGCCGAAAAATATGTGTTCGTCCCCGCTGATGGCGGCCAAGCAAATATCTGCCGTGAAGCCGTCGGCTCCAGGCGCTTTTTTAGGGTTGAAACTTTTGGCCGCCCTCAGCAGCTCGTCAATTTTGAAAGGCGGATCTTGGACGCCCCCTGGGCTGTCGTCCGTACATCGCTCAGCCATCCGCCGCGTCTCAGTGTGTGAAGGGTCATCGTCGGTCTCCGAGTCCCGCGGAAAAAACGTCTTCGCCAAGAGCTGGACCGAATCTCCGGGACTCAGGACCGCGCCGTTGTCGATGAGGGGATGGTCTTCATATATTTTAGAAGTTCTTCTTATGACTCTGTATATCCCATCCCAAACGCTTTCGCGGTCCTGTTTCCCACAGAACTCTTTCCAGCTCTCGGTTTGTGCTTTTAATGCTGCTAATTCATATTTTTCTTTTGTCCGCAGGTACTCATCGACGACGAATTGCCTTCTGCGTGGTGCTGCGCAGGATATTCTCCGCTTCTTCGTCATCACCTCTCTCTTCAGGGCCTCAAGTTCGTCAGTCCACCATGGTAAATCAAACTTTGGTTTCCCAGAGACTGGAGGGATTGATTCGCGACACGCTTTTTCTACACTATCTGTATATTTTTTAATCGCTTGCTCTAGTTCTGCTGGTGTGCTTATGTCATTAACTTTAGACGTGGACAACTCATTTGTGCTTGATTCTTGTTTTAAAATCTTATTAAACTTTGTCCACTCCGCTTTCCTTGTATTATATTTTCGCGTCGTTTTTACGAGTCGCACACCAGTTGATTTACTAAAGCGTATCGCGAAGGTGATAGCATTATGATCCGAACTCGTAATACCTTGATCAACCCTCCAGTCGCTGATAAGCCCGAGCAGACCGTGGCTACATAACGTGACGTCAACCATGCTTTTGCAGACGACCCCGTTTCTGATGGTAAAGAAAGTCGGGACCGTCCCTTCGTTTAGTATGTGCATTTCCATCTCTTCGACAGCGCCCACAAGCGCCTCGCCCCTATGATCTTCGGAATCGCTACCCCACCATGTGCTCCAGGCATTGACGTCGCCTCCAATGATTATATGTTTCGGCTGGAGCTGGTCTTTGACCATTTTAACATGAGTGAGGTAGGGTTCGATGGGCAGGCTGTCTTCGAAGTAGACGGAAACGACACACACTTCCCAAGAGCGCGTTTTCAGGGTGGCCACCGCAACGTTCTCGGTTGTCAGTGTTGGATGCTCAATCACAGCGAGATCGTCATCCAACACCACGACCGCAGATTTGACCGGTTTGACCCTGTCGCGCGCCCTCTGGACGACCCGATAACCCCTCGCCTGAGCGAGCTCACCGTCCGCCCCCACATACGGCTCCTGCACCAACGCGAAGCTGACCTTCCTCTTATGACATTCTAATAACAGTTCCTTCGTGGCCAGCTTCGCTCGTTGCAGGTTGGCCTGAACGGCACGGTAAACTCGCTCAGTAGCAGCAGCAGCAGTGTCCTGAGTTTCGCCCGGTGCGCCCTTAGCAGTACGCCACCCTCGCCCTTGCCAGTGCCTCCCATTTCCGTCTGACCGGACAGTTTTCTTCGAAGCAGTTATGGTCAGCACGGTCCTGCTTGGCATCCCGGCAATTGCGACAGGTGGCTGCGTCTCCGGCCTTCCACACTGGACATTCACTACGCAGGTGTGAGCCCGCGCAGTGGCTGCAGGTGTCTACGGACTCGGTGCAGGTCTTCCGACCATGTCCGTATCCGAGACACCTGGAGCATTGCACCAGTGGGGATTGGTCTTTGACCGTTACTCGCTGCAGGTCCACATGGACTTTGCCTGCCAGAGTGAGACTCCGCCACACCGGCGGCGACACCTGGAGAACGACATGGCTCTCGAGTGGGTTCCTAGCCCTCCTGCGGAACCGCACACTCGCCCGATACTCACTCTCCGGTATCGCCCCCAGTATGGCAGAGTTCTGCCTCCTTAAGGCACCCAGGACATCCTCGTCACTATTAATTTTTAATACGTTGTGTAAAATGACGAGAGGATCCCGATTTGCTTTCTCCTCCATGAGTAGTGTCGGGTTGCCTGCCCTGAGCCTCTCGGCAACCTTGGCCAGCTCTTCCCGAGACTGGCAGCCTAACACCACCTTCTGTTCGCGGGCCTTCCGCAGCCTGTCCACCCGTATGCCCGTCGTTTTGGCGCTCACGGCCGTGCGAATCTTGTTTATAACATCCTCGCTCGTGTCGTGAGCATCAACCGACGATACAACCATCGAGTGGACAGGCTGAGGAGGCGGGGAGACGCCAACCGGTCTGGCCGTCGCAGCCATCGCCGCGTACGTGATGCCCTCAGTGACCTTGTACTTTTCGTGAATATCTGTGAGTTTTTGAACTTGGTCCCTGACGACACCCATGTCGGCTCTGGCTGCGGCAACCAGTTCCTTCTGCTGCTGCAATTCCGCCATCACCTCCCTGGCGAAGTCGGCCGCCGTGACAGCCGGGACAGTCGTGGGTGACGGTGCACCGCCGCCGAGTCTCAACACAGCAGTGTAGAGACTCGACAGACATTCCATCACCGTCTCCTTTATGCTGGACTTTATATTTCCCGACTGCTCCAGCTGCATTTTTGCCTCCTGGAAGAGCCTGTTCGCAACCGAACCGAGCTCTCCCAGGGGGCCCTCCGCGGCCGACTTCGCCCAGGACGATAAGTCCGGTGACGGCGGTTTGGTAAGGGGTCTTTTGCGGGGCTCTGCATCTGCATGCTCCACGCTAACGTTTTTCACGTTTGGTCTGCCCGAGCTGGATGTCGTGGCCCTTGTTGCCATATTTAGGCGAAGAGAAAGGTGTCCTTAACAGTAAAAATAGAATAAGGTTTGTATTTAGTTGGGAGGTGTAAAAAGCCTCCCAACAGTCAACAGTTTAAATTAACAATAAATAATCTTATCTAGGACGACACAACAAATAATTTAAGACAATATATACTTAGGGACGGCACAACAAACAAATAAGGTCAATAATTAAGGTCTAAGAACAATGTAAATTGGGAGGTGTAAAATCCTCCCAAAGTCAACAGATTCAATTAATTTATACTAAAGATATTTTGTTGGAAGGTGTAAAGAGCCTTCCAACAGTCAATTTAAGCTGAGAGAGTATGCCCACCCTTGTCTTGTAAAATATTTATAAAAATCAAAGTCAGATAAATTCAATAATTTAACTAAAAAAGAGCCCCCGAGTCAAAGTTTGGACTTGAGAGCGACTTGCGAAGTGTAAAGGGCCCCACAAGGCGTCCTCAAGCCGTCAACAGCTTCCTCAATGTCAAACGAGATTTTGTTTTCGCGGCTTGTCCGGATTGTCACCCAGTGTCACTTGACTGTCGCCGATGTCACTTAGTGAAGCCTGAAGACAGCACCGCAGCCAGAAGACCAGCCTTAAGGCTTGGAGCACCGGCACCCTCAACAAGCACAGCGAGCCTGGAGCCAGGAGAGCTGGTAAGGGGACTCTCGACCACAAGTTGCCGAAACCACGTGGCGACCTCGCTTTTATTTTCTTGAGGTTTTTGAGCGAGCTTGCGGCGTATATAGGCATAAACTTGTGTGATCTCAGCGGTAAACGTAACACTCAGTGTATATTGATGTTTATTTTGGTGAACTGGAGCTAGGAAGGCTGGTAAGGGGACTCTCGACCACAAGTTGCTGAAACCACGTGGCGACCTCGCTTTTATTTCCTTTAGGTTTTTGGGCGAACTTGCGGCGTACGTAGGCTTAAACTTGTGTGATCTCAGCAGTGAATGTATCGCTCAGTGTACACGGATGTTTATTTTGGTGAACTAGGAGCCGAGTCCTCCCAGAGCGCGTTTTGAGTAAATGTGGAGTGACAGAATGTACCTTAAGTTTTCCACTGATGAAAATAGACTATCTCCACAGCGCTTTGGCCGGCGATGCTTAGCGATGCGCAATAGCCACTGCTTGATGCTTCCTTGGCGAAGGCGAGCACAGCTTCGTCGAAAACAATGTATAATCGGCTAAGTGGTGCGAACGGTGACACACACCAGTGACTGTGGCTTTAAGTCTCCGCAGGTAACTTTTTGCCTCTATGTCGTCACTGTCCCGTTGCTCCCCGTCGCCAGGCCTGTTGCCGATACAAGGCCCGATGTTGCTTTGGGTCACTAACTCGTCACTTGCACATCACTCGCGTATCACTCACTGTAGCTAGACGTCACTTCAAGTCACCAAACGCGTCCCGTTGTCCCCGAAAAAGTCACCGAGCTAGTCACTTCGTCACTCAGGAGCTTAGCACGTCCGTTCTCCACGGCGGTTGGCGCGCAACTGGGTGGTTAGGTTAGGTTAGGTTAGGTTAGGTTAGGTTAGGTTAGGTTAGGTTAGGTTAGGTTAGGTTAGGTTAGGTTAGGTTAGGTTAGGTTAGGTTAGGTTAGGTTAGGTTAGGTTAGGTTAGGTTAGGTTTTTTTTTTTTTTTTTTTTTTTTTTTTTTTTTTTTTTTTTTTTTTTTTTTTTTTTTTTTTTTTTTTTTTTTTTTTTTTTTTTTTTTTTTTAATGCTACCTGGTAGCAAGGCGGCTACCTCCGACTCAGGTCGGAGACTTTCTTAGGCTTATTTTTTTTTTTTTTTTTGTTATCTAGCAATTTTTTAATTAAGTTAAAATATTTTAAGGTAAAGAGGAACAAAACACGCGAAGCTTATATGCAAGTGAATTCAGTCTATTCTCATAATAGTCGAAACACTGTGCATCTCTGCTACCGTGTTTTGTTCCTCTTTATGGCCGTCCTTGCTACCATGCAGCAGAATGCAAGAAACGGCTCACGGGAGCTCGGGTTTTCTAGAAGGGCGGGAATGGAGTCCCTGCACAGATTCATTTGGATCTGCTGTTGCAGATCCTCTCTTGCCCGGCTGTGCTGCGGACATTCAATTATCATGTGTATAATAGTTTCCGCGACGCCGTCGTCGCAGACACAGCCCGGACTATCCTTGCATTTGAATCTGTGCAAGTACTCAGCAAACCCGCCATGTCCCGTAAGTACTTGCACCAAGAGGGGAGTCAGCGCTTGCTGTTTTAAGAATGAATGCGCTTTTTCAACTGACGGCAGGAAGGTCTTGGTTACGGAGGCAGTTTCTCCGCTTGTGTAACGACCAGACCATTTCACGACAGTTTCCTTTCTAATGTTCCTTTTAATATACGATATCGGACAACTGTCGTAATGTGGTCTGGTCTTGAGCTTCATAACCGCCTCCTTGGCCAAGAAGTCGGCCCTCTCGTTACCCTCGAGTCCAACGTGGGCACGCACCCAGAAGAGGCTGATTGCCGTACCTTTAGCCCTTAAGAGAGACAAGTTTCTTTTAATGGCAAAGGCCAGCGGGTGGAAAGTTTCGGCGCTGCCGAGCGTCTCCAGTGAGGACCTTGAATCGCTAAGGATATTCACAGACGTTTCCCTGGTCTTAAGGGCAACTTCCTTGGCTTGGTAGAGTGCGTACAGCTCCGCCTGGTAGACTGTGCAATAGGATTGGAGAAGAAACTTCCTAAAGAGAGTCTCCTCCCCATCCATCCAGCAGGTCAGAGCCGCACCCACTCCCCGATCCATTTTGCTACCATCTGTGAATATCCTCAGACCAGTCATCGCGTGAGACGCTACGGTTTCCGGCTCCAAGTCCTCCAAGCACCGAAACTCCACCACAACCTCCTCTGAGGGGTGCGGGGCTTTGAGAAAGCCAATCTTCTTTTCGACCTCACTGCCGCACAGTATAGCCTGTGGACGTCCCCTCTTGGCCTCGTAAAGCTGAGCCGCCTCTTGCACTCTTAAGTCCAGCGGTATGAGACCGGCCAACAGAAGTGCAGCGTTGAGCGACACGGTGCGATACGACTTACAAATTTTTTGCGCGAAACCGCGCTGCACCGTGTTTAGCTGCTTCTGGATCTTAATCTTCTGTGTGGCCGGTGCCCATATGCTGGACGCGTACATTACTATTGGCTCAATCACAGCGTTATAAATAGTTCTGATTGTCTCGGGGTTCAGCCCCCAGTTAATTTTTGCTGCCCTAGCTAGGGGCTTGTAGATATTTGTGGCCTTTTGGCAGACTGCCCTGACATGGTTGTTAAATGTCAGCTTGGAGTCTACCAAAAGACCCAAAATCTTCATTTCATTTACCAATTCTATCTGGGTACTGCCCATGCGTATGTGCGGGGTGTCGAACTTCAGCTTCTTGGTCACCACCATCGCGCTTGTTTTGTGAGGGGCAAACCTCAGCTTATTTGCGAGACCCCACTCATACACACAGGTCAGTACCTGGGCAGCTTCCCGTTCTATGTTTGCGATTTTGAACCCCGAGAAAACCAGAACTATATCGTCAGCGAACGCTTGGCAATAAGTGCCGCGTTCGCTTACTAAGTCGAGCAAGGGGTCCAAAAGCAGGTTCCAAAGTGTGGGCCCGCTTATGGACCCCTGGACACACCCCTTGGTGGTTGAGGTACGGTACACTTCGTCTCCGTACCTCACACACACCCTCCTGTTCTCGAGATAGCTGGAGACTATCCTGCGCAGATTAAGGGGGCATTTCTTCTCAACCAACCGGCACTTAATGGCCGGCCACCACGCACTGTCAAATGCCCCCTCAATGTCTAGCGAGACCACCACGTTTATCTTCTTCTCATCTAAGTTGCCGCGGATGTGCTGAACGAGGTCGTAGAGGGCGTCCTCCGTCGAGCATTGAGGGACAAACCCATACTGTCTAGTGTTCAGCTTGGGAAGCAGGTGCCACCGAAGCCTTTTTACTATCATCTTTTCCAGTATCTTCCCGAAGACCGATAGTAGTCCTATGGGCCTGTAGGATTTAGGCTTTGTATAATCATCTTTGCCTGGCTTCCGTAGGACCACTATCGTTGCCTCCTTCCACGATACTGGAAAGTATGATAAGGCGAAGCACCTGCTTACCAAGCTGAAAAATATGTTTTCGTCCCCGCTGATGGCGGCCAAGCAAATATCTGCCGTGAAGCCGTCAGCTCCAGGCGCTTTTTTAGGGTTAAAACTTTTGGCCGCCCTCAGCAGCTCGTCAACTGTGAAATATGGATCTTGGATACCCTCCGAGCTGTCATCCGCACATCGCTCAGCCATCCGCCGCGTCTCCGTGTGAGAAGGGTCATCGTCAGCCTCCGAGTCCCGCGGAAAAAACGTCGTGGCCAAGAGCCGGACCGATTCTCCAGGACTCAGGACCGCGCCGTTGTCTATGAGGGGATGGTCTTCATATACTCTAGAGGTTCTCCGTATGACTCTGTATATCCCATCCCAAACGCTTTCGCGGTCCTGTTTCCCACAGAACTCTTTCCAGCTCTCGGTTTGTGCCTTTAATGTCGCTGTTTCATATTTTTCCTTTGTCCGCAGGTACTCATCGACGACGAATTGCCTTCTCCGTGGTGCTGCGCAGGATATTCTCCGCTTCTTTGTCATCACCTCTCTCTTCAGGGCCTCGAGTTCGTTGGTCCACCAAGGTAAGTCAAACTTTGGTTTCCCAGCGACGGGAGGGATGGATGACCGACAAGCCATTTCTACGCAGGTAGCGTATTCGGTGACAGCGTTCTCTATACCAACTGGTGAATCTATTTTTTCAATTTCATGTGTGTTAATTCCCCTACCCTTCAATTCGTGTTTCAAGACCTGCTTAAATTTCGTCCATTCCGCTTTCTTCGTGTTATATTTTCTTGTTGTTTTTGCAGGTCTTGCACCAGTTGGTTTCCCCAGCCGAATCGCAAATGTAATGGCGTTGTGGTCAGAGCTAGTTAACCCTTCGTCAACCCTCCAGTCGCTAATCAGCCCGAGCAGACCGTGGCTACACAACGTGACGTCAACCATGCTTTTGCAGACGACCCCGTTTCTGATGGTAAAGAAAGTCGGGACCGTCCCTTCGTTCAGTATGTGCATTTCCATCTCTTCAACAGCGCCCACAAGCGCCTCGCCCCTATGATCTTCCGAATCGCTACCCCACCATGTGCTCCAGGCATTGACGTCGCCTCCAATGATTATATGTTTTGGCTGGAGCTGGTCTTTGACCATTTTTACATGAGTGAGGTAGGGTTCAATGGGCAGGCTGTCCTCGAAGTAGACGGAAATGACACATACCTCCCAAGAGCGCGTTTTCAGGGTGGCCACCGCAACGTTCTCGGTCGTCAGTGTTGGATGCTCAATCACAACGAGATCGTCATCCAACACCACGACCGCAGACTTGACCGGTTTGACCCTGTCGCGCGCCCTCTGGACGACCCGATAACCCCTCGCCTGAGCGAGCTCACCGTCCGCCCCCACATACGGCTCCTGCACCAACGCGAAGCTGACCTTCCTCTTTTGACATTCTAATAACATTTCTTTCGTGGCCAGCTTCGCTCGTTGCAGGTTGGCCTGAACGGCACGGTAAACTCGCTCAGTAGCAGCAGCAGCAGGGTCCTGAGTTCCGCCCGGTGCGCCTTTAGCAGTACGCCACCCTCGCCCTTGCCAGTGCCTCCCATTTCCGCCTGACCGGACAGCTTTCTTCGAAGCAGTTATGGTCAGCACGGTCCTGCTTGGCATCCCGGCAATTGCGACAGGTGGCTGCGTCTCCGGCCTTCCACACTGGACATTCACTACGCAGGTGTGAGCCCGCGCAGTGGCTACAGGTGTCTACGGACTCGGTGCAGGTCTTCCGACCATGTCCGTATCCGAGACACCTGGAGCACTGCACCAGTGGGGATTGGTCTTTGACCGTTACTCGCTGCAGGTCCATATGGACTTTGCCTGCCAGAGTGAGACTCCGCCACACCGGCGGCGACACCTGGAGAACGACATGGCTCTCGAGTGGGTTCCTAGCCCTCCTGCGGAACCGCACACTCGCCCGATACTCGCTCTCCGGTATCGCCCCCAGTATGGCAGAGTTCTGCCTCCTTAAGGCACCCAGGACATCCTCGTCACTATTTGGCTCGTTGGATTCGTCTCTTTATTAGCTACTTAACTATGCACAAATCTAGAAAAAATATGCAACCCCCGATTTAAGGGATGCAAAAAACACATAAAATTCAACAAAAAATGGCTAAATGTATCAGAATAAACTAAAAATTTTACCAAAAAAGTTAGGAATATATATACATACAACAAGAGCTAATTTTTAAGATAAATTGCGAGGTTAAAAAACAATTATTTACACCCCCACGTGTCAACCCTTAAATTTCAAAAAATTGTAAAATAAATACTATAAGGTCGAAAATTATAAAATTTGGACTGTATGTAGAACTTAATGAGCTCTATAAAAGATACAAAAAATAAGTGGGGGTCGTCGATTTACTTTTTAAGAGAAAAATTTTTGAAATTTAGCAAAAATTTTAATTTTTAATAACTTCGCAATTACTTATCCGAAAATTTTGTGCTATACGTCGTTAAGCTGCCCTTGATGTCCTCCGTCGTTTGAAGTATCTCGCGCTGTCCTGAGATTGCTGGTTGTTGGAGCACGTGGCCACGTGGTCATTGGTTTTCCCTCAATATCTCGCTGAATTTTCACCACAAAAATCCAGACGAGGTGTCAGAAGAGAGGGCTTAGAAAGCCCCATCCGGCAAAGTAAAATAATTGATGTGTCGTCGATCGCTTTTGAGCAGCGTTCTCGTTTAAAGATTTTTCAAAGTCACTTTTTCACACTTTTTGCACTTTTAAAATTACTTTTCAAAATATTTAAGAGAAACGATCACCACCACAACGTAGAGCGCGCAAATGCGCAACTTTTGATGTATTGCACTTCACAATTGGTCACGAAAAACCCACTTTTTCGAATTTTTGAAAGTTAAAACTGCACGGAGCGACTTTGCAAAACAGCGTACGCGTGCGTTCTCGGTGGCGGGCGACTGCAGAAGGGGTTAGGTTAGGTTAGGTTAGGTTAGGTTAGGTTAGGTTAGGTTAGGTTAGGTTAGGTTAGGTTAGGTTAGGTTAGGTTAGGTTAGGTTAGGTTAGGTTAGGTTAGGTTAGGTTAGGTTAGGTTAGGTTAGGTTAGGTTAGGTTAGGTTAGGTTAGGTTAGGTTAGGTTAGGTTAGGTTAGGTTAGGTTAGGTTAGGTTAGGTTAGGTTAGGTTAGGTTAGGTTAGGTTAGGTTAGGTTAGGTTAGGTTAGGTTAGGTTAGGTTAGGTTAGGTTAGGTTAGGTTTATTATTCGATTTATTACCTCTATGGCGCTACCCATTGAGATCATTGCTTGCTTGTCAATAAACAATGACATTGACAAATGACAAATTATGACAAGCTCAATGACAAGTGAAGTTGAGAGTGAACTGAGAGAGTGAAGTCAACTCACTAGACAATTAACCTCAGACCAATAATCCCACAATGAGTCACAGTGGAACCATCTTACACGCCAATTGACAGATTAAAAATAGTTACGCTATTATAGGGGGGTAATGGGGGTGCACCTCCATCTTCGCACCCCAATCGACAACCTCACCTGCCCGTGGTCCCCCTGCCGATTAACGAACGAGGCATTGTCAACCGATGAACGGCGGTATAACCGTTCCGAAAGACTAGACCTGAATAAAAAGGCCGTTGTCGGGCAGCAGCGACACCGCACGACAGAAGGTCTAGTACTGCGATGACCAACCCGCCTGCCCAGCGTGGTCATTATGGGCAAAAACTCCCATATGGATAGCGCCAAAACACAATGGCCCCCAGTTCCCGGCAGCCCTACTATTCTCGTCCACGGTAGCGGACGCAGTCACGGTAGAGCGGGGGGTGCCAAGAATCACCGGGCTACGGACAGCTACTTTACCTGGCGACATCTTCCCGTCCTCACGTATGGCGCGGAAACGTGGACACTCACACACGGCCTGATCCACAAATTCAAAGTCGCGCAGCGGGCCATGGAGAGGGCTATGTTAGGAGTTTCCCTGAGGGATAGAATCCGAAATGAGGAGATCCGCAGGAGAACCAAGGTCACTGACATAGCCCAAACCATTAGCAAGCTGAAGTGGCAGTGGGCAGGTCACGCGTGTCGCAGGGGCGATGGCCGGTGGAGCCGAAAAGTCCTGGAGTGGAGACCGCGTACAAGTAAGCGTAGCGTGGGGCGTCCTCCAGCTCGTTGGACCGACGACATTAAGCGGGTGGCGGGAAGCGGCTGTATGAGGAAGGCTGAGGACAGGGTGTGGTGGCGCTCACTTGGGAAGGCCTATGTTCAACAGTGGACGTCCGCAGGCTGAAATGATGATGATGATGATGATGATTATTTTATAGACTGGGCCAGTCCATATTGTTTCCTAGCAATGATTAAAGAAGCTTATTTCCTAGATCTGTGTGTAATAAAGAGGCTTTTACAAAGAGCTCAAAGAGGACAAATATCTCGACACTCTGTATTAATTTTATTAACCCCCGACGCAAAAGGGGTGTTATAGTCTATGGTATTGTGAAGAAGCCACAGAAGCGTAGTGTTGTGCCTCAGACCAATAATCTCTGTTGTGCCGTGTGCGTTGTACTTGTGAAATGTGAATTTATTTGATTCCGTGATTGTATGACGTGTGTGAGTGAGATGTTTTTCTTTTTCGTAGGTACGATTTACGAGTGTTTTGATTTTTATCAAAATTGTGATAAATAATAACTGGGCGGTTCGTCCCATTGCACTTATTTTAAATATCTCTTACTATAATAAATATTAATATATTTGGTTTGGTGCGCGCGCTCTCAATCACAAATTGTTTGAGGTGTTTATTCCTAAGGAATTGTTTATTGTGTGATATTGGATTGTTAAGTGCGTTTTTCTGAGTGAGTTCTGTAAAATGGGAGACAAAGACGACTATTTGACTTCTTATCGAGTGTTTTTCGAGAATTTCGCGGCTACTGTGGACCCTGAAGACCAGTTGCCAGTCAACATAGCGGGCTATACTATCACTGAGGCGGAGGTACCGGGCGAGGTGATTTATTGGACCACACAGTATTTGACCGAGAAGTGAGTAATTTTTAGGCTGTTAAGTTAAAGTCCCGAAGTAATGCTTTCATGCGGTTCCGGGAAGAATGGCCGGAGAGCGTAGGAGGTTTTTAGTCCGTTGGTCGCTGGGTATACCACCTCAATTCATTTACTTCTTCCTACAGAACAAAAAAAAAATAAGTTAAGGGTGTGCTTGTAAACATTATTAACTTGTAATTAAATTATAAGTTAATATTGCATTAAATAATATCCTTCTTGTAGGCATACTTTCATTAATTATCTTGGTATGAGCTTATAATTAGCTTGGTTAAATCACTCATTAAAAATTACTTGGTTTTTTTACTTATTTTGCTTATACTATCTTTTATTACACTTTTGTGTGTAGGTGTAAGAACTTTGCATATTATGCATAGGTTGTACCTATACAAATTCAACTCAGATTAAAAAATTATAAGGAAATTAACAAAAGTCACATCATCCTTTGGAATTTTTTTTTAGAATTATGAAAGTTCTTTTAGGCAGGAATGGTTTCTGAAGGCATTGGTAGTTTGCCGGTTGATAGGGCAATAGGGAAATTTCCCTCCAGGCAGGTGTTATGCCTGGGGACCGCTTGTGATCCAAGCGTGTGACGTCAGAACTTGTATATATAGCACGCTCGTCGAATGCTTCGTCAGCGTGTGCTAGGGTACTGGTTACGCCATCTATCGTCAGCTATCGAAGACCGCTACAGTAGTATCTAAACCTTCACTGATAACATATTATAATGAAATAAATAATGAATTTTGAACAATTTGAAATGGCCCATGAAGATGTTTTTTAAATTCTGCAAGTACAGTTTCCAAGACAATACTTTCTATGTTCAGAAAACAAGCTATATCCATCCCCAGCAAAATTAGTTCATTGACGTTAATTAAACTTACACTTTTGTAATATTATAATGAGATAAGAAGGCTGAAACAAAAATCGCAAAAAAAAAGTGTCCAAACTTTATAACTGCTTAGCAGGTAGCAAACAATCCTCTGTTGTTGTCCTGTGCCTTGATCCTTGGTTTACTTTATTCTACAGTTCTAGACCATTGACACTTAGGTATTAAAGGAGCACCAATATTTAACCAACATAATTTATATGAAATCTTATACAATGAATCGGTACTGAATGTGTCTGTTGTTTTTGTTTGTTATTATTATGTATCTCCTTTTGATCTCACAATGATTGTAAATTGAGGATTATATTTGCATAGCTTAAGTTACAATCTGAATTGTGATGATGTTCCTTTAAATCATGTTCTGAGGGATTTAATGAAAATATATAATGAAAAGCTTGGGGTACTCTAACAGAGCATCAATATTTATATGAAAGCTCTGTTTACAGTTTTACTAGATGTGCCCCACAGCACCATCCACATTTCACTAATCTTGTGGGAATCAATTATTATTCCTGGATAGAAAGTAGTCCATGATACTCTAATGCTGGTTCCCAATATACCTATCAATATATCTATCTTCTATTTGACTTACTAGAGCTATCAAGGTGGCATAAGCTCCATACAAGTTATGCCAAATTTCTATCTCTAGTAAGGCATACCATGGATAGATATAATATAGGGAACAGCCAGTCCATTCATCTTCAGTATATCTGTGCAAAAGTCGTGTTGATCCGTTGCTTTATTGTGGCTTGATTGAAGGACAAATAAACTTGCATTTTTTAAATATTAGTAGTATGGATGGTTTTACTTTTCAAATTATGGAAAACCCTGTTGACATGTAGGTTAATGTTAGACTAATGGATGAGACCTTTGCATAACACAGGCATCTAAATCTCTAAGCCTGCATTAGTCAACACCAGGAGTGGCATCTTCTTCGTGACAGAATGCAGCTCATATTGTAAGCTCAAGTTCACAGGCGTAAGTATTTTTTCAGGAAGTTGCTATTTTTAGGCACCAGTGCATAGCAGGAACCATATTGGAATTTACAATACATCCTATCAGTTCAAGCTGCTTTAGAAAAAACTAATAGTATTAGTATTCTTAGAGACCTAAATATATGAATAGTTACTTCAAATAAAATGGTCCATAAATACAAACAAGTCCTTATTCAAAAAGTATTTTTTAAAATAAGCTTTTATATACTTTCTTCTCAGCAAACCCTTTTGTTTGATACCCATGTACCTAATTACACATTATAAAATAACTAGTCCACCATCCTGAGTGTTCCACCATGATGGAATTAGAATCTGCATTGTCATCCAAAATAAAGATGTTTATAGAATTTCAGCTCAACCTATTAAAGATATCTGCTTCAAAATTAAGTTGCAGGATTCCACCTAAAGATACATTGCAAATTAAATAAAAACTTGTCACACAAAAGGTGTCACATAAAAAGAGAATCCTTTACCACTGTTACTTATGCTTTTTTTGTCAAACTACTACTATAGGTTGTATGCACAAGTGCGTTTAAACCTACTTAATAGGTGTTGTGTACACACGGAGTGGGGTCAACAACCTAGGCCGTATTGGGGTTGGTTCAACCTGAGATTTCCCCCCACAAGAGTATAATATATACATTATACAAGGCGTCGCAACTCGCAAACAATCATTTGCGAAGCGTCGATTTTCCCTTTTGCAGGCCCTTTCCCTTTTGTCACACCCTTTTTGCAGGTGTCCGTCGCAATCTCAGATGTTGCAATCGTCAGAATTCGTTTTGTAAGCGTCAAAATTTTGTACTGGTACTAGGAATTTCGAAATCTGTGGGAATTTCGAAAACTCCTTCCCAATCAACGTAATACATTGTTCTTGTCCTTGCCTTCTAAGTTGGACGATGGTTATTCAATGAGAGAGCAAATGAATGAGGAATTTTTATGTAACAAAAAATCCACTTTTAAGTTCCTACGGAAAGTATAATTACCCTGTTCTCTACGAAGTTATTTTCGCAATATTTTCTATGAGCTGAAGAATCTCAGTATGTTAAGTATAAAATATTAGTTATTCTATGTGTTGGCAACATGGGACATGCCATATAACATGACGTGAAGACAAATACGAGTATAGGGACCTACCTATAACAGTTATAAGGTAAACGCAAGCAACTATTCCATGACTACCTATGATACATCTAATGCATTAGTCATATCTTAGGCGTAATGTTACAAAATAACCATTAACTAAGTAAATAGTAGGTTGGTTGTAGTGATAAATAAACTGAACTTTTCTAAACTTTTTTGTATTAAATTTAGCCGTACGTACAAGGAAATAGCGAATCGCCCAGACCTAAAACGGGCCAACCTCTCGGAATTTTTGGGTCAAGGATATCCATTGTTTGATTACTTAAAGATGTTAAACAATTCATCTCATCATGGTTTTACTTTATAATACCTTGTTACTAAGATTTTAATTAAGTTTCAGTAGCAAAATGAGAGGATGGCAAATATATAAAATTTAAAAATATTTTTGGTAAGTTAAAATAGTTTTGAACAATAAACTAAAAAAAAAAGTAAATCTTCATCGACGAAAAAGAGGTAGGTATATAACGAGGAAAGCTTAAAAGATAAAAAAGTATATACGAATTTTACATATAATTAATTTTATTATTTATATCATCACATTGCCCTAGGGAGGAACCCTCCCGAACAAACGCGGTTTTGTCAATCGAAATTCAAAAGTCCACATTCGCTACGTCTTAGGTCTTGCTAGAATATGAACTATAAAAATATTAGGTACCTATATACTTTAAACATGTTTCATTCATTCATGTTGTTTTTCATTTTTCGTTTTCTTACATAATTTAAGGTTACTTATTACACAGTACCTTTTTCACTTACGTAAATAGTAAGTGCCCATACAATAACTCGCTAACAACGTTATCTAATCTTTTTCAATTTAACTAGACTGCAAAGATTTTAAGATTATTCTTTGGAATTTATTTATAATTACAGGCCCTTGCCCAACATAATACGTTTAAACGTTATGGTCTAATGGCTAGATGTTTTAAATATAATAGGTAGTAGGCCTAGGTAGGTACATGACCTATATAAAGCAGGAGTCAGAAAATATATTTTTAGGTTTTATAATAAAATAATACCTACGAGAAATAGAGAGGGGAAAAAGAGGTAATAAGTGCGCTATTGTTAGAAGGGCTTCAAACATGAATTGATAAATAGAGGGTGGAAAGCAGGATAGTCTCGAAAATTTCAAGTAAGTACTCATACAGTAAGTATACACCGAGCCCTTTTTGATAAAGGAAGTAAATGCCGTTCTAAGACTTGCTATAAATGGAATAGATATTTCAATCCACGATGACGCGCCCCACTCTGTCAAACTCCATGCGAATCGAATGAAACATAACCTTATCATAAGATTTTGACAGAGTGGGACGCGTCTTCGTGAATTGAAATATCTCTAAGATTATTATTATGGCAAGACTACAAACTTCGCAGTTCTATGCAAAAAAAGAAACATATTAGTCGAGAATCGAGATGTGCTCTTATTTCATAACAAAACTGTGGGAGCCAACAGTCGCAATACAAAAACAAGAATATCTACCTAATATTACACAGTTAGACCACCATGCGTTGCTTACCACAAAATTTACCTTAGTTCTGCATAAGGTTGCCAGGTCGCCAAACCTAATCACCGGACATACACCATCAGCCTAATTATTATTGAAGATTTTGTCTCGAGTAAAAAAAATTGTTTGTAAAATCCAGCTTTTTGAATTGATTATCTTAAATCTAGTACTTCCAAAGTTCCAAGTTCCACGCTCGACGCTCGCTCGTTTGCGAAATGTAAAAAGCCTGACAAATCCGGATAAGCCGGACACAGTTTGTTACGGCCGGACACGCAATCATAAAGCCGAAGTATGTCCGGCTTTATGGGGACGTCTGGCGACTCTAGTTCTGCAGGAAGAGGAAATATTGGTCGTAATAAATGAACCTGGCTGTAAATGAGTAATGAGCAATTTCAGAGGTATTCACAATCCACTTATGTGTTACCTATATTCCGGTTAAGCCGGCGTAAGTTGCGTGTTACTCTTACTATACGATGTAGCGGTGCGCTAGAGTAGAGCTGTTGCGTAAACGTAAACTCCTCCATTAACACCAGTACAAATTGCATATGCGATGTTGATGTCTTCACACTTTAATTGGTGTGTGAAAAATCGAGACTGCAGAAATCTGTTCTGTGGTTTATACCAATCAACTTACGATTCATCATTCAATGCAAAGTCATATTCAAATAAATGTTTTTTTTTTTAATTTTCAAGCCAAAACGATTATACTTAGTAGTTTATTAATTATATTTTATCTACGCTCATTGCTTAAAGTTCGAATTATAAAATCGAAATGTGTCAAATAATTACCTACTTTATTCACAGACTTCTATAATTATTAAAAAGATATTCATAATAACATCGCTCTACTATGGAAATATTTAAAGAAAGTTGTATAATATCCATAACGATACACGGCTCTGGACTCCTGTATTTGTATCTGGGGTTTTGAAGGAATTGATTACAGTACCGCTATCGGCAATACAACGGTTAACGGTTACAATTATTATCTGGGGTAGGTAATATTTTTTAAGTAATATTTTTTTAAGTGAATCCACAGACAACATATAGTTGGTAGTCATTGCCGAGAGTATAGATGGGCCATGATTGACCATAGACAACAACACAATGTCTAACGTTCCGCGTAACGTTCCACCTGGGCCTGTGATTATGATTATGATTACGATTACGATTACGACTACGACTACGATTACGATTACGATTACGATAACGATAACGATTACGATTATGACGTTATCTCGTAAATCTATCGTCCGTAAACCGACTTTACAGACAACTAATTTTTTTTGTTACTTAGTCAAAACTTTGCGCTGAAAAATATCTAGTAGTGAAACCTACTAAAGAAAATTTCACTCCACCTGACATCTTAGTAGTTGCAATGATTTACGACAAAAGTTAGCAAGATTTTATGATTTGGATTTATGATAATAATATGAGCGTAGATAAAGTAGTGTATGAAACTCTACATAATTAGGTATTAAAACACTCGTGTGATACTATTAAAAAACTCGCCTGCGGCTCGTTTTTTAAACTCACACTCGTATTTTAATACCCCCCATTATGTAACCGTTACATAAACTACTATAATTGTATTTAATTTAAATTAAAATGTTTGCTTATTTTGGAGAAATACAAAGTATCGACAATTTTGTGAGTTATTGTCTATACACGAAAAACTTGTTGCTCGAACTAATTTCTGCAAATTGATTGATTTTTTTTGTGCGGTATGAAGCGCACGGGTAGATTTTCCGGCGCAGATGGCCAATATTTTGGATCAACTTAATTGCCTACTAATGCTACTACGCGTTATGTACTACTCGAATTTTATTTAAGCAAATTACATATTTAAACTGAAACAGTTTAGAGACTTAAACCGTATGCACTGTGGAGTATGGGATGTTACAATGAGCTAAGCTCTACAAGTCAAGCATAATGCCCTGCGGACCCAGATGTTTACCGTAGAAGGAAAATATGCGCTCATCGCAAATGGAAATGCATGATTGCAATGTTAATATCTTCATAACGTTTACCGACAAACTGAAATGCTAGTGATACAGTCACGTGAGTCATTGTTTAGGTTATCTTATCGTGCCGAGAACGTAGGCAGTACCTAACTAGGTATCTACCTAAGCTAAAAGTGCGAAATAATGGCAACGATTTAGATGCACACAGCGTTATTTGATAGACCTAGATTAATAACAACAACTTGAGATCCTGTGGGAAAATTTCACGTTTACGTAGGCAGTTAGGCACAAACGTGACACAACCGATGTATCATTTTGTTAACGCTGATATTATATTTTTATTGTAACCTCATATTACCAAATGGTAAGTACTTAGAACACTTTTATGGGAAATCTTACATTATGACTGTTGATAGTTGAATAAAACCAGCTAAGTGTGAGTCGGCCTCCATTGTACTTATGGGTATAAAACTGGCAAAAACACGTTTGATGTATGGGAAAAAAATACAAAAAAAAACAGAATACAATAAGTAGGTATTTAAGGGAAATATTCATTGTATTATATTTTTTAGTATTTGTTGTTATAGCGGCTGCAAAAACAGGTGCCTACCTATATCATCTGTGAAATTTCAAGTGACGGATACGGAGTAATACGGTACCGTTTTCACCCTTTGGGTACGGTACCCCAAAACACAAGTGAGCGAAGACACCGAACTGCTATGGCATTCTCGTAACGTTTTCACATACTCAGTGATTCGATAAAAGAAAAAGAAAAAAATATTAACACTGAAAAATGAACTTTACAGTAATTGGCTTAGAGTGTAAAATTGAATGTATTTCATCATAGGAAATACAATGCTCAACTTAGAGGCGCTTAAGTAATTTCCGACCGACCGAGTCGACCAATATGGCGTTTTGAACTACATTCAATTTTACGCTCTATGCTAATTGAATTAAAATTAATTTTTCAGTGTCCGCAAAAAATGTTTTGAATTCAATATCGTATGCATAAGTACGGAAATAGAATCACCTTTTTAAACATATCACATCACGAAATGTAGCCGACACGTAACGTGAATAGCCCCCCTGTTCTAAGAATGGGAATAGTACAAAACTTTCGTAAAGTCCTTGTCCTGTCAGTTGATATCAGAAATTATTCAGACAAGTCGTCGAGTGTCGACCGGTGGATTTAGCGCCCACACAAAAGAGTAATAAAAGTTGTCTCGAATATCCCACTTGCGGATAAAATATCCCACGATGCACGATGTTGACCTCCAGCCGGTCGCTGGGCGATGCATTTTATTAAATCTCAAAATAGCTGTGAATTTGGCCAACAGAAATAACGATGTCGTCAATTTGGTATATGCTATTCAATAACGTTACGCGATTCCAAATCTACCCTTTTGACGTGATAACGTTTAATAAATTAATGAACACCCGCAACGCACATGAAAAATAGTAACGTTCCGCGTAACGTTCCACCTGAGCCTGTGCGTGCAAGCGAGAGCGTGCAACAAGCGATAGAGAGGCACGATAAAACAAACGATAGAGAGGCCAATTATGACGTTATCACGTAAATCTATCGTCCGTAAACCGACTTTACAGACAACCAATTTTTTTACTATAGATAGGCTTGCACTTGACTACAATCATGTCTGATGGACAGAAATGATGAGGTCTAGGACACGGAAGCTGGAAGGGTATTCCACAGATCAGAAACGTGAAAGAAAAAACGTTACGTTCGAGTTCGCTGGAGATCAAACACATGAGGAAACCTACTATGAAATATTTTTGGACATTACACACACATCAGAATAAGCGATAGCTTGTGTTATGGGTAGCTACATAACTGATATATAATATTCAATATACATAAACAGGACACACTCAGACACTTGAACCCATTCATGCTTATCAGACAAACATTTTCCAAGTGTGGGAATCGAATCTACGACCTCTGACGCAGAGGGCTACCGCTGCGCCATTCGGGCGTCTAAATATGAAATACATAAAATGTTATGCTTACACCAAAATCCTACTCCTACGATGCATTATGATAAGATATAAAATTGTGAATAAGGTTTATTTTGCGTTCCTACCAATACCAATACAATAAATGTACCGATGTAGAGAAACCAATAAGCAAACCATCAAAAGTAACTTCAGAGTATATACTTAAGTAACAATCATTGGTTTATCTAGTAACGCCTTCCCCTTCATGTATTTTTTATTTACAAAATTAAACGATTACGATTTCAAACATTTGCTAATCGTTTTTGTGTAGGCTATTTGCAAGTGGGTGGATATTCGAAAGAGATTCCGTAACCTCGAGCATATATCTGTTTACTGATCGAGAATAGATTCAACTAATTAGTGAATCCTTTATCACTCAATCAATATTCGACCCGCATTAATCTCTTACAATGTTACATACAATGGTTATACAAAATACTTTATCTACGCTCATTGCTTAAAGTTCGAATTATAAAATCGAAATGTGTCAAATAATTACCTACTTTATTCACAGACTTCTATAATTATTAAAAAGTTATTCATAATAACATCGCTCTACTATGGAAATATTTAAAGAAAGTTGTATAATATCCATAACGATACACGGCTCTGGACTCCTGTATTTGTATCTGGGGTTTTGAAGGAATTGATTACAGTACCGCTATCGGCAATACAACGGTTAACGGTTACAATTATTATCTGGGGTAGGTAATATTTTTTATGTAATATTTTTTTAAGTGAATCCACAGACAACATATAGTTGGTAGTCATTGCCGAGAGTATAGATGGGCCATGATTGACCATAGACAACAACACAATGTCTAACGTTCCGCGTAACGTTCCACCTGGGCCTGTGATTATGATTATGATTACGATTACAATTACGATTACGATTACGAGTACGATTACGATTACGATAACGATTGCGATAACGATTACGATTATGACGTTATCTCGTAAATCTATCGTCCGTAAACCGACTTTACAGACAACTAATTTTTTTTGTTACTTAGTAAAAACTTTGCGCTGAAAAATGTCTAGTAGTGAAACCTACTAAAGAAAATTTCACTCCACCTGACATCTTAGTAGTTGCAATGATTTACGACAAAAGTTAGCAAGATTTTATGATTTGGATTTATGATAATAATATGAGCGTAGATAAAGTAGTGTATGAAACTCTACATAATTAGTAGTGATGGGCCGACTATGGCATTTGCCGACTAACCGACTAGCCGACTAATCGGTTTTCAAATTGCCGATTAGTCGGCCGACTAATCGGCAATGCCGATCATACCTATTGGAGTCGGAGATGGTCGGGTTTTTTCGTTCATTGACATTCCTGCATCACAGTTTGCTTCTCATAAAAAATAAAAAATAAATATCTTTAAGAACTTTTTTAAGACTAAACATAAATAAATAGATGACTAATATACCTACGTATATAATAAACTTACTCTTTATTTTGTTGATTAATGGTGTTATGTTAGCTCAATAATTTAATTACGACTGATTGATATGTTCCTTTCTATACAGTATATTATATTGGTTTTTGAATATGTTCCAAGCCTTTAGATTAAAACATAAAAAAAATTAAACTTTTACTTTTAATACTTACATCTGACTTAATTAGTTAAGTAAAAGTACGTATGTGCCATTTATTGTTTAATATGTTGATTAAAGTTAAGTTAGCTTTTTTTTACTGACTGATCATTTAGGATTGCTAATGAAAAGACTGTACTTTGGGTATTTAATGTTTAGAATTGTCTAATTATAAAAGGGTACAAATTATTTGTTTCGTTTTATTTCAATTGACGATCACCGATTATAATCGGTATATTTTGCCGACTAGTCGCCGACTAGTCGCCGACTACAAACAAAGCCGAATAGTCGGCTTTCCCGACTAGTCGGCGACTAGTCGGCCCATCTCTAATAATTAGGTATTAAAACACTCGTGTGATACTATTAAAAAACTCGCCTGCGGCTCGTTTTTTAAACTCACCCTCGTATTTTAATACCCCCCATTATGTAACCGTTACATAAACTACTATAATTAACTTTTTCTTCTTTACCAATCTATCTATCTATAGTATCATATTTCTCTATCCTTACATAATTATCTGAAATTCTCGTGCTAATTTTTGTAACCGAACTCCTCCTCAACGGTTCGACCGATTATTAAGAAATTGTCAGTACTTATACCTATGTTCGACAGGTCTTAGAGTGGGTCATAAGCTATTTTTATATCCCTAAACGGCAAAACAACGTATGCTGGGTCAGATAGTAGATATATTAAATCTAATTAGGTAGTATATTAAACTATTTTAAAATTTTAGCATAGAAATCTATGGCGCCCTATGCGCATACCTACTCGTAGTCGTATCTAACTATATACATAGGGGTGATAACTGATACAAGAAAGGGGTGGTACTAGTACGTAGCCCGTAGGGCACTTGTTGCAACCTAAATGCATACATACTCTGACACCGGCAGCACGCTTGAGACCGTACCGACAAAGCTACTATTAATATGCACTTCATATAGTAACTCTCATTTCCTGATTCCTAGCTAGCCGAGCGTCTTATTTGGAGTAAGCTATAAGCATAGTAAGTGAAGTAAGTTGTTTTGCGAAATGGATTAGAACTTTCGTAATACTCTAACCTTCAACTTAAGTCTAAAGTAAGGTGTTTAAGCCGTATTTCGTTGAATTAAAGCAGGCGTTATTTTGATTTGCGGAAACCCACCCTCTTGAAAAACCACACACAATTCTTCCAATACTTTCTTCAACGCACATTTCGTCCCGACACTAATGCGAAATTTCTGAGGATGTTCTGAGGATACCCTGCTAGCATTTTATTAAAACAAAACACAAGCGCACATAAAATGTCACTCCTCAGTGTCAAGTATCTTTCGTCTTATCCTCAGACCAATAATCCCATAGACACAAGGCTAAAATAAAACAAAGTAAACGTATATCTTATTCAAGTTTCTAAATAGTATCAGTATTAGTGTGAGTGAGACAAAAATCAGTTGTCAGTTTTTATTTTTTTTGACATGTCACAAGGTCCAAATATTTATGCAACCATTTGCAACCTTTTAATACTGCCAATTTCAAAAGTATTCGCGTTTCTGGTCGAATTACCTCAGTCGTCGTATATATTTAATTTAGTCTCATAATATTTGTTGATGTTTCGTGAGAAGTGCTGAAAAGATAATTTAGATTTTCTTGTGAAAAAATGCGAAGAAATTGAGATTTGTATATAAATTTAAGTATAATGTGAGATGATTAAAAATGTCTTGTTCGGTAGAGTGTTGCAAGACACGTATTTCACAGAAAGAAAACGAAAATAAATCAGTTGGATTGCATTGGTAAGTTATAAGCTATTTTTTTCATATAGAAGTAAGTATTTTGCTCAGAAAAATGTAAAAAAAGAAGCGCAATTAGTAAACGTCCGGGTAAACATCCAATTACAAGATGGTTTACGGTAGTTTAAATATTTATTAAATTATTTTGAAAAACGCACTTTTAGGTTATTAGTGTTGTGAAATTTCACTATATCGATAGTGTCAATATATCTGTAATAGTTGTTGTTTGTTATAGGAAACACCATCACCAAACCCTAGAGAGTTGTTGAACAATATAATATTGCTGAGCAAAATATTTTGAAAAGAAAATTTTCGTGTACGAACATTTTTTAATAGTAATTGTTGTTTGTTATAGGAAACACCATCACCAAACCCCAGAGAGGTGTTGAACAATACTGCTGAGCCAAATATTTTGAAAAGAAAACTTTCGTGTACATGTGGCACTAATATTGATGAAGAGTCTTGGCAAAACAACGTTTGAGGCGTCAACTAGTCGTCGTAATATTATATAACATTGTCGTGACAGTATTTGTAACCAAACTCTTTTGAAACTGCTTGAGCGATTTCTCTGAAGTTTTTTGTATACATTCTTTAGATGTAAGTATAGGTTGTAAGCTATTTTTTATATTTCCAATGGCAAAACAATGTTAGCTCAGTCAGATTTATTATGTTAATAAACTATTTTAAAATTAAAATGAAGTTTTCGTTCATATCTAGTAATAAAAAGTCTATGTCCAAGTCTCTTCAGAAGTTATGGTGGTTTGTGGGCAGTCGTGTAAAAATCTCATAACCCAAAATTTTGGGTTACGCTTTGGGTTATGCTACAATTTTTAATTTATCAGAGTTTTTCCGCGAATCACGCGATGTATTTTTCTGGATAATTAATAGTGGCTTTTGCTAGCCAAGAATAGTGCCACTTCCTTCTTGCTGAATTGGGTTGGGTAAACAATCTTTTATTATTAAACCTTTAAACGAGCAATAATTCTTGTATAATTATATATTCTTGTATACGGGGGGTTTAAAGGGCGATAAATTGATCTAGCTAGGATTAATTTTTAGAAAATGTATTTACCAAAAAAAAAAACGAGCAAAGTTCAGTCACCCAACTACATAGTTAATGTTAATCGTCGAATCTAATCGACTCTAGCTCATCACTAGCATAATCGAACCTTGTGACAACCTACTAATTTTCGAAAGAGGAATTATGGAATTGTCTCTTTTTAGCAACCTACCAAGCACATAAGTAAAAAGAGTACAAAAATAGTGCATGTCGTTTCTATTTTAACTGTCCATCTATTGGATCCTTCATCTGAGGTCTTATCCGTAAATATTACATTCGCACACAAGAATACTTGACTCCGCTATATAGACAGTACAACGCGCAAATTGGCTTGGTGTCTGAATCATAGATAAGATCATAATTGATAGCACCAAGTCAATAAACCAAGGTTTGCAAATTGAACCTAAAATAACAAGTTTTCTCCGACTTTTTAGCTAAGTAGGTAAGTATAATCAAACCAAATTCAATCATCTGTAATTTCGCAGTAAACGACAAATGTCCGTAAATATTCTTCTGTATGTAAAGACTTATTTTTTAAGCATAAAAATAGTATATGAGCAATTGAGTAGGTATGTATTATGACTCGATACGTAAATCTATTTGGCTATTTAAAATTGGTAGAAAAAATTACATCTTTAAAATAATTTATTGAATCTTGATCTTCCTTATTAACAATATTTCCATTAAGTCTTCTATTTACAATTTTTTGCATTTCATTCGCTGTTTATTTTTTTTAATATTGTCATCCGGCGTTACTTACGAAGGTAACTATGAGAACAGCTCTATTGAATGCACAAATTGGCAAGTACGATGCGTGGGAGTGGATGCGTCAAGTCATTGGACGCAACTGTTGCTACGTCCTCTTTCGTCATCGTTCTGTTCTTTATTTATTTGATAAATATAATATCTAGAGTAGCTACTTACATACGTTTGTACACTTCACAACAAACCCATCATAGTACCGTGCCATGCAAGTGCAATCCAAGACCGGAATAATCCGCTGCGAAGCGGCTAAAAAACTGTAGGTTGGATTCGGATGTCGGATGTGAACTAGATGACAAATAAAGACGAGTAGGCATTGAACTCCCTTTTCAACCGAATTCAAAAAAGAAGGTTCTCAATTTGGCTGCATTTTATTGATGTTTGTTACTTGAATGTTTCGACTGGGTGACAATTTTTTTTTATTTGTATCACGGGAAGCACCTAGCCAGTGCCTCTCATGAGGTCCCAATCTGGTGGTGATCTCAATTTAGTCCAATCCATGAGAAAACCTCATACCTAAGTCATGCATTCAGTATGTGTGTGTGCGACAAATCGACAAATAACTCAATATCACTCCAACCGATTTCGACGATTCTTCTTTTCTTGGACTGAAGGATGTAGTTCAATAGTAGTTTGATTAAAGTTGAAGTCTGTGTTTTTTTTTGTTAAAATTTCATATTGTCTCTATATGCCAATCCAACAGTTGGCGTCATTAAACGTTCACTTTTTCCAACCAATATATTATATTGCAGAACATGTTCACTATTTGTCCGTACGTGCACCGAGATATTTTATCACCTTGTGACTCTACACTCTGGCAGCGGATCAATGCCTATGCACGTTGAATGATCTCATGGGGACACTCATGCTGCGTCATTAAAGCTCCTTCAGAAGAACACCATAGTCGCTATTCGCAGCCGGGAGCGTTTCATAGTTAAATTGCCGGGGTATCATTAGGCGTGGTAGAACACGGGCACGAGTGTGACTGACCTTTTTATGTATCGTACAGACAGACGTACGCGTCCGCATTTTATTTTGTGACTGCAGTCTACATTTGGGGAACAGGGGAAGACACATGTTCCGGTTCCATCGAGTCGAGTGAACGGGCTGTTTGGTTTTTTATACGTCTTTTTAGTTAGAAATGACGTATGAACTCTATGATTTGTTGTTTCGTAAACTGAATGGCATGTTTGATTACTCGTTATCAACACGCTTTCGTGTTGTGGTGCAGGCGAAATTTTAAGTGGATTCTTCGAGTTGAATGACTTTGTATTATCACTTTGAGTTTATTAAACTATTATAAAATAAAATATTTTGATAGAATAGACTAGAGATTCAAAATTACTGTATATGAAGCATCTCGGATTAAAGCATGTTTCGAATTGATTTGATTAAAAGCCGCAACGAAAATTCGCTACTGGTAGCGTGCTTTACGTAGATTCAACTATCGTAGATTGCCGAGTGGCGAGACAGGTAATTGCCATGTTAGTCATGTTTAACGATAGGTTATGGGAACATTTCCCTTTCATTGGCTTCCTACGGGTAAACCCACATTGATCGTGTTTATGGCAGCAACTGTAGTGTGATTAAAAACTTGTGTTTTTCGAACAAGGTGACAATAATGACTGATGGTAAGCAATGATGAGGTCCAGGTTGGAGCGCGCTTGTCTTATACATGCCCTAAAAGCAATACACGTGTGCCTAAATGTCTCAATATTTTTGCATAAAATAAAACATAGGAGTATTATATGGATAGTGGATAGTGAAATCGGCTTCTTTCCATCTTGTAAAAACTGATTTGGGCACCGTTTCCCAAATAACGAATTTACAGTTTAATTGTAGGCGGATTAACGGCCGAAATATATAACCCACTAAACCACCCCATCAGATGTGTTCTACTAGAGAGTGAAATTTTCATAACTTTTATCTTATCGCGGAAAGGTTATTGTTGAGCTGCTTTACTTTTGCATAAAAAACAAGTATACAATACTTGTAAGTTTTACACTACAAGGATGGAATCAATATTGAATGGTATCTTGTTTGCTTACTTCCAGACAATGTCCGCTCACACTGATGGCGCATCTACAGCGGATAATACTTGACGAGGTGCGGATCGCATCGAAGAAACACCCCAACGAGTTTGGTTACAACCCTGACGAATCAGGTAAGGTTCTATTTTTCTAAACCCTCCAGTTAGATACGAAGACACATTTCCATTTTCACTAGTGGAAACAAGTAGGTTTCTATTTCTGTTTTGCGTGTCTGTTTTCGGCTTACGATTTGAAACGATTCTTATCGCCTTCAATATGACGTTTTGAATAGAAAAAAATAGAAATAGTATATAAAAGGTAGTCTAGGTAGGTTTTAGGTAGTCCTTTAGCCTACTTGGTTCATCTTCAGCGACCTGGCCACTTCTTCGCCGCGTGCTGGGTTTCTTGAGAACCTCCCTTTTTGAGAAGAAGAGATCCCTTCATAATACTTCGTCATAATAGAAGAGATCTTTTTCTTCATAATATTGTAAATCCTAATCTGTAAATGGAGTAAGCTTTAATCTTGTTTCGCATAATACGAGGATACCTACATAATAGCAGGAAAGTGCCAAGTTTCACGATTCTGCGTTCGTACGCGTATCTTAAAAGTATTTCGCTTGTCTCATAAAAGCAATAACTTTGTCGTAATAGCCGCAAGGCAGACAGATCGATACATGGTCGTACGTAAATAAGATATGTCACAGTATTTTTCATGTTTTTCGGATGCTGAAGGAGATGAATCGGGTGCTATTTATTCAAGGACGTACCAAAAACGTCCACGTTTTATTTAAATTACGATTTCGTTCGCGTACGCCAATGTTGAAAATTTCTGCCAAGTGTGAAGGGGCACACTTGTTTTTGTTTGTGTCTTATGTTTACTTGGCTAGTTTTAAAGTTTTCTATCACGTTTCTAGACGATTTTTGATATTTTGGGCTTTGATTCCATTTAGATTCCGACTTTGAATTCCATTGGCATTTGGTTGGTCCTTCAATTTCAACATAATGCTCCTTATACCGCGGCGAAATGGAACGGAAGCGGCTTTGTTTACATAGCATAATGAACTTTATGTAAATTGTATAAGACACAAATAAAGTAGGAGCCAAAAAAGGTCGTGTGTTTTCCGGGGAATCCTCCAGCATTCGGAAGATTTATGTATTATTGACATAAAGTTCCTTATGTGGATGAAAGTCGCTTCCATTCCATTCCGCCGCGGTGTAAATTGACCCTGGATTATGGAGATGGTTATCCTAATTTAACATTTAGGTCGACAATCCGCAATGGACTAACTAGCACGGAGGGTTCCTAATCTCTTTGCGAGCTGGGGCCATAGGCTGATGATTTAAGGCACATTGCACACGTAACGCGTGACACGATCGAGCTTATCCTAAACCTTTTTCCTATACCTTTAAACAAGCAATTCTTGTAGCTATATAATCTGAATCTCGGAAACGGCTCGCACGATTTTCATGAAATTTAGTATACAAGGGTTTTTGGGGGCGATAAATTGATCTAGCTAGGATTCATTTTTAGAAAATGTCGTATTTACCAAAAAAACATATAAATCTATACCTGACATCTATTGGCGATAAAGTAAAACTATTACAGTAAACTCCTGCTGCCATCTATTGGTAAGTAGCTGTAATACTACCGAGCAAACTAGTACCGAGCAACTAGTGTAGGTACATATTAGTCACAAAAGTCACACTTATTTGACCGGTGTTCCGAAGCCGAAAGACAATGCTCATTGAATTTCCGTGGACATGATATCATAATGTTATCATTTTAGCGCGATCTAGAGTTACATCATAGCCATACTGACCGTTAAATATGAATATTGATGTGGGCAAACTAATGTTGCCCGTTGCGAACATAGGCACCTCTCGTCGGGACGTCGTTTCAGTTTGGAGGGTGTAATAATATTATTACGTACCTAGTTACCTAAATTGGAGTTGTTTATCTAAGATGAATGGCTCTGATTGAAGATATACCTATTATATTCGCAAACGAATAGTACATTACTGCAGCGGTTAACTAAATGGCTAGTTATGGCCAAGGCTTGTATGGAACTTTTCTCAAACAATGCGCGGAAATTAATAGTACCTACTTACCTAGGCAGAAATTTTCAAAAACGACGAACCACAATATTTTTTCCGAATTCAGTTTTTTTTCAATAAATAGCTTTCTATTTGAAAGCCAAGTTGCCATGTGTCAGATAGAAAGAACGTCACATGTTTAAATTACACGACAGATATGAGTTTAGTAAGTATGTAATTTTTTCGACCGCTAAACCACGACAGAAATAGATTTTTATACCAATAGAAAACTGTTGTGAAAAAAACAAATCAAAACTTTAATGATGGCTCTACATATTAATTATGTTGGTTTTAATTTCCGCCTAGGTATTACTTAGTTTACATACATACTTAAATATTGTATATTTGGCTGTACTGTAACCTTCAAAATTTTGCATTTTTTCAAAATATTACTAGGTACAAGGTATACCTATTATATTCGCAAACGAATAGTACATTACTGCAGCGGTTAACTAAATGGCTAGTTATGGCCAAGGCTTGTATGGAACTTTTCTCAAACAATGCGCGGAAATTAATAGTACTTACCTAGGCAGAAATTTTCAAAAACGACGAACCACAATATTTTTCCGAATTCAGTTTTTTTTCAATAAATAGCTTTCTATTTGAAAGCCAAGTTGCCATGTGTCAGATAGAAAGAACGTCACATGTTTAAATTACACGACAGATATGAGTTTAGTATGTAATATTTTCGACCGCTAAACCACGACAGAAATAGATTTTTTATACCAATAGAAAACTGTTGTGAAAAAAACAAATCAAAACTTTAATGATGGCTCTACATATTAATTATGTTAGTTTTAATTTCCGCCTAGGTATTACTTAGTTTACATACATACTTAAATATTGTATATTTGGCTGTACTGTAACCTTCAAAATTTTGCATTTTTTCAAAATATTACTAGGTACAGGCACAGCACGTTCCACTAGGTATAATACATATGTCTGAAATTGTTCTACTTTGTTTGACGTATAGAGGCCTGTGTTCACGGCCTCTTCCATTAAGTATTTAAGGATGGTTCTGAGTTGTGACGTCAATATGTACATTGTACATATTTAATCTGTACTTGTTTCGAATTGCGATCTTATAAACGTTTCCAATGACAGTTTTATTCATATGAATTATTTCGCATAAAATTATTTTCACATTCACCACTCGTATTGATTCTTGTAGTAGTTGCGCTCATTGATTGTGATTCGACCGTATGTAATTCAGTTATTATTAGTTTTCTGCACTCCTTCTCTATTCATATATTTTACTAAAATGACATCAAATCTCATACTATTCGAACGAAATATGCTAAAAAATACCTACATGGTTTTATCCTTTTGAAATAATAAATACATAGGTATAAGTTACTATATTATGACGTACCTACATCCTACATAGATGTACGAGGCGTTTTAATACAGTCTAAAGTAAACAATGACACGCGACTGAAATGGAAGCATACCATTCGCATGTCATGTATTATCTAAGCAGGTCATAAAGGAGTGCCGGGCGTTAATGTATGCATCTAACTACTCGTAAACAAGATAAAACCTTTATAAAATCAGACTACTCTTTGTAATTCAACGGACGAACATTGAAAAGTTGTGTTCTTATTCTTAGTATATCTGTGTTTATCATATATTTTCGAAATCACATAATATTGAAATAAAATTCATATGACGTATGTTTTTTGAAGTATAATAGGCTAGTGCTTGACTGTGATCACACCTGATGGAAAGAGATGAATCATGAGACAGTCTAAGGTGGAGCGCGCTTGCTTAGGAAATGCCTTTTCGGTCTTGATTTCAAGGAACCCAAGTTCTAGGTGATGACTAGGTGATAGACGGTGGCTAGGGTATTCCAAAAATTTGTAGTGCGTATCAGGAACGAGGAATCCAACCGCTTCGTAGGTGTCTTTGGTACGCCACTTATGAAGCGATGTAAGCCTTTACGATGCTTTGCAGTTCTATGGTAAAATGGTGATGGGATACTTGTTTTTGACTTTATGATTATTCCTGGAAATATTAAATATACTTAAAATAAATTTATGTTGAGCGACAGGGCAACTCCAGAGGGGTAGTCCCAGAAATACATATACGCTAATTATATGAGGGAACAAACCGAATAGATGAGGTAACATAAAAATAGCGTAAATTTTTTATCACTTTCTTCGTCGTGCTGTAAGAATATATTATTGCTAGGCACTAGAGTAAGCATGGGGCGTGGTTTGAGCAACCATTTCGAAGTAATTAAAACGGCTATGCAGAACTTTATAAAAAGTAACAAGCTAAATATTACCTACAGTTGTATAACAGCGCATTTAACGTTGCAAATACGTTAGCGAAAGAACTGTCAAAATTAGGTAAAACGTATTAGGTAAAAAAAGGTATTAAAACACTCGTGTGATACTATTAAAAAACTCGCCTGCGGCTCGTTTTTTAAACTCACCCTCGTATTTTAATACCCCCCATTATGTAACCGTTACATAAACTACTATAATTAACTTTTTCTTCTTTACCAATCTATCTATCTATAGTATCATATTTCTCTATCCTTACATAATTATCTGAAATTCTCGTGCTAATTTTTGTAACCGAACTCCTCCTCAACGGTTCGACCGATTATTAAGAAATTGTCAGTACTTATACCTATGTTCGACAGGTCTTAGAGTGGGTCATAAGCTATTTTTATATCCCTAAACGGCAAAACAACGTATGCTGGGTCAGATAGTAGATATATTAAATCTAATTAGGTAGTATATTAAACTATTTTAAAATTTTAGCATAGAAATCTATGGCGCCCTATGCGCATACCTACTCGTAGTCGTATCTAACTATATACATAGGGGTGATAACTGATACAAGAAAGGGGTGGTACTAGTACGTAGCCCGTAGGGCACTTGTTGCAACCTAAATGCATACATACTCTGACACCGGCAGCACGCTTGAGACCGTACCGACAAAGCTACTATTAATATGCACTTCATATAGTAACTCTCATTTCCTGATTCCTAGCTAGCCGAGCGTCTTATTTGGAGTAAGCTATAAGCATAGTAAGTGAAGTAAGTTGTTTTGCGAAATGGATTAGAACTTTCGTAATACTCTAACCTTCAACTTAAGTCTAAAGTAAGGTGTTTAAGCCGTATTTCGTTGAATTAAAGCAGGCGTTATTTTGATTTGCGGAAACCCACCCTCTTGAAAAACCACACACAATTCTTCCAATACTTTCTTCAACGCACATTTCGTCCCGACACTAATGCGAAATTTCTGAGGATGTTCTGAGGATACCCTGCTAGCATTTTATTAAAACAAAACACAAGCGCACATAAAATGTCACTCCTCAGTGTCAAGTATCTTTCGTCTTATCCTCAGACCAATAATCCCATAGACACAAGGCTAAAATAAAACAAAGTAAACGTATATCTTATTCAAGTTTCTAAATAGTATCAGTATTAGTGTGAGTGAGACAAAAATCAGTTGTCAGTTTTTATTTTTTTTGACATGTCACAAGGTCCAAATATTTATGCAACCATTTGCAACCTTTTAATACTGCCAATTTCAAAAGTATTCGCGTTTCTGGTCGAATTACCTCAGTCGTCGTATATATTTAATTTAGTCTCATAATATTTGTTGATGTTTCGTGAGAAGTGCTGAAAAGATAATTTAGATTTTCTTGTGAAAAAATGCGAAGAAATTGAGATTTGTATATAAATTTAAGTATAATGTGAGATGATTAAAAATGTCTTGTTCGGTAGAGTGTTGCAAGACACGTATTTCACAGAAAGAAAACGAAAATAAATCAGTTGGATTGCATTGGTAAGTTATAAGCTATTTTTTTCATATAGAAGTAAGTATTTTGCTCAGAAAAATGTAAAAAAAGAAGCGCAATTAGTAAACGTCCGGGTAAACATCCAATTACAAGATGGTTTACGGTAGTTTAAATATTTATTAAATTATTTTGAAAAACGCACTTTTAGGTTATTAGTGTTGTGAAATTTCACTATATCGATAGTGTCAATATATCTGTAATAGTTGTTGTTTGTTATAGGAAACACCATCACCAAACCCTAGAGAGTTGTTGAACAATATAATATTGCTGAGCAAAATATTTTGAAAAGAAAATTTTCGTGTACGAACATTTTTTAATAGTAATTGTTGTTTGTTATAGGAAACACCATCACCAAACCCCAGAGAGGTGTTGAACAATACTGCTGAGCCAAATATTTTGAAAAGAAAACTTTCGTGTACATGTGGCACTAATATTGATGAAGAGTCTTGGCAAAACAACGTTTGAGGCGTCAACTAGTCGTCGTAATATTATATAACATTGTCGTGACAGTATTTGTAACCAAACTCTTTTGAAACTGCTTGAGCGATTTCTCTGAAGTTTTTTGTATACATTCTTTAGATGTAAGTATAGGTTGTAAGCTATTTTTTATATTTCCAATGGCAAAACAATGTTAGCTCAGTCAGATTTATTATGTTAATAAACTATTTTAAAATTAAAATGAAGTTTTCGTTCATATCTAGTAATAAAAAGTCTATGTCCAAGTCTCTTCAGAAGTTATGGTGGTTTGTGGGCAGTCGTGTAAAAATCTCATAACCCAAAATTTTGGGTTACGCTTTGGGTTATGCTACAATTTTTAATTTATCAGAGTTTTTCCGCGAATCACGCGATGTATTTTTCTGGATAATTAATAGTGGCTTTTGCTAGCCAAGAATAGTGCCACTTCCTTCTTGCTGAATTGGGTTGGGTAAACAATCTTTTATTATTAAACCTTTAAACGAGCAATAATTCTTGTATAATTATATATTCTTGTATACGGGGGGTTTAAAGGGCGATAAATTGATCTAGCTAGGATTAATTTTTAGAAAATGTATTTACCAAAAAAAAAAACGAGCAAAGTTCAGTCACCCAACTACATAGTTAATGTTAATCGTCGAATCTAATCGACTCTAGCTCATCACTAGCATAATCGAACCTTGTGACAACCTACTAATTTTCGAAAGAGGAATTATGGAATTGTCTCTTTTTAGCAACCTACCAAGCACATAAGTAAAAAGAGTACAAAAATAGTGCATGTCGTTTCTATTTTAACTGTCCATCTATTGGATCCTTCATCTGAGGTCTTATCCGTAAATATTACATTCGCACACAAGAATACTTGACTCCGCTATATAGACAGTACAACGCGCAAATTGGCTTGGTGTCTGAATCATAGATAAGATCATAATTGATAGCACCAAGTCAATAAACCAAGGTTTGCAAATTGAACCTAAAATAACAAGTTTTCTCCGACTTTTTAGCTAAGTAGGTAAGTATAATCAAACCAAATTCAATCATCTGTAATTTCGCAGTAAACGACAAATGTCCGTAAATATTCTTCTGTATGTAAAGACTTATTTTTTAAGCATAAAAATAGTATATGAGCAATTGAGTAGGTATGTATTATGACTCGATACGTAAATCTATTTGGCTATTTAAAATTGGTAGAAAAAATTACATCTTTAAAATAATTTATTGAATCTTGATCTTCCTTATTAACAATATTTCCATTAAGTCTTCTATTTACAATTTTTTGCATTTCATTCGCTGTTTATTTTTTTTAATATTGTCATCCGGCGTTACTTACGAAGGTAACTATGAGAACAGCTCTATTGAATGCACAAATTGGCAAGTACGATGCGTGGGAGTGGATGCGTCAAGTCATTGGACGCAACTGTTGCTACGTCCTCTTTCGTCATCGTTCTGTTCTTTATTTATTTGATAAATATAATATCTAGAGTAGCTACTTACATACGTTTGTACACTTCACAACAAACCCATCATAGTACCGTGCCATGCAAGTGCAATCCAAGACCGGAATAATCCGCTGCGAAGCGGCTAAAAAACTGTAGGTTGGATTCGGATGTCGGATGTGAACTAGATGACAAATAAAGACGAGTAGGCATTGAACTCCCTTTTCAACCGAATTCAAAAAAGAAGGTTCTCAATTTGGCTGCATTTTATTGATGTTTGTTACTTGAATGTTTCGACTGGGTGACAATTTTTTTTTATTTGTATCACGGGAAGCACCTAGCCAGTGCCTCTCATGAGGTCCCAATCTGGTGGTGATCTCAATTTAGTCCAATCCATGAGAAAACCTCATACCTAAGTCATGCATTCAGTATGTGTGTGTGCGACAAATCGACAAATAACTCAATATCACTCCAACCGATTTCGACGATTCTTCTTTTCTTGGACTGAAGGATGTAGTTCAATAGTAGTTTGATTAAAGTTGAAGTCTGTGTTTTTTTTTGTTAAAATTTCATATTGTCTCTATATGCCAATCCAACAGTTGGCGTCATTAAACGTTCACTTTTTCCAACCAATATATTATATTGCAGAACATGTTCACTATTTGTCCGTACGTGCACCGAGATATTTTATCACCTTGTGACTCTACACTCTGGCAGCGGATCAATGCCTATGCACGTTGAATGATCTCATGGGGACACTCATGCTGCGTCATTAAAGCTCCTTCAGAAGAACACCATAGTCGCTATTCGCAGCCGGGAGCGTTTCATAGTTAAATTGCCGGGGTATCATTAGGCGTGGTAGAACACGGGCACGAGTGTGACTGACCTTTTTATGTATCGTACAGACAGACGTACGCGTCCGCATTTTATTTTGTGACTGCAGTCTACATTTGGGGAACAGGGGAAGACACATGTTCCGGTTCCATCGAGTCGAGTGAACGGGCTGTTTGGTTTTTTATACGTCTTTTTAGTTAGAAATGACGTATGAACTCTATGATTTGTTGTTTCGTAAACTGAATGGCATGTTTGATTACTCGTTATCAACACGCTTTCGTGTTGTGGTGCAGGCGAAATTTTAAGTGGATTCTTCGAGTTGAATGACTTTGTATTATCACTTTGAGTTTATTAAACTATTATAAAATAAAATATTTTGATAGAATAGACTAGAGATTCAAAATTACTGTATATGAAGCATCTCGGATTAAAGCATGTTTCGAATTGATTTGATTAAAAGCCGCAACGAAAATTCGCTACTGGTAGCGTGCTTTACGTAGATTCAACTATCGTAGATTGCCGAGTGGCGAGACAGGTAATTGCCATGTTAGTCATGTTTAACGATAGGTTATGGGAACATTTCCCTTTCATTGGCTTCCTACGGGTAAACCCACATTGATCGTGTTTATGGCAGCAACTGTAGTGTGATTAAAAACTTGTGTTTTTCGAACAAGGTGACAATAATGACTGATGGTAAGCAATGATGAGGTCCAGGTTGGAGCGCGCTTGTCTTATACATGCCCTAAAAGCAATACACGTGTGCCTAAATGTCTCAATATTTTTGCATAAAATAAAACATAGGAGTATTATATGGATAGTGGATAGTGAAATCGGCTTCTTTCCATCTTGTAAAAACTGATTTGGGCACCGTTTCCCAAATAACGAATTTACAGTTTAATTGTAGGCGGATTAACGGCCGAAATATATAACCCACTAAACCACCCCATCAGATGTGTTCTACTAGAGAGTGAAATTTTCATAACTTTTATCTTATCGCGGAAAGGTTATTGTTGAGCTGCTTTACTTTTGCATAAAAAACAAGTATACAATACTTGTAAGTTTTACACTACAAGGATGGAATCAATATTGAATGGTATCTTGTTTGCTTACTTCCAGACAATGTCCGCTCACACTGATGGCGCATCTACAGCGGATAATACTTGACGAGGTGCGGATCGCATCGAAGAAACACCCCAACGAGTTTGGTTACAACCCTGACGAATCAGGTAAGGTTCTATTTTTCTAAACCCTCCAGTTAGATACGAAGACACATTTCCATTTTCACTAGTGGAAACAAGTAGGTTTCTATTTCTGTTTTGCGTGTCTGTTTTCGGCTTACGATTTGAAACGATTCTTATCGCCTTCAATATGACGTTTTGAATAGAAAAAAATAGAAATAGTATATAAAAGGTAGTCTAGGTAGGTTTTAGGTAGTCCTTTAGCCTACTTGGTTCATCTTCAGCGACCTGGCCACTTCTTCGCCGCGTGCTGGGTTTCTTGAGAACCTCCCTTTTTGAGAAGAAGAGATCCCTTCATAATACTTCGTCATAATAGAAGAGATCTTTTTCTTCATAATATTGTAAATCCTAATCTGTAAATGGAGTAAGCTTTAATCTTGTTTCGCATAATACGAGGATACCTACATAATAGCAGGAAAGTGCCAAGTTTCACGATTCTGCGTTCGTACGCGTATCTTAAAAGTATTTCGCTTGTCTCATAAAAGCAATAACTTTGTCGTAATAGCCGCAAGGCAGACAGATCGATACATGGTCGTACGTAAATAAGATATGTCACAGTATTTTTCATGTTTTTCGGATGCTGAAGGAGATGAATCGGGTGCTATTTATTCAAGGACGTACCAAAAACGTCCACGTTTTATTTAAATTACGATTTCGTTCGCGTACGCCAATGTTGAAAATTTCTGCCAAGTGTGAAGGGGCACACTTGTTTTTGTTTGTGTCTTATGTTTACTTGGCTAGTTTTAAAGTTTTCTATCACGTTTCTAGACGATTTTTGATATTTTGGGCTTTGATTCCATTTAGATTCCGACTTTGAATTCCATTGGCATTTGGTTGGTCCTTCAATTTCAACATAATGCTCCTTATACCGCGGCGAAATGGAACGGAAGCGGCTTTGTTTACATAGCATAATGAACTTTATGTAAATTGTATAAGACACAAATAAAGTAGGAGCCAAAAAAGGTCGTGTGTTTTCCGGGGAATCCTCCAGCATTCGGAAGATTTATGTATTATTGACATAAAGTTCCTTATGTGGATGAAAGTCGCTTCCATTCCATTCCGCCGCGGTGTAAATTGACCCTGGATTATGGAGATGGTTATCCTAATTTAACATTTAGGTCGACAATCCGCAATGGACTAACTAGCACGGAGGGTTCCTAATCTCTTTGCGAGCTGGGGCCATAGGCTGATGATTTAAGGCACATTGCACACGTAACGCGTGACACGATCGAGCTTATCCTAAACCTTTTTCCTATACCTTTAAACAAGCAATTCTTGTAGCTATATAATCTGAATCTCGGAAACGGCTCGCACGATTTTCATGAAATTTAGTATACAAGGGTTTTTGGGGGCGATAAATTGATCTAGCTAGGATTCATTTTTAGAAAATGTCGTATTTACCAAAAAAACATATAAATCTATACCTGACATCTATTGGCGATAAAGTAAAACTATTACAGTAAACTCCTGCTGCCATCTATTGGTAAGTAGCTGTAATACTACCGAGCAAACTAGTACCGAGCAACTAGTGTAGGTACATATTAGTCACAAAAGTCACACTTATTTGACCGGTGTTCCGAAGCCGAAAGACAATGCTCATTGAATTTCCGTGGACATGATATCATAATGTTATCATTTTAGCGCGATCTAGAGTTACATCATAGCCATACTGACCGTTAAATATGAATATTGATGTGGGCAAACTAATGTTGCCCGTTGCGAACATAGGCACCTCTCGTCGGGACGTCGTTTCAGTTTGGAGGGTGTAATAATATTATTACGTACCTAGTTACCTAAATTGGAGTTGTTTATCTAAGATGAATGGCTCTGATTGAAGATATACCTATTATATTCGCAAACGAATAGTACATTACTGCAGCGGTTAACTAAATGGCTAGTTATGGCCAAGGCTTGTATGGAACTTTTCTCAAACAATGCGCGGAAATTAATAGTACCTACTTACCTAGGCAGAAATTTTCAAAAACGACGAACCACAATATTTTTTCCGAATTCAGTTTTTTTTCAATAAATAGCTTTCTATTTGAAAGCCAAGTTGCCATGTGTCAGATAGAAAGAACGTCACATGTTTAAATTACACGACAGATATGAGTTTAGTAAGTATGTAATTTTTTCGACCGCTAAACCACGACAGAAATAGATTTTTATACCAATAGAAAACTGTTGTGAAAAAAACAAATCAAAACTTTAATGATGGCTCTACATATTAATTATGTTGGTTTTAATTTCCGCCTAGGTATTACTTAGTTTACATACATACTTAAATATTGTATATTTGGCTGTACTGTAACCTTCAAAATTTTGCATTTTTTCAAAATATTACTAGGTACAAGGTATACCTATTATATTCGCAAACGAATAGTACATTACTGCAGCGGTTAACTAAATGGCTAGTTATGGCCAAGGCTTGTATGGAACTTTTCTCAAACAATGCGCGGAAATTAATAGTACTTACCTAGGCAGAAATTTTCAAAAACGACGAACCACAATATTTTTCCGAATTCAGTTTTTTTTCAATAAATAGCTTTCTATTTGAAAGCCAAGTTGCCATGTGTCAGATAGAAAGAACGTCACATGTTTAAATTACACGACAGATATGAGTTTAGTATGTAATATTTTCGACCGCTAAACCACGACAGAAATAGATTTTTTATACCAATAGAAAACTGTTGTGAAAAAAACAAATCAAAACTTTAATGATGGCTCTACATATTAATTATGTTAGTTTTAATTTCCGCCTAGGTATTACTTAGTTTACATACATACTTAAATATTGTATATTTGGCTGTACTGTAACCTTCAAAATTTTGCATTTTTTCAAAATATTACTAGGTACAGGCACAGCACGTTCCACTAGGTATAATACATATGTCTGAAATTGTTCTACTTTGTTTGACGTATAGAGGCCTGTGTTCACGGCCTCTTCCATTAAGTATTTAAGGATGGTTCTGAGTTGTGACGTCAATATGTACATTGTACATATTTAATCTGTACTTGTTTCGAATTGCGATCTTATAAACGTTTCCAATGACAGTTTTATTCATATGAATTATTTCGCATAAAATTATTTTCACATTCACCACTCGTATTGATTCTTGTAGTAGTTGCGCTCATTGATTGTGATTCGACCGTATGTAATTCAGTTATTATTAGTTTTCTGCACTCCTTCTCTATTCATATATTTTACTAAAATGACATCAAATCTCATACTATTCGAACGAAATATGCTAAAAAATACCTACATGGTTTTATCCTTTTGAAATAATAAATACATAGGTATAAGTTACTATATTATGACGTACCTACATCCTACATAGATGTACGAGGCGTTTTAATACAGTCTAAAGTAAACAATGACACGCGACTGAAATGGAAGCATACCATTCGCATGTCATGTATTATCTAAGCAGGTCATAAAGGAGTGCCGGGCGTTAATGTATGCATCTAACTACTCGTAAACAAGATAAAACCTTTATAAAATCAGACTACTCTTTGTAATTCAACGGACGAACATTGAAAAGTTGTGTTCTTATTCTTAGTATATCTGTGTTTATCATATATTTTCGAAATCACATAATATTGAAATAAAATTCATATGACGTATGTTTTTTGAAGTATAATAGGCTAGTGCTTGACTGTGATCACACCTGATGGAAAGAGATGAATCATGAGACAGTCTAAGGTGGAGCGCGCTTGCTTAGGAAATGCCTTTTCGGTCTTGATTTCAAGGAACCCAAGTTCTAGGTGATGACTAGGTGATAGACGGTGGCTAGGGTATTCCAAAAATTTGTAGTGCGTATCAGGAACGAGGAATCCAACCGCTTCGTAGGTGTCTTTGGTACGCCACTTATGAAGCGATGTAAGCCTTTACGATGCTTTGCAGTTCTATGGTAAAATGGTGATGGGATACTTGTTTTTGACTTTATGATTATTCCTGGAAATATTAAATATACTTAAAATAAATTTATGTTGAGCGACAGGGCAACTCCAGAGGGGTAGTCCCAGAAATACATATACGCTAATTATATGAGGGAACAAACCGAATAGATGAGGTAACATAAAAATAGCGTAAATTTTTTATCACTTTCTTCGTCGTGCTGTAAGAATATATTATTGCTAGGCACTAGAGTAAGCATGGGGCGTGGTTTGAGCAACCATTTCGAAGTAATTAAAACGGCTATGCAGAACTTTATAAAAAGTAACAAGCTAAATATTACCTACAGTTGTATAACAGCGCATTTAACGTTGCAAATACGTTAGCGAAAGAACTGTCAAAATCAACCAAACTTTACTATATATATATAGTTATACTTACTTATACTATTTTATACGCTTCGTACGTAGGCCTCTTTGTTGTGTAAATGAAAAAACTACATCCATACAATTCAAGTACAAGCTCTACCTATACAAGACAAAAAACAGTTCTGGATATTTTTTTACACCTAATGTTAATAGTAAAAAAATACGTCAACCTATGTCATACGCAGTGCTTCCAAGAACGTAATCCTAAGACATTAGTTTCCCCGATCACGTAAAAAATTTTTACGTGATTTTTACTAAAAATTAATCAATCGTCAATTAATCACTGTATCAACGTCAAATCAGAATCAATGAAAACCAAGTTTTTTACGCGATTGGGTGAGGCTGTAGTTCAAATCAAAATTCTTTCACTCTACTTGCATTGATATTCTGTCGTAAAGCAGCAACTGTGAAGCGAAGGGTTCTTGACCTTGACCTCCAAACGGCGCAAATAGGAGTCGATTCATTTTCGGTTGATTTCATAGTTTATGAAAATCAAGCGGGTCTATCGGTGCACTTGACACACAAACGTAGCTAGCTGTTTTCTTTTGGCACAGGTTTCGGTTTGAAGGGCACTTAAGCCCGCGACATTAATAGGCATAATGAGACTTGAGATTTGATATCTCAGGATGATTAGTAACGCAGTGAGTGCAAGTATTGAATTATGCAAGCATTGCAATTCAATGTCGTGAGATGCACTGCATCTGGCTTGCAATGCAGGCGATCACGGCATCAGGTGAACGAATCATCTCATATTTATTTTTCATTAAAAGGTCGTTATTTACTCTCTCCATCCGGTGATTTTCTGGTCCATCAATTGTGTTGTCATGATTTTTAGACGTATACTTTTCCACTAAGGCATTAGTCAATCATCCTACATTGACTAACGCAATCTTGAAGCTACATAGAGTTGGTACTCAACTCATCGAGTGTCGTATAGTTGTGACTGGGCGAATCTAACCAATCGAAATATGAGATGCATCACTTTCAATCTATCGTATTGCGTTACTGCAGTTTGAAAGGCACACTCAGCCACTGAAGGTGAATTTAATATCTGGTAATAATAATAAAATTGTCGTCACAAATGTGCACAACGATGCTTGTACGCGATCAGACGTTATTTCTGCTTTCTAAACTATTACTGGAAATATAATGCTTTTTAACACCAGCTTTCTAATAAGATTTATCTTGGATGTGGATAAATATACGCTGCTAACTTTATTATCAACTAAACGTTTCTGTTTCAAGTTATTTCGGAAACCACTGCAATGCAATAGTATTATTTCTATTTTATGAAAATAGGGATGCCTTTTAATTCTATTAATCCTAAGCTAAACTTGTATGTTTGTGTATCCATACGCACATAGGTACAAACACACGCAAGCACGCACGCAGAAACATACACAGGCAGATTTTTTCGCACAAACAACAACAAATCGAGACCCGAACCTCCACTTGAGGACAGTAGAAATAATACCTACTCCTGGGACAAAAAACTGTTCCTTATTCTAAACATCATGTATGACAAATTGGACAAGTATGAGCCTCGCGAGCTCAAGAACTGTACTAATTAAAGAGGATTAGTTTGAATTTAAGTCTTAAGATAAGTGATATCTGATTTAGGCTTACGTATTTCACATTGCAGGCTTATTTAGGTCATTAATTTAGGTGGGTTATCTAGAGATTTTCTTGGCGGACCTTAGTTTTATATGTTACCTATTATAATGTCTGCTTCGTCTCTTCTCATATGACACATAATGTCCTAATATATTTATTATGGACGCACCCACCACCCAAATCCATTACTGGGCCAAGGAGATTTCATCTATGACATCTCTATTCCAGGACCAAATGAAATCACTTGGCCAAAGAGATTTCACCTATGATATTTCTTTTATTCCAGGATCAATTGAAATCACTTGGCCAAGAGATTTTATCAATGTAATGTCTTCCATTCCCGGACCAATTAAAGTCACTTGGCCAAGGAGATTTTATCTACAACATGTATGTCTCTTGGAACAAGAAATTTAAACTACTGTTTCTTTCCCTTTCAGAGTACATAGCGCTCCGATTAATGCAAGCAGTGACAGCGCGCGTCAACGATGTGTGCCTGCGATACCTGGACAACTCCCGCCTGGACACGCTACCGCCGCCCCCGCCGCACAGAGAGTACAAAACAGTCTCATCCGCCACCAAGAACTCGAGAAGAGTCATGGAGGATAGACATGTGGAGTTTGGCAACTTGGAAGCGGTGTTCGGCATTGAGGTCAGTATCTGACATTTTGCGATTTGACTGACACAACACCATGGGGTACAAGTCACAACAAAGCCTTAGGGCCCTCGCCCACGGCGACTTTTTGTAGCGATATAGTAGCGATGCTGTCGCGCATCCGCATCGATACGGTCGCGAAGCGCTCGCTAGCTGCATGCCCTCGCCCACGGTCTCAAATTCAGTCGCCACCCTTCATCTGTTCTTCCCCCGATGTCGTCCGACACGGTCGCGCGTTTGCATAGATACAGTTGCGATGCAGTAACGCATTGCAAATGCGACTAAGGCGCGTTAGTAGTGATGCTGGCGTGCGTTTAGTATACGCCCGACAGCATCGCTACAAAAAGTCGCCGTGGGCAAGTTAGTGTTAGTCCTTGTCTTCTCAAGGCAAAGCATTGGAGAAATGTTGAAAAGGTCGGAGATGGACAGTTTTTACAAATTGGAAATCGTTTTTGACATTGATTACACCACCCCATATAACAGCAAGGTCTAAGAGATTACAACTAACAGTCAGTCATATGGCAGACATACTGCCTGCCTTTTGGTCAAGTTTTAGGCTTTTGCGTTGAGCAATCTGGCAGTGTTGGTTGTCATTGATGACAGTAACTTCGATATCAACTTAAAATTTTGGCTATATCATACGAGTATAATTCCTCAAATGTGCATTGTATATATTTTTTAATATTTTATTTAGTGAGTCGGTAGACGCTTATAGTTTGACTATAAAAAGAGTGAAGCAGTTATCTTCGCTCTTTTATGGATTAGGTCAAGGTTTTGTCTATTTTTATGAGTCTGACTCTTGACTTTAGCATAAATCACATTTTATTTTTACTTCACAGTCAAGTTCAGGTCTATACATTAATATATAGATAGCTGCTTGTGCTGATTCACTCACTGATTGATCACCTCTCCTGAACAATTTTGTATGAAAAAATTTTTTTTCAATAACCTTTTCGTATATAAGGGAAAAATTCGTTCGGAGGAAAAATACGGAGAGAGCTGATGAGTGAGGATTTCGAAGACGGGTGAAGAGCACAGCTAGGGTATTAAAATTAGGAGGGGGGTGCTCGAGCAAATGTCATTCGAAACGTCATCCAATTGGCAGTGAGCTAAAAAAAATTTCAAAATGGCGGATTCAAAATGGCCGCCATTCGAATTTCGTCGATATCTCGGAAAGTATAAAAGATGGAAGACCGGTTTCTCGACAAGAAGTGATCAGGACACAAAGGTCTATTTTATGGAAAGAAAAAAATCCAATATGGCGGAAATTATTTTTTTCATAGAAAAATGTATGGCGAATTTTGAAGGGATTTTTTATGGGCGGGAAGACAGCACGCGGGCCACATGTGGCCCGCGCCCCCACGCGTCCTACTAGTTAATATATATATAGCTACTCGTGCTGATTTGCCACTGACTGATTGATCACCTCTCCTGAACAATTTTGTATGAAAATTTTTTTTTTCAATGACCATTCCGTATAGAAGGGAAAAATTCATTAAGAACAAAAATATGGAGAGAGCTGATAAGTGAGGATTCGGAGACGGGTGAAGAGCACAGCCAAGGGTATTAAAGATAGGTGGGGGGTGCTCGACCAAATGTCATTTGAAACGTCATCCAATTGGCAGTGAGCTGAAAAAAATTTCAAAATGGCGGATTCAAAATGGCCGCTAAACGAATTTCGCCGTTATCTCAGAAAGTATAAAAGATGGAAGAACGGTTTCTTGACAAGAAGTGATCAGGATCCAAAGGTCTATTCGATGGAAAGAAAAAAAATTCAAAATGGCGGAATTTATTTTTCCATAGAAAATGTATGGCGAATGTTGAAGTGACTAAAAGTTGGAAGGCAAATAGGGCGGAAGACAGCACGCGGGCCACATGTGGCCCGCGCCTCCACGCACCCAACTAGTTACTATCTATATACACTGAGCCGTTTTATCATCGTCACTTTCTAAACGTCTTTCTATGTCCCACGGTTGAGCTTGGGTCAGAAAGATAGGAGTTTGGACAAAGACCACCACGCTGACCTTGTACCGGTCCTTGATGGCGGTCGTACACCTTTGGGAACATTGTGATGAACCCTCAGGAATGCAGGTTTCCTCATGATATTTTCCTTCACCCATAAGCAAGTGATATTTTTTAGTTTACTAAAAGGCACATAACACCGAAAACTGAAAAGTCCCGTAATGAGAGATAGTGATCTGATCTGGCTGGAACTTAGCTGTTTCCAAAAGGAAACAAGCATTAAGCAATTAAGAAAGCCGCAAATATTTGGTTCATTCTTTTTCTAGCTATAATTATGAGTCAGTCCTTATGTGGTAAAATCGTTTAGTCACATACATATATTACAGGATGAGTAACTGAAGATTTTTTGTTGAATAGATTAAGGTTAAGCGTTTATTAATGTATACTATAAGCAAAACGCTAGTCAGTACCTGAGACTAAACCCAAGTAATTTAGTGGAAAAAGCTACTATGACTAATTTTATAGAAACCTTAATTGGAATTCTTGAATGTGCCAAAATATGAGGAAATTTTAAGATCGAAAGCAATAGCAATCTAATATATGAAATTATCGTGTGTTTGTGACAAAACAGCATGATCAATTTTTTGTGAAATTTTAGTGTATATTCGGTAGGTCTGAGAATAGGTCGTAAACTATTTTTATATCCCGACAAATAAATAATTTATATGACAAAACAATGTTTGTCGGTCAGAGAGTAACTCTTAACATTCAATTTGGAGGACTTTATGGAAATCCGGAGAGTAGCGGTCGTATGTCAGTCAGAGATGAGCCCAACGGGTTTCGTGTGAGACCCTTAACGTTTCCATGTGCTGAGGATGTCCAACGAGAGGGTTTTAGTGGGTACAAACACAACCTAATCCATATCCCATGGATATTTGGTACAATAGTTTTACTAACTCGTGTATCCATGTTTCCAGACGACAGAGCCCACGAGTTTCTACGCAGTGTACGACGGGCACGCAGGCTCCGCGGCAGCCACGTACTGCGCGGCGCACCTGCACCAGTACCTGGTGGAGAGCCCGCACTTCGCGCGCGACTTGCGCCAGGCCACGCACGACGCCTACCTGCGGACCGACGCCGAGTTCATACGGAAGAGCAATCAAAAGGTACGACAAACACTCGTTCACTCGCCGGCACGTCCTGCGCGGCGCACCTGCACCAGTACCTGGTGGAGAGCCCGCACTTCGCGCGCGACCTGCGCCAGGCCACGCACGACGCCTACCTGCGGACCGACGCCGAGTTCGTACGGAAGAGCAATCAAAAGGTACGACAAACACTCGTTCACTCGCCGGCACGTACTGCGCGGCGCACCTGCACCAGTACCTGGTGGAGAGCCCGCACTTCGCGCGCGAGTTCATACGGAAGAGCAATCAAAAGGTACGACAAATACTCGTTCACTCGCCGGCACGTACTGCGCGGCGCACCTGCACCAGTACCTGGTGGAGAGCCCGCACTTCGCGCGCGAGTTCATACGGAAGAGCAATCAAAAGGTACGACAAATACTCGTTCACTCGCCGGCACGTACTGCGCGGCGCACCTGCACCAGTACCTGGTGGAGAGCCCGCACTTCGCGCGCGACCTGCGCCAGGCCACGCACGACGCCTACCTGCGCACCGACGCCGAGTACATACGGAAGAGCAATCAAAAGGTACGACAAATACTCGTTCACTCGCCGGCACGTACTGCGCGGCGCACCTGCACCAGTACCTGGTGGAGAGCCCGCACTTCGCGCGCGACCTGCGCCAGGCCACGCACGACGCCTACCTGCGGACCGACGCCGAGTTCATACGGAAGAGCAATCAAAAGGTACGACTAATACTCGTTCACTCGCCGGCACGTACTGCGCGGCGCACCTGCACCAGTACCTGGTGGAGAGCCCGCACTTCGCGCGCGACCTGCGCCAGGCCACGCACGACGCCTACCTGCGGACCGACGCCGAGTTCATACGGAAGAGCAATCAAAAGGTACGACAAATACTCGTTCACTCGCCGGCACGTACTGCGCGGCGCACCTGCACCAGTACCTGGTGGAGAGCCCGCACTTCGCGCGCGACCTGCGCCAGGCCACGCACGACGCCTACCTGCGGACCGACGCCGAGTTCATACGGAAGAGCAATCAAAAGGTACGACAAATACTCGTTCACTCGCCGGCACGTACTGCGCGGCGCACCTGCACCAGTACCTGGTGGAGAGCCCGCACTTCGCGCGCGACCTGCGCCAGGCCACGCACGACGCCTACCTGCGGACCGACGCCGAGTTCATACGGAAGAGCAATCAAAAGGTACGACAAATACTCGTTCACTCGCCGGCACGTACTGCGCGGCGCATCTGCACCAGTAACGTAGTCGTTCACTCGCCCGGCATGTTCTTCGTAAAAATATGGGCCAGACCCAGTTGGGTAGTCTGGAACTCCCGGGAATCGGGATTTAATACTCATCACTTACCAATTTAGGTTTTTAAAAATTTTAATTTCGAATCAAGTCTGGGCCTGGTAGCTTGATAAAACTGTATCGGCACAAATAGATTACAAGCGATGGATTTAGTATTCAGTTTCAATTATGTCATGTGAAATAGTAAAGACTGGAGTTAATATGATGGTTTATGTATTAACGTTACTTTGTTGTCCGCAGCGGGCGTCGGGCGGCAGCACGGCGGTGTCGGTGGCGCTGCGCGGGCGGCGGCTGGTGGCGGCGTGGGCGGGCGACTCGCTGGCGCTGCTCGCCAAGCGCATGCGCCTCATGCAGCTCGTCAACCCGCACAAGCCGGACCGACCCGTCAGTACCGCTGCCTGCTGGACCTGCAGCCGTAGCCATGTCACTTATCTAACAGCACGGCGGTGTCGGTGGCGCTGCGCGGGCGGCGGCTGGTGGCGGCGTGGGCGGGCGACTCGCTGGCGCTGCTCGCCAAGCGCATGCGCCTCATGCAGCTCGTCAACCCGCACAAGCCGGACCGACCCGTCAGTACCGCTGCCTGCTGGACCTGCAGCCGTAGCCATGTCACTTATCTAACAGCACGGCGGTGTCGGTGGCGCTGCGCGGGCGGCGGCTGGTGGCGGCGTGGGCGGGCGACTCGCTGGCGCTGCTCGCCAAGCGCATGCGCCTCATGCAGCTCGTCAACCCGCACAAGCCGGACCGACCCGTCAGTACCGCTGCCTGCTGGACCTGCAGCCGTAGCCATGTCACTTATCTAACAGCACGGCGGTGTCGGTGGCGCTGCGCGGGCGGCGGCTGGTGGCGGCGTGGGCGGGCGACTCGCTGGCGCTGCTCGCCAAGCGCATGCGCCTCATGCAGCTCGTCAACCCGCACAAGCCGGACCGACCCGTCAGTACCGCTGCCTGCTGGACCTGCAGCCGTAGCCATGTCACTTATCTAACAGCACGGCGGTGTCGGTGGCGCTGCGCGGGCGGCGGCTGGTGGCGGCGTGGGCGGGCGACTCGCTGGCGCTGCTCGCCAAGCGCATGCGCCTCATGCAGCTCGTCAACCCGCACAAGCCGGACCGACCCGTCAGTACCGCTGCCTGCTGGACCTGCAGCCGTAGCCATGTCACTTATCTAACAGCACGGCGGTGTCGGTGGCGCTGCGCGGGCGGCGGCTGGTGGCGGCGTGGGCGGGCGACTCGCTGGCGCTGCTCGCCAAGCGCATGCGCCTCATGCAGCTCGTCAACCCGCACAAGCCGGACCGACCCGTCAGTACCGCTGCCTGCTGGACCTGCAGCCGTAGCCATGTCACTTATCTAACAGCACGGCGGTGTCGGTGGCGCTGCGCGGGCGGCGGCTGGTGGCGGCGTGGGCGGGCGACTCGCTGGCGCTGCTCGCCAAGCGCATGCGCCTCATGCAGCTCGTCAACCCGCACAAGCCGGACCGACCCGTCAGTACCGCTGCCTGCTGGACCTGCAGCCGTAGCCATGTCACTTATCTAACAGCACGGCGGTGTCGGTGGCGCTGCGCGGGCGGCGGCTGGTGGCGGCGTGGGCGGGCGACTCGCTGGCGCTGCTCGCCAAGCGCATGCGCCTCATGCAGCTCGTCAACCCGCACAAGCCGGACCGACCCGTCAGTACCGCTGCCTGCTGGACCTGCAGCCGTAGCCATGTCACTTATCTAACAGCACGGCGGTGTCGGTGGCGCTGCGCGGGCGGCGGCTGGTGGCGGCGTGGGCGGGCGACTCGCTGGCGCTGCTCGCCAAGCGCATGCGCCTCATGCAGCTCGTCAACCCGCACAAGCCGGACCGACCCGTCAGTACCGCTGCCTGCTGGACCTGCAGCCGTAGCCATGTCACTTATCTAACAGCACGGCGGTGTCGGTGGCGCTGCGCGGGCGGCGGCTGGTGGCGGCGTGGGCGGGCGACTCGCTGGCGCTGCTCGCCAAGCGCATGCGCCTCATGCAGCTCGTCAACCCGCACAAGCCGGACCGACCCGTCAGTACCGCTGCCTGCTGGACCTGCAGCCGTAGCCATGTCACTTATCTAACAGCACGGCGGTGTCGGTGGCGCTGCGCGGGCGGCGGCTGGTGGCGGCGTGGGCGGGCGACTCGCTGGCGCTGCTCGCCAAGCGCATGCGCCTCATGCAGCTCGTCAACCCGCACAAGCCGGACCGACCCGTCAGTACCGCTGCCTGCTGGACCTGCAGCCGTAGCCATGTCACTTATCTAACAGCACGGCGGTGTCGGTGGCGCTGCGCGGGCGGCGGCTGGTGGCGGCGTGGGCGGGCGACTCGCTGGCGCTGCTCGCCAAGCGCATGCGCCTCATGCAGCTCGTCAACCCGCACAAGCCGGACCGACCCGTCAGTACCGCTGCCTGCTGGACCTGCAGCCGTAGCCATGTCACTTATCTAACAGCACGGCGGTGTCGGTGGCGCTGCGCGGGCGGCGGCTGGTGGCGGCGTGGGCGGGCGACTCGCTGGCGCTGCTCGCCAAGCGCATGCGCCTCATGCAGCTCGTCAACCCGCACAAGCCGGACCGACCCGTCAGTACCGCTGCCTGCTGGACCTGCAGCCGTAGCCATGTCACTTATCTAACAGCACGGCGGTGTCGGTGGCGCTGCGCGGGCGGCGGCTGGTGGCGGCGTGGGCGGGCGACTCGCTGGCGCTGCTCGCCAAGCGCATGCGCCTCATGCAGCTCGTCAACCCGCACAAGCCGGACCGACCCGTCAGTACCGCTGCCTGCTGGACCTGCAGCCGTAGCCATGTCACTTATCTAACAGCACGGCGGTGTCGGTGGCGCTGCGCGGGCGGCGGCTGGTGGCGGCGTGGGCGGGCGACTCGCTGGCGCTGCTCGCCAAGCGCATGCGCCTCATGCAGCTCGTCAACCCGCACAAGCCGGACCGACCCGTCAGTACCGCTGCCTGCTGGACCTGCAGCCGTAGCCATGTCACTTATCTAACAGCACGGCGGTGTCGGTGGCGCTGCGCGGGCGGCGGCTGGTGGCGGCGTGGGCGGGCGACTCGCTGGCGCTGCTCGCCAAGCGCATGCGCCTCATGCAGCTCGTCAACCCGCACAAGCCGGACCGACCCGTCAGTACCGCTGCCTGCTGGACCTGCAGCCGTAGCCATGTCACTTATCTAACAGCACGGCGGTGTCGGTGGCGCTGCGCGGGCGGCGGCTGGTGGCGGCGTGGGCGGGCGACTCGCTGGCGCTGCTCGCCAAGCGCATGCGCCTCATGCAGCTCGTCAACCCGCACAAGCCGGACCGACCCGTCAGTACCGCTGCCTGCTGGACCTGCAGCCGTAGCCATGTCACTTATCTAACAGCACGGCGGTGTCGGTGGCGCTGCGCGGGCGGCGGCTGGTGGCGGCGTGGGCGGGCGACTCGCTGGCGCTGCTCGCCAAGCGCATGCGCCTCATGCAGCTCGTCAACCCGCACAAGCCGGACCGACCCGTCAGTACCGCTGCCTGCTGGACCTGCAGCCGTAGCCATGTCACTTATCTAACAGCACGGCGGTGTCGGTGGCGCTGCGCGGGCGGCGGCTGGTGGCGGCGTGGGCGGGCGACTCGCTGGCGCTGCTCGCCAAGCGCATGCGCCTCATGCAGCTCGTCAACCCGCACAAGCCGGACCGACCCGTCAGTACCGCTGCCTGCTGGACCTGCAGCCGTAGCCATGTCACTTATCTAACAGCACGGCGGTGTCGGTGGCGCTGCGCGGGCGGCGGCTGGTGGCGGCGTGGGCGGGCGACTCGCTGGCGCTGCTCGCCAAGCGCATGCGCCTCATGCAGCTCGTCAACCCGCACAAGCCGGACCGACCCGTCAGTACCGCTGCCTGCTGGACCTGCAGCCGTAGCCATGTCACTTATCTAACAGCACGGCGGTGTCGGTGGCGCTGCGCGGGCGGCGGCTGGTGGCGGCGTGGGCGGGCGACTCGCTGGCGCTGCTCGCCAAGCGCATGCGCCTCATGCAGCTCGTCAACCCGCACAAGCCGGACCGACCCGTCAGTACCGCTGCCTGCTGGACCTGCAGCCGTAGCCATGTCACTTATCTAACAGCACGGCGGTGTCGGTGGCGCTGCGCGGGCGGCGGCTGGTGGCGGCGTGGGCGGGCGACTCGCTGGCGCTGCTCGCCAAGCGCATGCGCCTCATGCAGCTCGTCAACCCGCACAAGCCGGACCGACCCGTCAGTACCGCTGCCTGCTGGACCTGCAGCCGTAGCCATGTCACTTATCTAACAGCACGGCGGTGTCGGTGGCGCTGCGCGGGCGGCGGCTGGTGGCGGCGTGGGCGGGCGACTCGCTGGCGCTGCTCGCCAAGCGCATGCGCCTCATGCAGCTCGTCAACCCGCACAAGCCGGACCGACCCGTCAGTACCGCTGCCTGCTGGACCTGCAGCCGTAGCCATGTCACTTATCTAACAGCACGGCGGTGTCGGTGGCGCTGCGCGGGCGGCGGCTGGTGGCGGCGTGGGCGGGCGACTCGCTGGCGCTGCTCGCCAAGCGCATGCGCCTCATGCAGCTCGTCAACCCGCACAAGCCGGACCGACCCGTCAGTACCGCTGCCTGCTGGACCTGCAGCCGTAGCCATGTCACTTATCTAACAGCACGGCGGTGTCGGTGGCGCTGCGCGGGCGGCGGCTGGTGGCGGCGTGGGCGGGCGACTCGCTGGCGCTGCTCGCCAAGCGCATGCGCCTCATGCAGCTCGTCAACCCGCACAAGCCGGACCGACCCGTCAGTACCGCTGCCTGCTGGACCTGCAGCCGTAGCCATGTCACTTATCTAACAGCACGGCGGTGTCGGTGGCGCTGCGCGGGCGGCGGCTGGTGGCGGCGTGGGCGGGCGACTCGCTGGCGCTGCTCGCCAAGCGCATGCGCCTCATGCAGCTCGTCAACCCGCACAAGCCGGACCGACCCGTCAGTACCGCTGCCTGCTGGACCTGCAGCCGTAGCCATGTCACTTATCTAACAGCACGGCGGTGTCGGTGGCGCTGCGCGGGCGGCGGCTGGTGGCGGCGTGGGCGGGCGACTCGCTGGCGCTGCTCGCCAAGCGCATGCGCCTCATGCAGCTCGTCAACCCGCACAAGCCGGACCGACCCGTCAGTACCGCTGCCTGCTGGACCTGCAGCCGTAGCCATGTCACTTATCTAACAGCACGGCGGTGTCGGTGGCGCTGCGCGGGCGGCGGCTGGTGGCGGCGTGGGCGGGCGACTCGCTGGCGCTGCTCGCCAAGCGCATGCGCCTCATGCAGCTCGTCAACCCGCACAAGCCGGACCGACCCGTCAGTACCGCTGCCTGCTGGACCTGCAGCCGTAGCCATGTCACTTATCTATTCTATTTCGATAATTGTTTTTGGTACGCTTGTGGAACAAAATTCAAAATCATGATTGATAAGTCATGTGATTTGTCAGTCGTAGTAACATAATAAATAAGTGATATTGTTAACGCTGCTGTTGCTTGTCGTCTTGCTTGTGGTCCCATGTCTGATGATATGGCTTTAAGCTGGATAATTCAGGTCAGCCGAAGTTAGCATTTTAATCTTGATCGCAAGCAAACTAGCAGCTGGTTCTCCTGATGTTGAGCCATCACCATCGCCCATAGACATAGCAAATGCGTTGCCGGCTCTTATAAGCCTCTTTAAAAACCCCATGTTATAGCTTTGAGGAAGCACTGCTGCTGGTGTATTCATACATTTGGTGGTTTCATTGCGCGGGAAGAAGGGGCTGGGGCCATACCACCATCCTTTAAAACAGTAATGTTGCAGTATTGTTTTAATATTCTCATACAAACATAGTATGAAAATTCCAAAACAATACTGCAACATTACGGCTTTAAGAAATGGCGGTATGGCCCCTTGCATACTTTGTGGTCGTTTATTGCCAGCCATCAAGGCTGGACGATAAAACCTAGTCTATAGTCTCGGTTTAATTTTCTCGAAGATGGAAATTTCACCTAAGTAATGTGTATGAATTAAAAGCTGACGGTAAACCTTTGTTGCAGGACGAAAAAGAACGAATAGAGTCCACAGGCGGCACTGTCATGTTCTGGGGCACTTGGCGAGTCAACGGACAGCTCGCTGTGTCGCGTGCCATAGGTGAGTGTTGCTAGTCATTATTATTAAAATAGTAGTTTATGAAACGGTTGCATAATGGGGGGTATTAAAAGGCGAGTTATAGTAGGCGCAGGCGAGTTTTTTAATAGTATCACACGAGTGTTTTAATACCTACTTATGTAGAGTTTCATACACTACTTTATCTACGCTCATATTATTATCATAAATCGTCGTAATCGTAATAATATCCAAACCGTAAAATCTTGCTAACGTTTGTCGTAAATCATTCACTTTGTTTCATTTTTGTTGCAACTACTAAAATGTCAGGTGGAATTAAATTTTCTTTAGTAGGTTTCACTGCTAGACATTTTTCAGCACAAAGTTTTGATTAAGTAACAAAAATAACACATTCAAATGTTAAAAATTAGTATGTATGGCGCCGAAATTCGCAAGAAGACGTATCGCCAAAGGATTTAGCGTTGCGGTGCGATGCTGTGTGTGTAGTTATCATTCATCTTCAGTTTCTAAATTTCCCCGTAATTTTAGCAGATTTTTATTTGAAAGAATATTCTACCAAAGCTTGATGCAATTTGAGTCAAAATATATACAAAAGTGTGATTGCTAATTTTTATATTAGGCGATAAAAAAGTAAGTTCATACGAGTAATGATCATATTGCAATGTTTATCGTAACGGGTTTAATCGGATGTTTTATTGTTACGAGAATTACTAAGTACTGTGAGGGTGGCCGCGCGACACATCATAAATCAACCAATCGCGTGCCCTTATGCATTTTGCGACGTTTAAGATGCTGATATTGCTCCTAACTAGAATGAATATGATACTGATGAAGATGTCAGATACGTAGATTTAAACCATTGTAGGCTGGGTGTGGGATCAAACATAGATAAAACAAAATATTTTAACAGAAATTAAGTGCTGCATTAAGTCTTTAAAATTAAGGCCGGAGGCGGCTACGAAATTCACGGTGATTACTTAGTTGCAACTTCTAACAGCACCCTTAAGGCTGGTTTTCACAGAGCCAGTTCTTGAGCACCTAGTAATCAGCGCTTCTTTATACAATACAGTCAGTAATCACATTTTCGATCGGTCTCCATAGAACTTTGAAAAGACAACAGCACAATTTCTGTGTTACTTACTCGTATTTCTGGCCTTGACGTTTGTTATCAATTTAGTGCGATCTTGTGGAGCCAGTGACAGACCAGTAGCTGATGTTGGGTTCGTATGGAGCCAATGACGGCAAAGTAGCTGCTGTGGGCAGTGGGGTAGGGAAAATTGGTAGTCGAATGAGTAGAATTAGCTGACCGACAGTAACTGACCGGTTGAAGCTGACTCAACTTTTTTTTGCTGTTTGAGCTGTTTTCACGGACTCGCAGTATTTGTCACTTTTTTCTGAATTGGCTCAGAGCTGGTCTGATGGGATTCTTCGGCCGTGGCTAGTTACTACTTTACCAGCGAAGACGCACCACCAAACGATTAAGCGTACCTGCGCCATGCTGTGCAGAAACCGATAGGGGTTGCTTACCTTTTTCCAAGTTGGTACGATAACATCTTCGACTGCATCGTTACTTACTATAGATCTGATGTAGTGTATATTAAAATAAGATTCCATGTTTACCATTTTGGTACTTGTATGGAAGTCTTAAAACGCCCTTGTTAGCCTTCACTCTAAAACTTGTGTTGTACCAGTACAGATTTAGGATATAGAAAACTGCAGCCAACATTGTGGTTAATAAGCCCAATGGTGGTCGCGTGTCCTCCATTAAATAGCTATCTGTGTAGGGTACCGAGTAATGAGCGATGACAAAGCGCCGTATCACGCTGCGTTGATATATCGCGGTCATTTATAAAGATCAGCTCTCTCACCCTCGCAAATGAACATGTCATCGCTGCGGTATAATTTGCATGTTTGTGTCCCAATTTGTCACCACCTTTAATTGATGTTGGTTTATTATATTGCTAATATTTCATTAAGTGTTTTGACGACCTCCCTGGCGCAGTGGCGCGTCGCGCTCAGATTCGAGTGGGAGGTCGCGGGTTCGATTCCCGCCACGGGCCACTTTGCAATTTTGTAATTTCTGAATTGGCTCAGGTCTGGTCTGGTGGGAGGCTTCGACCGTGGCTAGTTACCACCCTACCAGCAAAGACTCACCGCCAAGCGATTTAGCGTTCCGGTGCGATGCTTGTAGAAACCGTTGGGGTAAATTTACTTATACCCCTCCAAGTTAGTACAATAACATCTTAGGCTGCATCATCACTTACCATCAGGTGAGATAGCAGTCAAGTACTTACTTGTAAAGAGTAAAAAGAAAGTTCCGCACACTAAACGATAAGTTTTTGGTAGTCATTCGATTATTTTCATGTTTTCTTAACATCGTGAACAGTGTTTTGATTACTGTCTAATTTACTTTACTTTTCACCTGTGCGTTAACAGTAGAGACATAAATTGCTCCTATAATCTGACTACTAAATTTCTCTTGGCCTTGTGTTCTCCATTATGTTCTTGAAGGTGTAACTCTGAAGCTTGCCTGCCCGCACTAGGCCAGTTTGCTGAACTTAGGCCAAATCCTTCCCGTTTTTGGATTTGAGTCATGCTAGTAATAAGCAGTAAAAAGAGAATAAGGCGACGCGACGGGGCTATTTAAATAAACTCCTATAAATATTTTACTGATTGCTTTTAATTTTTTTGTTTAATTCAGGCAAATTTAGATTTACAAAATACTTAAACTACCTGGCCTGCAAAAGTAAGTATCACACTTTTCAAATTAAATTTTTGAAAAGTGTGATACTTACTTTTGCAGGCCAGTTTAGATGTGGTATTTAGAAAAATGTTCATAGACTTTACGAAACATGTTTTCCATCTTAATAAAAGCCCTGAAACTCGAATGAAACACATTTTCATATTACTGCCACGGTGCTGCATATCGAAAACAAAGGATGTCTGGTTTAATTTACGACTTAATGGCGGTGAGGAGCGGAGGCGGGCGCCGCCGAGGCGCCCCCTGTCGCAAGGCCCTCGTCAGCCCTGCACGGAACTATATCGATCACTTAGGACTCACTGCACTGGCGTGGTGATGGGAAGTACGAGTAGTTGCACAAATTTATCGATGTCGATAAGTTTGAACATTAAAACTTACGATGCCCAACTTCGAAGATAAGCACTTGTATTCTCACAGAATGAAAAGAGGTTGGACAATGGAAATGCCAACCACGATGGTCAAAATGCGGGTCCCAGCTTTCACATACCTTTAAAAACACTAAAGAGGAATCGGTAAAGAAGAATTGGTGGAAAAGTGGTAATGTAGGTGTCTTTACGATGTTATCCTTCACCGCTAACATTTACGCCATTTCAAAAATGTGCATACTTTGAAAATTAAATAAACTTACACAACTATTGGTCTGGAATTCAAGAAACCATAAACTCTTATTGGGAGGCAGACGTCTAAAATATTGGGCTGCAAGCAATTATTTGGAAAGTATGGCATAAAAATCACAGCACAAATTGATATGTCTATTAATCTACTTAATTGTTTGGAATATCATGGAAAATGCTTAAATAAATAATAAATAAATAAAATGCTTTGCAGTGTTGTACCCATTTATCTCTCCAAGGTTGAAAAGTATTTGAAGAAAAAAATCTTACTCATTGTATACTGCACAGTGCACTGATCTATGGATACAAACAAAAAATTAAATTGTATCTCATTGCGTCAGTGACTTGCAATTGCTTGCTACATTTTCGTGTAAACCTTGCATCTATCTAAATTGATCACTTTAGACCACTTACTAGTTTTGTTAATGTTTCTTATGTTGTGTAACGGTACCGTGCGGTACAGATATGTTATGAAAGTTTGAAACCCTTTTTAAATTGTTGCCTAATAAATACTAAAGAGTGTTCTGGCGCCGATGAATATCACTGTAGGCTACTCACGCACACACAACCATCATTCTGCACACAAACACATACAGAATACAAAATCACATTATAAACATACATACATATTTTTATATATATAATTTACAAGCATACTCGGGTGAAACCGTAGTATTAGCTCACGGTCGTGCCGCGAGGCGAGTGACCTACCGAAATTTGCTGAGTGCGCTCTATGCACATTGCACAACGCCGGCAGTCGCCAGTCGCTAGCTATACGCCCGATCATATTGCATTGTACACCTTACCGCGAATTAATTATACCTAAGTTTTCTGTGTGCGCAATAAAAATTTAACAAGTCGGAGCTGCTTTCTTTCGCTAACCTTCTGATCATAGAAAAGGAATTGGGGATACCACCTTCACCCAAAAACCCCACACTGGTGACCCGTTTGAAAGGACGCGCAAGCAAGATGAGCAGCGAAAGTGAAACAGACTCGCAAAACGTTAACACCGACACTCGTCATCGAGTTACAAAAGCCATCAAGATCAGCGGCCACGATGAAACATCAACGCCGATGCCACACCCAAGACAAATAAAAACTCCACCGTTTTGGGCTGAAAAACCCAACATCTGGTTCCGGCAAGTAGAAGGTCAGTTCAAAATGTTTGGAATAAATGACGAAGAGACCAAATTCTATCAGGTAGTGACGTCATTAGACCGACAGTACGCCACAGAAGTCGAGGACATTATAGCTGGCCCTCCCGACTATAACCGTTTGAAGACCGAATTAATCAAACGACTGTCGGCATCGCGGGAAAATAAAATTAAGCAACTTTTAACGCATGAACAAATAGGGGATCGGAAACCATCGCAATTCCTCCGACACCTGCAACACCTGGCAGGACCAGACGTCCCAAACGAATTCGTAAAAACCATCTGGACCAGCCGCCTACCCGTGGAGATGCAGCCCATCGTCGCGTCCCAGCCGAGCCTGTCCCTCGATGCACTGGCAGACCTCACGGACCGGATCCATGACATCGCGTCACCTCCAGCACGCCAAGTAGCTGCAGTAGCTCCATCTACTTCTGTTGACACTTTGGCGCAGCAGGTATCCGAGTTGACGAAGCAGGTCAGCGCTCTCCTCGCCCGTGACAGCCAGAGATCACAACAGCATGAACGCGGACGAGCTCGCGGACGAAGCCGCAGTCGCTCACAACACCGAAGGTCGACAGCTAACCACCAGCGGTTCCCAAACTGTTGGTATCATCACAAATTCGGATCAGCGGCCAACAAATGCGTACAACCGTGTAATTTCGGAAAGCCGTCGGGAAACAATCACGACAATCAGTGATGGCGGCCGGCGATTGTCGTAATCCAGGTCGCCTCTTTATCACGGACCGGGACACTAACATTCAGTACTTGGTAGACACCGGAAGCGACATCTGCGTATATCCTATTAGTGCACTTCATGAGCGTCGTTGTAAAACCTCTTTTACCCTGCGCGCTGCTAATGGTTCGGTAATCGACACCTACGGCTACATTCAACTAACGTTAAACATAGGCCTACGCCGCAGTTTTCCATGGCGTTTCGTCGTTGCTAATGTCACGAAACCTATCATCGGTGTAGATTTTCTCGCACATTACCGTCTCATCGTTGACATCAGTAATCACAGGCTCACTGATAGCCTAACCAGTATCAGCGCAGCAGTAAGCATTTGTAATCCTAATAATCTTGTTACGAGTGTGAAGGTCTCGACTGGAGGTAGCAGCACGTATCACGCCATTTTGTCCGAATTCCCGGATATCACTCGCCCCGCCGGCACACCAGGTACGGTAAAACACACAACACAGCACCACATCCGCACTACACCAGGCCCCCCAGTGGCATGCTCACCCCGTAGGCTAGCACCAGACAAATTAAAGATCGCCAAGCAGGAATTTGATACAATGCTGGCCAATGGTACCGCCCGTCCGTCCGACAGCCCGTGGTCATCACCACTCCACCTAGCGACCAAGAAAGACAACGGCTGGCGTCCTTGCGGCGATTACAGGCTTCTCAACGCAAGGACGATACCTGACAAATACCCAATTCGTCATATACACGACTTTTCCCATAGCTTATTTGGCTGTAAGTACTTTTCCGTTATAGATTTAGTTAAGGCTTACAATCAGATTCCTGTAGCTGAGGAGGACATCCCGAAGACAGCCATTACAACCCCCTTCGGGCTTTACGAATTTCCCTTTATGACTTTTGGTTTGAGGAACGCCGGTCAGACATTTCAACGATTCGTGGATGAACTAACGCGTGGTCTTGACTTTTGCTATCCATACCTAGACGATTTCCTGGTATTTTCTAAAACGCAAGAAGAGCACGAACAGCATTTGCGCCTACTTTTCACTCGTATGCAAGAATACGGCGTACTTGTTAACACAGCCAAATGTGTGTTCGGTGCACCAGAAATTACATTCCTCGGATACCGGATATCAGAAGCAGGTACGAAACCCTTGGATGAGAAAGTCAAAGCCATCGCGGATATCCCGATCCCGAAAACTGTCCGAGAACTAAGGAGATTCCTGGGCATGATAAATTTCTATAGGCGATTTCTACCCAAAGCTGCCGAAATCCAGGCACCTCTGAACGCCTTGATGACCGGATCAGTAAAAGCCTCACAACCGGTTATCATAGAGGGAGAATCACTGCAAGCTTTCGAGGACTGCAAGAAGAGTCTATGCAACGCGGCCTTACTAGCGCATCCAGACTGCAATGCAAAGTTAGGTCTCGTCACAGACGCTTCTGACAAAATTATAGCAGCAGCTCTCCAGCAGCAAGTAAATGGAGCCTGGCAGCCTCTAGCATTCTTCTCGCGCAAGTTGAGCCCTTCCCAGGTCAAATATGGAGCATATGACCGGGAGCTCCTTGCCATATACGAAGGCATAAAATACTTTCGCCACATGTTAGAGGCTCACCACTTCACCGTCTATACTGACCACAAGCCGCTATGTTACGCATTCCATGAGCGGAAAAGTAACTGTTCGCCGCGGCAGTATAGACACCTAGACTTCATATCGCAGTTCACGACAGACATTCAACACATCGCGGGTAAAGATAACGTCGTTGCCGATACTCTTTCCCGTGTTTATGAATTACAGAAGCCTGTCGATCTCGAAATCCTTGCCAAGGAGCAAGCCACAGATCCCGAACTTGCAGAATATCTAAATGGCGAAACTTCCCTACGCTTAAAGAAAATGACAATACCTGGGAGTCGTACTGAATTGTACTGCGACGTCAGTACACCGACTGCCAGGCCTTTCGTTCCTGAGAGCTGTCGTAGGCAAGTTTTCAACAGCCTACACTCTCTTAGCCATCCAGGCCCAAACGCATCAGCTAAGCTCGTTGCCCAACGCTTCGTTTGGCCCCTCATGCGCAAGAACTGCCGAGAATGGGCTCAGGCATGTTTGTCCTGCCAGCGCAGTAAAATCAGCCGACATGTGTCGTCACCTGTGAGTACGTTCGCGCTACCTTCAGCACGATTCAAATACGCCCACATAGACCTGGTCGGCCCACTGCCATATTCAAACGGATATCGATATTGCTTAACAGTTGTAGATCGCTTCACGCGATGGCCAGAAGCTGTACCCATTACCAATATCACAGCCGAGACAGTGGCTAAAACGTTTGTTTCCTGCTGGGTATGTCGCTTCGGCAGTCCGGTAGATGTCGTGACCGATCTCGGAAAGCAGTTCCAGTCAGCGCTTTTCCAGCAGTTGGCCAAATCTATTGGATTTCAACACCGTAGCACAACCGCTTACCACCCTCAGTGCAACGGCCTGGTCGAGCGTTTCCACCGTCAGCTCAAATCAGCTATAACCTGCCACGCAGACGAAAATTGGACTGAATCCCTACCACTCGTACTACTCGGCATAAGGAGCGCCATAAAAGAGGACCTCAAAGCTTCATCAGCTGAATTGGTGTACGGCGAACCCCTCCGACTACTTGGAGAATTCTTCGGCGACAACGTTCCAGGCTACACCACCGACATTACCGACTTCTCAGCCCGCATGAAATCTTTTGTCGAAAAATTACAGCCCACTCCAGCTCAACACCACTCGAAGGCCAAAACCTTCATATTTAAAGAACTGAACACCTGTAGCCATGTCTTCCTCCGAGATGACACGCTACGTGGTGCCCTACAACCAGCTTATACAGGACCATACGAGGTCGTAAAAAGAGGTGCAAAAACGTTTAGGTTAAATGTTAAAGGCAAAGTCATCACTGTATCTATTGACCGCATTAAACCGGCCTACATATTGTCTGATGCCACGCCAGCACAACCACCTAATCCACCCTCATCCACACCTCCCGATACTAGCCCACCTAAATCTTCCAACCCTCCATCCCCAGATACTTCCCATCCACCATCCGGATCTAACACCGGATGGCGGACAACGCGTTCTGGAAGAAGAGTGCGCTTCCCGGATTATTATCGTCCGTAGACACGGCCTCTGGGGGGGAGTAGTGTAGGCTACTCACGCACACACAACCATCATTCTGCACACAAACACATACAGAATACAAAATCACATTATAAACATACATACATATTTTTATATATATAATTTACAAGCATACTCGGGTGAAACCGTAGTATTAGCTCACGGTCGTGCCGCGAGGCGAGTGACCTACCGAAATTTGCTGAGTGCGCTCTATGCACATTGCACAACGCCGGCAGTCGCCAGTCGCTAGCTATACGCCCGATCATATTGCATTGTACACCTTACCGCGAATTAATTATACCTAAGTTTTCTGTGTGCGCAATAAAAATTTAACAAGTCGGAGCTGCTTTCTTTCGCTAACCTTCTGATCATAGAAAAGGAATTGGGGATACCACCTTCACCCAAAAACCCCACAATCACTAGCGTAACTAGATGAATCCCTTGATACTAAACTGTTTCAATGTCTTAAATTTTAATCACGTCGACGAACCATATTTCTTGCAAAAGATAATGAATAAACGGGACATTTGAGACATTGATATCAGCATTGCAAAGGTGAAAGTTTGGTATTGCCATATTCCTCAAAGTCTGAAGCTTTGCGGGAGGAGCGCGAACGAATTCCAGATGTCATTCATATTCTTGTATTTGAATAAACTAGCTAAATTATCGACAACAATTTAATTTTCCATCATTAATAATGTTGGGAGTGCAACAATGGAAGTGTAGTGTTGCCTGTGCCCAGACCCACCCGAAGAAGAATATGTTTCTTTATAGCTTAGAAGGTCACAGGCCACGGGCCTTGCATCCATGTCCCATTGTATTAAATCCCAGTTGTCATGTGCAGACTTGCAATCTATAGTCTCGTATTTGAACAAAAAAAGCCAAATTATCGATAAAAGTACGCAATATATGAGTTAATGATTTCGGCATCGCAACAATGGAAGTGTAGTACCTTATATTGTGGCCAGTGCCCATTCGAGGAAGAAAATGTTTCTTCATAGCTTGGAAGGGCACAGACACGGGTCTTGCCTCTAAATCCTATTGCAGTGCCAGTAGTCATGTGCAAACTTGTCACTTACAGTATACTTATCGTATTTGAACAAAAAAAATGCCAAATTATCGATAAAAGTTAAATTTCCCATCATTACGGGATATATGAGTCAATGATGTCGGCATCGCAACAATGGAAGTGTAGTGTTGACATTTTCTTCACGGCTCGGACGGTCCCCCTGCTACATCGAAACCCATTGATTCGGCGTTCCACGAGAGATTAGGTCCCGCACGTTTGTTCCGTCCCCCCAAATTCGCCCGCCGAGTTAGCCGTTCGAATTTCATGCTAGATTACATTAGAGAGGACTCTGAAATTGCTTTTACACTGGATTTATTAATTGTTTTATCGTTTTTACGACCTCTTAAGTGGGATGACAGAACGTATTAATTTGGGATAACATTAAGTTCCACGGATTTTTTAGTTACGATTTCGGAAAAAATCCTTATGTTGTAATTTGAACTCTTGCAGTGCTGATCACTGTTGCTTGTTTCGGTATAAGTGCATTACTGCTTCAATAGGTGAAATTAAAAAATATATGTTTTGTGTCAGTGTCAGGCCAGGAATGTTACGTCAATATTATTGTGATCACGAAAGCAATAAACTAGCTTCGTGCAAGTGTACCTTAACAATTTAACTGGAACGTAATAATTTTTTACCATCAAGTTAGACGCCTTGCTCTAATAGATAGTCTTTTATGTGTCTCGTTTTTGTATAAATTCCATTTACAACCGATTGACAAGTTGGGTAAAAAACTATTCGTTTGGAGTTTTTCTTCGAAGAATGTTCTTTTTATCACTGACTTAAAGGAAAGGATAGACAGAGGTTTGAAACGCCCTTCTTGTTTCGGTGTTCCTAGCCATTTACAGCTTGGCCTTCAAGGGAAGACTGAATATTCACTTTCTATGCAAGCGCGTTCCAATCTAGACCTCAACGTTGCTTTCCGCTAGGCAAGATTGTCGTCAAGCGCAAGCCTACGTACAATAAAAATTCTTGGAGTAATTGACATATACACAGGACCCGGCGGATCGCATGGCAAAATGTTGCCAGCTTAGTGGTGTCAAAAATGTTTGTTTTGACACCAACGGCGTCAGTAGGTAATCGACCGCAGTATTGTTTTATTTGAACATAATATATTGTCATATATGAACCGCGGTCCACGCTACAGATCTCTTTATTTTATACTATTAGTTTGCACGCGGGTTTGCACAGAGACAGTATCCGCCACATTGTGGCGTATTAGCGGGAGTCTTGACAGATGACACTATTTTACGCAAAGCTTCTTTATGAATCTTTGTGTAAAATATTCAGATGGGCTCATCTTGAGGTTCATAACGGTGCTTGATGCCTTACAAATGTATGTTTTCATCAGGTGACGCTCAATACAAATCCTAATCTATCTCTTCATCAGGTGACGCTCAATACAAACCCTAATCTATCTCTTCATTTGGTGACGCTCAATACAAACCCTAATATATCTCTTTATTAGGTGACGCTCAAAACAAACCCCAATCTATCTCTTCATCAGGTGACGCTCAATACAAACCCTAATCTATCTCTTCATCAGGTGACGCTCAATACAAACCCTAATCTATGGCTTCATCAGGTGACGCTCAATACAAACCCTAATCTATCTCTTCATCAGGTGACGCTCAATACAAGCCCTAATCTATTTCTTCATCAGGTGACGCTCAATACAAACCCTAATCTATCTCTTCATCAGGTGACGCTCAATACAAGCCCTACGTGACCGCGCGGCCCGAGATAGTAGTTGTGGAGCTGGACGGAGACGAAGACTTCGTCGTGGTCGCCTGCGACGGGCTGTGGGACGTGCTGAGCGAGGACGCCGTGGCGTTGTCCGTCTACAAGCAGCTCATCAATGACCCAGGTCAGTGCCTAGTAGCGTTGACAGACGTCCTGATTTTGGCGGGACGTCCCGAATTTTAAAGAAAATTTAAATGTCCCGAGCGGGACAGGCTCAGTCCCGCTTGGCCGAGATAACTCGACCGTACGTGCAGCGTGCTGAGGAAGTGTGCGCGGGTAAGACAGACTAGTGTGGACTGGGCCCTATTCATCAAAAGTTACAAGCCTTGTATTACAAGCGATTCTCTATACATTTTCCCTGGCCGATTTGTTTTTTTTATTCAGAATACGAATAAGGTACCCAGGTCGTAAGAGACGTAAGATGCGATGCGAAGAAACACACATTTCGGGAGAGCATTCCAAACCTTAGCTCTTAGAGTATGCTTTGCAGCTGTTACAGTTGACTCGCCTATGGCCTGGTTGGTTCAAAATATTTAACGGAAAGCGCCATGATTAACGGTGACGTATCAGTTTACTGTTAAACGTTGTGTGTGCGTTAAGGGTAAAAAGTCTAAGAGATATTTAGTAAGTTAGGGTAATCACTTTTTACAGTCTATAGCATCATCACCTAAACCAATGTTGTGTTTGATTTGCAATGAAATTGTTTTAGCAACAGATACGCTTTATCACGTAATTATAATGACGAGACAAGTAAGACTAACCTGGGGGCTGATTCTAGGCAAAAATCCTATTTTTGCATACTTTTTACACAAGTTAGCAACTAGCATGGTATGTTGTCATGATACCATACCAACCTAGGTTGGTAACTTGTGCAAAAAGTATGCAAAAATATGGTTTTTGCCTCCGTTTTTTAGTTAACAACCCAGTGAGGATTGCTAACTAACAAATTGAACGATACAGAATCAGCCTTCGGATGTTGAGTGGTACAAAAATTCAATCGCCATGGGAAATATACAGAAATTCTACTTTTCTTCCAGATAAAAAGCATACGTAAGTATATTATTATTGTCTTATGTACTTAAGTTATAAATCGTTATTAGTACCTATATAGGTATGTAACTGTGCCGATTGGCCCGTCTAGGCCGTGAACTTAGCTATACAAGTTCAATTACATTTACAAACGGGGGGTTAGGTAACTTTCTTATCTGGCACCTAAAGCGGTTAGCGCTATTTATAGAAGTGACATAAGTGTGCAGGCACTTAGGAGTGTGCTACAACTTGGCTGATAAATATGGTTTTACTGAACTCTTACATAATAGTTATTACTAATGTCAAGTCTCTTGTTTTGGAGTTTTTATGTATATTGTACATATATAAATAAAAATTCACGTATTAAAATAATTGAGTTTCTAATCTTCACTCCCGTCCCGCGTTATAGACTTTTTATTTCACCAAAAGTTGTTTTGAAAAAGAGTTGAAAACTCTTTCCATGATTTTATTTTCCAAAGAAACATGAACACAAGTAGCTCTTTTAAACTTTTTTGTCCAAAACGTTCATAATATTTCATTTTGTCCATTTGTCCATTGCATCAAACATGGTAGTGTACTATTTAATATTCTATCAAGAAACTACTAACATAATATTTTGCACTACGTACAATATGATATTCCAATTTACAATTAGGTACATACCTACTCCAATTTCAAACTCTCAATTTGCCAAGTGTGGGTGAAAACGGCGTTAATATTTTATCACGTTTATACTTAGTGGAAATTTAAGACGGGGTCAAAGAACAACTGCTCGAACTCTCGAAGTTACAAAAATTTGTTAGAAGATTTGTTACTAAAAAACAGAAAGGTCTAAAGGGAATGGAGCCAAAGGTTAACCTCCATAACTTTTGAACTTTGAATTACACGTATTTCAAAGTGTGATGTAAATCCTTCCAAAGTTTCAGTAATGAGGCGAGATAGGGAAGCCAGAAAATTCGTCCGTTTTTTCTGATCATTAAGTTGAAATTGATCTCGTTATATTTTGCGGTCAGTTTCGTTTTAAGGCCAGCGTTTTCTTTGGAAAATAATTTAGCAGACAGGATTCATTGGCACTGCTCGATTTTTGATCGATAGAATTATATTAGACATATGCGAGAGACTCGAGAGTATCGCAAATAATAATTCCTAATAAATTGCTGAAACTATAAGTTTCAAAGTATGATAACAGATTGAAGAAAACGCAAATAGCGGCCTGTTCGGTGGAAACCCCATCATACAAATACCCATTTAGATACCCATTTTGCATTTGTTATCTGAATATAAGCAATAATTAAAAGCGTAGTCGAAACTTGACAGTTCTTTCTTCAAGTTTAGTTTTCGAATGACAGCATCCAATGATCCAACATTGCAAAACATTGCAATGCGCAATCGACTGATGTGCATTCAACAAAGTGCTTATACGGCATATATCTTGCAGAGGAATTACGCAATCTCGAGCTGTTTAGTCCTCCCTACTGCGGTTGGCGTAACTTAGGCGCCCTTCAAGTCTTTCTAAGTGTCTTTAATGGATCACAGCGCTCAAGGCGAAAAGCTGTTATGTCGCTCAACAGATTTTTGTTGTCGCATAAATGTAAGGGTTTTTCATTGTGGCACTTGCGTTGAGGGAGAGGGCGTTGTACGCCACTTTTGCATTGTTTCCTTTGGATTGTGGTGTTACAGTGATTATTAAAGGTTTTTGAGACTAATTCCGAATAGGAAACCACCGTAGTTAGGGGTACTATTCGGTAATGAACACTACAGGAGATGTAACGCCAGCTCTATTGTGCGAGCTCTTGTTTTGTACTTATTATTGCGTACTTCAAAAGAGAAGATTCCAGTCTATAAACATGCTTGATACAGATTTCTGTGTATGTATCAGACAGAGAGATTAAGTGCTTAGATGCCTCAACGTTGCTAATGCAACAGAATACCAGTGCGTAGTTAATGGACACTAACGACCGATAAGTACCAACCGTATATCGTGCATTGCTATGTTTTAGGAGATAAGTCTCCTACTGCTGATGACAGGAAGAACCCGATAGGACCCAATAGGTAACTAATCACAGACACGAGAATTGATTTATGGACTTCGTGATACGTAGTCTAAAAAGCCAACCAACTAAATAGAATATACCCAATTATTTCCAAATTATAAATATATCGTTTTATTTGCTGCGTCAGTTGTGTTGGAAACATCAAAAAGTTATGCATAAAATTGAAATAGCACTGAAAAAGTGTTCGATATTTTGTATACACGATAACATTTTCCCGACATGCCCCGCCGTCTGCGCCACTCAAACGCACTGACAGGCAGACGGACGTATGAATGGGCTCTTATGACTAGCCGGGGTAATTTCCAGCTCAGGTTACACCGAGCGATGTCCCCTAGAGAAACTAATAGTTTATTCGCCTCGATTACATATTTAATGAAAATCTCACGTTACACATATTTACTCTTGCCTCTACAGAGGCTGATATGGTCGTGTAATCAGTAAACTTAGTGTGTATGACTTTGGATTTAGTTTCAATAATAATAGGATGATAATGTAAATTCAATTTGGACAGTTAAGTTCTACTAAACCGCACTTGACCTGCATGGGAATGATCTTTAAATTTTAGATGACCGTTGTGGACCGATAATGGACTGGATGGATGATATTTTTCATAGCATAGAATGGTGAGTTGAGTGACGTTCACTTGCAAATAAGTGATACGCTTGCCAATATCAGCTGTCCAGACCAGGGCTTTGCAATGTTAGATCTTAAGTGCCTCAGTATCATAAACCTTGAAAGAGATTTATATGGCACGTATGTAGTCGAGAACCGTATTATGGCCATAAAGCTCTGGCTTCTACACCACACGGTATCGAAATTCTAATTTATCGATTGTCGGTAACTCGGTATGGCTTTGTCGGTAAGACAGCTTTGCAGACTTGTGTTAACTATCTGCAGTCCACAGATACCATTCCAATCAATTATCAAGACGTAAGAGGCAGATGCGGTGATCAATAAAATAATTCAATTAATATAGTATGCGTATGAGAAACGATCTTGTTAAACCCTCCATCACATGTCAACTAAGTTGCAATTACAGTATATAACCCATATTTGAGGCAACTGAATATTGAAGGTGAAGAAAACATCGTGAGGAAATTTGTACCTATGTCTGAAAATCCTTTCTCAAAGGCCACCAGATTTGCAATGGCACTTGCAATTTATCGGATTCTGAAAACAAAATGGCCATCGCTACTCAGTAGTGGATTGTAAATAGGAATCAGACTTTAAATAACAATGATGATATCTTTCCAATTGGGTACTTTTATTATTTTTAGAAAATAAAATCATAAATAAAAAGTTATAATTGGGATTTTGATTTTTGGAGTAGGGGTCTTGTCCTTGTATGGCATGACCACGCATTGACGTCATAGTTTAATACAGCTGTCTCTGTCTAATTAGAAAAATTAAAATATAACTTTTTTGTTATGATTAATTCAATTTTTTGCCACGGCCCACAAGGGGCAGCGCCACAGGATAGAAAGATAATTCATTTTTTACCATTTTATTAATAATTCTAGTTTCAATAACCTGTCAAGTGCGAGTCGGACTCGCGCACTGAGGGTTCCGTACTACAACCGGAGGAATAAAACCATAAAAACCACTTTTCTTATCGAACCGCAAAACTAACTTTATTTTTAGAGGTTTTATTGTAAACTAGCAAACGCCCGCGGCTTCGCTCACGTTGAACTTCTGCTGTACTCCTTTGTCGCGATACTCACATATCGATTTTCAAAGCAATCGTCACAGTAACAAAAAATTCAAAATGGCGGCCACTTTTTAAAATTTTGACTACAAATTCCTTCTCTATACTTGTTGCGATACTCACATATCGATTTTCAAAGCAATCGGCACAGTAACGAAAAAATTCAAAATGGCGGCCACTTTTTAAAATTTTGACTACAAATTCCTTCTCTATACTTGTTGCAATACTCACATATCGATTTTCAAAGCAATCGGCCCAATAACAAAAAAATTCAAAATGGCGGCCACTTTTTTAAATTTTTACCACAAATTCCTTCTCCATACTTGTCGCGATACTCACATATCGATTTTCAAAGCAATCGTCACAATAACAAAAAAATTCAAAATGGCGGCCACTTTTTAAAATTTTGACTACAAATTACTTCTCTATACTTGTTGCGATACTCACATATCGATTTTCAAAGCAATCGGCACAGTAACAAAAAAAATCAAAATGGCGGCCACTTCTTAAAATTTTGACTACAAATTCCTTCTCTATACTTGTTGCGATACTCACATATCGATTTTCAAAGCAATCGGCCCAATAACAAAAAAAATCAAAATGGCGGCCACTTTTTTAAATTTTTACTACAAATTCCTTCTCTATACTTGTTGCGATACTCACATATCGATTTTCAAAGCAATCGGCTCAATAACAAAAAAATTCAAAATGGCGGCCACTTTTTTTAAATTTTTACCAATAAATCCTTCTCCATACTGGTCGCGATACTCACATATCGATTTTCAAAGCAATCGTCACAGTAACAAAAAAATTCAAAATGGCGGCCACTTTTTAAAATTTTGACTACAAATTCCTTCTCTATACTTGTTGCGATACTCACATATCGATTTTCAAAGCAATCGGCACAGTAACAAAAAAAATCAAAATGGCGGCCACTTTTATAATTTTACTACAAATTCCTTCTCTATACTTGTTGCGATACTCACATATCGATTTTCAAAGCAATCGGCACAGTAACAAAAAAAATCAAAATGGCGGCCACTTTTATAATTTTTACTACAAATTCCTTCTCTATACTTGTTGCGATACTCGCATATCGATTTACAAAGCAATCGGCACAGTAACAAAAAAAATCAAAATGGCGGCCACTTTTTAAAATTTTGACTACAAATTCCTTCTCTATACTTGATGCAATACTCACATATCGATTTTCAAAGCATCGGCCCAATAACAAAAAAATTCAAAATGGCGGCCACTTTTTTAAATTTTTACCACAAATTCCTTCTCCATACTTGTCGCGATACTCACATATCGATTTTCAAAGCAATCGTCACAGTAACAAAAAAATTCAAAATGGCGGCCACTTTTTAAAATTTTGACTACAAATTCCTTCTCTATACTTGTTGCGATACTCACATATCAATTTGCAAAGCAATCGGCCCAATAACAAAAAAAATCAAAATGGCGGCCACTTTTTTTAATTTTTACTACAAATTCCTTCTCTATACTTGTTGCGATACTCACATATCGATTTTCAAAGCAATCGGCCCAATAACAAAAAAATTCAAAATGGCGGCCACTTTTTTAAACTTTTACCACAAATTCCTTATCCATACTTGTCGCGATACTCACATATCGATTTTCAAAGCAATCGTCACAGTGACAAAAAAATTCAAAATGGCGGCCACTTTTTAAAATGTTGACTACAAATTCCTTCTCCATACTTGTCGCGATACTCACATATCGATTTTCAAAGCAATCGACCCAATAACAAAAAAGTTCAAAATGGCGGCCACTTTTTAAACTTTGTCCAGAAATTCCTACTTATCCCCAGCTGATTACGAATTCATCACCTAATATCAACCTAGGTACCAAATTTCAGATCTCTACGATATTATTGATTTCGCTGGAATCCCTGGTAAAACGCAAAAAATACACTTTTGTATGGGAAAATTCATTAAATGTAAGATTTTTATCCCTTAAACATGGAATTCCTGGAATCCCCGTCTTAGTACGAATCCATGACCTAATATCTACCTAGGTATCAAATTTCAGATCTCTACGACTTTAAGTTTTTCGGGAATTCCTGGAACAACGAAGAAAAATACAATTTTGTATGGAGGAATCCCTTTAATCTTCTTGAATTTCTGGAATCCCCGTCTTAGTACGAATTCATGACCTAATATCTATCTAGGTATCAAATTTCAGATCTCTACGACTTTTAGTTTTGCGGGAATTCCTGGAACAACGAAAAAAAAATCAATTTTGTATGGAGAAATCCCTTTAATGTACTATTTCTACCCCTTAAACATGGAATTTCTGGAATCCCCGTCTTAGTACGAATTCATGACCTAATATCTATCTAGGTATCAAATTTCAGATCTCTACGACTTTTAGTTTTGCGGGAATTCCTGGAACAACGAAAAAAAAATCAATTTTGTATGGAGAAATCCATTTAATGTACTATTTCTACCCCTTAAACATGGAATTTCTGGAATCCCCGTCTTAGTACGAATTCATGACCTAATATCTATCTAGGTATCAAATTTCAGATCTCTACGACTTTTAGTTTTGCGGGAATTCCTGGAACAACGAAAAAAAAATCAATTTTGTATGGAGAAATCCCTTTAATGTACTATTTCTACCCCTTAAACATGGAATTTCTGGAATCCCCGTCTTAGTACGAATTCATGACCTAATATCTACCTAGGTACCAAATTTCAGATCTCTACTACTTTTAGTTTTTCGGGAATTCCTGGAACAACGAAAAAAATTACAATTTTGTATGGAGAAATCCCCTTAATGTACTATTTCTACCCCTTAAACATGGAATTTCTGGAATCCCCGTCTTAGTACGAATTCATGACCTAATATCTATCTAGGTATCAAATTTCAGATCTCTACGACTTTTAGTTTTGCGGGAATTCCTGGAACAACGAAAAAAAAATCAATTTTGTATGGAGAAATCCATTTAATGTACTATTTCTACCCCTTAAACATGGAATTTCTGGAATCCCCGTCTTAGTACGAATTCATGACCTAATATCTATCTAGGTATCAAATTTCAGATCTCTACGACTTTTAGTTTTGCGGGAATTCCTGGAACAACGAAAAAAAAATCAATTTTGTATGGAGAAATCCCTTTAATGTACTATTTCTACCCCTTAAACATGGAATTTCTGGAATCCCCGTCTTAGTACGAATTCATGACCTAATATCTACCTAGGTACCAAGTTCCAGGTCTCTACGACTTTTAGTTTTTCGGGAATTCCTGGAACAACGAAAAAATTTTACTTTTGTATGGGAAATACCCTTAAATGTATGATTTTTACCCCTTAAAAATGGAATTTCTGGAATCCCCGTCTTAGTACGAATTCATGACCTAATATCTACCTAGGTACCAAATTTCAGAACTCTAGGACCTATAGTTTTGGCGGAATCCGTGGAACAACCAAAATGCCTCATTCTTTTATATATATAGATATCAAAAAACTACTTATTAGATCTCGTTCAAACCAATTTTCGGTGGAAGTTTGCATGGTTATGTACATCATATATTTTTTTTTGTTTTATCATACTCTTATTTTAGAAGTTACAGGGGGGGGACACACATTTCACCACTTTGGAAGTGTCTCTCGCGCAAGCTATTCATTTTAGAAAAAAATGATATTAGAAACCTTAGTATCATTTTTGAAGACCTATCCATAGATACCCCACACATATGGATGGGTATGATGAAAAAAAAATTTTTGAGTTTCAGTTCTAAGTATGGGGCACCCCCAAAATTTATTACTTTTTTTTAAATTTTGTGTGAAAACCTTAATGCGGTTCACAGAATACATCTACTTACCAAGTTAAAACAGTATAGCTCTTATAGTTTCGGAAAAAAGTGGCTGTGACATACGGACGGACGGACAAACTGACATGACGAATTTATATGGGTTCCGTTTTTTGCCATTCGGCTACGGAACCCTAATAAAAAGGAAAAAATCAATTTTTGATTTTTGTCAACTTCCCAATTATTGCAGTAGCTTGCAAATAACCAATACCTATTTGTAAGCGATTGCCGCGGCGCGCGATGCCTAGATTTCAGGGCAGGCTGCGGTCGCCGGTCAGGCACCGCAGCGCCGCGATATTGTTTCGTAATTGCGTCGGAAGTGGGGAAGTGGAGAAATTGGATACTTTGTTTTCACTTCGCCCCCGGTCCGCCCCCGCCCCGCTGGCAGCCGGTGTCCCCGCGTCTTGATGAAGCCTTTCTAATTGTGAGTTCCGTCAACATGTAAACATTGCTTTGTCATGTTTGTTTACCATCACTGCTCCAATGAAAATATGAAGCACATAACGGCGATTCTGTTGTACCAAATCTGTTTTTTTTTTTAATCAAATAAAAATACATATTTACACATTGTTTTCTAGGCACCCCTAAGCCTCGGCGGCTTGTCGGCTTGTTGTTTACTATTGGCAGTTCTAAAGTTTTAACTAAATCCACAGTACCTAACAATATTAGCATTATCATTACCCATTACCAAAACGACAAAACTTTTTAGGTCTGACAATGTAATTGTTTTGTGAGCTCTGTGAAGGTCAATTCTGTTCAACTTCTGTTAAATATAAAATCATTGTATAGATTTCATTAATAACATAATTTTATTCTTTGCGTCAGTTTTTTTTGTTATTTCGTCTTCCATGAAATATTTCTAAAATTATTTTTTCTCAATTTTACAAATAAATTTAAATATTAGTTTGTACTTTTAATAATCACTATCGTGTTTTATAATTGTAACATTAACTATGTTTGTTCTTCTAAATATTATATAAATTTGTTCTTCCAATTATTTAATTGGTAGGAAAAAAATTTTCAAGCGCGTCTTAATAATATATACTTCTTTTATTTGAAAATTTTGCATCCATCAAAATGCTAATATTAGTTTATGTAATTTTTTAATATATAAATATTCAAAATAAAATTACAATCGTCTTGTTATTCATTTTTGCTTTTTTGCTGCAATTAAACTTGCAGAATATTATTATTGCTTGTTTAAATGTTATAAAAACCGTTGAATGCTCATTCATATTTATTGTAAGTTTGGAGGTCAAATGACTCATTCGTTATTTATTGAGGTAGATTTCTTACTAACTTAAAGACATAACCTTGAAGGCTTATAATATGTAAAGGACGCATTGGAGTTTGATTTTTCAGAATGTTTGTTTTTCTAACAGTTATCTTACAAATCCAAAAGAAGAAATGAATAAGTATAACAAATCTTAACAAATTTTTCATAATCTCTTCATTCCTCATTTCATTCTCTTTCACAACTTTTTCCTCTTGAATAGTTCTCTTTTTCATCATTTCGTCTTAAGTGTCGTACTCAGTTTGATAATTTCTTCCCGTTATAAAGTGCTCTTCATTATCAATTTCTCGCAAGTGTGTAGTCGTCAAGTATGTATAAATAAAAAATTCTGTTCTTATCTGGGGACACGGAAGTGTCCCCGCCAGACGAGTTTTAAAAGAAAATTCTAAGTAAATCTTATTTTTCTGATCTGATCCAAAAAAATTGTAGTCCATTGATATAATTAAACCTTTTAAATTGAAAAATAATAGGTAATCATTAATTTTATCAAGTAGGTACATTTGCGTTTTAATATTTACATTTATAATTAAAACGGGGACACCTTTGCTCTCCCAAGTGGACAAACGAAAGCTTTATTGGATTATGAGTTTTAGCAGTTTAAACAGTTGATGTTTGAACTGGGGCGACCGGCGTTAATACGCCCGGGGGCAGTTCGGATTATTACCCTCACTCGCCCAAATAATAGTAGCTCGGTTTCCACCTCTGAATTTTGGTATATAAAAGCCTGTCTGCGAGTTTTAGACTATTCATGGACTCTGTGGATAATGTTTTATTTGCTGGACCCCTAAGCTCGTTTGTTGGTTTTCATATGAATTCATCTTTTATATTCTAGTATTTTGATGAAAGGGACAATATAAGTTAACACGTAAAACTGTTAGACCGACCCTTAATCTTTCTTCAATCATGTTACGCTTTTGTATCCAAACAGTGATATTAGACATTAGTTTAGTTTATTTAGTAATGTAATTAGGCTGTCTTTTTTCCTGGGATAACACAAAATATTTTTGAAATGAGGGTGTGAATTAAAGAAATGTGTTAGTGAAAATTATAACTTACAACTGCAAATTCCATACACTTGTAAATAATAATAAAAGGAAATGATAGGAAGAATTAAACCTTAAACAGTGGTAGAGACTCAGAGGCCGATTTTTATGCCGACGCCATTTTATATAATGCAGACGATATTACACTCAGTAAACGTATCGTTTTAATTTAATGACACCACAGCGGTATGTCATCTCATAATTCATGAAATTCTTGTTTGCACAGCCCGAAAAATTAGCATGCGAACGTTTGATGTCTGTTTCCAAACATTTTAATGTATGTAGGTACATAATCCTTTATTATACCTCATGGTAGACGGCAGGTCTAACGAGCTTCTGTAGATATATAACGACAATTTTACAGTATCATTCACAGTCACTCAAATAGACAAAATAATTTTATTATGTTCGTAATCAGTTGTGAATTTTCGCATATTATTACAAGATAGATAGTTACGATTTCAAATTGATTCTATGGGGAATACAGGGGACAAGTTTTCATATTGAATAACTTTTATCTTTAGATCGGTAGGAGTGATACTAAAGACTACACAATAAACAAGAACGGACATATCCTATACATATTTTACAACACCGAAACCTGCAACACAATACGAACATAAACCAACGATTACGGAAGAGCGTTAGTACAATGTCGTATAGTCAGATACGGCTGGTGTTGTCAGATGTCCCGCTTTTACCGGGGTCCCGTTTTTAGCTCTCTCCAGAGTAGACGCGTCCCGCCAGAGTCCCGATCAACAGTAAGTTTTGATTTTACACATAAGTGGCGAAACTTTGCACGTTTCTTCAAAATTATGACATTTAGTTTTATCCATAATACACCAGGTTCAACTGGAGCCGCTAGCCTTAACGGCCGAAACCTTTTCTATCTATATTAGCCCTATCAGGCAAATAAAATTATTTTCTCTATTAGGAATAAATCAAGTGCATTAGAATAGGTTGCGATTCATTTTGCACATAGTCTGACCTCATACTCCATATTTGATTGTTGGAATCATCGTTTTCTGTCTTTCTGCGTCCCGATTAGTCCAGTACCGCTTTCTGCATAAACAGTCCCGATATTTAGAAATACGGATTTTACAACACTAGACGTAAATCGCGGTTAGGGCGACGAGGACGGGTCTCGGGAGCCTTATCTAATACACCACGATCAATGGATACAATGATATCGGTTAATCAGTAGCGAGGTGGTGTAGGATCGGTTTACTTTATCTTAGGCCCTGTTTATGAAACCTGATTTCTTACCTTCTCGTATAAAGTGAGGCTGATGAGATATGCTGTGAGGATTTCTTGACCGTCCTTCCAATACTGATTTAGGTTCTAGTGGCTAATCTCAACAGAAGAGATTATTTAACTACACGGAAGACAGCAATGTAGTCCTCTCTCCCAATTCCTCACTCTCATAGTCCAATAATATAGTATTTTTCCGTCTCCAACGCAAGGCGAACTGATGCGAATTGACGGTTTAACGTACTCCCTCAGTAATGAGATGGAATCGTTCCGATTTCCTATTCCATAGCAAGCCTAAAAAACGGGTTTTTTGGCTAACCGTACAATAACAAACGTATAATTAAAAAGCGTAGAGAATAGCAGCAATTCCGCAAGATTGTATATTTGAATCTCGTTGACAGATGAGTGTCGACTTCTCTAGTCTATTTGGCACCGCGTCCACAACAACGTGGACTTTGGCCTTGACACTGTTCATGACTACGCGATGCATTGTATCTGCCAACTTACGTTTAATTCTATGGGTCCGTTTCCACTGAGGCGGTGACGAACGAGCGGAGCGGAGCTCTGAAAAAGAAGAGGTGACGTGATATTTGGCACACCGTCGACAGCAAGTCCGTATATACTTAGGTTGCTATAAGCGGAGTTCAGCTGTGAAAAGAGGTAGCGTTTTCCAATGAAGTATCAATAAGGTATACTGGTCCCTGACACAATCCACTATAATACATGCTGCCTTGAATTTAATCTCGCTTGGTGCCGATGTAATTTATGCAGACCTGTCCACTCAATGGAAACATTATAATGTAGGTATACATCGATATGGTAACACCAATAGTTTTCGTGTTGTCTTTTGTGTTGTGTTTCGTGTGTGTCAGCGCCACCATTTGAACTAATTGCAAGTAATGCTACACCGTATTAATTGATATTGATCTCGCTTACCCTATATCTGTCCGTTTTTAAAGCGGAGTCTATTTTTAATGTGCAATTAAATTTTCAATCAGTATAAGTAGTCTATTCCTGCACTTTTCTCCTCTCCGCTTGCTCCGCCTGTGTCCAAGTGGAAACGTACCCATATCGTTGACTGTACGCGTAAACGGTTTGCAGTATCCACCTACAGCATACGATGTGATTACTGCATTACGAATTACGACCGTCGCAAAAGTTAATGGATGAATCAATGACCTGAGCTGGATTAACGGTACTCTCGGTGTGCAACCGTGGATATTGTTATATGTTGGGAAATCCTTTCTTATAATTATTTGTCTCCATCGTGAAATTAACGTCTGTGCAGAATTTCAGCATTTTTGGTCCAATAGTTCGGACTGGGATGAGGCAGTGAGTGAATGAATGATTTAATGAGTCAGGATATCATTTTATTAACAACCATAATATTTCAAATGTTACTTTCAAGTCATGAATTTACTGCGTAAGTAATGAATTCATATATTTTCGCTTGGGACAGTGCGAATATCGTACTAATCGTGTAAAATTATTTCAACGATTTTAAATTTTCAGAGGGGCTCTTAGTTGTATTGTGCAGTCCTTTGTGTTTATAACTTCTAGTTTTTCATTAGTTTTAAATTGTTTTGATGCTTTAAGTATTATTAACAAACTGGAAATGTTTTCAACAAATGGGAAGGCACTGGCCCCAAGATTATAGGGCACTGGCTTTCCTAGTTTAGGGGTCGGGAGTCCAAAGAAGATTGTAAATCGAGTTTTTCAAACAAACGCTATTACCTACTAGCTAAACACTATTACTACCTACTAATAGTAGTTTATGTAACGGTTACATAATGGGGGGTATTAAAACACGAGTGTGAGTTTAAAAAACGAGCCGCAGGCGAGTTTATTAATAGTATCACACGAGTGTTTTAATACCTAATTATGTAGAGTTTCATACACTACTTTATCTACGCTCATATTATTAGGTCCTTACATATGAAATTGGCGTTTTGTATGGGAGGAACATAAAGTCGATTTTTTTTAAATATAATATATATATTTAATCAAAGTATGTACCATTGCTATCTATGCACTTTTGCCACCTTATAGGTAGTTCATTGATCCCTTTACTAAAAAAGCCATTCGGACGGGAATCAATGAAATCTTTGAAAGCGCTTTGGACTGCCTCATCGGAGTTAAATTTTTTCCCTTGTAAGAAGTTATCCAAATTTTCTAAAAAAATGGTAATCTGTTGGAGCAAGGTCCGGGGAGTAAGGTGGATGTCTTAGGCATTCCAATTGAAGCTCCTCTAATTTGGTAGCCGTCTGTTGTGCAGTGTGTGGTCTAGCGTTGTCCTGAAGCAGCAGTGGCCTAGAACGATTGACCAGCCTCGGTTGTTTAGCAGCTAGCTTTTCCATCATGGATTGCAGTTGCTGACAATAGATATCCGCCGTAATCGTCTGGCCAGATTTAAGAAAGCTGTAGTGAACGACGCCGGCGCTAGTCCACCAAACGCTCACAAGTAATTTTTTTTGAGTCAATTTTCGTTTGGGGCAGGATTTGGCTGGTTCGCCAGGGTTCAACCATTGCGATGAGCGTTTCCGATTATCATACAGGATCCATTTTTCATCACAGGTAATGATTCGATTTAAAATCCCTTCATTACTGTGCCGGCTGAGTAATGTAACACAGCAGTCTACGCGCGTTTGTCGGTTTGCTGCACTCTATTCATGAGGTACCCACCTTTCAAGCTTTTTCACCTTCCCAATTTGCTTCAAGTGAACTAAAACAGTTTTATCACTAACACCGCAGCCTGCAGCTAGCTCGGACGTGGTTTGCGATGGATCCGCTTCCACAATAACCTTCAATTCTTCATTGTCAACTTTGGTCTCCAGCCGTCCACGGGGCTTGTTCTGCAGGTCGAAATTTCCAGAACGGTTTGGTTGGAACCCAAAACGCACTGTGTTTTCTTTTGCGACACCCTCGCCGTACACATCATTAATCCTTCGAGCCGTTTCTGCAGCACTGGTGCCACGATGAAACTCGTACTCGTAAATAACGCGATATTTCAAGTTTTCCATTTTGTAAACAGAGTGGCGCAAAAAAAAAACCAAAAGAGAAAAAAACAAATGAATTGCGATTTTCAAAACAAAAAAGCATGAGTAAATAGCTGTATAAATTTGAAATTGGAATTTCTAACCAAAGAAGAGATATTTGAGATCAAAGTGGCCAGTACGACAAAACGCCAATTTCATATGTAAGGACCTAATATTATCATAAATCCAAATCATAAAATCTTGCTAACGTTTGTCGTAAATCATTGCAACTACTAAGATGTCAGGTGGAGTGAAATTTTCTTTAGTTGGTTTCACTGCTAGACATTTTTCAGCGCAAAGTTTTGACTAAGTAACAAAAAAAATTGGTTGTCTGTAAAGTCGGTTTACGGACGATAGATTTACGAGATAACGTCATAATCGTAATCGTTATCGTAATCGTAATCGTAATCGTAGTCGTAGTCGTAATAGTAATCGTAATCGTAATCATAATCACAGGCCCAGGTAGAACGTTACGCGGAACGTTAGACATTGTGTTGTTGTCTATGGTCAATCATGGCCCATCCATACTCTCGGCAATGACTACCAACTATATGTTGTCGGTGGATTCACTTAAAAAAATATTACATAAAAAATATTACCCCAGATACAAATACAGGAATCCAGAGCCATGTATCGTAATGGAAATTAAACAACTTTCTTTAAATATTTCCATAGTAGAGCGATGTTATAATGAATAACTTTTTAATAATTATAGAAGCCTGTGAATAAAGTAGGTAATTATTTGACACATTTCGATTTCATAATTCGAACTTTAAGCAATGAGCGTAGATAAACACTATTACTTGAGTGATTAAGTGAAAAGATTTAATTATCGCGTTAATTTACTATTCTACGTTAAATATGTTTGAATCACTGCACTGACATTATTAATTAAAGCGTTTAGCAAATTATTTTTTCAAGTCCAGCGCAAATTACTGTTCTAAAATCATGCCATTTGACTCAGTGTTCGGCATTATCTCCAATCTGGGTACTTATATTGGACGTTTATTTATTTTGTTTACTGTATTTAATGCCTTGTTGTGCAATTAGAGTTAAACACTGGAAAATAACTATAGGTAGTCGTCTCGAAATTGCCTGACATTTTTAAAACACTCGAAAGCGGCTCCTAAAAACAATGTCTGTTGATTAATAGAAGTGCTCTATACAGTCTACTTGCTCAACAAACCGCGGACTATAGCTGACTCATTAGCATCTTTAGACGGGGGATTGTATGGCCCTTTTCTCTTTCTTGAAATTAGACAACTCTCTTACAATGGTACCTACTCGTAGAATCGTAGATGTGTATCTTTGCGATATCTTTGTTATTTTACTATGAATATACTTTTAATAAGATAGATAATAATGTTTTGAGTTAACTGCCCTCGATATTGTTATCGAGTGTATAACATAACGAAAGTGAAATTAGAGTTGTCAAATATTATATTTATGTGAAGAGGAAAAGGTTAACAAATTGTGTAATGGTATCCGCAAAACACAAAACAATAGGATTTTTTTTTGGATGTGTTGAAGTTTATGAACTATTGCTCATTTACTATTTTGCAAAATCTTTGAACATTGATAGTTCTAATGTTTAAGGAGTACTTTGAATAATCCAAGGTTAACACTATTTCTTGAACTTGTCTTACTTACTATGTAATTTACGGACTGTTAATTAAACAACTGTCACAGCATATATAAATCTGTTATGTTTTTTTTTCAATTCCAAAGTGGGTAATATTCAAGACATGTTAATAATTTTACTTGTAGACGTGAGCCAGTTGAAACAGTTGAAAGTAAGCGGTTTTTCTGATTTATTTTCTACGAAAGTGCTCGTGGTCTCGCTCCATATGACATGTCGGGCGCGCGGCGGCTGCGGCCGACGGCGATGGTACTAGATGAATTTACATGTACACCAACACACCGACTTTACTTATACAGATTTACAACTCTTCGTAGTTGACGTGCCAAAGACACGTACCTATGAAGCGGTTTGATTCCTCATCTCTGATACGCTCTGCAAAGATCTAAAATACCTTCCTAGGTTTTGTCTTTCCCAACAACTTGGGCGCCTATAAATCAAGTTTATAGGCATTTCGGCTAACAAGGATCACTTCACTCACATAATCATCACTTTACATCAGGCGTTATCACAGTCAAGGGCTAGTCCACGAGAATATACCTATACTTAGTTTAAAAAAGACCGTCTGCTTTACCGAACGTTTCTAAAATGGACAGCCTTTTTCTTTTATATCAAGGAATTTGAGGAATAGATATTTCAATCCACGACGCCTCGCCTCACTCTGTCAAACTCCGTACGAATCGAAAGAAACACAAGCGATTTTGACTGAGTGGGGCGCGTCGTCGTGGTATGAAATATGAATCTATACCACAGGTCACAGGATGATTTCGTGTCAACTCGTACTAGACATTCGTAGTAGGTACTTAGTGGTAACTCATCGTAGATTCGTATTATCTAGTTGGTAAACGTAGGCACTGTTACATTTTATGTCCAAATTAAACGCTTTTAAATTTTGTTGCCTGAAATGGTAAGCGACCACTGTTTATCTAAATTCGTTTGTGATGCTTACAACTATTTAAACATACCAATTCAGATTTAGTTTGTTTGTCAGACATATCAGATAATTGTCTAATTGTGATCGCTATATACTGTGCAGTCGACGGCTATTAAAATTCAAATGGGTTCATCTGATAATAATAGCGAATGTGTCATCACGCTCTACAATGCAAATTGACAGACTTTTTCGCGTTACAACAATAACGTTCTCATGAATATTTAGCGCGTCAAGTTTGGTTTGTGCATCGACCAAGGAGTGACCTTCGGGAGTCCCAATATTGGGGTTGTAGTGCGTGTCGTGCCCGCTGAGGGTCAGAAGGGTCAGATAATAAGTACGGGAAAAGTAAACTCTGATATCTGCCGCACTAATCAATAATATATATTTCACGCACACTCGTATATTTATAGCAACAATTCAATAGATTCATATTATGCCATCAATCTCTGACGTTTTTAAAATTGGTACAATTTACTCATCATCCATATTACTAATATCTTATTAACACTTATTGATCAGCGTGTCCTTCGACATAGGCCTCCAACTTTTTTCCATACGTGCTGTTTTTTGTCAGTGTGCTCCACGTTTTTCCCACCAACCCTGAAATGTCATC